>CM035794.1:54783012-55983012 GCA_020466265.1 Siphamia tubifer | reverse complement strand
TCAAAGAAACAACAAAACAAGCAAACAAACTGAACCAAAAACAACAGCTCCTGCCTATTCTTTAGAGGGTAATAATAATAATAATAATGACAAAGCCTGTTAATGAACATACTTCTCTGCACACTGTTCAAACCTTTACATGTCACAAATAAAGTGAAAAACAAAAAATTTAAAAACGTTCTTTGTATGGTACTTTTCACCACAGTTCAGTAATAACATGGCAATACAGAAAGACAAGTTAATGTGGTTTATATGAACAAAATGAACATACGGAGGGAAAAACAAACATATTGATGTTAAAAATATATAGGACTAGAAAAGCACTCTGAGAGTGCAGAACTCCGCCAAGGTAGACCCCCCTCACACACACCCCGATCACCCCCAAAATGAAATCCCTTCTTCCTGTTCACATTTCCATCATATCCTGAAAATTTCATCAAAATCCGTCCATAAGTTTTCGAGTTATCTTGAACACAGACAAACAGATAAACACCAGCAGAAACATAACCTCCTTGGCGGAGGTAATTAGAAAATAATATAGGATGGACTATTGGAGGACTTTCAAAAACAGAAAGTGTGTGAAAAATTAGTGATTTTTTTTCATTTTTAAATGAGCTTTAATAAAGTGAAAATATTGAGGACAAATTAGACAAGTGAATTTTTTATAACATTGTTCTTTGTGTTAATATACAGAAAATTATGTGTTTTTACGTGTAACCTATCATTTGTACAGTATTATCTTCAAGCTTTCATACAAGGGAGGACATTTTTCAGCATCAGAATGTAATTATAAGTAAAAAAGCACTCTTGAGAGCACAGACCTCCACCAAAGCGCGCACACACACACACACACACACACACACACACCAAAATCTGAAATTTTCATCAAAATCCTTCCATAAGTTTTTGAGTTATGTTGTACACAGACAGATAAATGCCAGCAAAAACATAATCTTCTGTGCAGATTTAATCAACTTCAATGTTCAGGAATTATGCACTTTTGAAGGCATTGCAGAGAGAATGTTCAATAGTTCTGGGAAACATGTACCGTTACAGTAGCTTCTGTTAATTTTGCAGCATGGGCCTGAAGGACACCATGTACACTTTGTATTGACATGTTCTCTTTTTTCTGGATAACCTAAGTTACATGAAAGCCATTAAATAGATTATATGATATTAGCAGATATGCACAAGGAATTTCAACTTCACATTTTGAGTCAACATTACTCTTGACTATCAACACTGAGGTTGTTCAGAGTGAGTGTAGAAATGTGAGCGTGATATTAAGAAAAAGTTACATAAATCCAAAGTGTGGCAGTTCGTTTGCTGTTATTTATAGAGCATCTTAAATTAAACGACGGGATGGGTGGAGGGGAGGATGACCGGACAAATGGGTAAAACCAGAAAAGGAGGAAAAGGAAAGGGAGGAGGGTGGTACGAGTTCAGAATAAAGCTCCTTGGACATAAGATATGTGTAGCCAGTTTATTGTGTGTCTGTCGGTTTGTCCGTTAAGGGATGTACTATGAGCCTGCAGGCAGACGCTGGAAAGTGCTGTTTATTCACAGAGAGGGAGCGGCTCAGGAAACAGCCAACAGGAGCTTCCCGAGGAAAAATGCTAGGGGCGATCCCAACCATTCTATAGGAGGAAATGAGCCACGTGGGCGTGGGCCTAACGGTGGCCACTTCCAGGCATGGGGTCTTGAGGTGGGGCCAGCCACAGGAAATATAACATTTTACACTTACATTACGTGTACGCTGAGATATTTGCCTTATCAAGGGTGACTGAAGAGGAAAAAAATGAATGTCAGAGATGACAAAGAATTACAGCCACACACCCACATGTGGGTCACACCTGCTCTCCCTCCATTATCATCTGCCTCATTTGTCTATCATTATTCTGCTACTCTGTGTGTAGTATTTAATCCCCAGGTTTTTCTGTCAGTGTCAGAACATCTTTGTGGTATGGGTTGTCCATATTTTGGCTGCTCCACTCTGACCCCTGAAACAAACTGACTTGATTCTCCCTGCTCTCCTGACCCGCTGCTGTGGTTTTGTGACTACGAACTTTTCCTGCTGTCTGGGTGCCTCGGCCTGCCTCTCTGAGCTTCACTGGAGCCCTGTCTTGAACACACTGACTGCATATTCACTCCCCTTTTGCCTTTTTCCCACTATCTAACATCAGTGAAGATAATTCAGTTGAACCTGTACTGGTCCTCATTACAAACCATTAGAGACTAGATAGAGTAAAGAATATACACCAAGCCTCATATACAACTAAAAATATACTGTTCCGCTAAGAAGTTGTGTATGCTTAAGCTAATTAATAAATTACTTATGCAAGGCATGATCATGGGATATGACCCATTTGGATGTTCAGTGGCACCTTAGTTACTGTGCAAACTAGATCACTGATTCAACAGTTTGATAAATGGCAGTGTGTGAAAACACAAGTGTGGTTTATATCTAGTTAGTGCTATAGTTTGCTGAAAAAGTCATATTTTCTTCATTTTTTTTTCTGTTCAATTACATTTTATTTTGAGCACATAAATAAATCAAAACATCAAGGCATCAACCAAAATGGTCAATACATATTTTTTGCACTCATATTAGTTTTGATCCCATGACAGGCTTCTCAAAGTGTGTGATGAGCCACTGTAGAGCCTCCTCAGTGTGGGCGGTGAGGGCAGCATCATCCGCAAACAACAACTCCCTGATGAGAACTCTGTGCATCTTGGTCTTAGCATGGAGGCGGGACAAGTTGAAGAGGTTCCCGTCACTTCTGGTGTGGAGGAAGACGCCATCTTCAGACTCGTGAAAGGCATAGCACAAGAGAAGGGAGAAGAACACACCGAAAAGTGTCGGGGCCAGGACACACCCTTCCGTCATCCTGTTCTTGATTGGAAAGGGGTCTGAGGATGATCCGTCAAACTGGACTGTACCGTTCATGTTATCGTGGAAGGATGTGATCATCTTCAGGAGCTTTGACGGACACCCAATTCTTTCCAAAAGGGCAAAATGGAGCATTGTGATTGGACCGGTAAAATCTTACGGCTCCTGGCTGAAGGTCTATGGAGTACGATGGAGCATTGGCCACATGTGAAGAAAATAATATTTTTGATATGACGAGATTAATGTCAAAATGTCGAGAATAAAGATGAAATCAAATTACGACTTTAATCTCGAAATTTCAACTTTAATCTTGAAATTTTGACATTAATCTCAAAATGTCAAAAATACAGTTGAAATCAGATGTCGACTTTAATGTCGTCATTTCACAGAGAGAGCAAGCGTACTGTGGCTGCAGGGTCTGTGTATCTTTTGATAGTTTGATATTTATAGACTTAAGTTTAGATGTTCTACATTTTCTTTGAACCAGCATCATATAAAGATGCCAGGGTCAAATTAATGAGTAGTGACAGCCACCACCAATGACATCACATGATGGCTGTCCATCTTTCCATAATTTTTGGAATACACATTTTACACATTTTAAAATATTCGTTTAACAGTTAAGGCAAATTAATTACTTACAAACTTGCATGTAAATTGTAATTTACATACAAGTTTGTACAAAATTGTAAGTAAAAATAGATATATTTTATTGTTACACTGTTTTTCAGACATCTTTTCTTGTATTTTTTATTATTAGTATAAGTTCACTATGCTGTTTTATTTTCATTGCTCTGCTTAAGACAACTAGTCCATGTGATCCATTTTAAATGGTGAATTATATGGGAATCCTTACATGGATAAAGCTAGGCTGCAATGATACACATACTATTACTCCAAGAGGAATATGCAATTATTTAAGATTTTTCACCTACTGCTTATTACGTAAACATATTAATATTAACAACAGCAATACTATTTAGCGTCACTTAAAATTCCACACTTTCCTTCTTTTTACCTGGATATTGCCTGGAAATATTTGAAATATTCCATCAGATGTGTCTGTCTCGCACTGGCAGCAGCATGTGAGGCAGTCACTTGGCTCTCATGTTGTGTGTCTGCTACAGTATGTGTCATATTCACTGGGACGATTTAACCTAAGGGCTTTAACAAGGTCAGTTGTGTCGCCACAACTTCTGACCATTTTCCCACAAATGTCACAGACCACGTATTGGCCGTTTGTGTTTACAGACTGACAGAGAACAGCACAGAGCAGTGTGCTGCTGCGCTTACACATGACCCACTTACCCAGGTGGGAGAAAAAGTAGTCATACCAACATCCTGTCATTTAGACAACATTTCCATAGCTTAGTTACTTTTCACCTATTAATGATATATACCTTTCCTCAAATCACTTAAGTATCAAACATATCGATATTTTGAATTGAGAATCGATTATATAATAATAATAATTATATATATATATATATATATATATATATATATATATATATATATATATATATATATATATATAACCATAAATCACTCTCGTACCTGTTTTCAGGTAATTGTGATAAACTATGATTATATTGGTTGAAACATAAAATGGTTTGTTTATTATGGGTTTTGCAAGGTTAAGATAAGCATTATCAACCGAGTAACAGTTTTATTATACATCATGTCTTGTTTTTTATGTTTTATTCTGTGGTTGTGCCCTTCTGCTTTGTCTGCTCTTTGTAAAACTCTGTTTTTAAATGTGATATATAAAGTTCTAATGATGATGATGATTCTTATTATTATCTGAGGAGCATGTCTGAGCAAAAGTTGTTTGGAAACCTAATATAACCCACCACATAAAACCCTAACACACACATATTAACATAATTACATCACATCAGAAATGACTAACTGTGAACTAAAGACAAATATTAACAGCATTTATCTAAACCTTTGTAGTTAGGCACGTTGCAGTTTGTTAATCAGTCAAACAGTCTCAGCAACCTTATGTGTCACTGTGACATTTGTGCTATATATTTGACCAGAGTCTGTCCCGTGGTCCACTTCTTTGTCAGTCTGTATCATGCACGGTGTATCTGTGAATGTACGGGGTCAGTGGTTCAGGGTGCCCACCAGTGGCCCCTCAGTCACTATTCAGGGGCTGGGGTCTGAGGCCCTGCAACGCTACTCTCTGATCAGGAAAATGGAGGATGGAAAGAAGAAGATGGAATTTAGCATGTGGAGATGTCGCGGTGGGGAGCTCCTACATCCCCAGGACAGGGTACAGGACGTTTTAGAGGACAATGATTTCATACATTTGAGTAAGGGTCTATGCTGGACCAGTGTTGCATGTAATAACTTTAAGACCATTTAATGATGAGTCTTTATCATTCTAATTTTTTTTGTTTGTTTCTAAAGTCTTTGCAGGTGAAAATGGCACAAATAATCCTTCACTGACACCAGCAGAGTATCCTTCCAACACATTTATATACAGTACAATAGAACACATTGTCTATTCTTCAGGAACAGAGATTAAGTCTTTCAATAATTCAAGCAAGTCTCACATATCTGAGGACACCAGGTCCACCTTAAGAATGATGAGAAAACACTATAGCACATGCCAACGATATAAAGTAATTAAAGTTAGATTTAACCTCTAGTTTTTTCAGATGCAATTTAATATAGATAGATAGATAGATAGATAGATAGATAGATAGATAGATAGATAGATAGATAGATAGATAGATAGATAGATAGATAGATAGATAGATAGATAGATAGATAGATAGATAGATAGATAGATAGATAGATAGATAGATAGATAGATAGATAGATAGATAGATAGATAGATCAACTTAAATACTGTGATGTACCTATGATGTTAACTCTTGGACTCTAAAGCTAAATGAACCCTTAACATGTCCTGAAAGACCAACTTCCTATCAAGAGCCCAAAGAGGTGAGTCTGCTCCTGTCCTTTATATGCCAAAAGATAATCTAATTTAAATCATTCTGTATAAACCTTGTTGGTATTTTTCCACCATCAGTATATTTATCTGGATGGAAACAGTCTCACCACAGCTGATCTAGTCAGCCTGGGTCAGGGTTTGTTCAAAATAAAGGTGAGAAGTTTTAATGTATAACACTGGGAAACTATTTGGGGAGAAAAATGTGTTTAGTTATATTTTTAAGCTGTTTAAAACTAACTTTTTCATGCTGATTCCAAAATTGCAGTACATTTTTTTCGAGGACATTGAGTTTTTTTTCTCCACAGCTTATCCTCCAGATAAATCAAATTCCACTGATTAGTTTGGTGCAAGAATTACAATAACCATATCCTTTGTTAAAAAACATAATAGAGTTAACATTGCAGTCATGTCTGTTTATTTAATATTTCATTGTATGTCACCATTTAATATTCTTATAAAACAAGCACATACTTATTAAGTACAGTATTTTTCATATGTTTTAAGAAAACAAGGATCGTATACTTCAAATACTGAAATCAGTTTTGAATTCCACACCCAACAATTAGTTAAAAACATCTCTCAGACCCAATTCAACAAAAAATCGTTTGTTGCCCAGTGTAATTTATGAAGGAATAACTAAGTGAAGAATAACTTACAGTGTGGACCTGTTTTTTTCCTCAGTTAACACCTGAGGCTGAGGAGCGAGTCAAAGCAAGCAGGGAAGTTATTGAAAATACAATAAGAGAAAAAACAGGTATTTGTTTTTAATCCTGATTCTAAATCCTGATGTACAAGTAAGTGTTCAGATACTTCATCTATGGATTATGTTTTCCTGCAGTTGTTTATGGAATCAACACTGGTTTTGGAAAGTTTGCACACACTCTTATACCAAAAGAAAAAATAGTGTAAGTACAGGTTATAAGTTATGTAATGGTATAAACACACTGGGAGGAAACACCTAGCAGTTACCTGATTAAACATTGTCTATCTCTGAGATGTGCGTCCTTATATAATTGTGTGTAATTTGTGTGTTTCTGTATCACTTTCTTCTGCCACATCACCCAGACTGAGGATGAAAAAAATCAATCTGTTCATGTGCTTTTATCATATCCTTAAGTAGTTGATCATCATCTGGGTCTCTATACAAATGTTGCACCACTGACAAAAAAGAATCCAAAGTGAATTAATGTACAGATCTGAGCCTCGAGCTAAATATAGATTAACTAAGAACTTTTCACATCTGGGGCCCAATGAAAATTCCACTTTCAGCTTTTGGTTACTTTTAAATGCACTTTTTAAAAGTTATTTTATTTTCATGTCTCGCTTTACTTTAATTTTAATGCTAATTTTAAAGTATAGTTTTAATATAGTTCATGTATTTATTTCACTTCGCAAATGTTTTAAAAACCAAGTTTTTGTCTCTGATTAATTTAAAGTATTTTACCCTTTTGTGATTTTTAATGTTTTTTTCTTCTACTATCTTTTTTATGTCTTTGTGAAGCACTTTGAGTTACCCTGTGTATGAATAATAGTAAATAAAAAATCTTACCTTGCCTTACTGATCTTTTTTTTCTTCCTGAAACCCATCTGAAATTTGATCAATTAGAATCTATTAAAGTAAACTCCTAGTGGATATGATGCCAGTGAATATAGATGGATTTTGGGAACCGCATTAGAGAAACTACCATTTCAATTTTTGTTTTCAGATTTTGGTATGATTGTACCTGATTTAAGTAGAATCAATCACATTATTTTTCTCTTGATAGCAGAGCCAATGTTGATCAGAGTAACACTGTATAATTGTCCACTCTATGTTCCTGACAGTGCACACTTTCTTTCTCTTGCAGACAACTACAGACAAATGTTGTTCGCTCTACTTGTGCGGGTAGGAAGGCAAAGAGGCACATGTATTAGTTAACCAAGCTCATACTTCACTGAATAGTAGAGCTATAGGTTATAGGCTATCAGTTTACACATTTACTCACAGAGACTCAGGTTAACAGTATGAAGACAACACTGACGTCACCAATATGTGTCACTATAATATATATTATTTAAAATGTAAGGTCATTGTTGTAATATTTCCAAGAAGCCAATGAAATGTTTCCTGAACACTTGAACATTTGTGTTTATGAAGGAGTGGGCGCCCCCTTGAGTATTGAGAGGACACGCATGCTGCTGGCTCTGAGAATCAATGTCTTGGCCAAAGGTCACAGTGGAATCTCATTAGAAACCTTCAACGGCATGATCAAGGCCTTCAATGGTTAAATATTTTTTTGTCATTCATCATAAACCCTTGTGTTAAATGTTTTAAAGAAAATGCATATCAAGTTTTCAACATACACTGTAATATAAGAATATTTAATGATATTCTTAAAGCATTAGCGTTAACTTTCATGCTGTAATGGATTTGTAAAGAACTATACCATCTCTAATGTGACATCCATATGGGTATTTTACATTGATTAACATATTCAACAAAAAAAACATTGTAGATTATGAAGTTATTCCGTTATTATATAAACTTTTATTAATGGTGTTACTATTCAGAGCCATGTTAAATATTAGTTTAACCAAAAGTTTCCCCTGGTGTTAACATTATCTAATGGTCTCATAATCAGATGGGTGTCAGTAATTCAATTTATTAATAATAATAATAATAATAATAAACAATTTATAGGCATATGTGAACAGTATGGTTGCTCAACAATTGTATTCAACCCCAGGAAAAATAAAAACTAAAAAAAGGAAAAATGCAAAAAGAAAATAACATGATATATAGTGATAAGAACGATTGTGTACAATCAATAAGATGAATAAGGTGAGTAAAGTGGATTAATAGCAGACAGGATATGACATAATGTAATAATAATAATAATAATAATACCTCAAACTTATATAGCGCTTTTTTGGACACTCAAAGATGCTTTACATAACAGACAAACAAGCAATGCATTTAAAAAATTAAATACATAAATAAATAAAATAAAATAAAAACTAAACGAAAGCCAGTTTGAAAAGATGGCTAATTTATAATGCAAACATGAATGGTGCATAATGTGTGAGTGAATGCATCTTTTTGACCACAAATATCTTCCTGTGTGTGTGTGTGTGTGCGTGTGTGTGTGTGTGTGTGTGTGTGTGTGTGTGTGTGTCTGGACCAGCATCCTGTTTGTCCTGGGTACCAGAGAAGGGCACGGTGGGGGCGAGTGGAGACTTAGCCCCCTTGGCCCACCTTGCCCTCGGTCTGATAGGGGAGGGCAGGATGTGGTCACCACAGAGCGGCTGGGCTGATGCCAAAGTGGTGAGTTTCCCACAGTCCACCTATTAAAGGCCACTTTTTAATGCAACATATTTTTAACACTTTTATGATGGTGACTTATCTTAAAGTGAGATTTCAAGGTCCCATTTGTCACTAGTTTCATCTAAACTCAGCAGTAACTTTTAAAACATGTTTTTAAAGTTTATTTCCAGAGATGATTCATTATGCCAATGTGGTTTTTTTTCAGGTGCTGGAGGGTCATGGGCTCACACCTCTTGTACTAAAACCAAAGGAGGTATTAGACTTTATTCTTAGTGAGAAATTGTTACTGTAATTACAACTCAACTCTTTTTTTTTCTAATTTGTCTGCATTTTGTTCTCATTGTTTAACTCCACAGAGGGGGAGTCAACATTGTTTGAGATCAATGCATATTTTAGCCAAATATTTTAATATTTAGTGCATATGTGTGACCATCACCGGTCCTCCCTGAAAGCTGAGCAGACATCCTTTATTAGAACTCCCTATTATAAGTCAGGGAGGGCAGTGCTACACCTCAGTGATGTGTGGGGTAAACAAAGACTGGACAGTACGAACAGGGATAGAAATTAACAGGCGGTGCTATTGCAATTAAAGATTGTAATGTGGTGTGTTATTCCCAACTACTAACTGTCCATGAATGATGGACAACTCAACTCTGATATTCAGTGCTTTAGGGTATTGGCTGCGTGTCATCAGATACATTCACACTGCCAATTTTACCTTTATGAAATTTCAGGGATTTTATAATGTTGTGACATAATAACAAAACAGGAAAAACAAGCAGAATTGCTGAGCTATCATGATGATCACACTTCCTACTGAGTGACTACAGTAATCCTAAAGAAGTGTTTCATCATTTTCATCTGGAACCTTTTTTAATAATGTTGTCTTTGTTAAATACAAATTTTAATAAAAAATATTTTGATCATCCTGAAAATAATCAAGCTACAGAACTAAAACCTGATCTGTGTTTTGTTGAACAGGGACTTGCTCTGATTAACGGGACTCAGCTGATCTCATCTCTGGGTGCTGAAGCCGTGGAGAGAGCTCTGGCTGTGGCCCAGCAGGCTGACATCATTGCTGCTTTGACACTGGAGGTTCTAAGAGGAACCACAAAGGCCTTCAACAGCGGTACCTACACCTGAACTTTTACTGCCTGAGTGTTTAATGATAGTCATTTTATTTAATCCTCAACGACCCAAACAGCTATTGGCTACTAAAATATCATCTAGTAATCTAAAATGATTAATGCCTATTGATCCAGTATTCCTACCCATCATGTTAATAATTTAGGTAAAATGTAGTTTTTTGTGTTTTTATGGTCATCAGATATGACCCATTTGGACATTTAGTGGCTCTGTTGTTACCATGGAAACAGTTATCTTGTGTAACATTGATTCACAAAGTAAAACCCATGGAGTTGGATTAATGACAGTGAATAGAAATACTTGTTTTTATGTTGCTATAGCTAACTCACTTTTTCTGTTTTTTCTGTATAATACGTCTCAACATCATTCTGTGCTTTAACATGATCAGTGGATTAAATATAGGAAAATACATGATTTTAATTGAAAAAGGTCAAATACAGAGGATGATATTATAAAGAAATTGTAATAAATGACATAACCTTCGTATTATGTTCTTACTTTAGTGTTTGTGGTCAGATTTGACCACTTTGGTTTAACTGTTGTTACCTTAAAAGAAAGAACACAATCAAATTCTATTTAGCACATTTTTAGTGCTGCAAACAAAGATGTCCAACTAATTTTTAACATGAATAACTGCAATAAACATGCATTACTGATACATAAGTGAAATAAGCCCAGAGATGGGACAAAATCAGGTTAGACTAACATCTACACTACAGGGTCTCAAGTCAAGACCAAGACCTGATTATTGGGTTTTGAGTATGAAATATATTGTGTTTTTAATCTTAGTATTTTTTAGCTTTTATTATGTTTTATTGTGTTTTATTGTACAGTGCTTTGAAACCTTTGTGGTTGTTTAAATTCGTGCTCTATAAATAAAAATGTATTGGAAACAAATAAATAACAAACTAATACCATGAGATATGTACTATGTGGGAATAAACAAGTGTGGTTGTGTGTCTATGTGATGTTTTGCAGCTGTCCATGCAGTGAGACCCCACCCTGGGCAGGTGGAGGTGGCTGCCAGGCTTCGCTCTGTCTTACACTCTGACGTCTTCCCGTCCCAGATCTCAGGTACAAAAGAGTCAACACGACTTGTACTGGTAACATATACAATTTAAATTACTGTTAATATAGATCTTTCTTTCAATGATAATCATTTATGTCGTTATCTTGACCTATTTGTACATTTCCTGCAGAGAGTCATAAACTGTGCACACGTGTTCAGGACGCCTACACCTTGCGCTGCATCCCACAGGTATAATTTGGATGTGTTTGTGATACCAGTAGTGTGTGTTTTCTTTATTATAGCTGTGTAAAGCTGTTATTATAACTGGTAACTGTTATGACTGAACTGTGTTTGTGCTTGTTGTAGGTTCATGGAGTGGTAAATGATACAATTGCTTTTGTCCAGAAGTTGATTTACACTGAGCTGAACAGTGCCACAGACAACCCTGTATCCTTATTCACCTTTATCTCTGCTCAGACCTGTTTTTAACCATGTCATATGAGGGTTTAATTTTTATAATTTATGCTTAGCTCTTTAATGTTTCCCGATTCTTAATACTGTTCTCTATATACTGTAAATATTTCGATATTCAATGGCTAGAATAAAAATTCGCTTAAAGCAAAGTTACATTCAGTACAATTTTCAAAAGTCTATATTTTTAATTTAACACAAGATGTTAGAACGTGTCTTTTTACAGTTGTTTTTATGCTTAATTCTCTTTCTAACAGGAACACTCATCTGACCATAAAATTTGTTTGTGTACAGTTGTAAAGTAACATATTGCCTTCTAGTGGAATTACACATAATGTATATCGTACATTGCCCATAAAGTTTAAATCACTTTTTTTTAATCTCTTCCTGAGATGATGTGGCATATTAATTTATTCTTTATTGAATATAGAAATAAAAAGAAGACTGTGTCTGTAAACAAAGTTATTCCAACTGTATGGGCTTTAGTGTTTTCTATGAACTTCTTAGTCTCTTGAGCATAAAATTCAATTTGAGGGAACAGTAAAATAAAGGCCAAATGTAATTTTTACCTCTGGGTGGCAGTGTTTCACAAACTACAAAACAAATATTTGCAATTTATGATCCCTTAACTCATATCCAGCTTGTGTTTGCAGAAAGTGGAGAGATTATTTCTGGTGGGAATTTCCATGGAGAGTATCCGGCCAAGGTAGAGACACACTGGACTAAGTACCAAGTCCTGCTGACTTATGGTCCTGTTTCTTCTCCCACCTCTTGTCTCTCCCTGCTTCATCTGGGTGATGGTGTTTGGGTTGGCTCCCAGTATGTGGAAATGAGAGGACAAATATGGCAATCATAAGACAAACTCTCATAAATTCTGTCTTCTTCTGGCTGAGTCTGCTCTTAGATGCTCTTAGGCAGAGATTTATGACATCTCTGCAGTTAAAGGGGTACTAATGAAACCCCATGTACTTTATTTTCTATTTATTTATTGGGCTTTTAACATTTGTACCACATCTCGATTTGGTGAACTATATGAGCCAATACATTAGGGAAATTATACACTTTTTACAGATTGAATTACTACAAATCATTGTTGAATGACAATATTGCAATTCCATTTTGAATGACGTGTGAAGTGACCTTGTCATTGAGGTGATCAGACCCAATACGGGTTGGGACCCTATGTGGGGTTGTCTGGAATTCAAATAGGGTCACCTGAAATGTCTAGGAAAAAATTTGAGTTAACAGAGACAATCACCATCCATAAAAAAACATGACAAACCAAAACTGAAGCACTGTGATACTGTGTTTATCTGTCAAATGTTCATTGTGGTCAGTTTCAGGTGCTGCAGCTCTTTTATATTTAATAGTTTCAGTTTTTGTTTGTTCAGTATTAATTGTCAGCCGTGTAAATACAAGCTGGACTGACTGTACATATACTGAGCAAGGAAAATACAATTCTCTCTTTGAGCTGTAATCTACACCTGGCTTTTCTGCCTCAGTCTATAATAATATATTATACATTACTATATGATATAGCCTAAATGTAACCTAAAATGATCATTTATTTCCCAGTATTAGTATAGCAAACTATTACATGATCTATTTAATTTTAGCAAAAGAAAAGGCTGTTTTGGGGTCGCCAGAAATTTGTGATATTAAAATGAGGTCATGAGCTAGAAAAAAAAGATTAAGAATGACTGTGATATAGACAAAGTGACGAGATCTGATCAGGTTGGGGTTGATCAGATAGTGTGTGTGTGTGTGTCTCCATTGCAGGCCTTGGACTACCTGGCCATAGGTGTGCATGAGCTGTGTAATATAAGTGAGAGGAGGATTGAGAGGCTGGTGAACCCAGCCCTCAGTGAACTGCCTGCCTTCCTTGTCCAGGACGGAGGCCTGAACTGTGGCCTCATGATGCCCCACTACACTGCCGCTGCCTTGAGTATGCCTGCATGTTTAAGATAAAACAAGATCAGATATGACTTTACTGATCATGGGGAAATTGCAGTGTTTACAACAGCAAAATACAAAACAAAGAAACCAAGTGCAGAAGTGGTGCCTGGCACAACAAACCCCGCCCCCCCTTGCACACATTTTACCTGATTTGCCTTATGTCTTATCATTGCAAAAACACATTATTGGTGACTGTGACCTTGAACTTTGATCTACATTCACTAAAATTTAATGGGATCTATTTTGGGCCACCTTACACTTTTCTTAAAAATTTCATAGAAATTGGTCCAGTAGTTTTTACATAAAGCTGCTTACAGGCAAAACATACACACAAACTGACATAAACACAATACTCCCCTTAGGGTGTGAGTATGCAGGGGGTTGGGTAATCACTTTATTGATTGTTAAAATAGCTGCTGCTACTTCATTTTCTGTTGTTCACCTTGTCTGTCCTGCCATCACTCTACAGCCTCTGAGAGTAAAGCTCTGTGCCACCCATCGTCCATCGACACTCTGTCCACCTGTGCAGGGACGGAGGACCACGTGTCAATGGGTGGGTGGGCCGCTCGTAAAGCCCTCAGAGTGGTGGAGCATGTGGAACAAGGTGACAAGTTACAGGAGTTTATATAGTACTAAGCTCAGATATACAGTGTGTTCCCCTCATACAACATGTTCCTCTGGTCCTGTCCTTCAGTCCTGGCTATTGAACTGCTGACGGCCTGTCAGGCTCTGGAGTTCCTCCGCCCCCTGAAGACCACCGCACCTCTGGAGAAGGTCTATGAGCTGCTGCGCACTGTGGTCCGGTGAGACATGCCAATTCAAGTAAATCATACATTCATCAGCTGTAACATCTGACCACTGACAGGAGCAGGAGAAACAAGTGGTGTTGGGTACAACTCCAGTCCCTCCTTTGTATTTTAACTTATTTTAGTATCAGTCCAGCTGATGTCATCGTGTTTATGCTTATGGTGATGTCAGCATATCAACTGCATCTATATATGTGCTGCTTTAGAACTCTGACCTACTTTTCCCAAAATGTAATCACATCTATTCTGGGTCACTAGTGATCTGTAAACCCAATTTGGTATGAATTCAACCCAGTTTTGCAACTACAAACATTTGAAATATCATCCATCATAAGAAAAGGAGGCAAATAAAAAAAGTCATACACAATTCAGAAAAATGAAAACTTTTACCTATTTTCCCAAAATGAAATGACGTCTGTTGTGGGTCACTGGCAAACTATGCACCCAATTTAGTATGAATTCAACCAATAGTATTCCTGCTAGAGGGTCAATAAAAGAAAAATTAAAAAAAAGTTGTGCATGACACAACAAACCCTGCCCCCTCATACACATTATACCTGATTTTTCCTCTCTCTTATCATTCCAAAAGTACATTTTTGGTGACTGTGACCTTTGACCTACATTCACCAATATTTAATGGGATTGCTTCTGGACCATCTTGCACCTTTCCTGGAAATTGGCCTGGTAGCTTTGGTGTAAAAACTACAGGTCTTGTTGACTGTTCCTGGTCTGCAATGGTTAATACTGACCAAAAATGGATGAAGGAAAGACATCCCAGTCTCAGGACCATGTGGGTGCTGGACAAATTAACCTGATTCATGGCGGTCCACCTCTGTGCTTCCAGGTACTGCTAATGTCTTGGTCTAGATATCACACAGGCTTTGGGGAACCTGCACAATATTAGACTAGTGGTAATGTTTTGCTCACATAGGTGCTCAACTGTTCTATGTTGACCATTTTTGATTTTGGACCACTAACCACTTTAGACTGGGGATGGACTAAATCTGCAGATGCTCTGACCCAGTGATTGCACGTGTGTTGAAATTCCTCCGATCCTACTCTTGCCCATTCTGTGTGCGACAAATCAAATTCAAAGGTAAATGGTCAATTGTTGTCTGATATATCTGACACATTCCATAACAATGAGATTAATACCATGTTGCCTGGCTGTAGTTAGAATGATTGGTGAATTTATCATCCATTCTGAGACCAGTCAGCTGGGCCTGGGTTTTATATCATCATCATGACAGTGAACACCAGAGCCATAAGATCAGAAAAGTCATATTATTGGAGAGAAATTTCAAAGTTCATCCCATTTAGTCTTGTCTCGTCATTTGAAACTGCTTAATCCTCACTGGGGTCTGTGGAGTCCTAATCCAGCTACAATGGGTGAAGGCGGGGTACACCCTGTATGAGTCTCCAGTTCATCTCAGGGCTGAACATATATAGACAAACAATCACTCTCACATTCACACCTATGGACAATTTAAATTAACCAATTATCCTATCAGTGCATGTGTTTGGATGGTGGGAGGAAACTGGAGTACCTGGAGAAAACCTATGCAGACACGGGGAGAACATGCAAACTCCACACAGAAAGGTCTGGTGTGGGAATTGAACCAGGGTCCTTCTTGCTGTGAGGCACGATTGTTAACCACTGCACCATTTAGTCCCACTTGAAAAACTAATTATTGTAAAACTTAACATTTTCTCTGCATAGGCTGTTGCAGCTTTAATGACATTTAAGCAAAGATTTAAACTAAGTTAGACTAACAAAAAAAAGTTGAAGTTGTTTTAATTTTCTGGTTTGAAGAAAGTTGCTAGCTTTCTTCTCCCAATACGTCCTCATTTGCCTGTGACTAAGATAGGAAAGGTATCTTTCTGGCTGTCACACATTAGTTTAAGTTCTAAAAGTTATCTCCTGTCTCCAAAGACCCTTGGACAATGACCGCGTGTTGAGTACTGACATGGAAGCTGCTTATACACTTGTTCGGCAGCAGAAGGTAAGTCCCTCTCTGAAGTAGAATACCCCACAGTCAACAAAACTGAGTGTCATATGATGCTATTGTTATTGTGTGCGTGTTCTTCTGATTCCAGGTGTGGATGACAGTTCAGCCATACATGGAAAAGTACAGGATGCTGCAAAAGTGAATGTATTCTTCAAATGCACACAACAGATAGAGATTAAATGTCTGGGATCCCAACATGACTTTTAACTTTTTATTCAAAGGGTTGAGATAATATTAAAGCACATGGTAAATTGTGTGAAGTTACAAAAGAGCTGCATGATGGATGGTCACACTTCTCTCAGTTCCAACAGAGAAGACGTTCAAAAATAACTTTTCAGTACAATACTTCCCCTGACCCACCCCAACCTCTACCCCAAAATAAACAAAATGCATAAAAGCAAACATATTAACACGCACAACAAAGACCTTGACCACTAAATAATGCAATAAGACTAGCCTTTAAAATAAAGTCTCAAAATTCCCAGCTGGTTTGGATGCTCACCAAAACATTTGGTACCTCACAACTAGAAACTACACTTTCTACTTAACAGGTAGTGATTTCTCTGTACATGAGGGTCTATGCAGATGCCATCCCCTCCCTCCCAGTCTGTCTGCCCTTTTATCCTGTGGCAGGGTCAGAGGTCATCCGACAAGCATGGGCCCAATATATAGCCGCTGTGTTCAGGCTCAGAGCAAGGCCTCGTCATGAAAACTGGATCTGCTGTACAGTGGGAATCTGAAAAACAGGCAGTTTAGATTAGTTAAATAAAAAACAAGTGGTGCCATGCACACTCAAATACCCTGCGAGATTCGATGCCCCTGGTGAACTTAGGTTCAGTTGAACTTATACTTTTTTTTTTAAAAAGCAGAGATGTAGAACTCCACGTGGGAGAATCAGAGACCCGCATGGAGTAACAGGAACAAATAAGGTGCATCTCCATGTGGGGTATTAACCTATAGAAAATAATTATTAACTAATCATGTATATATTTTGTGCTTGTATAAGTTGAATATTGGGAAGTCCCTATGAGACCAAAAAAGTAGGTCTCATTCTAAACTAAACTTAAGATCCCGTGCAACGAGATCTGAGGTTCAGTTTATTTTTTTCTGTTTGTTTGGTTTCTTCAATAAACCAGATTCTGGACATTTTTTAAATTTCAGTTTGGATTACTGTTCATTCTCTATTTAGGTTTTTCCCTTACCTACTCCCATTGGTAATCGTTTACCATAATTAGTTAACCCCCCTTCGGGAGTAGTCCGGCTTCGGTCAGATCCCTTTTTCTAAAAAATGTTTGGAGTGTGTCACACTACAGTATGTAAACCCTGGACACGCAGACTAAACCCAGGCTGTAGGGGATTCAGTTACATAGTTGTAAAATATAAAGATATCTGAGACACTAAATAATTTGTAGGATTTACTAGACTGCATTCTACACGTTTTTACCTGTTGATATGAGGTGGTGTACACCATGACGTTCTGGGACTGTCCATCTGCTGTGATTATCCCTGCTGGAAGTGGATTTGCTAAAGTGGAAGAAAAATTATTTTCATGAAACTCTGATCTAATAATAATTAACGAGAAAGTAAGAAGGATCAATAGACTAAAATTTTTATTAAAAACTGACCACTCAATACAGAGAAATCTTAAAAATCCTTCTCAGTATGTGTACTTACTGAAGCTATCATCCGTGAGCTCCTCTCCGAGGCTTTCTCCGACTGCCACCCCCGGTATCCCCTTCTCCCCCTTCATCGCCTGAAAAACAATGCAGCAGAATAGATTATATATATTAAAAAATAGCAACAGCATGTGGAACTAAAGAAAATAGCAGGACCTAAAAATAAAATAAGTTTTAGCCTTTTTGATTACAGAGGAAAAAATTTAAATGAATTCAAGTTTGGATGTTAGTAATATTGTGTTAACATAGTGATGACATTGCTTATGTCCATTGAATATTACTTATAAACAATTACAAGACTAGATAAATCAGAATCAAATGCTAAAATGAATGCTACTTGATGAAAAGCTATCATGTTAAGACACATCTGCCTGAAATGAAGGAATGAATTTGGCTTTACTTGTTGAAATATTATATAATCACAAGTATTTAATCAATAGCTGTTGTCCACTTTTCTGCAACACTTTGTTTCCTTTCTTTATCAAAATGTATACCCTTCTCTAATGCACAGACATTTGTTTATAAAACTTAGTGAATAAAGAATACAAACACTAATGCAATATTTAATCTATATAATATAATGTAATGTAATATTTGATGTAGAGCCTGGCCGATTATAGCCAATCACCAATTCATTGGCATCAGCCAATATGTAGCCAATTTATTAACTTTTTTTTTTTGCCATTGAGACTCTACTACCTACTGCTCCTGTGCGCCCAACTACGATGGACCATTTCTCACTTGCTCTGAACCCCCGGATGGGCGATGTATCCCTACGGTCTGGTCCGGTGTGTGTATGAGAATTGTAAATACATTAAACTAGTCATAAACTCATAATATTGTACGTCTGGGTTTTTACATTTGTTCTGTCAATCATGGGGCTAACTGGAAAAGTTAGATAAATGCAACATGGCTGTTCAGACTGAAGTTGCATTTTAAAATATCAGATATGTATTGAATTTTGTACCACATATGAAAGTTACCTGACTCGGATTTAAAAAGTTTGATTGATGCCATTTAGACTGTCTTTGACAGGTCAGACGGCAACAAAAATTTTAATTTGGGCCACATTTGCCTGCAGTGTGAACATAACCTATGTGTAATGCTGATCAGACATCAGTTGGTGTCTCACCTCTCTGAACTTCTGTAGGTAGAGTTTCAGTGGCTCTACATACATGTCGAATCCCAGTGTGGACATGGCGAATAGGATGTCCTCACCGTTGATGGTTTTCCTTTTCTCCTGGTGACAGCGCTCACTGGCCTCTGACGTGATGAAGCTAATGAACTCACTCACACACTCCTGCACGCACTCCTTTGCATCTTTCGCTATCTGTAGAAACCAAAGGCAGAGATATTACAGAGGGGGAAAGATATCTTGGGATAAATAAAATACATTAACTGTTAATCAGACATGGATGTCCATTATTTAGATCTCTTGCCTTTCCAGTCTGTGGAACAGCATTCTTCATGATGCGAGCAACATTGGCAATAGGCAGATAGATATCCTGCTCCCTGTAGTTCTCTTTAACACCGCCATCTTCGTGATCATTCAGGCTCTCATCTGCATCATCTACAGGAGACAAACACGTGATCAGTTCATTGCATATGAAACTGGAATACACTACTGATGCTTTAATTTTGCTGCCGCTCACCATCCTGAGACTGGAGAACATAATGGCCATATTCTCCAGTGATGCCCAACTGAGAGGCATCAGTGGTTGAACTGTCTCCATCCATCTGCAGCAGAAACACACGAAAGCTTGGCTTGAGATTTGTTGATGCTTCGTCTGAGAAAACAGAGATACTACTCAAGCGAAACAGAACCACTGACAGAATTTTCTCTGAAGCTGCACTTGTCAGTTAACATTTTGGAAAGCATGACAAACTGATCTAGATTATCTGAAATAAACGAACAAATCACATACAAAATTCAGCCATGCATAATTGTGAGCGACACACATATGATGACAATCCTACATAATATATCCTTCATAACCCTGCCAAGGATCTTTAAACAATACTTAGCATATCTACAAATTGTTAATGTAAAATGTTTTATTTTAATTAAAGTTATAAATGTAGTACCTCTAAATGTCTTCTAAGATCACCAACTAAAACAATTCCCTAGGTCATATAATCTACTTAATTTCTGGTTCGATTTTTTTGTGTTTCCAGAAACAAAAATATGTAAGCATCTATTTGAGGACATGGAAGTATATCTGTTTTATTTTTTATCATTCACTCTGAACTACTAACAGTGCAGTTTATAAGGTGTAATATTTGCATCTGAAACACTGAAACTTCAAACTCATTGAAATTAAACGTAAGTGCTAAAATATTTGTATATAACTATTGTTAGTAAAACATGTTTTCTTGCAAACCACAATATCCTCACAGAAACTTAAGAAACATAGGAATCATTAGTCTACATGTGACACTCAAGGCATGATTTTCAACAGCCGTGAGTTAATGAATTAGACGCGCATAAAATACCGGAAGCACTTCGGATTGTTTTGATCATTTAGTTCCGTTTCACACAGAATGAAAATTAAAAGCAACCGTATATATATATAGCGGTTGCACATGTGTTATCTAATAAATGAGATACACAGTAAATAACTGCCCGTTTTCTATGTGTCTTTTCTTTAAACACACCACATACTCTGAGTTCCCTCTCCGTAAACTGACTGACGGTTCTGTTCTAGCGCCAAAGCTGTACCGGGGTCATAATGCGTTTTCCTTTCTCTTTCTCATATGCAAGCTTTATAGCATCAGCAGCACAACATATGCCGTTATAAAATGCTAACTTACTCCATTTTTACGCAGTTCATCATGATGTAATGTGTTCATCTATTTAGGGGAGGAGAAACGTAACCTGAGCGGAATTGTATAATTTGTCACGGTGCATGGATGTTTAGCTCCTTCATTGTTTAGGTACTTTTATATCACTATCCATTAACTGGTTATGTGACAAGAATTGTGTATGTGTAGTATTTAAGACAGCTACAACCTTTAAACATGTAGGTATATCCAGCTGCTTCATGCTAACCAGAAAATGTCAGCCGCAGGTATGAGGGATATTAAGCTAGCAAGCTAATGATAAAGACACCGCTGGACACACCGCCATAAAAGGACCTGTGTAATTTAAGAAAATCTGCCCAGAGGGGATGTTACATTCTGTAGTTAACATATTCACACACATAGTGACCCTTAGATAAATCATTCTCATTGTAAATCCCCTACAAGTCGCGCGTGCACTGGATGCTTTGGCCTGTTCTTTGTCGCAAGGAGCACAACAGGACGAGCTCGGCCTGAAATGTTTAACAGTAATTTTTAAAGTTTCAGACGTAGGATACTTCCTGATGAGCAGCCCTCATTCACCCAGACAACAAATAAAAAAATCAGACAGAGACGGACATTTCCATTCGAGCTAACGAGAAATCGGTTAGCAATCATTGGCCGGAGCCAGGCACAAACCTGCAATGAAGCCCTGGTTGGTTACCTTCCTCAGACGGCTGTTTGGTTGGACAGAAAATGGCTGCGAAAGGACCAGTCCCAGCGCGGAGCCGCGGAGGCAGTACTGTGACCCATCGATAGGGGTTGGGATGCGTTTAATGACCCGACACAAGCTCCGACCTCACAAACTCCCATAAACAATAAACTACTCAAATAGATTTCTATGCCATATTAAACGTATTTATAATATTGCCCAAGTGTTGAAATGTTAATGAATTTATCATGTTCAAATCAGGATGTAAAACAGAGTAGAACGGCTAAGTTATACAGCGAGAATTAATGTATTTTTAAAAGAGTATACACAACAAGACATAATATATGTCGGGAATAAAAAGATTATTGTTCATTCCGATTCACATTTATAATTCATGACATTTAAATACCGTTACGTTGGCACATTGTATGTATGCGCAGTTAAAAGTATCTTATAAATACTATATTTGTCAGCCCGTGAACGCATATTTCATTCCCAACCAACCTCCCTCTTGCTACTTTCCAGAAACTGTTCACTCTGTTCTTTCGCAACATTGGGACCTGAAATACTATAGAAACTACAGAAGACCGTTGCCGTAATAACATGCGTCTGTGCGTGCGCACTGATCCTTTCTTTGTATGTAGGTCGCTTTGGTTCTTCAGAAAATACATTTGCGTTTCACAAACGTCTTTTTTGTAATGTAACTTTAAACTACATTTCCAAGAAATGTAGGAAATTAAGCATTGGACGACCTATTTAAGTTGCACCGTCTGTCAGACGCGATTTCTTGCTGTTACAAGTACTGTATAATTGTATGTGTGCATTTTATGATTCTTGTTTATTTTTCCATTGCGGCAGGAAACTTTTGAAACCCATTTTGTTGTGTCTGTGAGTGTGTGTGTGTTTGTGTGTGTGTGTGTGTGTGTGTGTGTGGTCAATTATTATAAAACTGTACGTGTCCTTACAACCAGTGTCATTTGGCAATCAGAATAAAGGGGCCAAAGGTCTCCACTGGGAGAGAGAGAGAGAGAGAGAGAGAGAGTGTGTGTGTGTGTGTGTGTGTGTGTGTGTGTGCGCGCGCGCGCTTCCAGGTCAACAGTCCTTGTCTACAGCAGTGAAACATGGACCCACTAGCTGGACCATCCTTTGGGAACTTGGTCTTCGATCTGTTGGTCATTGGAGGGGGGTCAGGAGGACTGGCTCTGGCAAAGGTCAGTTCACTTTCTAGTCATTAGTGGAATCTGTCACTATTTGTTAAAGACTGGAAAACATAAAATGTCTAATTTCTGAACCACTGCACAGTATTTGCAAGAGCACTTTCCATGGGTTCAGGTAGCTCTGCATGCAAACATGTCTTTTATTTTACTTTAGTCCCAGGAGAGAATTCTCCAAAAGCCCCATCTCATAATTACTGTTAATCTGCTCAATGAGCACACACTTGGCTAAAGCACAGTTTAGATAATTATCATATTAATGGGCTTTATGGTAATGGGATGATCTGTGAGCTGCTCTAGAGAAAAAGTGAACATGAGATGAAGGCAGGAGCTGGTATTGTCGAGAAGGACAAATGCTTAACCCGTTTAAATATTTAATTGCCCCTCTCTCCATCGCTCTCTGCTTCTGACTCTCATTTAATCTATTTTTTTTGCTCTGGCTCCTTTAGGAAGCTGCAGGGTTGAGAAGAAAGGTGCTGATCCTTGACCTTGCAGTTCCTTCTACTAGAGGCACTCAGAGGGGTGAGTGTATAATTCACAAAGTCTGAGGAGTGATGATGATTATCTCTTATCTATTCTCCACATTTCGCCTTTACTCTTGCATTTCTTCTTTAATATTTTCTCTAGAACTCGGTGGCTCCACTTTCAACAAAGACACAATCAGAAAGTTTCTTCAACAGGCATCACTCTTGGGAAAAGCCATTCAAGACTCTAATAAATATGGATGGAGGTTCGGAGACAATGGTAATTTACATATCATTCAGTATCTAGATACTGTATATTCAAAAGAAATACGGGTAAATTTTTTGTTAAAAATCCAGTTTGCATTAAAAGATTTTTACATTAAGAGAAGAGGATTTTACCTGGACATGTACACATAATCTGTATACTTGCTTCTTGTCGGATATATGGAGTTGTGGATAGGTGTGATATAAAAGAAATGACGTTCTGTATATCTGTGCTCTTATTCCATACCTTTACATGGTGTTTTTAAATTCCAAATAAAGTAATTCAGAATTAAAGCTTTTTTCTTCATGTTTACATGGACATGTTAATTCCGAATAAGTGTTTACATAAGAAACATGTTTATTCTGCTCTAGTTAATTCATCTTTAAGAGCTGGAGGAGCAGAGGGTTCTGATTGGTCAGAATAGCCACGTGACGTCTACCGTAAAAAAAAAAAACTAGCGTGTTAATTTTCTGTTTTGCTTTCATTGCAACTATCAGCATGGAAGACCGGATACTATATGGTTTTTTTAGACCTTCACCACGGACTATGTTGGCACAAGGCCTATTGAGTCAGCTGTGATCACAAAGGCACAAAATATGCCAGGGACACAGTCACCAGGGACGATGCGCACCACTCACAAATACTCGGGGAGGTCAAAAACTTTCATATGAGGCCAAGTTCGGGGGGGGGGGGGGGGGGGGGGGGGGGGCAGAAAAACACTAAATTGTTCCTGTTCAGGTTCTTTTTGACATCTGCTCTTTGAGCTGTAATTTGACCCCCTGAACATGCACGAAAACTTACCAAATTTTGCGCACACTTCAGAAGTGTGAAAAATTGCGTGTATATATTGAATATAGTATAAATATATAACGTATATATTTACTTTCGTGAAAGTAAAACAAATGTGTCTACAGCGCCCCCTTGAACAGACCAATATATTGCATTAGGCCAGATCACATCCTAGTGAAGTTAGAGCTATGAAAATTGGTACACATGTTCATCATAAGGAGATGAACAAAAAACTTTGCGATGGCCACGCTCATAAACCAACTGGAAGTCTGTCATCTTGGATTGAAATTTCAAAATGCTGAGTCATCGTTTTCACTGTCATCGGAATTTAACAAACTCCTCCTTGGCCGTTGGGCCCAATGAGCTCAAAATCTGTGGCACGATCTAGTCAACTGGGATATCAAAAGTTATCCAAATTTTTGGGAAAAGTTGCATCGTCTTTGTGCTACGATGTTGCAAAATTTTGCGAAGTTTTCCAGAAAAATTACACCGTTAGTGAAATGGCATTAAATCGGACATATGAACACCAATTTGGCTCAAATCTCACTCAGACGTCTATCTCCCAGTCCTACACAAGTTTATCAATAGAAATTGTGTTTTTGCTCTTTTGCCCCCTACAAATTCACCTTTACTAAAATGGCTGTAGTTCAGACATACGAACACCGATATAGCTCAAATTTGACTCATTTTCTGATGTTTTACATCAGGTTTCATTCAACACATGTCACATGTTTCTGTTTGAGCTGATTCTTGTCATTAGGTCAGGATCACAATAAATAGGAACCTGTAACATTAGAACCCATTCAGTTCAATTTTTAGCTCATCCGGATGAAGTTGCAATGAGCTATTGCCATCGGCCACAATTCACTAAAATCGCTTCTGCTCCCTCAATTCTCGATGGATTTCAATTCTGATGGATTCATTAGATAGATCTAAGCACTGTGCACAAAACGTATCACATTGTTTGTCAAAATTTTAAATTGTAAACAGTTTGTTTACAACTTTGTTTATTTTTCCAGTCTGTCACTAAAATCACTTCTCCTCCCTCATTTCTGAATGGATTTAAATTTTGATTTTATGATCTATTGAATGCCTCCCTTTTGTTGATAGCAAGCTATCACAGCTGTGAGCACAGGGCCATTGGCACTATCTTTGTGTCTTTTATGGCTGTGCTCATATTCCTTGTGTTTTCTTGTTGTATTTGAAGAAAAGAAAATGAAATAATCTGTATGCCCATTTCAACTCTGCAAAAACAACAATATATAAATATAATATATAAAGTACTTTATATTATATAAATATAATATATAAAGTACTTTTGCACAGTACTTTATATCAGCATAGAACATTCTGTTGTTTGTCTTTAGTGTCTCATGGCTGGAGTGAACTGGTGGAGGCTGTGCAGTGGAAGGTGAAGGCTCACAGTTTGGAGTTGAAGAGGGAGCTAAAGAACTGTGGAGTCTTTTACCTTGAAGCTCGTGGAGAGATAGTAACACCTCACACAGTCGAGGTAAACAAGTCATTTTGACAAAATCCTCATGATCAAGGTTGGCCATTACATTATATTGCAGCATATGTCAGGCAGAAGGTCTTTGCTGTGAAATATTGTATTGTCATTTACTGATAATATATTCATAAATTACACCTGCAATGCAAACCATTGTAATAAATTAATAGTTTTTTGTTGTTTGCAAAGTACACAGTTTTCCACTATCCTTTTTTCATAAAGTTTAAAATGTTTTTTTAGTGAAGCTGTGAAACTCGTCCCCTACAGAGGATAACAATGCGTAGCTGGGTCTCAGGAGGATATAAACCAGAATGTAGTTTTGGCAAAGTGTAGCTGAAGACTTAAGCTTCAAATTCATAATAGAGGGAGATAAGTACCAAAACAATCATGTTAACGACTCCCTCAAGAGGGAATTATATCAGCACTGGGTTCATAAACATAGATTTAATGCACATCATTTTGCTAATTACTGCAGTACAGTACACTTTGGCAAAATCCAAATATCTGGGTTTCATCACACTGAACCTCCTACTAGATAGGTCAAATCTGACTGTTACATCTGCAAAAGATTCAGAAACAACCTAAGCTTGTTCTTGTGTTTTCTGTCAAATTAGGTGACAGACATAAATGGAAGGAAGCAGAGTTTGACAGCAGAGACCTTGGTCATTTCAACAGGGGACATGTCTCACTATCTGGACATACCTGGAGGCAAAGAACACTGCCTGACCAGGTGGATGAACTGTTCTGAAAAGAACTAAAGATCACACACTGTTGAGTTATGCTGTTGCATTCTAAAGGTGGGATATGAGATCTTAGAAGAACGGTTTAAGCAAGCTACATTTTGAAAATGCACAATGAGAAAGTCCAAACCCTTTTCTTCAGACATCTCACCGAAGCCACACCTCCAGCATACTGGCACGCAACACCAATGCTTGTTGCTGAGGGTTTACGCGCACTGTGCAGTAACAATTCACCTGGCTCTACTGTATTTTGGGCTCAGGTCCTCCTACAGTGGCTTGGGTTCTGACTTCAGTCCATGCGCACAGTCTTCTCCAACACTCTCACTCTTACAGAACAGCCCCAGATCATACCTGTCTGACTGTTACATTTTGTAGTCATTTATATAAGTGAACTTTATATCCTAATATAGCTAATATAGTACCTATTGAAACTAAAGTTCATATCCTGTCCTCATGTTCCAAGCCTCTGAGAACGCATGATTCATGCAGAAAGAGGGTATCTGCAGAAGGGGGAGGGACAAATGGCAGTTGAGTTTGATAGATGTATCACTGTTCAATCATTTTGAGTGGGTGCGCAAAATGATGGGATAGTGATTTATATATATATATATATATATATATATATATATATATATATATATATATATATATATATATATATATATATATATATATATATATATATATATATATTCTTTTTTTGTGCTATAGAATTTAATTGTGGGTTGAAGGGGTGGGGTGTGAAGGGAATTTTAAGCAATATAGTAAAAAAAAAAAAAAAAAACTCCAGGAGAACATATTGGAGCCCAACTTTAAGTTTGTTCTAATTTTCCTCATGTTTAGTGATGACTTTTTTTCACTGCTTCACCCTCCTGGTCGGACACTCGTAGTCGGTGGGTCTGCAGAGGGGTTGGAGTGTGCTGGCTTCCTTTGCGGCCTCGGATACCCAGTGACCATCATGCTGAAACCTGACCTTCATGAGGGGTTAGATCGGAAAATGGCTCAGAAGATAGAAAACCACATGTTGGTGGCAGGAGTTGACTTCATTCATAACTGTTCACTCGCTAAGGTGACAGAGGAGGGTAAGGTAGGATCATTTATACCTACAACAATGAAGAATCTTAGACTTTACACTTTGTCTATGTCTGTTAGGTGGAGCTGAAAGACATTTCCACTAAGGACAGAGTTGCAGGTAAGACAAGTCCTGGACCCTGAGTGCAAATGTGTTTGCTCGTGCTAAAAAAAATGGGTTTGCTCTTGAGTTGCCTGTCACAGATGATCAAGGAAGATCACAGGGCTGACCGGCACTTGTGGAAATGAAAGTGAAGTCTAGCGCCCATTTTGGGGTGGGTGGGTGGGGGTCTGCCTTGGCAGAATGTGCTCTCTCTGAGTGCTTTTCTAGTATTGGGAATGTTATAGACAATAAATGCGTTGCAGCAAATGAAGATTATCACAAGTGCTTAATCTGCATGGTGATAAGAAGGTTATAAATGCACTCCAGTGCTTTCACTTGAACTGCAATTACATTTTTGGCTCATACCTAGAGCTGTAACTCTAAGGTAGTTAGAGATGGATGACAAAGTGAAAGAACCAACATAAAGCATCTCAGAAAGATGCAGCTTTGAAATGATTCTCCAAATCTGTCATCATTAAAAAAAAAATAAAAAAGTCTGACACATTGGTCCAACAGCTGGCAGAGGTATTCACTGAGCTGAGTTCTGCTGACTGTAGAGGCATATTAACTGGGTTCCTACATGTTCTGGGAAACCTGGAAAATGATTGACTAGTTTTCCAGTCATGGAAAACATATGGAAAAAGAAAGAAAAGGTAATTGTCATGGAAATTGTTAATTTGTCCTGGTGAATTATTTATCCTCCCCCTGCTTTTGTCACTGGTGGAAGTTTGGATCTGATGAGTTAAATCAACTGATAAGTCTGTATGTTTTTCTACAATGTAGGTATTTCTGGAGCCATGCCACAACAGGCTTCCAGGGGGAGGCTCTTGGTGACCATTGTCTCCAAAGAAGGCCAAACAAAGCAGGATGAGTTTGATACAGTGGGTCAAAGTTTAGTTATGTCAGAGTGGGAAATATACAGAATATAAAAGCTACCATTAGGGCTTAAGATATGTGTCTTGTGTGTCTGTGATTCCAGGTTCTACTCAGTGTTGGGAGGAAAGCCTGCACCAGTGATATCGGTTTGGAACGTGTGGGGGTGCAGTGCAACCAGGAGTAGGTTAAATCTGCCCATAATTATTTTCACCCCCTTGCCCCAAAGTGGAGAGGGTTATTGTTTGTTGGTCTGTCTGTCTTTCTGGTTATAAGCAGGTTTACGCAAAAACTACTGGACCAATTTCCATGAAATTTTCAGGAAATGTGCAAGGTCATCCAGAATAGTCCCATTAAATTTTGATGACTGTAGGTCAAAGGTCAAGGTCACAGTCACTAAAAATTTGTTTGTCTGTCTGTCAGCAACAACTGGATTAGTTTCCATGAAACTTTCAGGAAAGGTGTTTAGTTGTGCAGAATATATGTGACCCGCCACCACGAAACCAGGCATAAGTCGCGCTGAGCCGTTCAGAGCTACAGCCAAATTTAGGCTGGAAGGTTATTCCTTATTTGTGTTTACACCTTATCAAAAAACGGTACCGTAACACCTCTATGTTCAGTTCCTGTGGTCATTATATTGAAATACAATCAATAAAGGTGTTTATTGGGTCAATTATTTAAGCGGTGACAAAAGTTTAAGGATTGCTGAGGAAAGACAAAGACGACTTCCACCTCTTTTCACCGAACAAACCGGTCTCCGTTCCGTGCGTAAACATCCAAATGTTCGGTACGAGGTAAAAGCTTATATTGAATGCTCTTGTCCAATGTCGTAAGCCAAATGATTATAATACGTTGCAATTCTGTCCTATTATTAAAATATATAGAACTTCTGTGACATGTCCATCAGAGTGTCCTTTAACATCTGTGAATATTTTTTGTCAATCGGATACGAATTATTATGCATTGCTAAGGACTTCCTACCCCAAAACAATCCAAAACTTTAACGGACAATATCTAAAAATATGCAAATTGCATAATAGGTCCAACTGTGGATATTAAAATGACCATAACTTTGGTTCTACTTATGATAGAAACATAATTTTTTCACCATCTTAAACCTTAGTTTCCACTCTACCAATCTACACAGATAACTCAGTTTTGATTTCCAGACACTTATGCCTGGTTTCGTGGTGGTGGGTCACATATACCGTTAGTGAATGTAGGTCAAAGGTCAAGGTTACAATTTTTATTTTTTTTTGCAATGATAAGAGAATGGGGGAAAATCCGGTAAATGTTTGCACACAGCAGGGTTTGTTGTGCCTGGAACCACTTGTGTTTCAAAAGTAGTGTCTATTTTGTGTTTGCACAGTACTGGCAGGATCCTTGTTAATGAAAAGGATCAGACCAATGTTGATCATATTTATGCCATTGGATCAGTGCAGCATGGACACCCATTCACCACCGGCCTCTCAGTGCATGCTGGGAAACTGCTGGCACGTCGACTCTATGGAGGAGAAAACACTTTGGTACACCTTGTTTTTCTTATGCATCCATGGCTTTTTAAAGCTTGTACATGAGCCAAATGTTGCATGAAGCAATTACATTAGAATTGATTTTAGGCAATATCATTTTTTTATTCACAGTGTGATTACACCAATGTACCTGCTGTTGTGCTCACTCCTCTGGAATATGCTGCCTGTGGTTTATCTGAGGAGGAAGCCAATCTAACATTTGGAAAAGACAGTATAGAGGTGCACAAGTTTAAACACTAGCAGAGAAATACATGCATAGTTAAACAAAAAGAGATTAACATCTGAATGTTTGCTCTTTTACAGGTGTATCACAACTACTATTGGCCCCTTGAATGGACTCTACCTGCCAGAAATAAAAACTCCTGCTACGTTAAAGTCATCTGCTACATCCCAGAAAATGTATGAATCATTTGAAATTCATTTATCAAACATCTATTTAAGTTGTATTTATTCCTATTTTTAATAACAAACTCGCAGATAAACTGTACATTTCCACCAGGTTTCTTTCTTTCACTTTCTTTTTTGCTTTAGTGCCTGAAAGTGTTTATTTACTAGTAGTGCTGTCATCATGTTTTCAGTGGCAGTCGACAATTCTATTAAAAATATTCATTTTACTTATTACAGATTAACTAGATGCTTCACTTTGTGATCAAATGACAAAGTAAAGCTAAAAGAATGATTCATTTTGGAAATTGAGTTAACCTGATAACGGGAATATGTCAAATCAATGCAAAAGGTTAAATTGCTTTTACCGCCTCTTTTAACACTTTACATTTCCTTTATGGATATATTCCTAAATGAATTAGCGTCCAGTTCGAAGACAACTCCATACATTATGGTGTTAAGTTGAATAAGTCTAGACATCTTGCGTTGGAGTATGCAGACAGTTGAAGCACTTATAAAAGAATAGAAACTTTACTTTTCCTCTGGGGATATTTAGTCATAATGCCACAAGTTGTGTAATAGCTCACACCTTATTAATCCACCCACTCTTTTGTTATATTTTTAGCTCTTTCCACTACTGCCTTGGCACTGCTACAGATAAATGCATTTCAGAGTACATCTCTGCCAAGCTGATAAATGTTTTAATATAACTGTTCAGGACTGAGTAGTTACATTGGTTGTTTCGGTATGGATAATACTGCAATACCTTATGTTTTAATTGTATTTAATGTCCTGTTTGCAGTTTTTGGATCAGACTCATATTTGGGATAAGAAATGATATATGCTATCATGTTTTACGTCAGGATGTTCAGACAATAATTTTAATATTGATTTGATTGATTTTCATTGTGAATTGATGCCACTGCCTAAATTGTACAAAGTCAAAGTCTTGTGAACTTTGTATTGACCAGTAAGTGTTTTGATATTTGTTATCTCTTACACAACAGAGATCTGACCAAAAAGGCAACATGCAAGAGGGTCATGTGATCACATATCCCATTCTCAACCCTACCTCTAACCCCTGACATCTCAAAGCACAAGATGGCATGACACAACAAATATAAAAGCTTAAACTACAATTCTCCTTAAGTCCTTTTTGATTGATTTTGTGCCCCCCCCCCAAATTCATGAAGCATAATATGAAAATATAATTTCCCCAAATTCTGACCATGAGTATGGCTATGGAAAGGTACTTTGTTTTACAGCCCTATTCCATTCTTGTCCAGTTTAAACTGAGGTCAGCCATTTCTCCACAGGATCGTGTTATTGGTCTCCACATCATGGGCCCTAATGCTGGTGACGTCCTCCAAGGATTTGCTACAGCCATGAAATGTGGTCTCACTAAACAACAGCTGGATGCCACTGTGGGCATCTCCCCCAGCTCATCCCAGGTCAGCATCATTTTTCTGTCATTATTTCATAAACATGTGGCTATTAAAACAAAAAAAAATACCATTTGTTTTTAACACCTATTGATTTCATCCCTGGCGATGTCAGTAATTCATTGCAATTTCTTTGACATTCTGCCACACTTGAGTGTCAGCACTGTGCTGAGAGCTCAGTTTAGAGCTATTTCCATGTTGAGCCCTTGAAAAAGCTCTGCTGTCTGGGGTCAGTGCCAGAGCAGCTGATCCAAATGAATCTGCTCAGAATACTGGCTGGCTGAATTATTCATGCACAATATTTAATGAACCCTGTAGCTCTCAGTTCATCTCTGTGCCTGCTGACCCCCTGATGTTGAGCAGGTTAATACTTGACATTTTCAAAACTTAATTAATAAAGCATTCGCTGGAGTGTTAAACAGAGGTCACTTGTCCTAGTGATGTGAGCTGAGGAGGGACTGGGCGACACTGTAATGTCTATTCGTAGATCCACAGAAGAGCATATTGATTAGATTGATTAATTGCTCTGTGGAAAGGAGAATACTGTCATTATGCACCTTTTATTGACAGTGTATTATACAGGCCAGAGATCAGCAATTTTAGCTTTTAGGTTTAAATCCTGCTGTATACAGGAATATCAAATTAACTTTGTCACTGAAAATGACTTCAGCTTTATCGTAACCAAACTGCCACTTTCACCACTCACCACCGACATAGAAAGAATTTCATCCATTTTTTTTAGCTCCACTTTAATATTCATATTTTAGTCATTTATTGTGGATTTTGTTTTTTTTTTTTTTTAAATTTGTTGCAGCTGGATTCCAGATGATTTGGCTGAAACTTTTGGCCATGAATAATCACACTCTAAAGGGCTCAATTTACTGTTTTCAGAGCTGACAAATGTTACAAGACATATCATTGAACTTGTAATTACTTTGTGTAAATATGCAGTTCTATGCTGAATTGCACAAACTAATGATCACTCACTGCTGCTCCCATGATTATCTTTCTAATCATGGATCAAGTAATTACCCAGTGTGTCCAGTACATGCCAGTTCATGCTATGAAGGGTAGTTAGTCACTGTGCGAGGCCTAAAAGTTCCTGGGTGTCACTAGAGTGAGTCAACCAGAGTGTGTGAAGCTGTAGATAAAGCCTTAGGATGGCTGTGGGTCATAAGAGACCAAGCATTCTGAAATATTGCTTCAACACAGACTGGGAATTGATCACTCCTTGTCAGTTCACTAGGATGAGGGGTTATGCAATTATAAGACCCGAAACCTCCGATGACCCCTGATGATGTGTCCATGCACGCCAGTAGATATATGGAACAACATGAATCAGTCACAGAAAAAATATTAGTCCACCCTTGTTTTCTTCAAACTCTCCTTAAATTTTTAATACCTTTTACAATTAAAGGTACATGTGTTTGAACAACAAACAAAAATAGATAATATTTAATCAATTTTTTTATAACCAATAATAACCAAAGTCACTTCAATATCTCTGAAAAATATGTTACTTAGAGGCATTCCATGTTTTATTTTCTGTCTGTTTTAATCACACACACCCACACACACAGGTTTGCATAACCATTGTTTTTGATGACGTTTGATGATCTGACATTTTTTTTCCATGACATTTGTATTTACTGAGTACTCAAGAGCATCTTACAGCAAACTGTTTTGATTTCCTCATCCTGACTGATCTCATTAACCTCTGGAATAATGCATCTCTTTTTAATATATAAATTCATTATAAGTGTAGGGACTCCAACAAAAAAAAAAGAGTCACAGATAGTCTGAGGGTGGGGCTTTCTTTTATTGGAGAAAAAGCACTGCGATTAAAAAATGAGTTAAAGTTTTTATTAATATAATCAACTAATTAAACCCTGCACAAACTCATAATTAAACTGATCACAGCGATGAAAGAAAAATACAGTGTCCCCATTCACCCTTCCTCTGCATCTGCACAGATGAGTAGGTGTCTATATTAACATCCCTGCTCATATCTGGGACCTACTTATTGTAGTCATCAACATCATCACACAAAACCATAAATAATATTGTAAATGATAACAAATCCCCGAATGGAGTTTTGGGGATATTATATTTTTGGTGCAACTGCCACCGGATATCCTTTATGTGAATGTAATAAATAAAAAAATATTCAGTTTATAAAGTCCATGTTTTCCATATCAATGAATATCATGAAGACAAAGTTGATTTTGGATGATTACAAATTTCTACATTATTTTGTTCACATCTCTGTGACTATTTGTTTGATTTACTTCAAATTAAGTGCAAATGAAAGGTCATGGTGTTGGGATGTCTCGACTAACTACATATTAGCGGTCTCATTAAAGATTGTGGGCATTCAAAGATACACCCTAGCCATTGGTTCTGACAGTGTACGCCTAGTTAAACAATGATACCTCTACAAAATAAATACATTAGTTTCTCTTATAGTAGGCTTATTGCAGTCAAACCACAGAAGCACAGTTAGAGGTTGTTGAACATTCGATCAATCCCATTCTCATGGTCTCACCTATTTCATATTCCCACAACGTTGACAGAGATTTCCAGCTACTACAGCACCCAGTGATACAATATTCATCTCTCTCTGCTCCATAGGTGTTTACTTCACTGACCCAAACCCAGCGTATGTCTGAGGCTTTGCTGCTGAGGGGAAACTGCTGAGGTTAGGTCCCCACTGTCAGTCAGAAGGACTGCAGGGAAGTGTATGAGGACAACACCATGAGATGCAGGCGGTGTGGTGGGAAACTGCCAAACAATGATGTTTTCGTCTAAAACCTGACAGGCAGACGAGAACTGATGCACTGCCACCGTCAGAGATCTTATTTTGTGTTTCTGTCTGTGCTGCTTTTTGAGTTTGTTTGAAATCTTTATGAAACTGTTGGCTCAGAGTATAACTTTGAAATGCATAGTACAAGTGATGCATTTTTATGGCTCTTAACTTTAAAGAAGATAAGATGCTCCCTAAGGTTCTGCTTTAGAAAACCTCTGTAAGCTTTAATATAGCTGAGTTTTGAAAGGCTGCAGGAGACTGATAAGGCTGAAGGATTTGATGCATTTACAGGGAGTTAAAGCTCAGGTTTATAGTGTGTGTTTTTGTTGTGACAGAGTGAGCCTCAGGGGTTTTACAGCCTTAATTTCATGTAATGAACTAGACGAGGATTATGGAATTACCCAAATTAATAGTGTTTATCAGTGAATGCTCTTCTTTCAATTGATGCATATGCTGCTTTTATTGAGGCATTACATTCTCTGATGTCCTCCCTTGTTTGTTTTTCCTCTTTTATTGTCTCTTTCTGTTTTGTTTCAGTGCCATCTTAAAAGAACTGCTGAATATTCATGCAGGTCATTAAGTGAAGTATCTCCAACAACTGAATGCTGTGACTAGAGTACAGATATTCTTTACAGCACACCCCTGACCCCTCAAGTTTTCCCCAATGGGGAGGATTCTGCACAGAGCATGTGAATTAAACATTGCACATCTGTGAGCATATATTACAGGCGTTCCCTACTTAAGGACATCATTTTAATTCTCTTCATGTGTGGCAGCTCTCTACAAGACCAGATATTTCCATTTATTCAATGCTAATGCCTGTTGTACTGAACATTTTAAGAGAAATACATGCAAGTGTTTCAAGGTTATCCTCCAAACCACCTCCTAATTGTCACCTTGACAGCAGAACTTGTGTAAGTAAGACAGATATCTTAATTAGAAAAAGTGCACAGAAGTCTCTCTTGGCGTGTGCTTGGAAATGCCATTAGAGCAGAATCTGATCAAAGCAAAGCAGCTTTAGTGACTTTGTCCAGGTCTTACAGCAAGGTGAAGATGTTGCATTGAGGTCCATCAATCATTGCCATTACCTTGGACAGTGTTCAGGGTTTTCATCTGGCCCTCAGTGTATTTTAGGCTGAGCTTCCACTAGGTGGCACTGTAGCTGTACGTTGTTTAGGCAGATGAAGAGCTGATCATTGTACTCAGTCTCAAAATGAAAGACAATATGAGGTGTTTAGAACTATAACTACTGTCACTGATCTATAAAGCTCTGAATAGTTTAGGACCTTCAGTAAACTCCTGACAAAGTATGAACCCACCAGATCGCTCTGGTCATCTGGATCTGGTCTTCTGTCAGTCCCCAGAGTCAAAACCAGACAAAGAGAAGCTGCGTTCAGCTTCTATGCTCCACATGTCTGGAATAAACTCCCTGGAAAGTATCAGATCAAGGTAAACACTCAGTTTATTTAAACCCAGGTTGAAGACTCACCTATTCTCAGCTTCATTTAAATACAGATTTTATTCATCAGTTCAGATGTGCACTTACAGTTTTTATTTGTTTATCTGTTTTAGCTATTTCTGGTTTGTGTTTTGTTTGATTTTTTTTCTTTTTCATGCCTATACTTTTTATTTCCCCATGCTCTAATGCTTTTAATGTAATGCTTTTAATGTTTTATGTAAAGCACTTTGTCCTTGTATATGAAATGTGCTATAGAAATAAACATGCCTTGTCTTGTCTTACAACTCCTGGGTACTGGTATTATTAACACTTACACGTGTAACTATTACTTGTATCTTTACCAGTGATGCTGTTGGTGCCATCATTTGTGTTAGCATTACTGAAAATACAAATAGCACTGCTGTTACTATTACCACTGTTGTAATGAAATGCTGGTTATAGAGCTTCATGTTATGTTAAAATTACTTTTGCTGTTTTCATTTCTGTTTCTATAGTTGACATATCTGTATCATCACCACTAATACTTGCAGAAATCTGATAGTGCATTTACCACATATACTTTATAGCACACTGTGAAGATGCTGCAGAAACATTTTACATTAGCATAAAATTGGATGACCCCCACATTGTTTTAGTCCCATCAAAAGAATTCATAACCAGTGCTCGAGCTACAGATAGTTTAGTCTGAGTTAAGATTTGTTGCTTCGTAATATAATAATATGACAAAGAGGTATACTGAGGTACTTGGGGATTTTAGGCAAATATGCATTAGGACCTTTTACTGCCCTACTGTGCATAACTTATATAATAGATGCACTATATTGCACAAATGTATTAGGCCAAGTTTAGCTTTGCTGCTTTAACAGGGTTGAAATACTGTACATATTTATGCTCCAGTCTATTTTCTTCATAGCCATAAAAGACACAAAAACTGAACTAAAAGGGTTGTAAAGGTTTCAGTATTTAGTGTGTCCTGTGACCCTCTGGCAATAAGCAGCACAAACATGTCACATCTGATATGTCTTGAATGAAACCTGGTATAAAACATCAGAAAATTAATGCAATAAATCATATATTACTTGAACAAACATAAATGTAAAAGGAAGTCACACTAAATACAACTGCTTTGGGTTACAAAAAGCAGTTTTTATCTGAAACTTTTGTTATTTACATATATTCAGATTGCTTCTCAATACAGAAACTGAGAAACGCATACAGTATGTGTGGTCATGATAACTTTACAAAACCAACAGAACTAAAAGTGGCCTATGGCTTTTGGTTAGTAATGTTAGTATAGTCACTGTCATTGATCAAACTCTATTCATTCTAATGATGAATCAATGTTGTAGATTAAGATAATGGTATTTCCACAGTAACTACTGAGCCTCTGGACATCCAAATGGGTCAAATATCATGACCATGAAAAAATGACAAACTGTATTTTACATTAATTATTTACATGTATTGACAGGATCAGTGGATCAACAGTTTAGATCAGTAGTTGTTTTTAACTGACGGTGGATATTTGAATCTTTATGGGTTAATATGGTAAAATTTACAAAATGACTCTAGGGGTAAATGTAATCTAGTAAAAAAAAAGTATCATGAAAGATGAAGTAAGTTTTGAACGGAAAATTTCGGTTCTGCAATATATCACAATATTTCATTCTGTGATACTGTATCGATATTAAAAACTACTGTATCAATAATTTTGGGTATTTTTCAAATGCAGAGATGGTGGAAGTTCATTTCTGTTTTTCTTTGTTTGTCTTATGTTTTATTATTTTACATTGTTTTATTAATAATGGTTATTTTAAACATCCTATCAGCACTTTTTTGTCTGACAGGCAGTTGTCCTTTGGTGGGATTGTACAAAAATAATATTAAATTAGTTGTGAAGTTCTGGAATATAAGGAGATATATATATATATATATATATATATATATATATATATATATATATATATATATATATATATATATATATAAAATGTCTGTAAACATAATTGAAGTTTTAACACAGGACAAATTTTCCATAATATAACATCAGAGCCTGTGGTCATTGAATAAAGATGTGTTTTGTATTTGTGCATATTTCTGATGCATAATTCAGTTCTGCAGGAAACAATCGTTCTGACCCAGAATAATTTCAAAAACCCTGTCACAGTTTCCCATATGCTGTTTATGTATGTTTGATTTATGTGCTTACATTTTGTTTCTGTATTCTTATTTGGTGCCTGGGGTGGGCATCTTGTTACTGCAGATCTCTTCTGCTGTATTAACCAAGTAATTTCCTGTAAGGGATCAATAAAGACTCAATCAATCAATTTTAAAAAAGAAACAAACAAAAAATTGCCTTTTTAACAGTATCATGATCAATATCATATCACAATCCTAATATTGTGATTTGTCTGATATCACTCCCCTGTCATCCTATAAGGGTCCCTTATAGTTTCCATGGTGACCCAAATATCTTAGTTTGCAATACCTTTTTATCTTTTAATGTAACTGCCTTTTACCAACACTTGTTGTTTGTTTTTTTTACTGATATATATTGTTTTTCTGTAAATCATTGCACTGAACTTGAGAACTCTACCTCAATTTCATTATACTTGGTTAAAATGACAATAAAGAGATTCTGATTGTGATTGTGAGTCTGAGTAAACATGTGGGGTTACCATGGAAACCATGGATCCTTTTATGCAGCCCAAATGTAACCCTTCTGGGACCCACATGGGCATGCTGGCTGGACAGATTCTTACCAATACACACGTAGTCTTGAATTGAAAAGTAAAGCAATTTAAAGGTGAGGTAGGAGATGTTGGAAAAAATGGTCCAGCAATTTTGAAAATATACTCTCCGGAGGCAACTCAAGAAGGGCCTTATCTAAAATCCTTGCATGTGATTAGATGAAGACTTGACTGACGCGCCACTTAAGCCACTCACGTTGAACTCAAGCTGTGACTCAAAGCGATAGCAGGAAGAAGAACCATACTGTAAGAAGACCATCAAAACAAATGCAATAATATGGCTGCGCCTAAACAGACCACAGTGTTTTCTCTAAATATGGTATGTGCAGGGAAAATCTGAGGATAAAAGGCAACATCGGCAACAGCCAGTGGATATTCCTTGAACTTCCCTATGGAAAACGGGCAGAACAGCGGCTTGCAGAACTTGGTTTTAACGTGTCAGATGTTCCAGAAAAATCCTCTGGCATATGTCTGAAATGCCTTCACTTGGTAGGGAGACACCAGAGTACTGTGGACACTATAAAGGAATGACAAAAAACTGAAGAGGAACAGGGTGCCCAACAGACATCAGCTGTGGGACAGACAGCCACAACACAACCCAGTCATGCGAAGTCCCACCCAGCTACACTTCAGAAAGCCTGAACTATACACGATACTCAGATGGTTGCGTGAACCTCACGTGTAGTTTGGCAAAACGCAGCCAGATGACGTGCGTCAGGTTAATCTTTATGTGACCATGGGAGAGCGTTTGGAGGGGGGGGGGGTAGACTGATATTTGATGGACCTCTCAGCAGTCAATCAGTGTAAAGATGATCACTACACTGATTGGTTTTCCTCTGGTTCCACCCTCTAGACTGGACTAAAACATATCGTTTTTTGTTTTTTTTTTTTGCATACATTCTATTTCAGTGTGTGCTATGGATTCATGAAGAGGTTTTCAAGCAATATAGTAAAAAAAAAAAAAAAAAAAAAAAAGATCTCCCACCCCACCTTTAAATACGTTTCATACATTTAGATAATTCTCACTTCATACATGTTGGCTTTTTTTCTCCTTCTATATAATCTAAAAAAAAAATGTTTTCAGGTTTCTCCGCTTTACTCCACTCGTTATGATGTGATGTCAGAGCGCACATGTGGACGCGCTCATTCCCTCAGAGTGGGTGTTCCACGCCGGCCCTGCCTGCCCTCCCCCCCTCCACAGTAGGGCAGTGGTACACTCCGTGTTGGATGCGTTCAGCTCATTGACCGGCGGACAATCCTCATCAGTACCACCAGAGCCCCGGAGCTTCCAACAAACCGGCCCTTCTTCCCCACAAAGAGCAACACCCTCCAGTCCTTCCGTCCCGCCATGAAACAGACTCTGAGCGAACTGATGAGGATGAGCAGGATATGCCGGATGGTTTTTGCCACTTGTTTGGGATCATTTATTCTGGTCATCTTTTATTTCCAAAGTATGTTCCAACCAGGTAGGATCTTTTCTCTCCTCTCTCTTGTTCGCGTGTGTGTTAGTTGTGTTGATGTATGGCATGTTGTCTGGCAGCCTCCTGGCATGTTGACACATCCATCTGCCCAGACTGTACAGTAATGCAGCAGATAAATAATACATACTTGTGTCGTGTGAAGGCGTAAATCATCCTGCAGGAGAACACTGTCTTCAATCAATCTTTTATGTGTCTCATTGAAAACACACCAGTCTTGTCTTGTGTTTTTGTCCTGTTCCTATGGTCCAGCGGCTTTTAGATGAGCGTATGTGTTTGTTTGTTTGTTTGTTTGTGTTTGTTTCCTTAGATGTGAACAAACATACACCGTCCTCTTAAATGATACGAACAAAAATGGGAGGTTTTTTTTTTTTGTTTCCAGAAACGTGGCTCATCCGTGCGTGCACTGGTTTTTAGTGAGACGTATGAGAAAAGTGAGCTCTTGAAACCTCAGCTGTAAACGATCCAAATGTGATCCATGTAGTGTCTCACGATCTGGAGTCTAAATTTGCCTTTGGGGAACATTTAGAGCCGGTGTCCTCTCTGATCTGTGCGCCCCGGAGATGCGCGTTTAATAATTTATTCCCCCCCTCAAAAAAAAAAAAAAAAAAGAAACAGCCTTGGATGTCAGCGGGGTTTCATGACGGGGGTGTTTAATGACCTTACAAGTGCCAGGTTTTACTAAATGCTTTTCCAAAAACACCGCTTAATTAAACCAACGGCCCTGGATGTGATCTCCACGTGCGCGAACCCTGCCTTCAGATGCGCAAAGGAGAGCACTGCCCGACTGTAGCACGACTGACCTACTGTAACAACAGGTTTACTGTCAAATACAAATGGGAAAATTATGTCTGGGTATTTACTTTTCATTTACAGAAACCGATTCACGTCGAGGTAAAAATGATAATCCCGTAATGCAATTGTAGGAGGCAATGAGTCTGTGGTGTTTGGTGGATGTTCTGTACTGGATTGCATTATCTATCTATCTATCTATCTATCTATCTATCTATCTATCTATCTATCTATCTATCTATCTATCTATCTATCTATCTATCTATCTATCTATCTATCTATCTATCTATCTATCTATCTATCTATCTATCTATCTATCTATCTATCTATCTATCTATCTATCTATCTATCTATCTGTCTATCTGACTGTCTGACTGTCTGTCTGTCTGTCTGTCTGTCTGTCTGTCTTGTGGAGTGATTCAAGTTGGATGTCTTGCATGATCAAGACACGTTATTTGATGTAACAATACGTAATATAAGTTTCACTGATGCACGGAACATGCATTGACTAAAGCTGATAAAAATCCATTATACTGTAAATACACATCTCCGGTTGTGGAGGTTTTCTCTATAGATACACCAGGCCTGTGTGAGTCACCAGTGGCTGCTGGCAGCGGTGGTCAGCTGAAGTCTCTAATCCAAAATCACCATGATAAAATTATACATGCCTGTCAGCACCCGCCAAGCAGATCAATAATTGGACTACATTCCTTGTTGTCTTTGGCTTTTCTTCCCCATGAACCCAACAAACCCAATACCCAATGTGTAAACACAAGTGTAAAAAAACTACAAAATCAACATAAATTTCTTTGATGGTTTGAAATGTCAGTCCTTTTCTGAAAACTGGTCAAAGACTTCTTATTTTCAACAACACTACTCTAACACTACAGTAGTGTTAGAGCTGTATAGAGCTGGTCTGATATCAGTCCAAGTTTTTGTGAAAATATTGTATAGTTCACTCTCAAAAATCATATATATATATATATATATATATATATATATATATATATATATATATATATATATATAGTAGGGGGTTAAGGTAGGCATAATTTTATGTTGTGAAACATTTTCCTTTATCAAAAAATTGCAGCTCTTGCAATTTGGATATTGGATTTTACCATATTGGAGTTTTGCTAATATTTTTGATGAAGTGCTTGAGTAGTCATTATGCAGTACTACTGTAGTCCAGTGTATTGAGGAGCAATAGAACTGCATTGCTAAACACTGCTGTTATGAGCCATGCAGGGTTTTTTTTACTTGGGTGAACTCACCCTTTAGACTCTTAATAAGATCCTGTGTGAATAACCTCCACCGTTTGAGAGGTTTCATAGTCTGATATGATTTAGTTTAGAATTATCTAAGTACATTCTGTAGCAGGGAACACTGTACAAAGTGAGACCTCTCTCTGATCATTAAATTAGCTGCTTGGGAGGGAATTGATTGTGACAATTGAACCAAGACTCTATTAAATCCCAGTCAAGGACCCCTGGATCCTGTTCTCAGAGTTGTGCCAATCTCTGCAGGCGTTGCATCAGCTTGTGCCTAACACACACACTGATCACAAAGTGGATGTTTCATTTAGTTGTGGTGATGACAGGGTGCAGCATCCAGGATGCCCTGATTGAAGAGGAGATATCTAAGGCAGGCTGTTTGTACAGGAGCTGGCATATGCTTATGAGTTTAATGCTGCAGTGTGTGTGTGTTTATGTGTGATTATACAGGTGAAACGGATTTGTGCATGTGTGCCAGTGTGACTTCCTTAACAGCCCCTCTTCTTATCACCCTTTACGGTTTATATAAATGACTTCATTACTCTTTTACAATCTCTTATCTGTATATTTTCCCATTTTCCATGTGCCTTTTCTCTCTCTCTTTCTCTCTCACACATAGGGAGGTGGCATTGTTGTCCTTCAGATAAAAGTCCAGGCAGTGTCTCCCCGGTTCAGGCATGTTTAGCAGCTTAGGGAGTCCAGTCTAGCTCCCCAATGTAAACTCTCACCTCTCTCCCAGGAAATGTTAGGTCATGACCTCTTGTAAAAAAGACACAGACAGGGAGGTGTACCAGTGTCACACTACAGCCTTAACTAATACATAACTAAAGCTTAAAGGCTTGTACTGAAGCCAAGTAAGAGACAGTTTTGGAGTGCATACACTGACAAAAAATATTGATGGACAAATGGAAAATTTCATATCATTAATGTTAAGTTTTTTTTAATATATCATTATTTTTTGACTGTGATGGTATTTCTGATTTGGTCCCACTGTGACTCACAAGCTCCTCCATCTGGTGAGGAATGAACAAATCAGGAGAGACTGTAAGTACACTGGCATTAGCCTGCAGCTCTGTATTCAACAGCAGTTTGAGAGCACGCCAAATTAGATTTATTTTAGAGTGTACTGCCAACCTTAGTTGAGGCAGTCATGGCATGGCAGCTACAAAAACCATTTTTTAAGCCAAATCCCATGCTCAGTGGCCAGCTAAACTGTTTGTACCAGCATGTCAAAAGAATATGCCAACTGTTTGTTAAATTACACTGTCTGTGAGGTGACAGCTAGGATGATCCTGACAGGGAGAAAAGTTTTGTTTTTTATACAACTATGGGCCAAAATTTGACATTTGCAACTGAAGAAATGTCAACAGGATGTTTTTTCATAGTGAGTGACTTCATCAATATTGTCTTTCCTGAAGTAACTTTACATTTGGACAATCAGAACAAGCTCTTTATTGAAACTACTTTCTTCTTCTAAAAAAAAAAAAGGCACTAAACAGTGAACATGGGTGCTGCATTTACTTTGCATGACTGAATGACAAGTAACAAAATCACATTTCTAGGGTTGTTTTGTGACTATTTAAAAGAAGAATACATTTTTGCAGCTCACTATGACAGGGAAAGAGGAACTTTGCCTTGTAGAACCTCTACTGTTGCCTTAGTAATTGTATTGTATATGGCTTACAGAAGGTAGCAGCTGTGTGTGATTCCACTGTGGTGTACCTGAGTAACGGAACTAAGTGAGCTATTGACAGTCAGTTTTTGAAGATCTCAACTCCAGGGTGAAATGAAATATCCCCTGTGTAGAGAAAGGAAAAACGAATCTGACAAAATAACTGCTGGCGTCACAGAAAAGCTCACTTTAGGATATCACTCAACTTATTAAAGATGCTCACTGACAGCAGTGGTCTGAAATATTGAGTCATGAAACTCAGGCTACAGGAGCTTTTTCAGAAATTAATATGTAGAATTTCTGGTAGGAAATCAGCATAATACATATATTAGTGCAGACAAACAGACTCCCAAATATACAAAACAGCCTCACAGTGAAACATGGGTCATTCATAACCGAATGGATTTTGTCGTTCATGTGGTGATTCTTCAGCCCAAAGGGTTGGCTTGTTTAGTCTAGCTGCTGCTCCCTGACAGTCACGGGCGAGGACATATGTCCTTCTACCTCCTTCTGTCTCAGAATTCAGTTTGAGCCTAAGGTTGCTTTGTGGCTGTGACAGATTTAGTCCGACTCGACAGTCTGGCTTTTTCTGCTGGTCCTTTAAAGGCATTGTAACTCAGTGCAGCTAATAAGGCAGTTTGCTCAGTGGCAGTTTGTTTGGTTTCTTTATGAAGTGCCTCTGGGATATTTTGCAGTCTGCGTGTGTGTGCTGAGACTGTGGCTCTGTTCAACCACTGTACTGCGTCCATGTTTTTTCTGCTCTTGTAGCTGTGAGTTGTAACCTGCTTGTGCACTTGGGCCTCACAGTTGCATGCTCACATTTCACATTTCCCACAAAGACCTGTTGCAGCTGAATGCACCCAGAACAGACCTGAGCCACTTCCACTGAGAATGACATCTCAATATTTTTTAGATATTTTTACTATGTGTGTGTCTTTTTGATTGAGAGAGAGATTTCCATAACGGTGGACATGAAACAAAATCACGTTGCTTCAAGCAAGAAACAGGGTCATACAGATAAGTCTTGGGAAAGAATGAAAAGTCCTGACTGGAATTTGTATGGGAAACTCAAAATTCCTCACCTTCACTAGTCCATAGCAGTAGAGTCAGCTGTAACTCTACAGTACAGGAAGAACCTGCTAAGTCGCTGGGGTCACTGACCTCAAACACTGGACCCCAACCATGTAACCTAAAAGCATCCAGGTCTGACTTTTATACCATTCTCTTCTTCTTTCTCTTTTTTCTGAGTTAATATTTTCATATTTTTTTATGATATGCTGTATTCAAGTATTATGTCTATGTCTATTGTCCAAAAATAACATAACAAAGACTGGCAAGAAGTGAAAGTGAAACTTAATATGCTTTCTAAATCCATCTTCCAGCTTCTGGTTAACCTACTGCCCCCCCCCCCCCCCCCCCCCAGATATATTGGGCCCCCCAAAGTTGTTAGGTTAGCCCTGTTAAGCCTAATAATTATTTTCATTGTCTAATAATCTGTATATTATTTTCTTGGTTGAGGGACTGGGAGTTTGGACAACAAAATGTTTGAAAATAGTGAACAAATGTCTAGTTGTGTTTACCAGAGCTTAACATGAAGTCTTCAAATGTCTTGTTTGTTCCACAACCCACACAGAGGGCAATAAACCAAAAAATATCCACATTTCTGAACTCAGGCAATTATGATTTTCCTAAAAACCTTCTCTTACTGATAATTGATGTCCAAAATACTTGTTGATTCTGTCTCTCAGACAGTTTTGGAGAGTTGATTCATTTAATAGGCAAGAAATGATCAATTATTTGGTTAATTATTGCAGCTCTACTGGTAGCCATAATCGTACGCCCAAGCTAATTCTTATTTTATTTTTATGTCAAGAAAGGGTAATAAAACTGACTTTCAGAGGCATAATGTGGCACTAAGGATAATTAAACCAGTGGAAAGTGTAATCAGACATATTTTATGGTATCCCAAGCATGAGGTACCACGTCACACCAGAAAGTGGAACGATAAAACGGAATTGTCCCAATTTTATGACAGAGTCCATAAACAGAGTGTCCTTATCTGGGTCTCTCTTTTTTCTGCTGAAAGCTGACACTGTTGAGATTGTTTCTATTTGTCTGACACTTGAATCTAAGTCCACATAAATACGTCAGTTCATTGCATAATGCTGCTGTAGCTTATTGTTGTCATGGCCTCATTATCCGTACCCACTATATGTGAAAGTATTCACAGTGACCCATCCTCTTCCTTTTTATTGAAGGATTATGAAGTACTTTCGGTTCTCAAGTTTACTTTGTATCAATGGACTACACCCACGTTCCATTTTGTATTACCATGAGAGACTGTTGAGAGAGATGACCTATAGAGATAGCTTCAGTTTGTGTATATGTGTCTGTAGTTATTGTCCATGAACCTCACACACTGCTCTCCTGTTGTGTGTGTATTGTGAGAGTGTATACCGGATGTCCTGTTTGTGTGATTCTAGTGCTACTGCTGTTTTCCTGCCTAGCTCTGCTGCTAAATCCCGGATCAAACATTTCTGTGCACTGGGGGGGAGGGGTGGATCTGCCTCTGTTAGACCATCTACATTCAGTATCAGTGCACCCACATCAGCACCCACACATAATTCAACCTGGTCCTCAGAAACGATTGGACAGTGGATGCATCACCTGACCAGAACTAAATGATGATAGTGTTGCAGGTGCACATGTTATGTAAATTGAACATGTCTGACATGCCTGAATAAGTGCCTCAGTCTCTGTCACAGTCACAACAGCTATGTTTGAACTAACATTTGTGTTGCACTTGAAGTGAACATTTCAAAGTAAAGGTCACAGCAGCAAAGGTTAAATATAATCATGCACCAACACTGAATGCATCTCTTGTCCCGCACTCATGCATCGGGCAATATCATTGCCAGAAAGGACAGGGTTCAACATATCATATAGTTATCATATACATAGAGCACGTTTAGTATATTGTAAATTTTTATGGTTTCAAGATGTTGAACTCCAGAAAATGTGAGCAATTAAGAATTATGAGTTACAGTTCATTGGTTTAATCTTATTCTGTGTGCCTGTAGCATGACCTCATGAAAATGGCAATCTAACTCTCTAAATGAGGGTGAGCGTGATCATAATGAACTAAAGAAACCACTTACCACCACACAGTCACATTTACAGAGGGCTGGGTTTAGAATTTATTTCATTTTACACTTTTTGTTGATTTCATATAGTAGTGTGTTTTAGTATAACTAGCCCCTTTCTACACAGTAAATTTTGCAGTGTTAAATCAACACTTAGAGAGTTTATTTAACTTCTTCTAGAGTGTATTTGGTCCCATTGTCTCCAAATTAACACTGCAAAATCTACAGTGTATGAACCCTGACCATAAAACACTAATATACTTAAACCTAATGTCATAAAAGGACAGGATCAACCCCACCCCCACACTCCAAAAACATATTTTGCTCATAAGTCACTTGGACATTTGCTATCACTGCACATAATTATATAATCTTTTTATCTAAAGGTGAACATTCTATTTGTAATGTTATTTCTATGACACAGTATCATAAATAACACTCAACAGTTTTATTATGTGTCTAACAATGTATGTATATTAATCACCACCAATGAAAGCACTTATTTCATCCATATAGTTTATTTGAATATCATATTTAATTTATTTACTGGCCAAAGCAATGCCAAGTTTGTATATACTGACTCTGTAGAAATATTTTTCACAGAAACAAAATCCCAAATATCAAACCAACAAAAGAACTCAGACATCATGCTGTGTTCTCTTAGTGTTAAGCTCTATTCTGAATCACACGCTGGGTAATTCATAGCAGGGTGACAGTGCCGCTCTGTGGTCTAAGAGGACTGAGGGTCAATCGGTAGCCGTAGGCTGGTGCAGAGGACTCCTCATTTACTAGACTGAGTTGATGACCATCTGTATGGCCGTCTGGCCTTCATTAAGGAGACGATGAAAGAGCTGCCACTGCATAATCAGAACAAAGAATGATATGGACATGCACACTTTCTGAAGCTCTGTTAAACCTAAAAATATCATGGGAAGGAAGTTAACCTTGACCAGAAAAATACCCTTATTTTGTAGCCTTGTGAGGGCATTTTTGCCTCAACTGTACAAAAATAGAATACACACCCACATAAAGACAGACAGATTTGTAACCATTAAGTCATTAACAGACAGCGAGACGTTCCCATAGCGCAGAACAACAGACAGACTGAGGGGAAACTGTTGACACACACTGTCTGCTTTTCTCAGAGAATGTCTGTGTGTGTGTGTGTGTGTGTGTGTGTGTGTGTGTGTGTGTGTGTGTGTGTGTGTGCGCGTGCGCATCTGTGCCCTGTCCACCTCCAGTTACACGTCCCCGATAACTTCATCTGCACATCATCAGCCAAGTCTGCCTGCCTGAGGGGATTTTACATACACGAGACACACATGCACCCACTTTCCCAGTCTCTCAGTAGACATATACCGGTAGAGTGGCACATGGGAAAAGTGCCCCCCCCCCTCCCTAAAAACCACTGTCTGTCTAGAGAACAGAACTCTGTACTAAGGCCAAGAGTCTGTGATCGTAACTGAACTACAAGCAGTGCCATTAAATTGCATGCAGACGTGTGTCTGTGTTGAAACACGTTAACATGCTTTCAGGGCTAAATGGGTGAAAGGTGCAGCATGTTGTGGTGTAGACATCTTTATTTAACAGATGAAGGCTTCCCAGATGTTTTGGGGGTTTCTTGCAGTCCCTGAGCATAATTCAGCCAGTCTCACCATGAATCAGATGTGTGTACAGTGTACACACTATACACAAATGACTGTAAGAGCACTGACCCAGGTTTCACATACATCAAATATTCTGATGACACTGTAATCATTGACACCACCAACTCCCAGGGAGACCTACAGAATGAGATGGACAGTTTTGCAGAATGGTGTAGGAAGAACTGCCTTGAGCTCAATCCCTCTAAAACTAAAGAACTGGTTGTGGACTTTCGCAGAGACCCCCCCATCATCCCCACCCTGTCTGTCAACAACCAGGCGTTAGATAGAGTTGAGTCCTTTAAATATCTTGGGACAATTATTGATCACAAACTCAACTTCCAACCAAACTGTGAATACATATTTTCCAAATGTCAACAGCGTCTTTTTTTCCTAAGGAAACTCCGCAAACTTCAGGCTCATCAGTCAGTTTTAACAGCCTTTTACAAATGTTTCATCGAATCAATTATCACCTTCAACATCACAGCTTGGTTCGGGTCTCTATCCACCATTCATCGCAATCCACTAAACAAAATAATAACAATGAGCAGTAAAATAATCGGACTGGAGCAAGAACCACTCATCAGCATCTATAACAGAAGGACAAAACTTAAAGGATCCCAGATAGCCTCAGACACCACTCACACACTACACAGCCAATACAGTCTGCTCCCCTCAGGTCACAGATACAGGTCACTCATGTTTAAGACCAACAGAGCCATGTCCAGTTTCGTGCCTACATCTGTTAGACTTATGAATGGCTGAGCCATCTTAATCATCCTATCACCATCTTTTTAAGAACATATCTGTTCTTTTGTTTTACATTTTTAATCTTTTTATCTGTTATTTATGGCAGGCGTTGTGTGTATTGTATGTATGTCATCACCATCTTTTTAAGAACATATCTGTTCTTTTATTCTACATTTTTAAAATCTTTTTTATCTATTATTTATGGCAGGTGTTGTGTGTATTGTATGTATGTATACTGTCTGTGATTATTATGTGACTTATATGTGCAACATATGCTCTGGCACAAATGAAGTTCCTAACGGAAAAATAAAGTTCTTGAAATGAAATGAAATGTGGGGATGTTAATGATAGGAAATGTCAGCGTCAGTACAGTTGTCTACACCTCAACATCTGCTTGCCAAACATCATAAAATGCAGCTCAGGTTGATGGCACAAGTTTAACATGTATCCTTCCATTTATTGTGCCTTAAAAACTGTTCATCACTGAAAAAAAATCCTCATCTGTTATAGACTGTATCTAACTGCACTGATGTACAGTGTCAGACTTAGATATTTAGTGAGTATTTCTTTTTGTCACCCCACTGTTTTAAAGTGTTCCAGAGTATGTGTACATGTGGCTAAATCCTGCACAGCAGTAAAGTGAATCATGGCTACCATCTGTCAGACTTCCATGTTCCATACTGACATCTGGCCTGTCTGTGGTCATCTGTGTGTGTGTGTGTGTGTGTGTGTGTGTGTGTGTGTGTGTGTGTGTGTGTGTGTGTGTGCGCATATGCAGGGGAAAAGGGTGTTTTCTACTGGAAGGAAAAGGGCCAGTGCTTAATGGTGACTCCAAACAGAAGTGGATGTTGAGATTTTTAAAGCCAGCTGCTTCAAAGAGTGTGCAGCTGCCTCATGCAAGCTGAGGATTTCAGAATAAGAGTCAGTAAACAGCACAGGAGGAAAACAGAAGCTGAAGAGGTTCTCCTTCATGTGGAGTTGTCTCTAAAAATTCTCTGATCGTTAGTTTTGATTTGTCATTTCCTGTCAGCAGAGTAGTTTGTTACCAGAGAATGTAGTGTAGCCTACAGAAGTTTATGACTGGCTTTGAAAGTGGAAGTAACACTCTTTCTCCACTCAGCTCTAAAAAAAAAAAAAAACTACCAAGTGCCTCAAGTTGTCTCATTCTTATGGGAATTTATTTATTTTATTAAACAGAAATCTTCTGTACAAATCCCTGTGTAATGGAGTACACATGCAAGATTTATGTTATACAAATTAACACGTTGACCAATGACGATCCATGGTTTCTGGATGCAGTACATTTTACCTTGTTGTGTATTCATGTGTGCTGTATTACATTTGTCCAGCAGTCACCCACTCATTATTGTAAGGCTTTTGTATTCCAAAAATACAAATTAGTCCCCAACCCTGCGATGAGCTAGTGGGTGTACCCCAGGGTGTACCCCGCCTTCGCCCAGTGTAGCTGGATTAGGCCCCCAGTGACCCCTGTGACCCTAGTGAGGATAAAGTGGGTTCAGACGACGAAACAATGCAAATTAGTCCCAAAATATCAGTCCTTTTAGTTCACTGTTTTTACTACTCTATTTCTTGACCAAAAATACATAAGTATGACAAACTGCAACAGTCAGCTCCTTCCATAATTTGTGTGAATCCCACGACATACATACAAGTACACACACAGTGGCCACCTAGATTTTATAATATAGATAGTAAGCAGAACTACACCTGGCTCCACATTTTGTGTACATTTGACATTCATTTCACTATATAGGGATATGCACCACGTGAGCACAATTTTGATATGTGTTGTTATAGTTTGTGTTCTTAGACAGCAGAAAAGTTACACCCAGGAAGAAAGGGCATGTAACAAAGATGCTGACTTGGAAGTGAATACTTACTATAATACATGTTGAAAAAATTAGAGCTAAAAGGCTTTATCATTTTAACACAGAGAGGGCCTAAATACCGCAGTTTAAATAATCATGTTCCTCAGTGCTTGAATTGTGATTGTAAATTGTTTTACAAATATCTAATTGACAGAATAATCAGAAATCCATCAACACTTTGGGACATAGAGGCCTTTTAGGCCTTTTGGGATGTGGCTCCAGGGCAATGTCCAACTTTTCCCAGATAATAATTCAGCCTTAACTAAATTAGTTTCCATTACTTTGATAATATATTCAATGAACAAATCGCTTATAAAAAAGACCAAATCTCAGCAAATTAGAAGCAGGGAGCAAATGCTGCCGTCAGAAAACAGAAAATTACTTTTCGCTCCCCATAGCTAAATAATTAGAGTTTAACCAAATAAGGTGAAATATAAGATCTCACTTGTGTAGAATCAGACATTTGATACAGATGCACTTTATTCTGTAGATTAAATGTCCGTGTGATTGTGGGGAAAAAATTTCACAGTTTCCACTGAGTCAATTCAGGTTGTAGTGGGAGCTTATGCTTTGTTTATTCTAAGTGTTGGCATATTGATAAGTGTGCGGGCACAGTGAAATGGTTGCCCCTGGTCATTATGTACGGCCGCCCCCTCTCAGCTGCCCTTAGCGGCAGGCGGAGATGGGAATGTAATCACACTGCCGCCGCCAATAAATATTGATTTGGTTGTTAGGTTTTAGCGTTGCACAGTAAGTCTGTAGTGTGACAGTCGTGTGTTAACCACATTTGGGCATTAATAACAGCAGAGCGGGATGGAGCTGGGGCATTTTTAGTCGATGACAGAATGGCTTTTAAACCCAATCTCACAGTCATTGTTTACCTCTGGAGTGCAAGGAGCCGGGGGGGGGGGGGGGGGGGGGGGGGGGGGTGTTTGTGTTGGTTTTCTGCTCAGACATACAGCAGCTTACCCAAGATGTGACCTGTTTCCCTCTAGGGATATAGCAACAAGTGTGTGTGTGTGTGTGTGTGTGTGTGTGTGTGTGTGTGTGTGTGTGTGTATGTGACATTTATCTCTCACAAAGTCAACACATTGATTTTTGGAATTAGAAGATAGTAACAGTGTATGGGGTGGCACTGAGCTCCTCAAAAGCCAAAGTAAAAAAGATAGAATGGTATGTATGTGTGAGAAAAGAAAGGTGACAGTGTGAATCAGTGTCTTCGACTGCCAGATGTAGACTGCATGGCGTAAGAGAAGTGAATCATGACTTTAATTAAGTGGAGGAGGGCTGAGCCATGTCTCATTAAACGCCTGGTGGAGGAACACTTAAACTTCTCTACACCAGCTACTGGGACACTTTAAACAACTGGGAGGCGTTTTCCACTTCTCCTCCTCTTCTACTTGTTCTCTCTGGATTTCAACTCAGTCTGTTCACTCAAAAGGAATAATCCACTCCTGAATACTCGTTAAACACGGCTAAATGGAAGTTCTTTGGTTTTCTGACCTTTCGAAAGTGGATTTGGTGATTAAACATTGCAATTAAAGCTGTCAGTCTACCTGCTCATTCAAATCCGTTCATTTTATTCAAATTCATCCAGAGATTTCCTGACGTCCCAGATAAAAAAAGCCAAATAATGAATTAAATTTGACCTCTGTTTTATTTTCTTAAAGTAGAAATCTTATAATTGTATACATAAAAGTGAGTTGTCTAACCTCAGAGAGTTTCTTAAAACATTTACTAAAATCTTTTGTGACTCTGTGGAGGACCTTTGTCAAAATGCAGAAAGTAAAGCAGATTATGTCTTACTGATATCATCAAGGTTCACTGAAGGGTAGAAGATAAAACCATGTAAAAGAAAAAAAGAAAAAGAGAGATCCTACACCTTAGCAATGACTGAAAAGAAAATTTTTTGCATGGGAGGATTTAAGGTGTTGGTTGATGCACTGAACAAATGCACTGTTTCAGGATTAAGACTGAGGACTGTGTCTAAATATCTCAGCTCTGCAACTGCTATGAAACTTTTAATCATTGCTGGATTGCCTTTCAAAAAATAAAAAGTATGTTTTCTCCCTGGTTGCATTTTGGTCTCATCTCTGCTACAGTGGGATACACAATAAGTCATATACCGAGTATTGAATGTGGCAGACAAATAAAACCAGGCGAAAAATCTTTACAAAAGGATATCAGGGACAATTTTAAGCTTGTTTTGATAAGTAGCTTCAATTAGAAACTATTTTCCTGTGCTCATCCCACTTATATCAGTCTTGACAGTTTTCAGTTCCAATGTATTTTCTGCAGCAAGAGTGAAATTACTTTTCTTTCAAGATTGCTGACATAGCAATTCAAATCTGTGGAGATTACACCATTATGTGCAGTTCTACCTGATTAATTGTGCAGCCAAACACTCTGTCCCTCATCATTCACATCTCCTCCTCAATTCCCCACTTCACTTCCCCCTTCATTTTCATTCCCTTCATGCATCTCTCTTTCCCATTATCCATCCATCTGGGCTCAGTGTCGGGGGAGTTTTTCCAGCCATGCTTCTTCTGCCAGCGTGGCCGGTTTGGCCGGTGGAGCGGTGGATGCTGCCACTGGTCTGCTGCAGTCTCACTGGTGTAGCATGGCAGCACACAGTCTGTTCAGCTGGCCCATCCAACCAAGACTCAAAGACTCCACTTATGTTCATCCAAAGGGGTCAGGGCGGACATGTTGGCAGAGACGAGCAAACAAAACCTCCTCACTGACTCAGCAAGAAGTGGGTATACACATGCACACACATCAGCTTGAGAAACCTTGACGATGGAGCTGAAGTGTGGTTTGACAAGGCAGTCTTTATGCACAGATGAGCCTATTATCTGCCCCTGGAAGCATGCATGTACTAATCTGTCTGAATGAGGGTGATATATTGACTTTGTAGCCTGTGACATAGTTGACTTTAAGTGTCCAACTCGAAAAGGGGCAAAGACACACTATTTGGTTCTTACATTTTGATATTCCATGTGTGTATGTGGACATTTGGAGTTGAAAAAATGCACACAGTCATTTATCCTTTAGTGTGTTTGAGCACAGAACATTTCATTCAGACTTCACAATGCTCTTTACCAATGTGTGACAAATAGTTGACTGAAAGAGCAACAGACAATTAACCAGAATTGTCACTCTGCAACAGCACCAACAGTAAAGTATTGTGATCGCCTCAAATGTTGCCAAGTGTTAGCCAGTGCCAGTCCAATCACTAAAGCCGCTGCTTAGGAAACACTTGCCTTTTACAAATTCTAAAAGAGATTCATGGGTGATTGGCAGAGGTGGGAAGTAACTAAGGCCACGTTTCTACTAGTACCAGCTCAGCTTGGCTCGACTCCACTCAGTACTGCTTCCATTACAGGATAGTACTGACTTTACAGAACCTGAACATCATAGTCGGGCAGTGTGGACAGTACTTCCATGTTGTCTGCTCAGAGAATTATTGATTAACTAAATCCCCTGGACACAATGGTGTCGTTATGGGCTGTCATCCTGTGGATTAATGTACCGATATATTTACTGTCAATTTCTACTTCTGTATTTTGTAAAGAAGTGGCTCACATAGACAACTGTCTGAGTAGTCAGGGTTTGCAAAGTTTATACAACACCTCTTTGTATCACTTAGAGCCTCGGTGGAGTTAATACCAATTGTTTTACCAATTCATGGTAAAAAAAAAAAAAATCTGTTTTACTTTTGCAGTTTATTAAAATTGAGAAGTTGTACTTTTTTACTTTTACTTAAATAAAGGAGTTGAATAAATACTTCTACTTTTACAAGAGTACTTTTTCACACAAGTAGCTGTACTTCAGTTCAGTTATTTTTATTTGAGCACTTCATCTTAAAATTTTTTAAATAAAGTACAGAACAAAAGAAACAAAAGACGAAAGTCACCACTCAACTTCTTCTACTTACTTTTATCACCTCTGAACATTGGACAAAATCAACCATTTCAATTTCATCATGTCACTTTCTTAAATATCTGGGCATTTAAATGAATACTAATGGTAAAAACTAACCTGAATTTCTTGGGTGGTAAAAGATGTAAACTGTCATAAGCCATGTTGTGGTATTTCTTCCAACTGGGCACACTTGTTCAGAAATTCATATTTAAAGTAACAGCTGCTTTTCTTAACCATTAATGTTTTTACCAGTGATACCTAATATTAGACTTAAGAGGAAAACCAAGCAAAGAGCCAATGACAAACTACCCTGTATCGCCTGAATTCTGGCTGGCCACGAACAGAGTTAAAAATAACCGTAAAATGTGACCAGATCTGTCACTGTTGCTCTGTTTGATAGAGAAAAAACCTTCCCACACACCTTTGCATGAGCTCCTTTTTCTCTCCTTCTGTTAGTCTCATTCGTTCAGGCCCACCTCCCCTCCAAACCACGGTGTCTGGACGGGTCACACTAGGACATGCTGTGGCTAAAAATGACCAAGGGGAAAGTGAAAGCCTTAAAAAGAAGACTAAGAGAAAAAGGAAAGCTGGGATAAAGACAGAGGAAGTGGAGGAGGGTAAAGGAACATATGACAGCAGCAAAAAGGATGGAGATCACGCAATGACAAACTGCACTGACTTTGAAGCTTATGGGTAATATTAATGCAGAGCAGAAGTCCACTTCCTTTTGATTTCTTACTTATTAAGAGTGACTGTAGTAAAGCTTGAATGAAGAAGCTGTTGGTGTAGCTTCCTTACAGCCTCACATTTGACCTCATCTTGGGTCAGATGATTGGCAGCTTTGGCCTTATTTCTACAGTATTCTTAAAGGTAGTTATTTGGTGAATTCAGACTGCATTATTCATAAACCCTGTTGCTTCTTTTTATGAAGAGGATATTAACCATTCCTTTCGGGTTTACTCTAGATGTGTTTGTTTCCTTTCAGCTTTACTGATCGCATATAAATGTGATGGAGGTGATTTCCTGCAGTTTTCAGTCTTTATATCCATCTTCAACATGAAGAAACTCTAAAGTCTAAAAGTAAAAAAAAAACAAAAAACAATAAGTCAGAAAAAAAAGCACAATATCTGGCACAATAATGCCATGACGTGTGAAACCATAACTCGGTATTTTTCATTCTGTTAGACAACACTTTGCATCGACACCTCTTTTTTGATGACTTACAAGATTTAAATATATAGCTTTAAAGCATGTTTCCTTCAAGACATCTGTTGGTAATTGACAAATTAATGAAATGGTCTGACATGTGTTTATTGTCTTTGTTGGCAACATGAGATGAGAAGATGCTGTTCATGGCTGTACATCAAGTGCTGAGCTGGAGTCAGAAGGTAATTAGTGTAGTTGAGCAAAAAGGCTGGAACGTGGGAAAAGCAACCTCCACATACTCTATGGTGGAGGTGATTAGAAACAATAATATGTTTTCCCCCTCTCCTTAATATTTTTTTTCTGAAAACAAGGGTTTATAAAGCTGCATTTGATAGGCATGTACTGAAACACACCACTCACCAACACACCAGTGCTACTTTGCAGTTCAAAGTTGAGTACTTTATTTGTAAAAAAAAAAAAAGAAGTTTTTTAGCAGTTTTTCAATGGTTATGTTTATGCAAATGTGAGGAATTAGCAATTTTCCCAAGGTGGCTACATTTGGAATTTTTGGGAAAAAAAAGAAGAACTGCAAAAATTGATGCAAATAAATATTTAGTGGAAACAGAAAATCACCAACATAAATCTGAGGTTGGACAAATATTCCTGCTGTTTCTGTGCCTTTGTGGACACATTTATACATTTAGGACTTAAATACTTAACTGGATTATATTTGCTGGAAAACACCACATTTGTGCAGATTGATAGTTGATTTATCAGATGACAGGATTCAAATAAAAGAAACTAAAATTCTCATATTTGGCTGTTATCTACAGTATGTGCTGGGACTGGGATATTAAACTGGTAAGAGGTTAAATCACTAGGTTTAATTGATACAGAGGCAAAGTGCAAAAATAACGTAGCTATTTTTCTCATTCAGCTCCTCTGTTTGTTAAAGCTAACTTCAAGTGAGTGGAATAAATAAATTTTTCTAAAATTATCAAATGTACTTTTAAACGGACAAGAGATGGTGGTAGTCAGGTCCCCCAAGCCTCAAGAGTGATAAGATAATAATTGTTTTGATATGTTTTTCAGCATATGTGATTGTGTTCATGCTCTTATAAGACAGATACACTGGAGCAGTAGAGGGAAGGGAAGGGAAATGACTTATAACAAAGGTCCTCCAGGCTGGATTTGAACCATGAACGTTGCAATTATGGGGCATGTGCTGTAACCATTAGCTATGGGCTCCTCCATCCATTCCAAATTACACTGGTAGATTTCAGTGGAAAATGTAGCGTGGATGCTGCTAAAGGCTGCCAGTCTCTTTTGTGAAAGCCCTTTCTTCACAGTAATTTTACTAATGTCTCAAAATGAGTGTATTTATGTCTCACTGATGTGAAATATACTACAAATAGTACCTTTAAAACACACAGCTGGTTCATTGTGAGTCTGAGAGTCCAGCTGCAGCCAGACAAGAACAGAAGAACATTATAATACCAGTGGGTTAATGACAGCTGTCTGCGCCTCACATCTTCATTATTGTGTGTTCAGTCTATTCTTTTCTCCTTTTCCTGTCTGTTATTGATATAAAATGTCAGCACAGGTTATATGACCTAATCTTTACCTTAAGATTTCAGAGCAATAAAAGCATACTATTATATCTGTTAAATAAATCAATGAGGCACAGCTCTTATCAGCTTTACACGGGGTTGTTTCTTGCTATAGGTGAGATTGCTAAGGGCATCCAAGCCACCAAGGGCCACCAAAGCTGCACATTCAGACTCATCTGAGAAGAATTGTCTTTATCTGTAGGTATCTCTTGTCTTTATTACATTCCTCATATAGTGAAAAAAATACATGTATGATCATGGGCGGTTGTTCCATAAGGGCGATCGATTGGGCGACGCACTGCCACACTATAGCAAACGAACATTTTTTTAAAACGTTTGTCCTAAGTACAGTCAGTGACACTTGGTACCACCCCTTTTGGTGTGATTTCAGTTATGTCGAAAATTGTCCAAGAGTTCACTGATCGACTTTCATGCATTTTGGGGTTTTTTTCACGTAACAGTCACTTCAATGCAAAGTCTATGACTTCCGGGAGGGCTTGTGCCAACGTACTTTCGTTCCTGCAAATTTTCCGCGGTCAAAGGATGAACGTTCCTGTCATTCTGTCAGATGGATCATCAGGGTGGAAAGCAAAGGTCCGGTCCTTAAAAGAAATTAAATGAATTAGCAACGAAACAAGCAGGACCACCTTGACCAAATGTCAAAATACACCAAATTCCTAACCCTACCTATTAATGCACCAGTTGAATGAGTCACCTCAGACATTATCAGATAATTTGCCACTCCTGTGAACATTTTCAGGAGCCGCCGCTGTCATATTCATCACACAGTTAGTGACATAGTGGGCCACTGACAGGTATGACGGCAACGGTTGACAGGTACCCACTTACTGTTCCTGTTAGGAAATTAAACAAAACAAACACCGTAATGGTGTCGAAAAGAACTTATCATAGTGGTTGTTTTATTTTCTTATTTAAATTAAATGTTTTTTTTTGTTAGAAACCCTCAAAACGTGTTTTTATTTATTGACATATAGAGGATTGTTGTTTTCCTTAAACTATAGTTTTTTTTTATCAGTATAAGTTGCCTAAGTGGCTGAAATTAAGATATTTACTTTGAACTGTCGCCTGTTTTACTCATGAAGTGGCATCTCAGTAGGCTGTCGAAAGCATGGGTGTCTAGATCTGGTCTTCAAGGGCCACTATCCTGCAGATTTTAAATGCATCCCTTTTCCAACATACCCAATTGAAATGATAAACCTATCATCAAACTCTGCAGAAACCTGATAATGCCTGTCAGGTGTGCTGGAAGAGGGAAACATCTAAAACATCCAAGATAGCAGCCCTCAAGAACCAGGATTGGGCACCTCTGTTCTAAAGGGTTATGGTTTAGTGGTTTGACAAACTAGGGGTCCACAAACAGCATCTTCCTTAGGGCCCCCACGAAGCTAGAAATAGCCCTGGCTTTACAGTATTCCATGTAATTCTTCTAATGCTGACTGAAGAAAGGGTTCCTCTGTCATAAATCAGTGGCTAAACACTGGGAGTTGTAGGTGAAAGAGATATCTCTGTCCCCATATCTTCTCTTCATGCACCACTGACTTCCTATACATTTTTCTCATCCTCCCTTTGATCCTAATCCATTTTTCTCCTTCCCTTTTCCCCCATGTCCTCTTTCTCCTCCTAGCCTAATTCCATAGCTCAGGTGCTTTTGCCAAGTAGCCCGAAAGAACTTCAAAGTAATCTGTCACCATCCGCCCGAAAAGACCCATCTGTCCTCATCTTGTGTGCATGTGTGAGAATTTTGTATATGTACTCGAAGGTTATTCATCTGGGTGCTTCATGAATCACAGCTGATGGTGATTAGGAGATATTTATGAGGACGGGCTGGGCATCTGTTACCTGCTGATAGAAGCAGAGGGAGATGAAGACAGCGTCTATGTTGGAAGAGGAACAAAGAATGTACGGAAGGAGGGGAAAACAAATGTACAATGCCTTTACACCTTCCTCCTACCACCAGCTTGCTTTACAGACTGGATGTGGTTGCCATGGTGATGGGGAAGGCTGCAATGGAAGCAGACTGACATCCCAGTTGGTTGGGGTCCGCCCAACACGGTAGTGGAACGCAAGTGTGACTTCTGACAGCGAGCTTCAGATGTCTTTCTTTGTTAGACACCATTTCCACCGCTGGTTGTTCGTGCGGGGGTTTGAATAAATCTGTGGGGTAAGATAATGAAGGCGATGAATAAATTATGGCCACAGAATGAAAAAGGTCTGTATTTTACCATCATTGTCACATGAAAATCCCCATAATGTCAACTTTTTAGAGTCTAAGAGCAACAGCCTTGTTTACTGCCTGACCACGGTGCATTTTTGAGTTTATCCAACTGGGCTGGAAAGGGTTTCATTAGCCTGAGCATGTATGTATAATTATCTCAACCTATAAAGAAGAGTATAATCCTTTAATTGGGGTTTAAATAAAAAAACAAAAAAAAAAAAACAATTTGGAGTCATAGGGTTGCCACGTGGCATTGAAAGGATCCAGTAAAAACACTAAAATGAAATGAAGTTTGCATCAAATCACTAAAAGACAACATAATACTGTCCATAATAGTGTGTTTTGGCAGATCTACTGCATCTGCTGCAGAAGAAAGACCATTTTAGTCTTTATTTATTTATTATTTTTGGTAAATTAACTACATCTTATGATGCTTTGTTAATATTTTTTATTTCCTTCTGATGTATAATCAAACATTTGCTTTTTGTCTTGGTGAATTAGCATAATGTACAGTACAACTTAGCTGTACTGTGCCAAAGAATACTATTGAATACTGTACCACATGTTTAGTTAAGGCTGATGAGCATCAAGGCCCTTAACATTGATATTTCATAGTAAAAACAGTCCCTGATGTTTGCTTTTAACTTGAACCATCTAAAGGAGGAGTTGAGGTTTACTGAGTGTAGCGTCAAAGTGACATTTGTGTACCCCCTGAAGTAGGCGGAGTCTGAGGTTTGATTTATGAAGATGTGACACCATTGGTTGATCTGAATTAACTGGCTGATCAATGTTAGCATCACTCTGGGAGCTTCCCTCTGGGTCCCCTCAACTGTTGTTTTGAATTTAGAATTTTTACACAGTACATTGTTTGTCATTACACACCATTTTGTTCAATAAAGTAGCTACGGAAGAGAGAAAATGAAACTTGCTTAATTAATAAGCTGATTAAGAGTTTGTTATAAAACAGCATACTCATTAGCTCTGTAATGGGACAGTAAGTTCACTCACTTTTTTCATGGCTGTTGCCTCATAACTACCCTACTACTGTAATGTGAGCTTTTTTTTGGGGGGGGGGGGGTACGTTTTACTGCAGAAAACTACAACACATCTCCATTCTTAAGAAACAGTTCAGTGCAGTCACAGATGACTTAATCTTTTCCAGTGGTGTGGATTTGTATGAAGGTTAAAACTGTCCAAAATACTAGTGCTGATCATTTTTTTCCTCCAAATGTAGATTGGACAATTGACCCAAAAAGAATGAAGGTTTTTAATAAATGAATAATGTATTTGTTTCTGTAAGTATGGGACAATCCCCACAAACTAACAACCTTTTATAGTCCAGGGTATACAGCCATATACAGTATACCTTCTTATTTTTTTATCAGCATTGGGTACACCCACTTCTAAATTCCCCTGAGTACTATGGATGACCAACAATGCTTTATTGAAAACTAAATCTATAAATATCTACACAAATATAAAAATGGCTTGATACATTTGTTTGCACACCATTTATTTATTTTATCCTTATTTATGTTTTTGCTTCTTTAATCTTTAATCCCTGCATTTTTTTCTGTGTTGTTTCCTATGTACATTTCTTTAATGTTTTTTCTTATTTATTTATATATTTTATTGTCATTTGACATATTAATAATTAAAGAATAGTGATGGGTTTTTAGGAAAAGTAATTATAGTAGTCTTGCATATCACTGTTTCTTAAATACCCACTTCTCTTGGGGCCAGTACAACACTGGGCATGACTTTTTTTTTTTTTTTTTTTTCATATAATACATCTCCGTCATTTTGTCTCTTACTCTCTTTCTCATTCCTTTGTGTCTACCTGTCTTTCTCTACTTCCCCATGTCTACCTCTACCTCTCTGATTCTCATTCGCTCTGACTTAGACATATGTTTTCCGTCCCTGTGGCGTCCGGTATCGATCCCGTACATGCTCTTTCTAAGTCATAGCCGTGGTCAGCTATAGATCTGCCTGAGTCAACACAGACACCTTAGATGCCTGTGCGAACCGCTGCACTGTTTCTCTCAGGGTGTAGCAGCTCATTGAATCATACTCAGTCACTGACACACACTCACACTCACACAAACATGCAGTGCCATAATTCCCCTTGCTGTCTATTTTAAGAGGACTTGCAGTCCTAGAAAAAAAACACACACACTATAATTTAGCGGCACATAACTGCAGTGTTGCAAGAGCAGGCGGCATTAAAGGTACCTGAGTGCACTGACAGAACACCAGACAGACAGACACAGCAGGACAACATATGACTCAGTACTTCTATCCTTTATTTATCTCTCAGTCAGACTAATGCTGTGTTTCAAATGTTAAATCTTTATATCCTTTCTACGTTGCACAGTAAAACATGTAAAAACACCATCAACTAAAATAGCTACAATCCTGGCTCAGTGCTAACACGAAGAAAGACATATTCGTCTGAGGTTTTTGGCTGCTGTCTTCTTATTGTGTGTCTTTTGCTCAGGATGGCAACAGCAATAAACAAAAGGAGACTGAGGTGGACAGCATGTCTCATATTGTGACTTCCTGTTTCTGTGTGGGCACTGGCAGGAAACAAAAAAAATAACATAAAGCTGGTAGTCTGTAAAGTTACACATCATTCCTTGTGTTTTCTGTGTAAGTGTGGAGATAACACAGAAAAAGAAGTGGGAATAGTAACAGGCAGCGCTGTTAAAGTTGTGAAGCCATCTGTTGGGTGTTGACAGATAAAGACTGTTCGGTGCAGCGTGATGTGGAGGTCAGAACAAATAGAAAACAATGAATTTACTAACTGCTTCTAGCTTGTGGTCTTTTTAAAGTAAATGGTTTAATATTCACCAGTCTGTCATTGCATACTGAACAGAAATAGTCTGGTTCTACCCAAAGGAAAAATGAAAATGGTTAAAGTGCTTTTGAGTTTTACCTTTTGGGAGGTGTGGCATTTGTACAAAATAATAAATGAGCCAAGATGTAGATGTTAATTATATGTCAAAACACAATAATGTCTCATTAGAGAGTGAATTTTTATTGATTGCCATTCCAACATTTATTTCAATATGAAGTAGCTCCTTGTTTTGGATAATCCCTTATGATCCAACTGAATGAAAAATACATTTAAAAGTAAAAATAAAAGCAACACAAATCAGTCCAATTGTCTCTAAAATGTCCTGTCAGACAAATTTTGAATGTCAAATTTTGACCATTTTGTAATTCTGTATTTTTATTATTACTTGGAAATACATCCATCCATGTAATTGAAAAGTGGGCGTGGTCAGCACCAGAGCTTCCAGTGTTCTTGTGAAGAAAGCAGCTGCTGTTTTATCTTCCTGTTCATCTTCATGTTCAGCTATTACTCAAATCAGGAAAACTTACAAATTGGAGATTAAATCTTGTCAAACAGTAAACATCCACCAGCTTCTGCTTTAAATTACTGGATACACTATGGTAAACTATATAACCAGCATTTGAAATCAAGTAGAAGAAGGAAAAGTTGTGTAGATATTTGACCCATGAAGGTAAAACGTGAAGCATTGTGTGTTTTATTTGAATACATAAAAGCTAATTGAGGACAGTTTCCCTCTGAAATGTAACCAGCCAGGTCAGAAGTAGAGCTATAAGCTTGATAATGATCCAGCTCATTAGTGCTTCTCTACCTTCAACATGCATCATTTCCTGGGCATGTATTACATTACCATATTTGCCACAAATGTGATACTAAGCAAGGATATAGAGGTTACAAGAGAGTGCTGACAGGCCATGAATGCATTACATGGATTAGCATCAGTGCGAAAAAGAATTAAATGAGGCGTTATTTTAACACCTCAGTGATTAAGACTTTAAGGATTAATAAAGACACACACACATACACAGTCTTCATTTTATTTCACAAAACTTATGCGTAAAACAATATAAAAAAAAAAACCTGCAACCAAAGGAAAATGCATTTCATTAAAGTTAATAGATTTGCTTTGATTTGATGTTGACTGATTAAAGAATTTTACCTGCAGTGCGTTTTCCTTTTATTGCAGTACCAGAGTTTTGCCCTTAAGGCTGTTTACTCTGATTGCAGATTAAAGAAATAAGCAAACCATTCATAGAAAAAAAAGGCTCCGACATCTAAAATAAAACTGAACTGTTATATGCGCTACAAAGAAAAATCTACTATAAAGGTGCACCTGTATTAATTTTTTTTTTTTTTTTGCCAAACACTTTCTGCACCAAGGAGCTCCACTGGTACATACATGTGTTTGTTTAAAGAGGTTTTATTTATCAACCTTATAAGAATGTGTATATCATCCTGAAATAACTCTTCAACATCTGCACTTTTTTAATTAAACTGCACTTTATGAAGGTGAATGATATGTAAGGATGGAGTGAAGAAGAATCCCTATAATAATGAAGGGGGAATGGAGAAGAAAGCCAAAAAAGTAATAGGTTTGTTTCATTTGGAGGCATAATGAGGAATTGATTCCCTAAATGTAAACGGAGATGAAAGCAAAGTGGCAACTCACTGCAGAGGAAGCGCCAACCTCTAAAGGAACTAATGAAGAAGAAAATGACAACATGCACTCCTGAATGTGAAGGGGAACACTGTGCGATAAACAACCTATTAAAAGAATTACTCTCCTGATGTGTCCATATTGCTGACAAACACACACACATCTACAACTTTTCAAACCAACTTGGAAAACAATTTAAAGGTAATGAGGAAGTGTGGAAATAAATAATGTGACTCATCTTATCTCTATAATACAGTCAGTTTGGTGCCATATTCCCTCTCATTCAAATGTGTGAACACACACATTCAACACACACTCCTGCGAGCTGTACACACTCATCTAAGATCCTTTATAGTCATTGTAGGCTGCAGATGCACACACACACACACACACACACACACACACACACACACACACACACACATAAGCACGAACACCCCGCATTTGGACATGAACACACTTAAAACACAAACAAAATTTACAGACGTACACACACTGACTTTAAACCAATTTTCAATGTGTACAAACATGTTGACTGTCCAATGCCCAAAACTACTTTAACCAGTGCACAAATACATACTTGTACACAATCCAATGACAAACATGCACACTTTGAAGTTATTTTCAGCCATATACACACACATGCACGCGTTGCTCTCATTCCATACACATTTTTTTGACTATCAGCACCACAAAGCCATTTGGCTGCACGCACACACACACACACACACATACTGTACGCACACACCCATATGCACAACATCCATAGAGACACACACTTATTTCATATCCATTTTCAAGCATGCACACGCTCTTTAAATCTATTTTCAGCCACATGCACACTCATACATCATCCAAAACCATATGCAGGCATTTTAAGCCCATTTTCAACATGCAGAAATGCACACTATGAAATCCCTGGCTCTCTCACACACACACACACACACACATATACATAAATTGTCATTTTTTGTGGATGCGTGTGTTTGCTTGCTTGCTCATAGACGCCCACAGAAGCAGTATCTGAGTTAAAATGTGCAGACACACAAACACACACACACTTCCCCTCTGCTCCCTGCTGATTAAGGCTTTTATAATTACAGCCCACAGAGTGCCCGACATGTTCACACTTCAAAGACATCAGATGAGGAAAGGAGCCACAAAGTTACACCAGAACTGTCCTATCATTTATCTCAAATCAATCTGTCATCAGCTTGTTTCTTTCTTTTTTTTTTTTTTGTCTTTTTTCCAAAACTGAATGTGCATTTACAGTCAAATCCTCTTTGATAGAAGCTAATACATAAATATAGAAATCAAGGAATAAAGCACACACATCCACAGGCTCTTCAACCAAGATTAAGCCAGAAAACAGTTGGAAGTGTGTAATCATGAAGGGGTATTTTCTCGTGTCATTTGTCTAATTTTGGACAGGACAAATGGCTGCAGCTTTTTATCCACAGGTGATTAAAAAAACACCTTTTCTTCTGGAGACTAGCTCTCCTCAGCTCCGTGGAAACTAATATAACTTTGTATTGATGGTCTACTTCAGAAATGAGCAGTGGCTTTGGAAGTTGTTCTGCTCAGCTGCTCTCAGGGCCCATCCATTTACTGCTCATATGACTCATAATACAAACCCATCTTCTCCAACTGTGACTAATTCTACTGGTTAAACAGTTCACAAATCTCCAAATATTTGTAATTGCTTTAATTTCAAGCTGTGAATTTATCCTTTATAAAACCTCGCAGACATCCCACAGTGATGTCAACTGACAGATGTAGAGGAAGGTACTGAAGCTCACAGCAGTTGCTTTTCCATTGGATATATGCACACATCTGCACCAATATTTATTTAATGTGGAAAAAACAGTAGTGCTTATGGTCAGTTTTCCATGAAAACAAAAATACGATTTTTTTGTTTATTTATTATTGTGAGATGACACGAGAAGTCATTCCATGAAAAAAGGGTCTTTCCATTGCAGTTTTACATAATATACCATTTGTGATATGCCTTAAAAACCACCTCTTGCCAATGCAAAAACCATTTTATCAAAAATGAGAGTTTTATTTTGACATTATGGTTTTTCCATTTGGTAAATTTTTTATGCACAAGTTATATTTGATGGTTGAAAGATAAGTGACTACTGACACAAACAAGTATCTTCAACAATTCAGTATAGAATATATATTTCAGCACCAATTTTACTTTACTTCCATCCAACCCACGAGTTATAATAGTCTGTGTTCTTGCACATTCATAATATAAAGTCTACACTGTGAGTTTCTTGTGCAGTTTTAGCAGTGTACCACCTACACAGTAAACTAATCTGCCTACATGGCATCTTAGCTGAGGTTTCTGAGCAGAACGTAGGAAAAACAAAAATCCCCAATACCTTTTATCATCCTCAGACTCTGATTCATACATATTCATATTCAGATGCATACATATTCATATACATTCATTCATGAACATCACAGGCACAGTTGATATGTAACCATATTGGAACTGTACAATGTCTGAATCTTGTGTCATTTCCCAAATTCATTTTTATTTTTATTTAATTTTTCTTAAGTGATTCATCACCATTTATTAAAAGGCTATTCTTTGTATTTTGTCCAATGAAAATTATCTATTTTCAGAATTTTGATTGATTGGTCATGTAGAGATGTTCATAAAACCTCAAAGTAAATCCAAAGGTTATTGTATAAAAACAGAAAACAATAAAGAAAAGGTGACTTTTTCAGTATAATATAGCTTTAATTGAATATAAATCAAGTGTGTCCATCTTCTGTCATTAATCCACCTCCATGGGTTTTACTGGTGAATCAATGTTATAGAGTCTCTAAATGTCCAAATGGCTCATATTTGATGACCATAAAAATAATGAACTGCATTTTACACCAATTATTTACATGTATTGATATGATTAGTGAATCAACAGTTTAACTCAGTAGATGCCTTTGGTTACTGGTGGATGCTTGAGTCTTTATGGGTTGTGTCCTCACATGTCCATCCAGGACCACACAGAATAACTGAACAATGCAGCCCACTTTATCTTTCATTAATAGGGAATAAAAATTATAAACAGTATAAATATGAAATGCTAAAACAAAAATCTGAAGGTTAAATTTTCCTTTTGGTTTTAATATTGGGTTTAATGGTGCTGAACCATGACCTCACATTGGTGTACACATCAAAATGTGAATTGCATGTGTCATTACACCTTTAATGAAGAGAGACATCAAGAATGTTTCAGTTTGATGTAATGACATAATTCAGTCACTGTGAGGATTAGATACAGAAGGCGTACCAAGGGTGATGGATCAAAGTAATGGAAGTTTAGACTCAAAGAGGAAGAATTATTACAACCTACAACCACCAATAACGTCCTCTGCATACACAGGTCTATATGAAACCAAAATATCCAGACAAATCCTTTAACACCTTGTAAGTGTTGGTGCTAAATCATAGTGCAATGAAAGGCTGTAGGGTAAACATGGTGTCCTGGATGGGTGACAGTTTAATAGTGATCTCTTATTTGAATAGCACATGCACTGTAAAAGAAACAAAGGGAAATTAACAGCAAATAATTGTAAAATTTTAACATAAAAAAGCAGTAAGTGAAAATACAATGCAAAGTTGTTTATTGGAAAAGATTCTTCTGTTAATAATTGTAATGTCTTAGTGTTGTCAAGTTGTGTTTTTGTTGTCTTGTATTATTTTCCATGTCTATTTCCTGTTTTATTTTGTTATATTTCCTCCTTACTTGTGTTTCCCTTTTCTTGCCTTCTTTGTGTGTCTTCATGCCCTTTGACCCTACCTTTTGATGCTGATTCTATACAGATTCATGTGGAAAAATAGTGAACTATCCCTTGAAAGTGTCTTTGCAAAACTATGAAGACACTGAACCTATACTACTCCCAGTTTAGGTCTGACAGATTGAGAAAATACTGTGTGTACCTGCAGATCTATGCATGGTGCAGTCCATTTACTGTTTACATCTCTGTTAAATGTGCATGTTTTAAAGACTAAATGTACATGTTTAAATATTAAATCATCTGTACATCTGTAAATATGTTTACGGTTTGATGCATGTTTTTTACAGCATTGTTCTGGCAACCACAGCTTTTATGGAAAAAACATAAAAACAAGAGGATTTTTTGGGAGGACTACTATTTCATTAGATGGATGGAGCAGGTGGATTACCGCTGTAAATGGACCAGGAGCTAAAACAGTATTATAGACACTACAGGTGAAAACTAATAATACTGTAACACTTGTGGGTTTAGGTGTTAGCCGACATTAGGAGGTCGTGGATGAAGAAGCAGTAAACGGAGGAAGAATTTTTATTAGCTCTCCACCGCTCTTACTCACTTTCGGACTCTCTCCGTCACATGACCTACCCCCCCCCCCCCAATATCCTTTTCCATTGCAATAGTCCTAATAACCGAAACAATACAGACCCAGTTGGATCCTACAAAATAAAATTAACAAAGCTAAAATAAATCAGCGTACAATACTGAAGGCAAACGCACTGATACAGCGGTCTCACAGTGGTACTTGATTCTTTGGAGAAGTTACAGTATAAAGTAGGGTGTTGACCCATGGGGATCCATATGGTCTTGATGTGGTAGTTCTAATAAGCCAGTTATGTCCAAACTTTTCCACAAAGGGCCAGTGTGGCTGCAGGTTTTTGTTCCAACCAAGAGTACACAGTACACACGATTCTCTAAACACTGAGATCAGTTGATTAATTGAATCAGGTTTGTGCTGCTGCTTGGTTGGAATAAAAACCTGTACCCACACTGGCCCTTTGTGGAAGATTTTGTTTTAAGCTCTTCTCCATTTGTCCAGCAGTCACCGCTAAAGTGTTCTGGCCATAGCAATTTAATTATAAGGCTATTGTATTCCAAAATCTCCTCAAATATTGGTCCTATCAATATACGTTTTTTTCTGTTCAGTTCATTGATCATAAAAACATATGTGTGGCTAATTGCAGCAGTCAGCTCTTTCTGGACTTTGTGTGAATCCTGAGACACACGCACATACACAGAGGCCATTTGGCATTTATTCTATAGATGTGTATCAGTGGTGGGTCGTGCATTTCACACATAGCCCTTCAGTAGTGCTCCATCTGAATCAATCCAGCCCTCAATAACTGTTTTATGTCTATAAAACCCATTTTAAGCAGAAACACAGCATAAAAAGCTGCAGCGTGGCAGATAGAAAACCTCTGTACCCACAGTAAAAGCCTTTAGTGAATAAACAAACCTGAGGTGTACACATCTCCTTCTACTGCAGCTACAGATGTAACACACATAAAAAAGCATAAACTACTTAACTATTTAGGAAAATAGCAACATTTTACTTGCCAAAACATTCTAATTATTTGTACTCAAAGTCCATCCTTCTTTCTTTATTTGCTCAAAAGGAGTTCAAATAGCCTGTGAGCCATATGTAGTTAGTGGACTGACAGTGACAGACAAATCCATTTCCTGGTGATCACAGGTTTGTTATCTGCAGAATTGCCCCAGCTTTCTTAACAATGTTCAGCTTTTATTGAAAAGTCTGTCTTGAAAATTGTTTTTGACAATAAATCTGTAATCAAATCCACTTCCTCTCCTCCTTCAGTCATCGTTGGTTTGACAAAATAACTAATAAACCAACACAACTATATTTTTCTGTTTGTACAGTTTGCCAGCTTTGGCTTGTGCACTAGGACTATCCAGTCAATGGGTGTGAATTCACTGGCATCACAATACACCTGCTAGACAGGGCTGTGATGTGAATTGGTTGAAGCAACAGTTTCAACATTTATTTTTTGTTAGAGAAGCTGTGGAACTGATTCTGAAGGCCTCCAGACTTTGACCCTGCCTGGCAACAAATGATGGCTGAAATGTGATTGGTTAAGTGCTTTAATATGGAAATACATGTGTAGAAGTAGCACAAGTGGGAGAAAAGCTATGAAAGGAAGCCTTTTAGAATGATTTAATACCATACCATACCATCTTTGTTTATAAAAGGGCTTTAAAACAGACAAGGCATAAAACACAAAACAGAGAAAGGAGAACAAGGCAGTAAAATAAATCTAAAAGTACAATAAAAAGTGCTAAAACTACACAGATAAATAAATAAAGAAATAAAAATGATCATAAATGTGGATACTTATAGATACTTTAAGTATCCATGGAAAAAATATACTGTAATTAACATGAGTCTGTGATTCAGATATTATTTTAGGTCAGTCAGCCCACTGTGTGAACAGTGTCCACTCTTTATAGGCAGTGTTTTATGGCACCATGATGTCACACTGGTGAACTGGATGGTACTGTCAGTCTGTACTGGAAAAGGGATCCATCCTCTGTGGCTCATCCTCAGGTTTCCACCATTTATTTTTGAAGGATATTTTCCTCACAGAGAGGGCTATATAAATAAAATGGACTCAAAGTGAATTGATTTTATTCTCCAGTTTTCCCTGTTCACCCTATGCCTTATGACTAATTCCACCACCGCTGTAAACTTTCAGCCCCAGTGCCCTCAAAGTCTCACAAACGCCCAACAAACACTAACATACTGTTTACACATGTTGCTGTTCAGTGGTGCAGCACAAATGTCTGATCGATTTGTGTAAGTGTGTATTTACGCTGCAGGTCAAATCAAACTATCATCTGGTTCATGAGCACTACAGCCAGATGCTCGATCAGTGTCAGTGGCTTGTGGGGACGTTTAGTAACCAGTTGAGAAGTCCCACCTCTTCTAAACCTTCTGAACAGCTGAGCTAGTGTTACTATAAAATCAATCCCATTTCTCTCACTGTCAGCACAATCACCACAATGTCTTTTTTGTGTGTATGTTAGATTATATAGAACTGGTCTGAAACTCCCGTTTTTCTTTCTTCATTTTATGCCTCTGCATCCTCAGTGGCACATGCAACAAATAAAGCTGACACAGGAAGTTAGGTCCCACTACTCCAGCTGAGGCTGTAATGAAATATAAACTGAAGGCATGCGCTTAAAGCTTACTCCTTGATGTGAGTTTTATCAGTATGTTTTGAGGGAACTTGATGTTTGCTGAAATGGAACTTACTTAGCATTTTCTCACAAATTTTCCCCTCACCATCTTCATGAATTATGGAGTCATTTAACAATTGAGGTTTCAAAAAAAAAATCTAGGGCTGACAAAATTATCGCAGTAATGCAAATTAATCCATCCTCATGTAGTTAAGTTTGTACATAAGCAAATGGACTAAAAAAAGCACTAAACAGCATGACATTTGAGTAGGAAACAAAACAGCATAGTCAATCAATACAGTAGAACAGCAAAAAGTATTATGCACACTAGAATGGAGTTTTCTTTTCACTGAAGTACTTCCAATGTACAATACTACATTAACGCGAAGTGTATGTTAGTCAGGGTTTCTTCTAGCACTTCGGTTTTTGCCTTACCTAGCTTGGAACAAAACTGTTCAGTGCATGTCAGTGATGCGCGGGTTGATGTATAAATGAAATATATATATTTGAAAAGGACGCACCCAACCCACTTCTCAACCTACATTTTAAAAAAGTAGTCAATGGTCTTTATGAGCATCACATGACTTTACTCACATACCTGCATTTATTTTTGTGTTAAAATTTGATGTCACTGCTCGTAAGTTAATATGTTGAGAAAATATTTTTGTCCTGCTTCAGCATTAAAAAGTAATCAACACGCAGTGTCTAAACCAAGGGTCGACAACCTGTAACACCCAAAGAGTCATTTGAACCCAGTTTCTACAGAAAATAAAGCACTGGAAGCCGCTCATAATCTTTAAAAATCTCAGCGAATGTGTCCCACACCTTACTTTATTTGTTTGTATGTTTCCCAAGCTTCTATTTTTCCAACTTTATTTTCTCTCTTGCTCCCACTGATATTGTACATCACCTTCATGGAAATTCAGTTAATAAAGAGTATGTGTTAATAATACAAAATTGTCCCTAATATTTAAATTACAATGATTTACCAGGTTATTTTAATGCTTATCTCAAACAACAAATATCCAGACCAACCGCAACCCGAATATCATTACAAATATTTTTCAATGACCCACAACTGTGGATGACCACGAGTGACCACCCGCTCACTTCAGGTCAGCCTGCGCATCACTGGTGCATTTATATATATATATATATATATATATATATATATATATATATATAATATAATTGAAATTGATCCATAGGAACTGTGGACCTGTGATTAATGTGATTAAATTTTTTTTTATTTGACAGCACTAATAAATAGGGCTGATGTGTGGTGTTTAAGGCAGTGATAGGATGATATAATTTATTAGTGAATAATTTATAGTGTTATTTATAGTGTATATTAATTTTAGAATTGACGGAGTTGTTGTTTTCATACACTGCAAATGTTGGAGCTAATAGTTTTGAGACTATGTAAGGGTACACACCCTGATTAACTGTTTTAAATCCTCATACACCTAGAAATATTTGTGTGGCAACTTCCAAATATTTTTTCTCTACATTTAAGCATTGCTAAGTCATTTATCACCATATGTCATAATATCGTATCGTATCGTACCTCATATTCTTCTATATGTAATTTAATGAACATATTGAGTTCATTTAAAGGTTATGTAAAAAAAAAAAAAAGAATACTAAGGGAAGAGGGACTTTTTCTGTACCATAGCTAGACCATAGCAAAGGTCATATTTTAGATGTGTGCTAATTAGTAGGTCCACACAAAGAATATCTAGCACCTTACAGTAATCGCTCTGCTAGCATCACAGTCAGCACCAGTGGCAACCTGCTGACTTGTTTGTCTTCCAATGTATAGAACGGACTCTTTTCTTCCAGTTATTTAGAGAAAAAATAGACTGACTGAATGTCCCCAGTACTGGATCATCTTAAGCAGAAATGATACTGAATACCTCCAGAATAGGAAAGCATCTTCTGTAGTTTGACCACATAGTATGTCTATCAAACACCTGCATGTTAGTGGTGCTGCATCTTTCTTTGATGCGAGTTTATAGTATGTCTGTGATGCTGGAATGACCACCACGCTCATGCTGCTGTGATCTATGGAGGTTTTTCAGCCTCCGGCCAGAGACCTGTGATGGATAGCACAGCTAGTGCCATCTCCAGGAGTGCATCTTAAATCACTATAGCCTGCTGTGGAAGTGATGGCTGTAAAACTTGCTCGATTATGCAATGGTTCTCAGCTCATTCCACCATTTTTTATAACATTTCTTTTCTCTCTCCATGCAACCATTAGGTGTTTTATTTAAATCGATAGTCCTTCCTCCTCTCTCAGTATCTGTTTCACTTTCTATTTTTTCTCTGAACTGCTCAGGCCTGTGCTCTCTCTCTCTCTCTCTCTCTCTCTCTCTCTCTCTCTCTCTCTCTCTCCTCTCTCTCTCTCTCTCTCTCTCTCTTCTCTCTCTCTCTCTCTCTCTCTCTCTCTCTCTCTCTCTCTCTCTCTCTCTCTCTCTCTCTCTCTCTCTCTCTCTCTCTCTCTCTCTCTCTCTCTCTCTCTCTCTCTCTCTCTATATATATATATATATATATGTATATATGTATATTTAGTCCCCAAGGCCAATTCTGGCTCCAGAGGGGTCTCATCTAGCTCAGAGCTGCCCTCACCACGACCGAGCTCTCCCACAAAACCCTTAATCGTATGAGCCGCACCCCTGAGAGGAACAGGATGAATGAATGCTAGCATAGGGAGAAAAAGAAAAGACTGCATGTCGGGAAAAGGGGGCAGTATGCAGACGAGCCACAAAGCACATTTGAAAGAACAAGTGTGAAAATAGTGTGAGAGCAAAGCAGAGAAAGAGCCTCTAAAAAAAGCTCATTAGCTTTGTGTAGAAATCTCATTTTCAGATGCCGAAGGAACAAAGAGAGAAGAAAGAAACCTGGCAGACAGAGGAGCAAGCTTTCTCTTCAGAAAACACAAATACATATTTATATATTTATCAGGACCTTTACAGGTTCCACATACTTATTTTCTGTTGTCTCGTGGAGTTAGATAGTAGAACAGTGTGGATCGAACTAAAGGTGCAATCACATCACAAGTGAGCCCAGCAGGATAAAACTGCACAACTGTGACCGACAAAAGTGCTAAAAGTGCCTAGTGCTGCTGCGTATTTATTTCATTTGAATTTATTCCACCCTGATGATCTGTTCTCATGGTTGGTTACAATTATCTTTGTGAAAGAGGTATCACATCAGGAGATAAAAAGCTGTCAAGACTTCTGTCAGATGAGATTTCGACAGGTAGTAATGGATTACTCTGTAAAAAAAATCAAAAATGAGAGGAAATTGGAAACAAATCAGTGTCTTTAATGTTACAACCCTAGTTGTTTATACTTGACTAACCTATCCAATCAGAATTCAGAAAAAAGAGGCAGATGTAACAAATTTCTGACACTAATCTACTTCTGTAAGCATATGATTATATGTAGCAAATTTATCAATACACATATATGACAAGTATTCAGAGAATGCCTAATCTCTAACCCTAACCCTATTTTGTGCCAATCTCAAGTTTCTGTGACCAACCATTATTGAATTAGAGCCAATAATGTGATTTTGACATTTCTGCTAAATACGATGTTGACCTTTGACCTTTACTCAAATGGATCATTGCATCTAATGTGCATTAGCCGTATATACATTTATATATAATTTCATGATGATATTTCAAGTATTCATTGAGTTATAGCACATACACACACACACACACACACACACACACACTGATACGCACACACTGATTTGAATAATTTCACCCAACCAATGTTGGTCAAGATTATATACTGAAAAAACTGAAAATTACATGAATTAATTTTGCCTTAAATACTGATTGCATACATTTCCAAGTAATTTTCTAATTCAATGTATATATTTTGAAGTTCAGTTTTTGTCTGTAAATTCATCTTCTTGCAGCACATTCTCCATTAGAGAAGATCACTAAGGACTTATGGTGTGATATATCTAATACACTTGGCTAACCGCTAATGGCATCGATGCTATTAAAATTTTAACAAGATTTCCAAGTATTTGCCACTGAATTTGCAGGAAAATACTTTAAAAAATATAAAATAAAATCATGTTACAGTTTTAAAGCCTTTCTGTTTTGTCTTCTATGAAAAAACAACTGAAAGGACGTTAGTTACAAATCTACCAGAGATGGTTTTACACATGTCAGTTTTTGTATGAAAGCTAAAAATACTTTTCTTTTCTGACATCTGGTTCCAGTCCTGATCTCTCTGTGGCTTGCTTGGCCTTCTGGGAAGTGTAGGAAACCACTAACTGGAGGAGAAGCATGTGGCAGGTTGAGAGAATGTGGGCTCCTCAAAAGAGTAAATTATAACATTTGATTGCAAAAATAACTTATGGAATGCAGTGAATCACAGACTGATGATATCTTGAAGGAGGTGTGCTCTTTTATATTAACCCTGTTTCATCCTGAAGGATTTTTGATCAAAGTTAGATTTGCCTGATGCTCACATAGAAGGTCATGGATGAAGGGCAGCATCTGTCTATGGCTTCTATGAGGCTTTGACACCAGTTAAAGCTGCTGAAGCTTCATTAGGTACCTTCAGTATGCTGTTACCATCACGTTACTGCAGAGGCTTTTGCACCACGAGCACTAGCAAGACACTCTAAGTAAATTCCCCTGATGTTTGCTTATAAAGTACAATATGTACCTTTTACTGAACACAACTGTTTGTTTTCCTCGAATTTTATAAAGCCTGTAATTATGCAAAAAATACTAACTACAGTTTTGCTCTACAAGAGCTCTGTAAGAGCACATTTAATGAGAAAGAGCTGCCATAAGAAATGCTTACTTTTGTTGGGTAAATAACCAAAATGACCATAAGCTATGTACATTTGTTAAGTAGCAGGTCAGCCCTGGCTCGTTACTTGATGATGACATGTTCTGAATCTGAAGTTTTACTATTTGTGCACATAGCTGGTGAATTCTAAGATAAACTGCACAATTATACCTTGACGAATTACTGCAATTACAACTTTGCATAAAACTTTCCAGAAGCCGTGAGACATTAAAACGCAAATTGCCATAGCAGTGCTTAAAAATATCCCTCCAAATTGATATTTGTCAACTTCACTCTCTGTTGAACACACAACCCATGGCTTTTTTGTGCACCCTGCAGTGCTTTTGTGTTTTATGAGGTCATGTTCATTTCCCCACATTTCATGACTCTGCATTGAACAGATCAAACCATATAGCTGATGTGTTTATGACCTGCCCCCTGTGGAGGAGTGCATTGTCTAATGCAGGCCACCCATGGTGCTTTGGGGTACTAAACACGCCAGAGCCGTCTGCCACATGGGAGGTCTTTAACAGCATTGCTAAAGTGGTGCATTAAGAGAAGCATCATGGATTTTGGAGTTATTTGGAGCTCCTTCAGCGAGACTATGACCTCTGACCTCACTGCGGAGCAATTATGTCATCAAAACGTTAAAGATTTGTATTTGAGGTTAGAATGATCTGTCACATGCTCTATCCATCAAACCCTGGATGATAGCCTGTAAAATGCTCTGTAGGAACCATCTAATATACTGTCACATTATAAGTAATGGGTTGAAAAAGCCATTAACTTCAATCATACTTAATGGAGAGTTTTATATTTGTGCCAGTCGTCATTTTTCAAGTAGTGAATTTCTTCTCATGGCCCACAGGCTGAAATCAGCTGAGGATCAGTCTGCCCTTCAAACATCATGTTCAGACTTCATCTTGTTACTGACGTTTACCCCAAGTCTCTGATTTAAAAAAAACAACACACACTGTCCTGAGTAATGGAGGACAGGACTTTACACATCCACAGCTCATGTCCTCTGGGCTCTGGTCTAAGGTTCAAAAGTCTGTTGACCACTGATGGATGAACAATAACCACCTACAACATTTCACCACCCTTTCATCATTTTACATTTCAGATGGATTTTACAGGTTATGTGTTGAAGAACTATTAACCCTTCCCCATTCAGATACATTTGGTTTAAGTGCCCATTTTTTTGTATAATTATGGTATTTTACAGAGAGCACTGCAGTAACCCCAAGGTAAATGGGTTGTTTCCAGTCCATTTATTGCAATAATTTAACATCTGTTTGTACTAAAGTTTGTTGCTGAAGAAGAAATTATCAGAAAGAACTGCAGTCAGCTTGAGTTCCAGCTTCTAAACTCTGATATGCAGTAGAACAATGACTTACACAGTGGTTCCTAAGAGTACTGGTTGACGTCTTCATTTGCTTACAGTATCTGGGCCCAGGTCACGGGGGCAGCAGCATCAGCAATGAACCCCAGACTTCCCTCTTCCTAAGCACTTCCACCAGCTCCTCCAGAGGAATTCCGAGGTGTTCCCAGGCCAGCCAAGAGATATAATCCTTCCTGTGTGTCCTGGGTCAGCTCTTAGGTCTCCTCCCGGATGGACATGTCTGAAGCACCTCCCCAGGGGGGTGTCTTGGAGGCGTCTTCACTAGATGCTTGAACCACTTCAGCTGGCTCTTCTCAACATGGAGGAGCAGTGGCTCTACTCCTAGTCCCTCCATGTCCAAGCTCCTCACCCTATCTTTAAAGCTCAGTTTGACCATCCTGCGGAGGAAACTCATTTCAGCTCCTTGTACTCATGACCTCATTGTGTTGGTCATTACCCAAAGCTGATGACCATAGGTGAGGGTCAGGACATAGACTGAGAAAATTGAGAACTCAGCTCCCTGTTCACTACAGTGAACTGGTATAACACCTGCACTACTGCAGTTACCACCCAATCTGCCTGTCGACCTTCTGATCCATGCTCCCCTCACTTAGAAATAAGATCCAGAAATTGTTGAACCTAAGAGTAATTAAAGTCAGTTTTATTGTCAATTTCTTCACATGTACTTGACATACAAAGGAATCCAAATTACGTTTCTTGTTGTCTTATGCATTTACAGGAGCAACAGTGAAGTGAAGATGCACAACAAGACAAATCCTAAACTAAGTTAGTGTAAATGAATAGAGTGCAGTATCTTAAGGCTGCTTTTAGCTTGTGCTGCTAAATTAACCAGGTATGACATTTTGAGGTAGTTGTTGTAAATGTAGGGTTTTAGTGCAAGTGTAGTCAATAGGCAGTACTTGGACAGTAGTAGAAATACTAGAATCTAAAAAGGATTTTCATTTTTGGGACAAATGAGTGGAATAAATCTATGTAGAATAAGCAAATGGTCTATATATGTATATATATATATATATATATATATATATATATATATATATATATATATACAGTCAAAATATTGCAAAAACATCTAATAAGAATAAGCCATTGAACAAATCCTAAGCTTTCCTAAACTATCAGAGAAACCTTGACGGAAACCTTTTACGATTTGGATCTAATTTACCCACATTTGTGATTCAGATTCATGCTTTTATGACACATCAGAACACTGCTAACTACTCTCTTCATGTTTTGCTGCAAGTTGTCTTGTGGACTGTGCAGACCTCAGAAGCTCAGACACTACTGTTCTTTAAAATATCCTGTATAATGAAGTTATTTAGCTTTCCTACAACTTTAAAATACTGTTCAGATTGTAATGCTATATCCATGTGATATTAGTGCCATTGCACAAATCCATGTTCACGAAGCAGTCTTTGTGGAAAGCTTGTTTGGTTGACGTCACCACGGCTTTAAGGTGCTGTTGACACAACGCCTTGATCTACGTCACTAACTGTGGTACAGTGAGTCTTTCAACAGGCTGAGGAGAGTGAGAGGGAGCGGAAAGCCGGTGTCAGCAAAAAAAAACATGGTGTAAAATAACTGATGACATTCTGACAAAGCAGGAGTGTGTGTGTGTGTGGGTGTGCACGTGTGGGTGTGTGAGTTGTACAAGGCCATGAAGCAGACACTATTTCTCTCTGTCAGAATCCAATGACGTTCCAAAGTCAGTTGCCCAGCTGAAGACATGGCTGACATATTGTTATTCCCGTGTGCTACAGCTGCTTTCTTCATGCGTCACCTGAACGCCTCTTTAAACATTGTCACTGTCACAAGTTTTTTTTCGCATCTTCTTATTAAGTGTTTGTGTAGATGCATGAACTCCACTCGTTTTAGGGCTGGAAAAACATGTGTATTTCTCTTCTCATTGTGTTCTTTTATTTTATTCAAATATCAAGAATTTAGCAGTTTGAAACTTCTAAAGAATAAACCTTTTTGCCAAGTGCCAAGGTAATCTTAGCAGAGTTTAAAATTGAGTGAATATCAGAATTAATAATGGATTGGATTTATATAGTACTTTTTTGGCCACTCAAAGTGCTTCACATTAGTGACCCATTATTCATTCACTCTCACATGCACCCTCTGGTGGAGGTAAACCATGTACAAAGCCACAGCTGTCCTGGGGCAGCAGCTTGGCAGCCATTTTGCACCTACGGCCCCTCTGACCACCACCAAACATTCATACACCAGTGTGAGTGGCACTGGAGGGCGAAGTGTCTTGTCCAAGGACACAACAGACTGTGGCTGTGGCTCAGTTGGTAGAGTAGGTCGACTGAAGGGTCAGCAGTTCACATCCCGGCTCTGGCTGCCCACATGTCAAAGTGCCTTTGAGCAAGACACTCAACCCTGACTTAGGCTGCCAGTAGGACTGTAGGACTGTGAATGGGTGGATGTGAGGCTAATGTAAAGTGCTTTTAGAACCATGAAGGTGGAAAAGAACTATATAAGTGCAGACCATTTACCATTTACTAGGACAGAGCGGACCACCAACCCTTCAGTTACTGGACAACCCACTCTACCAACTGAGCCATGGCCGCCCCAATTAACAATTGCTACAGTAATGTTTTTGGCAGACTTTGGCACATTGTTATTTTGATGTTGAAGTTTAAAAGAGAGGTGATAAGTAAAACAGCAACTTGATTTGCAAGGTTGAGTCACAAGATAGATTTGAAAATGCATGACACAAGAGACATTCAAAATAACTCAAATTCTATCTATCTATCTATCTATCTATCTATCTATCTATCTATCTATCTATCTATCTATCTATCTATCTATCTATCTATCTATCTATCTATCTATCTATCTATCTATCTATCTATCTATCTATCTATCTATCTATCTATCTATCTATCTATCTATCTATCTATCTATCTATCTATCTATCTATCTATCTATCTATCTATCTATCTATCTATTTATCTATCTACCTATCAAATTGAACCATGGGCATATGTCAGTCTTCTATTATTAATATCTAAATAATAAAATACATATCATCATAGCATCAGTTCCTGCTTAACCAGTAAAGTTCATTGATTTGTAAAATAACACCTTTAAAGTGTTTATCACTGCTTACCGGTGTTTAGATGAGGTTGTTGTGTAGGACCTGGTCTCCACAAGGACATTAACCCACATGATTTTTTAATTATCACTGTAATCAATTTGTCGATCAATCACATTAAGGCAGAGGATGGGGGTCAAACGCTAGAACGATGGAGAGTGAGTTATTTTTTAAACTAATTAGATTTGTTATCTTGTGACATGTGTACATTTGTCAGCAATATTGACTTTTGAACACTGAATTAACTTTCCAGATAACATTCACAAATACAGAGTTTGTTATGTCTAATATTATCCTCAGAGATGGGCAGTGTCCACTTGTACTGAAGCAATCACATTAATCTTTCATTACTTAATTCAGCCCATTTAGGTCTTATTTGTTTGTCTGTCAGCAGGATGTTTGAAAAAAAAACAAAAAAACAACAACTGGTGAATGGATTTCCATGAAAACTGATAACTAACATCTTTTTTTTTGCTTTTATGACTGATCTATTCTTCATTTCCTTTTGGATGGACATTCATATGTTATGACATTTCCAGTGTGTGCACTTTCACTGACATATACAGTAAATGCACATAAATAACCTTAAAGTTGCTCAGTATAACCCATCCTCAGAGGACAGACCCTTGTCACTGTCGTCCTCTCTCTCACCTTCAGGACAAGGGTTACTTCATTTTGTCTTTTGTATTATTAATGCAGCACTAGAGGGGTTTTAGACTTCATCATTTGTTTTGTTTATTTCTTAATCTATTAATTTCCTGCCTGTAATATGATGTTTTTAGGTTTAGCTTTTTTTTTTTTTTTCCAAATCTGAGTCTCCCTGCAGCAATAAACACCACATGGCATCTAATGCAAACACATGCACAGCCCTCTTATCATTTCTTTTCTTGCTGAATAAATTCAGTCCAGCTTGTCTGCGTGTGGCTGTTTGATGTAAGATGCTGGATGTCCTCAAAGATTACTTCAAATCTGTATTACTGTAAAATATCCAATAAAAAAAGGACTTTTAAAGCAAGCACATACACCTACAACATGGCAAGCATTCAGCACGTTTGGCTTTTTACATGCCAGTATTCAATATCATTAAATTGGACATTTTTCTTGGCGCAACATGAATCAAAAACACATGAGAGAATTTTTCCCTAGAAATTTCCTCTTGCAAAAAAGACTCTAATAAGCCATTTAAATGATTTTCTAAAACTTCTCATTACTGAAAATCTGTACCTTTCCCCAATGTCGACGTTCTCTCCTGTGGATAAAAGAAGATGAAATGATGTGGAAACTAAAAGTTGGATTTGTTCAATGAAAATCTCAGCTGCATTACTTGATACTGCCTGGGTTTATATTGATATCCAAGGCTGGAAAATATACATTTTATTATATTTTCTTTAAATAAAAATACATTAAAGTCTTTATGTTTGTCATTATACAGTCACTGCTAAGCAAAAAAAAAAAAAATCCCCACCAAGATTTAATTCAGAAAATAATTTGGATTCTTCTATAAAATCATTACTGCAGTGATTGATATGATTTACTTCTTCCACTCTAAGTGATGCTGTGAGTTTGTTTTCAATCCTTCAAGCATTTAAAGTATAAAGATTGGACTTTGTTTCATGTGGTCTGATGAGTTCAGATTGTTCTTGTTCCAGAGAGAGGGACACATCATAGTGAGAAGAGAGGCAGATAAAGTGATCAACATATGGCATGTTTAGCATCTGCACAGCTGTAAATAGTTTTTTATACATTCCCTATTGTGTATCTATTTGTTCTGAATGGTCTTTTTTGCTCTTGAGTGCTTTGTTTGTGCTCCACTCTATTGCTTTTTTTTTTTTAATCTCATTTTGTAAAGCACATTGTGCATATTTTGGTGTTGTAAGGTGCTATATAAATAAAATTTGATTGATTGATTGATTGATTGATTGATTGATTGATTGATTGATTGATTGATTGATTGATTGATTGATTGATTGATTGATTGATTGATTGATTGATTGATTGATTGATTGATTGATTGATTCCTGTACATTTGGAAAATCCCCTTGTGGGACTAATATAGGAATATATCTTATCTTATCTTATCTTATCTTATCTTATCTTATCTTATCTTATCTTATCTTATCTTATCTTATCTTATCTTATCTTATCTTATCTTATCTTATCTTATCTTATCTTATCTTATCTTATCTTATCTTATCTTATCTTATCTTACCCATCATCCCTAGTGTCTTAAACACATGCCTCTGGGGGCTGTGATATGACCACTGTGTCCATGAAATAAGGTCAGCTGGGGTCATGGGTGCACATAGTGACCCGGTCTGAACATCAGTGGATCAGCAGAGTGTGAAAGAGTGGTTCAGACACAGACTTTACACACACCACAGAATCAAGACCTGAAACCCATTGAGAAACTTTAGGATGTGATGGAAATGACTTTACACAGAGTTTGGACTCCCATCATCAGTATGATATCCATGATATCATCAGTATGATATCATGGATATCATACTGATGATGTGTGCGTGTACGTACAGTATGTGTTTTCAGCAAAGAAAAACTGATTAAATGGTTAATACTAGTCGCAGTTCCTGGGAGACAGTGTTGACATCTATGTTGAATAAACCACTCCCCCCCCCAGCCCCCCTTCCTGCATTTATACATGGACATTCATCTATAGCCTGTCTGTCCATGGGAGTGGATCTCTCCTTCAATGTGGTTCTCCTCAAGATTTCTTCTTTTTCCCACTGGGTTTTGAAGTTTTTTCTTGCCAAGAAGGAGGGTCTAAGGACAGGGGATGCCTGGGACTTTTCATGTATCTCTGTAGATGATTGTGTTTTTGTAAAGCCCTCTGAGATGACTTTGTTGTGATTTAGGGCTTTATAAATAAAATTGAATTGAATTGAATTAAATTATCATCAAAACTAATGATTAAAAGCATAGTTTTATTGTAAGCATAAGAGTGGTGAAAAGCTGCAATACCAACAGATGCACAGTTATCCACATATGAACACATCCTGTCGATGGATGACTTAAGCACTCTCTAAGCTCAAATGGAGCTCAGTGGAGATATAGCTTTATAACAGGCTGCTGAAAACCCACTGATGTACAGACAGATGGTGGAAAAGAAGGACACTAAGGTGTAGATGCTGTAATGTGTGACTTTTCACCATTGGCTCAGATAATTAGATTTCTCTGCAGGCACGTTTTGCTGCTCTGCCTGGTGGTATTACTGCAAACCCAAAGTCAGTGTCACATTTCTGTAAAGGAACAGTTTACTCATTAATTAAATGCAACATTTCACTGTGAGTTTATCATTCTTTCAGTGTGTATCTTCAACCTTCCAGTGGCAGCTTGTTTTAGTTTAAAATCTGCTTGAGACATATGTTGCGAGGGATGTTTTATCACAGTGAATTTCATGCTGCTTTTACATTTTAATTAAACTAAACCTTATTAAAGTCCTTATTATACACTCGTGGAAAAAGCTTTGAAGAAAATTTTCACAATCTTGAATATTATCATGAAATATGTTGTATTTCTACAGGTGTGGCTGCAACAGACAGTGACAAACAAATGCAAATATTTTTGTTTGTTTATTGTTAACAAGAAAATATTTAATTCTTGACAGTTTCAACATGTTAAGCCCTTGGTGTGTTTCATTATCTTGCTGATAAGTACAGTTTTGAGCTCCAGTAAAGAGTACACATGCCAAAGGGACTATATGGCTTTGGAAAATAGAACAATACTATATAATATAAATAAAAGTCAGTCTTAATACGCTATATTAGAAATGCATGGGGTGTAAAAAAAAAACCTATTTGTCCCACCAGTGTAGATCAGCAGTATAGACCACTGGTAATAGTGCTTCTGCAAGACAACTGGAATGAATGCATCTGTGTCTGTCAGATTCATAGTGATGGTGAGACTGATTGATCATTGTCTTCTGGAGGAAGCACTAGACTTGGAACAACACCAACATTTAATCAATTGTTCTTTGGCTCAAAGCCTGACAATTATTCGGTTTTCATGGAAATCCATTCACCAGTTGTTGTTTTTCAAACATCCTGCTGACAGACAAACAAATAAGACCTAAATGGGCTGAATTAAGTAATGAAAGATTATTGTGATTGCTTCAGTACAACTGGACACTGCCCATCTCTGAGGATAATATTAGACATAACAAACTCTGTATTTGTGGATGTTATCTGGAAAGCTACATCCAGTGTTCAAAAGTCAATATTGCTGACAAATGTACACAAAAGTCACAAGATAAAAAATCTAATTAGTTTAAAAAATAAGCCTCACTCTTCCTCGTTCTAGCGTTTGACCCCCGTCCTCGGCCTTGATGTGATTGATCGACAAATTGATTACAGTGATAATTAAAAAATCATGTGGGTTAATGCCCTTGTGGAGACCAGGTCCTACACAACAACCTCATCTAAACACCGGTAAGCAGTGATAAACACTTTAAAGGTGTTATTTTACAAATCAATGAAATTTACTGGTTAAGCAGGAACTGATGCTATGATGATATGTATTTTATTATTTAGATATTAATAATAGAAGACTGACATATGCCCATGGTTCAATTTGATAGATAGATAGATAGATAGATAGATAGATAGATAGATAGATAGATAGATAGATAGATAGATAGATAGATAGATAGATAGATAGATAGATAGATAGATAGATAGATAGATAGATAGATAGATAGATAGATAGATAGGCTGTTGTGTTTGTTTGACGTTATGGGGGGGGTGTCACACAATCATGTCATTTTATATTCTTACTGAAGTAAATATGCACTTTGTCTGTGTGTGTGTGTGTGTGTGTGTGTGTGTGTTTTCCTGTGCTAAGCTGTTTGTAGATCAGTGTTCTGTGGGATGTTTTAACCAGCGATTATTGTCAGCCTTAATGTCACGCACCGGCTGCTATCACATCTACTTTAGTGAAAACAGTTTGTTCAATGTGTGTATGCAATTCTCTCTTCCTGTATTCTGTTTCATCCAGTCAATGTCTTTGTGACTGATCGGCGTTACAGTGACAACTAATTTGTTGCCTTGAATCTTCTTTCCTTTCGGCTCAGCTGTGTGTGTGTTGTAACCGTGTCTATTCCACGCATGGCGACCTTTCTCATTCCATAGATTAATCTGACCCAATGAACTGATTCAGCACAAGCAGGGCAGGGGTTTAGTGACAGAATGTGATGGCAGGAAGATGTGTCTGCCTGCTGTGTTGTGTAGCTGTTTGCAGGCACTGGTGTGTAGGACCAAGGATTTGTAGTCATGGGAGTACATTCATGTGTCATTTTGCAACAGTTAAAAATTCCGTAATTAATTTTAAGAAGGGTTTAGAAATGTCACACAAGCAGCGTTCAGTGGGCACTTTCATCTGGAGCAGGGGTCTCAAACATGGGTTCCTCATTTTAGTTCAGGTTCCACATAGAAACCAATTTGATTTAATTTCCTATTTTTTTCTTGGGTTGATGTGGGTGCAAAAAAATATTAAATTCTGAAATTATTTATATTAAATTATCCAATAAAAATAAAATGTGAATTACCTGAACAAATATGAATAACCTGTTATGTCTAAAAGTTGAGTGTCTCTGTAGAGCTGATCCATAATACAATAATCTAAAATTGAACTTATTTTTCTAAAGAATAATTTTTTTAAATTCAGGTTATTTACATCTTTTTTTGTTTGGAAATATTTTCATAATTTAATGTTTCTTTGTGTTTTTTTTTTTTTCACTAAAACAGTCATTATTTATAGGTTATTATGTTATTATTTTATTGGTCCAGCCCACTGGAGATCTAATTGTGCTGACTGTGGCCCCTGAAACAAAATTAGTTTGCGACCACTCAGTAACAGAAAGGCCTATATTATTAGCATAGATAGCTCTACTGAGACAAAAACACAAGACACAAGTAGAGGAGCTTCAAATAGATGGAATGTGTTTGAAGCATTGCACAGGTATTGATATTAAATCTGCCATCTGCAGAGAGAAAAGGAGTCTGTGTTGTGTGGGACATCAATTTTTGAAAATTAAATATTGAAAAGCCAGAGCTTAGATTAATACTATAGCACCCCTGTACATGAACGGCCAGTCAAAGACCTTCAAGATACAATTTCAGTTCCTTCAAGTGATGAAACACACTGAAATTAAATCAAAACCATAAAGGTGCCAAAACGATTTGCAACCCCTTTGCCCCAAATTCTTTTTCAATGCCAGAAGAAGCAGCTGTACGGTAACGTTCCAAAACAGAGAATAATGTGCTTTTCACACAACACTTACAGAGGTGTAGATCATTAACCTGTTCTTACCTTTCCTCTTTTATTTTTCACAACCAAAGGAAGCTCTCAGGAGCTCATCTGAAACTGCCTGTGATGCAGACCTTTCATCGTCAAATAGAATTTTCAGACGATGGTTATGGTTTTAAAGAAGCAGTTGTTTTTGATCACCTCTGCCTTAACTATGTTACACTTCCACTGCTCTGAATCCCATTGTTCTATCTGTTTTAGTTTGTCTAATAATAGCTCTACATGTTGCCTTTGTCCTTCCTTTAACTTCCTCTGATCATGCATTGACATTTTGCCTCTCAGCTAAAATAACCATTAAGACCCTATTTTCCAAAAACAGATTTTTTTAAGGAATGTTTTAACAGATATGCCTCATGTATTATGTTAATGGATACAAACACTGGTCGTCTTGGTCTGAGAATGTCAGATATCCCAAACTTTTAGAATACTTAAAATGTAGATGATCTACATGATGCGGTGTCTGTTATTTATGAATAAAATGTGAAAGTGCTGAATTTAATGACCACAAAAATACTACTACTACCACCACCACTACTACTACTACTACTACTACTACTACTACTACTAATAATAATAATAATAATAATAATAACAGGTGGTGTCAAGCACAACAAAGCCCGCCCCTTGCAAATATTTTACCTGATTTGCTCAAATTCTTATTATTGTGAAAACTCATTATTAGTGACCTTGGCCTTTGACCTACATTCACCAAAATTTAATGGGATCTATTTCATACCACCTTGCACATTTCCTAAAACATTCAAGGAAATTGGTCCAGTAGTTTTTGCATAAAGTTGCAGACAAACAAACAACAAACAAAATGAACCAAAAACAATACCCTCATCCCCCTTTACATAATAATATAGATAATATATCTAACCATATTCTGGTATTGTTTCCTGTACCAGTGGTCCAAGCCTCTGAGAACGCATGAGTCATGCAGGAGGGGTTCACGCAGAGGGGGGAGGGACAAAAGGCAGTTTAGTTTGATTGACATATCACTGTTCAATCACTTCAAATGGGTGCCCAAAATTATTTGGTGGTGTTTTTCAGTCCTGTCCATTCCACAAGTGACTACATTTGCAAAAGAAGTATTCAGAGAATGCCTAATCTCGCCCTTATTTTGTGCCAATCTTGAGTTTCTATGACAACCCGTTTTTGAATTAAAGCCAATAATGTAATTTTGACCTTTCTGCTAAATGCGATCTTGACCTTTGACCTTTTGCAATATTGATAATTTCGAGATAAAAATGTTCCTCTCGCCCCACGTGGGCGGTGTCTCCTTCAGGCTCGGGTCCTCTACCAGAGGCCTGGGAGCCTGAGGGTTCTGCGCAGGATCTTAGCTGTTCCTAGCAATGCGCTCTTTTGTACAGAGATCTCTGATGTTGTTCCTGGTATCTGCTGGAGCCATTCTCCCAGCTTGGGGGTCACTGCCCCTAATGCTCCGATCACTACTGGTACCACTGTTGCCTTCACACTCCACATTTATTTATATATATATATATATATATATATATATATATATATATATATATATATATATATATATATATATATATATATATATATATATATATATGCGTTAGTGCGTGTAATATTATAATATATCCAGTATTGATTAAGTTATAGCATGATATGTCTATGCCTGACACACAAACAGTGTTACAGTTAATTTTGTGACATGTCACCTTTGACCTCCAGATATCTCAAAAACTATTGGTCGAGGTGATGACAGCAAGTATGAGAATTTTAGAAATCGCCATTCTGCATTGTTTGGTACAAATCTGAAACTTCTGTGTCTCTCTGTTCTTGAGTTATAAACAATAATGTGGTTTTGACCAATTAGTTAATTGTAACCTTGATTAACCTTTGACCTTTACTCAAATGGATCATTGCATCTGATGTACATTAGCTATATGTATATACCTCATGGCATATGTCATATAATCATTCAGTTATAGCATGATATGTTTCTGCAGACACACACACACACACACACACACACACAGATACACACACATGCATACAGTGATTATAATAATCTCTCCCAACCCATGTTGGGTGAAATAAAAAAAATTGTGATAGAGCATTTAATTAATTGGATGTAATCAATTGGTTGTAAGAAAAAAATGCTCCAGAAGAACATCTTGCACCCCAACTTTAATGACAATTGCTGCATGTCGGTGACATTTACACACCACCAAATCAGATCACAAACCAGACACTAGAATGATGGTGACATAAATTACCCACAAAGCCTAGAAAATAACATTATCACCTATGATTGATTTGTTTACCCTGCTGATGTTTATTCCATTTCTTATGCGAGGTGTGTTTTGCTTAATCAAACATTATCGGTAACATCCTATAACACATAATGAATAAATATAAAAGAACTATTCATCAGTCAAAACATGCTTCTACCTGCACAGTTTGTAGTACGGACAAAAGTAATGGAATTTACTTGGTGCAGCCTTATTGTAAAAATGCTAAATCTTGGTGTTTTTCGTGGTTTCCTTTAGCAGCTTAAGGTGATACGGTGGCAGACAGCAATGTGTGCTGCTTTGACAAAGTACAACAACAACAAAAAAAACCCACTGAAAACTATCAACAGTCAAATCCAACTAACTCAGTTGTCCATGTTTCTCTGAGGATTATTCCCACAGACACACCATTAAATATTTTTATACATGATTTTATGCTAATAAATTCAAATCTGTCAGGAGCAGCTTTTAGCAGAGTGAACCTCTTCCTCTCCATGCTGCGTTTGTCTGCTGTGCACCTGGTTAATATCAAATATACTGCACAACAGGATGAGCTCTAGGTTTTCAGTCCACTCAGAGGGAACTAAACCTCTATCCAACGGCTGTGTTTGTGTGCCCTGCCCACGCTACAAACCCACTGATTCATATTAAAATAGTCAGTGTTGACATGAGAGACAGTTAGAGATATTCCCCCAAAGTCATCAGTGCCATTTGTTCAGATTTATAATAGATGCACTATTAGTTGCGGTTCATCATTTTTACTCTCTGCATAAAGGCTCTTTCTCTCTCTGTGTCTTTCTTATCCTCAGTGGCTTCTTGCAGTTCTAGAGGAAAATACATCACCCCAACACTGGAAAAAAAAAACAGTTATTTTAAGTTCTTTTTATTCTTAGTGGCATGTAACTGGTTATATGTAAACAAAGGTTTTCACAGCAAGACATTTCTTGAGGCAGTTTAAGAGCAGAAATATTACAGGAGAATGAATCATTTATGAAGGCTATGACCAATAAAGTCAGAATCACACAGAAAGAATCTGTCAGAAAACACTGACTTTGCTGGGCTGAGTGAAGATAAAAACATGTTTTAAGACATGAAGCTCACATTGAGTGTCTCAAACTTTGGACTCTCATGTCTTCTTGTCTTTTTGCAGTGTAACCGTCCTACAAACAGCAAAGAAAATATATAGGGAGAAATATATTAACTACTTCACACATGTCTGACCACTTCATATGATAAAGTGATGTGTGTTATTTTGTATGTCTGTTAGGAAGACAACTCAAAAAGTTATGGAAGGATTTTAATCATATTTTTAGGAAATGTCGATACTGGCACAATGAGCAAATGATTGCATTTTGGTGGTAGTGGGGTGGGGTCAAGTTTGGGGTCTAGTTTGTTTGTTTGCGTGTCTGTTAATAATCTAACTTAAACAGTTATGGAAGCATTTGGATACAGTTTAAGAAAATGTTGATGCTGGCACAAGGAACAAAAAGTGATTATATTTTTGTGGTGACGGCTTTAAAAAATTTTTTAAAGGTCAGCTATAAAAAATGTCATAAAGGAATAAAAACTGTCAGACTGTGTTTTCTCTTTCTTTTTTTTTATCAATTGTTATGGTTTCAACTCTTCTGTTTTGGATCAGGTTTAAACATCTCTTCTGAAGACATATAAAGAAGCAGGTTTTTGCATCTTTGGGATTGGTTTAGTTTACATTTTAAGAAATGAAACACCAGAGAGGTAACCACCAGATTAATTATCTATTAGTCTGAGTGTGTGAATGTTTGTCAGTGTGTCTGGGCTTCAAAGGGAGTTCTAAACCTCCATGTCAAGTCGTAGTTTGGCCCTGTTAACTTCCCTGAATGCATCACTCCCTCGCCTGCAGCTGCTGGGGCATGGCTCCACCTGGGCCTCATTCTTCTTCTTAGCTTATTGCCGCAGGCAGGGCTGCACTGGCTCCTTATGTTCAGCTGGAATTGATAACTCACATCTTTAAGAATCTCTTCACGTCCACTCGCCTGTGTCTTTCCTCTGCTTCTGCTTGAGTGTGATGGAGCTACAATGTCTGACTCATATTTCATAGGTGGCATTTCCTGGTTTCACTAAATAAACCAAGGACACTTTAATATTCCTCACCATTTCTTAGATATATTTATCAGACCCCTCTGGTTCATCAGACCTCTGTACTCTAGGCTGCTGATTTTGGGAATGGAAGATTTGCTAAAATAGCAGTTCCTGCAAAATTCACTATGTGGGTGAAAAGCTTGATAGTAATGTAAATGTATTAGCAGCTTTCTTCTGTGATTCCCCCAGGCTTTATGCCTTTACCCTCACAGCAAAGTTTTGGAAGAGTTTTTCTAAATGCGAAGGGGGAAAAAAATCATTCTCTGGAGTTTTGTAGAGAAAGTATTCATTAATATTCTGAGTGAGGAGATGCTTTTCCAGCTGAAGACAGAAGGTGACCTTCTGTTGTATAGAGGAAAAGAATTCTTTTCACAAACACAAACTAGAAACCTAACACAGCTGACCACTACTTAGATGAACATAGTGTAGATGCCAGAAATAAAGGTGTCATGTGTGTCCATGAATGTCACTACTATGTTATTTTTTTATTTTATTTTATTTTATTTTACCTTTATTTAACCAGGCAAGTCAACAGAACAGATTGTTATTTACAATGACGGCCTGCCAAGAGACTGGAGTCACTTGAGGGGAAAGGGTAGAGGGCTGCAAAGTAAAAACACAAGTGTTATTAGTGGGTGTGTTATTGGCAAAAATCTAGCAATACGGTACAAACCACAATGCTCAGATTACAATATAATATATCACAATATACCATGATACTGTTAACAAGGGCTATTTTTTGTTTTGTTTGTTTCTTAATTTAAATACTTATTACCTGGAAGAATGTATTCACACCACAGATATACACAAATATTAAACACATTTTATTCCTTTCTGATGGAATAAATAAATAATCCTGTTCTGACAGGATCTAATATTATAACACAACATTTCTAGAAAGGTTTGTTTATATAAAATAAAAGCAAAAACATTTAACCTTTGCCATATTTACATTTGACTAGATACCTAAAAATATCAATACAATATTGTAAAAAAAATATTGCAACATATTGCAAAACCAATATTTTCTTACATCCCTAGTTGCGAGTGTGTACAAGTTTGTTCATTGGCCTCAAAAATAGAGAAAACACTCTGAGCCAGTGTCTGATAGTTTGTGCATTCTGTTCTATAGCACAAACAGAGCACACTCTGTCTTATTTTAAGATGATTATACAGTAATAAAGGCACAAGAGTGAACATTATACACTATACAATATAAGGGCATTTATAACTATTATAAGGTTACATATAATCTGTCTTGTTTGGTTAAATCAAAGTTAAATAAAATAAAACTTTACATTTAGCAGCACCTTTAATGTACAGTGCACAAAGCATCTACAAATGACTCTTTTACTTTGTTCTTGTGTGTGTTCTTTTCTAAGTATTGGTGGTATTGAACACAGAGTCTCCAGTGTTGGTTAAAGTAGACAGTGACCTTCATCAAGACCAGTTAAGTTAATCCCTCATATTGTAAATCGTTAGTGTTAAATTACAGGTCAGTTTGCAGTGCAGAGGAGACTCTGACCACTGTGACCCCCTTCCCTAATTACTGAATCTTCTGATTTAAATAGCAACACAGTTTCATCAATACGGTATATAATGATGTAACCTGAAGAAAAACTCAACATTATACTGTTTTGTTTTTTTGTTTTTTTTAAATCAAGAAACAGGCATTAGCAAGTAGACTTTAAGAAATGTTTTTGCCCCTGGCTGAAATTCCTGCAATCAGTAGTGTACTGTCTGCTTAGATCATGTGGTTGTGTGTTTACCACTTTGAATACGTTCAATGTTTGACAGAAAGTACTTTTCCTACTTCACAATACACCATTTACATTTAAAAAAGTCTCCTAAGCTGTTGCTAGTGTAATCAATATTTTATAAGCACTTAATATTTCATTGGTTATACAGCCATGAGATAATGTAAATAATTCCAATTCATAATTAAAATTAAACTTAGAGAAAGACAACCAACAATGTCTTTTTATTCGTCGTATGACTTATCACCGATGTGTTAATTAAAGATTTATGAATCATTAATATAAGCATTAATGATTTCCTTGTACAACGTATGTGAAACTATTCTCCAGTGGCACCTTTTGAGATATACATTAGACACCGTATTTGTTTAATGTCCTATTGAGTGTGACCCTGCAAACAGATTTTAACCATGACTGCACTCATTTTACACAGCCAGCCCCTACATGTGCTCATCATTACTGCTCAATATCTCCTCTTTCCTTGAAGGAATCTTACAGCTAAAAACCCTCATGAATTACTCACAACCCCTCGTCAACTGAGAGCATTTCTCCAGCTTTAGATGTTTTATGCATAAGACCCTGGAGTGCAGGCAGAGAGGACCGAGGAAGACAAAGATAATTTCACTCTGTAGTTTGCTGAGAATTAAGCGCTTTTGCTGCGGCTGTGGTTCATGTGATTCGTCCTCCCAGCATGCTTCCTGTGTCCACCTGCCAGTCTGTGATGATTTGCAAACGACAGCTCGACTTGTCAGTGCGCTTCAGGCCTCAGGGATCAGATACCTCTGTCTGATTCTCTACATGTATTTTTTTTTTCCCCTCACTTGCTTTACTTCCATTCATCCATTCATGTTCTGTATTACAGGGTGGAGTGGGTGGGGTGTTGAGGGGTACTGTGTGTTGAAGTTTGCATGCAATTCCCACAGGGCGTGTGTGATGAGGTTCAGTGGGTTCGTTTTTGATCGCCCTTGTCCTTCCATCTGTATCTAGGCAGAAGTCTCTCTCTCTCTCTCTCTCTCTCCCCATCCTCATGACTCCCCCCTGTAGCGTTTATGTCCCGTGGTCTCGTGGTTCTGCGGTGTCTGCCCCGTTGCCCCCGGTTGGACCTGCTCATGTGACTGTGTCTCTCCACGCTTGACCACCTCCTGACTGAATCATCCCATGCTTGAACGGATTTCCCCACCATTTCCATGCCGTCGGATTGTATGTATGTGTGTGTGCATGCCCCATGGGAGAGGGGGACTATAAACAGGCATCACTTGTTGACTTCCAGCCATCCATCAAAACCTTGAGCTCCATTAAAGCCTTGTAGCCTCAATCTCCCTCCACCTACAAAATCCATTATCACAGTGCAAACTTTTCTTATGATAGAGATTGCTCATAAAAATGCCACAATAATACGTTATCTTGTTTGCATGTTTTATTTCTTCACTTGCTTTTTAACTAACACACTTCCACATCTAAAGCCAGACATGAACGCTGGCTTTTCCTACCCATAAATATGCCACTGAATGCACCACACACTTGTTAGCTTTAAACAGGGCTGTAATCTATGTTTTTTCCCCCTACAAATAATTAAAGGGAAACACTGAATATCACTGAATATCTGTCATCAAAGTCTTAGAAATCATAGCTCAAAAGACCCAAACCAGACCTTATCGATCTGAGTCATGTTTTTCTTTCCACGCTGAGATACATACTGTTTGACCACATGAGTGATGTCATGAAGGAAGCAAAAAGAGTTAAAGGAACATCTGTGGTCTTGGTTGCCAGTAATACCACCGGGTTTGAATTCCTTTCCTTTTTAGTGAAGGGAATGTTGAGTCAGGCAGTAGGAGGGCAGCAGTGACTCAGGGGTCCTGGGACAGTGGAAACTGGCTTAGGATGTGGAAGTGGGGAGATGATGTCATAACCAGACACAGACGGTTGTTTAAATTGTCAGATCACATCATCTGCAGATGGGGGATTCTTGCATCTAGTCATAATACTTAAAACAGGTAGTTCCCATAGAACAGGGGTGTCAAACTCACCCTTACATGATTTAAACTGGGATGGACCAATACAATAATATGAACAATACAGGAACAATTTATAGATAATGTCAACTCCAAAGTTTTCTCTATACCTTTGAGTGGAAAAAAATAAAATTCCAGAATGAAAATATTTACATCTATGAACTGTACTTGAACACAACATGAACAAATATGAACAACCTATATTCTTATAAAAATAAATGCAATGTTGACAATATTAGAATTGAATTTATCATTTATACATGTGATTTTTTTTTTTTTTTACACCAAATCAGAAAGGAACATTTGCAGTTGTCATTATTTATAGGTTATTATGATAGTATTTTACTGGTCTGATTGACTTTAGATTGAAATGACCTAAAGTGATTTTCACTTTGTTGATTGTTAATATCTACAGTGTTATGTTTGCATTTCACAAATTCATCCCATGGGCTGGATTGGACCCTATGGTGGGCTGGTTTTAACCCCGAGGCCACATGTTTGACAACTATGCTATCAAAGAAAATTGGGATTATTTCTGAAAATACATTCTTAACATATTATTAGTCATTGTGGTACAGTTAAAATCTCAGAAATCAACCCCATAGATAAACACAGTTGCATTTATTTTCTTTCAACACAGAACCTTTTCTTTAATTTCCTTATTTCTTTAATTGATTGTTTTTAGGCTGGATGAAATGAAGACAAAATCTGAATTAAAATACTCTTTCTTCAGTAAAACTATATGTCACATACATCTAGTTAATACATTCACAATCGATATATTACAACAAAGCAAATAGGTAACATTAAGGATGTTTCTGCCAGTCTGCCCCAGGGCAACTGTGACTCCATATGTAGTTTACCACCACCAGAGGGAGAATGTGAGAGCGAATGAACCATAGATCACTAATGTAAAGCACTTTGAGTGTATATAAATCAAATCCATTATGAATATTATTATTTATTATCAGGTGTTCCTGTTGAGCAAGAAAAGTCTTGAGAGAAATTATCTCAGTTTCCTGATTTCCACATATGAATAAATATCAGTCAGCAAATACAAAATAACTATATTCTCAACTCAATACCTGATTTATTCACCAAAATATTTGCTTTATGTTTATTTTTCATGTTTTCTAAAGTAAAATGACTCAAGATCACTGTTTTAATAAATACAATTATTTACATTTTTGGCAGCACGGTGGTGCAGTGCTTAGCACTTGTGCCTAACAGCAAGAAGGGCCCTGGTTCGAATCCCACACCAGACCTTTCTGTGTGGAGTTGCATGTTCTCCTCGTGTCCGTGTGGGTTTTCGCCCAGTATTTCGGTGTCCTCCCACCATCCAAACACATGCACTCATAGGATAACTGGTTAATCTAAATTGTCCATAGGTGTGCATGTGAGAGTGATTGTTTGTCTATATATGTTCAGCCCTGAGATGAACTGGAGACTCATACAGGGTGTACCCCGCCTTCACTCATTTTAGCTGGATTAGGCCCTCAGTGACCCCCGCGACCCTAGTGAGGATAAAGCAGGTTCAGATGAGGAGACGAGATTTAAATTTTCATATATATATATATATATATATATATATATATATATATATATATATATATATATATATATATATATATATATATATATATATATATATATATCAGAAAGGAAAGGAAAAATCTTGAAAGACAGACACAAACACACCGTTTAGTGTTCTCCAGTGTGGTCATTCCCAGCAACTGACCCCTGTCATTCACATTAACTCATAACATATCAATAAGCAGCAAGTAATTATAGTAGTTTTCCTCCCACATTCATTATTAATCTGATTAATGAACCCTTGAAACTGCAAATGTATAATTTATTCTTCCTCATAAACAACATTTATCCCAAAGAACATAATACAATAATAAGAGCTGTATTCATTAAACATGTTTTAGAGAATCTATAATTTATATAACCACTTGTTTCAAATATTACCTGAAGCCAAGAATGTCTCATGGCAGCATTGTTCTCTAAAATCTCCAGGAGATTAAATGATTTGATGCACATGAAATGATAAGGTATGAGAATTCTAAACTTCCACAAAGGTAGACAGGTTTGGCTCAGATGTCATGTGCATTATCCATGTAGCACGTCTATATTGAACATCTCATACATGCTACCGCAGTGCGTCTGTGAGGAATAATGCATCAGTAACGGAATCCCTCATGTTAAATGAATGAGAGCGGTGCAGAGGTTGTCTGAGTGAAACTCTGCTGCCTGCTCACTGACTTTCTTCTTCACCTCACCTCACTTGGACCTGCTGCTGTTTTATGCCCCACTGTTCTCAGTGACAGGTCTGATGTGTTAAAGGAGGCCTGAAAAACCCAGTCCAACAGCTCTTGTAGTACAATGTAGATGTTTTATACCCTGTCAGGTGTTATCTTTGTGTGTTGTATTCTGTGCGTCTGCTCTTCTATTATCACACATCCTCCAAGCCACAATCCATTCATTCAGCTGCTGCGGTGAAAACACTGGGGTTTGTCTTTGTGAAATGGTTGTGAAAAAAATATGGACAGTTTTTATTCTGATTATATGTGAAACAGTGCACTGGTACAGGGTTACAGTAGCATGTTGTTTCTTTTTGTAAGCAGCTAAGTGCAGCCAGGGGTGAAGTTTGCTAGTGCATGGAGGCAAAAAGGAAAGAAAAGAAAAGAAAATCCTCCAGCGGAATCATATTATTCAAAGACAAATGATTACTGAAAAGCTTTTCTAGACTTTCTAGTCTGTCAAATGTTGCTAGAAAGCCTAAAAATACTTTGCAAAAGTTTTGGGCCATCTCTAGGTTTGTTTGTTTCTGCAGAGTTGAAATGAGCATGAATATTTATTTCTTATTCCCTTCAGATACAACAAGAAAATGCAGCGAATATGTGAACATCTGACATGTATTGAATGAAACATGGTATAAAATATCAGAAAAATAAGCTTACGTCATCAGAAGCGACAACTAGGAGTATATCCCCGAACACCACCAATCCTTCATCAGACAACTATGATATCATGAGGCGTCCCATAGTCATGAACTTTCATTTGCACTTGATTAATGGTAAATTCTTCCCCATCATTCTATGCATTGATATGGAAAACATTGAATTTCTAAACTGTGTTAGCAAAAAGGATATCCTGTGGTGGCAATGGGCCTAAAAAGAAACACCATTTGGCAATATATTTAGTGTAATATATATCATATTATCTGAGCAAAAGTGCTGAAGAAAAGGCCACGTTTGTTAACAAAGAGATGTTTGGTTGTTACAACTTTCCTAAACCTGTAAAGGTAATGTTAGTCCTAAGACTTTAGCACAGCACTGTATATGTTTTTCATTTTCACTTCGTTTTGTTGACCTGGGTAAAAATCTATACTTAAGACACATCATTGTTCATGGCTGTGTCAGAGGTGGCAGAGAGCTACACACATTTTTGGTGCAACATCTCAAATTCCAATGAAGACAAATCAATTGCATGTGTCAAAACTGTCAACAGTATCAATAATGAAAAGGATTTGGGAGTCCAGCATAAAATAAATAAACAAGTTGAGGCTAACATTTACATGTAATAATGCATTGTTCTGTTTTACACAATGAATGCACTGTGAATTGAATGTCTGTATGTTTTGCATGAGTGCTAAAGAGAAAAAAAGACAACATGGAACAGATGTGCAGGTGAAGTTGTTTGCCCAACAAATAAGCAAGTTTCACGTAAGACTGCTATCCCTGCTGGCAGGTTTAATTCACCTTCTATTTCCTGTAATTATAGCAAACCTAGAGTTGGATTTTTTTTTTTTCCCAGTTCACCATCATGTTCAATACACAGTGTCAGCAGCATAGCATAAAGCACTGTATCTGCAAACATATAACATATCATACAATAAATAAGCTACTGACAGCTTTTTGGAACACCGAAACAAAGAAGAAGCAAAATTGACATTTTTCTGTGTAAAAAGAGCTGCTCCAACCATAGGAAATGTGCTGATGTGTGTGTTTTACTGTACACCCACATACTCATAGGTAAAGGAACAATAAAGCTTTTAAATAGTGCAACATTTTGGGAGACAAACCTCCCTTCAGTTAGAACAGAACAGCTCAGTGCAGTGGTGGGCCGTGCATTTAACATTAGACTTTCAGTGACGCCCCATATATTAACTTCTCTTCAGTATAGACTAGACAAGCAGCACTTTATTTCAGGAACAGTTAAAATCATCAAATATGCATTCATAATTAAGATTAGGAAACTAATTATAGATATTGTCAAAAATAAAAAGGTGATTTAAAAATACTAAACAAAATGCCACCAAAATGACATTGTGTTAGTTCGTTTAGATATTCTCCAGATTGCTGCTGGTCAGGTCCAAGCAAGTGTTAATCCACTGACTGTCAGTGTGAGTTTTAGCATTTTGTGAAAGTTTGATTGACACGTGATGCCTCCACTACACTTAGGTGACAGTCACCGATGTGCTGGATTATGATGCACAATAATGATAAATCTGAATAGAGTGAATTTGCACGTCCTGTAACTCCTCCTGAGGTGAGGATGGCAGAAGCTGTAATTGCTTGTTTATTATCATCATGTTCATAATTATCATTAAGGAGATTAGACTGAGCACTTGAACGAGAGCGAGAGAGAGAGAGAGCACACAGCCAGTTACACACATACACACACAGACGGAGGAAATAAGCTCACAACTTCTTATTGAGCTTTGTTTAATGAAGTTATGCCAACGATGCTAATCACCTGTATCTGTGTTTCTCTATTCTGCTTGTATTGTTCATTTAAATCCCACTTAGGCTGCAGTACTTCAGCTTTTTGGTGGGATGATGACATCACCACACACATTCATATATCCAGCTATAAGGAAATACAGTGTGTATGTGTGTGTGTGTGTGTACACTTGTATTCTTATCTTTATAGGGACATTAATATGTTTACACACTTGGGACATTGGGACCTCTGCCCTCATTGGGACAAAAATTCAGTTCTCCACAATGGTTAAATATAATACTAGTCCCCACTAGTAAAATATAAATCTGTGTGAAGTATGCACATTTTTGCAAATGTGTAAATGCATTCATTTGTTTTAAAGCATGGGTGCAAATCAAAATGTGTATTTTTCAAAGACTTGAAGATGTGTTTGCTTTTTTAAATTATTTATTTTAATTATTATTATTTTACTTATTTTACTTAAATAGCCACTACCTTGTGGCTATTTTACCTACAAGTGATGATTACAAACTTGTGCGTGTGTGTGTATGCGTGTGTGTGTGTGTGCGTGTGTGTGTATATGTGTGTGTGTGTGTGTGTGTGTGTGTGTGTGTGTGTGTGAAGCACAGTGGGAAGTGGATCCCAACCCACTCCCACTGTGAAGGTAAGATTAGCAACAAATTAATCCTCCAGCGGTCCCTAATCCTTTGCTGATAGATGGCGACAGATGTTGTTCGTGATTGCTAGACTAAACTGAGCATGTGCAAGGCCAAGCCTGATGTTTTTAAGGCACCTTGTAAATAATCAAACACAGAGGAAATGTAGCACAGAGTAGTGTTTGATGAGTGCAGGGCTAGTTTTTTATGAGGTACCTTTAATGTTTGAGTTGAATCAGCAGCAGCACCTTAAAAACAGACATTATTGAGGTCAGGAAATGGATGTTTCTGTGTCATTTCATTATTTTCTTGCTGCTTGTTCCCATGTGTGTCAGGTCAGAGCCTACATTCATGTGAAAGAAAGAAGAAAAGAAAAGAAAAGAAAAGAAAAGAAAAGAAAAGAAAAGAAAAGAAAAGAAAAGAAAAGAAAAGAAAAGAAAAGAAAAGAAAAGAAAAGAAAAGAAAAGAAAAGAAAAGAAAAGAAAAGAAAAGAAAAGGAAAGGAAAGGAAAGGAAAGACGTAGTTGCCTACAAATACACAACAACATGAACACAAACACATTTCAGGTGTAACTTTGCTCTTTTCGCTCTCTTTGAAGTCCTGGAAATAAACGGCTCCACTTTAGCTAGCTGCTAGCAACAAACTGTGGGTTTATTAAAGTGCTTTTGCTGAAAACAACTCCCTGTTGCTGCTGGAAAAGGTTTCTACTACTACTACTACTACTACTACGACTACTACGACTACTACTACTACTACTACTACTACTACTACTACTACTACTACTACTACTACGACTACTACGACTACTACTACTACTACTACGACTACTACTACTACTACGACTACTACTACTACTACTACTACTACTACTACGACTACTACTATTACTACTACTACTACTACTACGACTACTACTACTACGACTACTACGACTACTACTACTACTACTACTACTACTGCTACTACTACTACTACTACTGCTACTATTACTACTACTACTACTACTGCTACTACTACTACTACGACTACTACTACTACTACTACTACTGCTACTACTACTACTACTACTGCTACTATTACTACTACTACTACTACTACTACTACTACTACTACTACTATGACTACTACTGCTACTACTACTACTACTACTGCTACTATTACTACTACTACTACTACTACTGCTACTACTACTAGTAGTAGTAGTAGCTACTACTACTACTACTACTACTACTACTACTACTACTACTACTACTACTACTACTACTACTACTGCTACTACTACTAGTAGTAGTAGTAGCTACTACTACTACTACTACTACTACTACTACTGCTACTACTGCTACTACTGCTACTATTACTACTACTACTACTACTACTACTACTACTGCTACTATTACTACTGCTACTATTACTACTACTGCTACTACTACTACTGTGACATTTTCAAATTCATCCCCCAATCAACAAATCTGACAGTAAAACCTCCTTCACAGAAAGAGAAAAAAAAATCTAAAACAGGAGTAAATTGAAAGACAGATGATGTATAGCACACCTACTGTAACACACATTTTTTTTATTCTGTATTCTCTGACACGTGTGATGATTTATGATGGCTATTTACTAGAATTGTGTTACTTGGCAGCAACGGCTTTAACCAGTGCTTTTGTTTGGATACCACTGTTTTATTTCATTGTGTGTGTCCTTATCAAAGCCAAAAATACTTTCTGTATTTTAAGCCAATTGTGAAATCTGGTTATTTCTGACCTTACTGTGGTGGTGCTTAATTTACAGCTGTGTTTGTTGTAGTATTGTGGGGGCATTAAGTTTTAGTAGGAAGCACTTAAAGCATTTCCTCTGGATCCTGGAGGATGACAGAGAGGCCAGCTGGAGGTAGTGAACTGGAAGCTTCCCAGCCTCTGTCCACCTGCTTCTAAAAGGAGTGAGAAAGTTGAAATTTGTTTTGTGCAATGGGGTGACAGCATCAGGGAGGAAGGTGGACAGGCGGAGGGCTGTCAACAGGACAGTATTCCTGCTAAGGCTGATGAAAGCTCAGTATGAACGTTAAATAGTGTTTGGTGTGAGAGTGTTTGTCTAGTGGACAGAGCGTCTCCTCAGGACACACAGGGGCTGGCATGGACACCACATACAGCACTGTAGGGCAGAGGATGGCCCTTTGATGCATGGATTATGACACCCTTTGTCAAGAGGTTTTTCTTAAGTATTTGTATAAAGCAATGTGATTAAAATCTTTTGATGAATCTATTCTTTATGGAGTTACAAAAATGTCCACTCAGCTGGACAATGTGTGAAGCAAAGAGACATGTATTTAAAACACAATATCAGAACACTGTGAAATAAAACATTTTTATGCATTTTTGTTAATTCTGTTAATTACAGTCTAATAACAATAAGCAATTGATTTACATATAAGCGTGTTAGTGCAGATCAGGTATTAAGAACAGAACAGTTACAGTAATGATATGAACTAAATGATACGGAACTAAAACAACAAAATCCATGAATATATAAGAGAACAGCTGTAGAAGAACTGTCCACTGTAGTGACCAGTATGTGTCAAAGGGTTAAAAGTAATATCATAATGACTGAGATGGGAATTGGAAGCTTCGCTGATATTCAAATTATAAACTAAACTGAATGTGATGCAATTAAATTCTATATTCTGTACAATAGTGGAAACAAATTTTTGCACACACTTAAAATTTTATCATGAACTATTTGCAGAAAAATACATATCATTTTTTTGTTTCAAAAATGTGGCTACATCAGACAAACAAATTCACATTATTATTATTTTTGTTTGTTGTTTGAAAGAAAAAGGGGAAAAACTAAATAATTGACAGTTTCAACCTTGTTCTGGGTGTTTTTTTGCTGAACATCAATTTTAATAATTTAATAATATATCACAAATGCATGGGGTGTTCAAAAACATTTTTCTACTCATGTTTTTCCAGTCACTCACTTTCAAATACTTTTCAACATAACTATAAAAACCCCACAAATTAAGCATAATATTATCTCAGATAATGTTATGCTTGACTGTCTTTACAGTCGTGTGTCACTAATATACAAATGTTTACATGCAGGTGTTCTGTGTAGACATAATAATTCAATAATATCCTTCTGGGATTCATAAAGTACACATACTCTGATATCATTCAACATTTACTGCATAAATACACTTGATTGAAGATTTGATTAGTGAGTAAATAACTGTGATTGCTGTCACTGGCATGTGATTACCATTGGACTACAACCATTCACTGGATTTTCACTTCTAGCAGTTGGAAGAAAAAGGCAGCGCTGCAGCATTCCAACACTCACATTCCTCTTGTATGGACACACTGGTTTGCATCATTAAATGTGCACTACACGCTGTTGAATATAAATCCACATATTCATGGGAATTAGTCTAACCTTGAGTGGATTTAAAGCTGGCAGTCGACAGATTCAGCCTCATATTTATTGTAGTTTTGAGTCTATTAGTCCATCATCATGAGTGCATGTTTACTTTACTGAGGCTCACAGTCGATACCTGTCGGCAGAACACAGCAAATGAAAAAGTCCTTTCTTATGACCTTGCAAACCTTTAGGAATCTGGGCAGCAGGTGCAGGTTTAGAGGAGACTAATGGGTGGTGGATGCCATGGATACGCACGGCTCTTTTCCCACCAACCCATGAGGCAGGTGTTGGCGGGGGAATTTTGGGGTGACCTTGCATTGTTGTTAGCTGTGTAGGTGTACCGTGGGAAAACACTAAGCTCTGTGAGTGTTGTTATAGAAGCCCCAGTGTTGTCAGTGTGTGTGGGATGAACAGTTTGGTAGTAAGCACCCAACAAACCACTGATAGGATTATTGACAGATTAAACACCGAAGTCTGTGTCTGCTTATTTGTGTGTTACCTGAAGGCATCACATCAGAGCACATCGACAAAGCTTATGCAGATAGATTTAAATTAATTGCTCGTTAGTGCCTATGTGTGTGTATGGGAGGTAAGTTATGCATTGTGAAGAGAAGGGATTTAGAAAGATGAGCTTTATTTCACTTCTCTCTGCCTCTACATCATTGGAAATTTTCATAGAAGTTTGTCTCACTCCAGAAATGGTAAAAAAAAGAAAGAAAAGAAAATACCGCATAGAATGTATAAAGAGGTGATATATGTCAATGTTGCGCAGAGTTGCTGACCTTTGCCTTTGCAGACAGTTGACTGAAACAACATTTCTGAACACAGTTTGTGTTTTTATTGTTACTAAACTGGATCTACTTCATCAAAACATTTCAGATTCATCTCAGTTACTCTGAACCTCACATAGTCTGAGAGGCTGAAACTAACTGAGTTATTTTCTGACATATCTGTTTTGATGTTTCAAAATTATCTTCTATTTTGGGTATTTTATGCCTTTTTTCAAAGTAGACAAAAGATGGAAAAAAAAAAAGAAAAAGAGAGAAATGACATGTAAGCAGTGTTGGCCTGACCAAGGTGTCATAAAAATGAAGAAATGAAAAATGTTTGCAGTGTTTAAGTAATATGCTTTTAGGATTACTGCCCAATGGTTTGAATGTTTGTTTATTCACTGGAGCACTTAAGCACTGGAACATTTTTTGAGTGAATTAATTGTAAATTGAATATTATCCAATATAAATATGCACCTTATGTGATAATTATATCTAATTTGATGGGTGGTGGGTAAAGTTAAATCAGGTTACATTCGTGGGTAAGATTTACATCTCTATGTGACAATGCATTTGGGCATTTTTAGAAATAGTTTGGTCTGAAATACATCGGAACACTGGATAGAGGAAGAAACCATTAGGGCAGGGTTGGAATGAGATCTAACATGCAGTATGTGCTGAATTAGATTTTGCAGTCTGTGGTCATTAGGGTGCACTTAAAGGAACTGAAATAGAATGTTACGAAAACAAAGTGTAAGAGTTATTAACATTCAACACTGATTTAATGTTGTAAGATCTGCCTATAAAGATCTGCCTATTTGCCCATTAATTGGCTTATTAACTCTTATAATGGCAGAATCGCAGCTACTCGACTTACTAATCACTAATACTGTAGATTTTAAGGCTTATTGTATTTTAGTCCCCTGCAAGACCAGTCAGGAAGTCAATTTGAAGAGTCCTCTTGGGTAATTTAAGAAGCTAGCTACAAAAAAAAGCACATCTTAAAGAGATTCTTTTTAATAGCTAATGGCAAACTAATGAAGAAATCTTAAAATTATATATTTTCGACGATGACTACAAGTGCAGCACACAAATCCCCATGCAGTACCATGAGTTCTTCAACATCGATAAGCCAGGAACATGCTAACCAAACAGACAAACATCCTGACCATCCCCTGAGGGAAGGACAGACAATAGGAAGGACTGAGTCTGATGGTGTTCACACACACACAAGGTTTCAGCCTGATTTATTTTGGCGTCCGTCACCATTAGCGGCAGGCTCTCTGGTGTTAGCAGATAAATATCACCACAGCTCTGTGACCCGTCAGCGCCACACGCCACAATTACACACACACACACACACACACACACACACACACGCACACACACACACACCAGGGCAGAATCCTCATTACCTCAAGCACCACCTCCAGCTTGTGTCCACAGCAATCACTAATCACCACTGCACTGCTGAATCAGCCTGCTGGGAGTCCAAGAGTGTGTGTGTGTGTGTGTGTGTGTGTGTGTGCAGATGTGTAGGTGTATGGGGTGGATGTACTTTTTTTTGTGCAAGTGAGCCTAAAAAAGCAAATATTCCATGATTGCATTATTGCACAGAGAGCTCTCGTCCTGTAAGAAAGCAGTAATTGCCTGTTTGGCTCATGCACAGTAGGACATAGTGCTGAAGTGCATTATTAAAGACTCGCTTTTGAAACGTTTTCAATCACACTTTATGTTTCTGTGTGCATGATTATCGTCCGTGTGTGGATGTAAAGGCATCTCTTTCTCTCTATCCTCCCCTTGGCGTTTGAAGGTCACCACTGTCTGTTGGGGCTCGTTACACTAACAAGCACTCAGCTCGTTCCCCAGGGCTCCATCTGTGGATCAGGTTTGGGCCAACAGATGGATTTCACTTCATATACAGAGATATTGGTAATATCTGCGTTCAGTGTGAACTTTCACTCCTTCTATTCTTCAATTTTTAACCAGGAGTTCAGAAAAAAAAAATTATTACACCATGCTGAGAAATGTGAATCTTCTTCTGTACTTTGATGTTCCTCTGCGGTGAGAGATAAGACTAAGAGAAGATGAAGGTTTATTGATTTTTGAAGGATAATTTGGCCTCTGTAGATGTAATAGTTGAAAATCCTGACCACCATCCTGTTGACACACTCATTGTGCTAATAGTCAGTGTTTGCTGGACAGAAAGTGGTGACAGATGAATATGTTTGTAGGAAACAGATTTGTAAATTTGCATTTCAGTGTGCAAACAGGTGAGAAGATGGTTATCAGCTCCATGAAGCAAATGTGCTCATTTGAATTCTGTTGGACTCCAGGAATGAAAAATATCAGCAGAACACAAATATATAGAATTGTCTGCCAGCAAATTAAGTCCACATACAGACAACTAGTTACTACTAATGGTATTTCTTCATATTTACTGCATATTATTTGTGAATAATAAAAGTGGAAGTAAGGAATATATATTTATATCCTCTCAACAAGTTAAAATTCAAAATGTAAAAATATTCTTAGTATTAATAATAAGTTAATTAATCATTCATTAATTACTAAAATGAATTAAAATCTACTCTTGTCTACTGGAAAGAGAATGGATCAAGATCCTGGTTTAGCCAAGACTATATTGTTATTAAAAAATGATAGAAAAGGGAGATAACTGTTAGATAGCTTCTGATGCTTCAACTTTTAAGATTATGCTAAATATTGGTACACAAGGAGAGGCTACCCACCAGTAAAATGATTCAAGAAAATGAAATCACAGTTAATCTTCCCAGCACAGAATAAAATGCAGTCATATTCCCCTCACACTCTGTAATAATCATATCCTGACTCTTGTCACAAATGTACTGGAATCAACCCACAGCTGTTGATGTAATTTTCTGAATTAATTTCCCATAGAGAGGGAGAGTCACTAAAACTTTCTTGCAATTAAATACTTGAATAATGATTGTTTCTAATGAGTCAACAAGTCATAATAAGTACCCTATTTGGCTCCTTCACTTTATTTGTGCTATGTGTCTTAAACTTACATTATCTTTGACAGGAAGGTTTAGAACATGGGGATTTGCCACACAGATGTGCCCACAAGTGTGAGTGTTATTTTCATCATCAGCATGTATGATGGCACTAACACATGTTCAACCATGAACATGAGACACATGACGTGTGGAAGAAACTGCCATTAAATCCCTGGCTCTCTTATTCGTTTTCTTTCCTGTCGATCGTGCGGCATCCTTCAGCGCTTTTCCATCCAGAGTAATTGGAGAGAGTTGTTGGCGGGGGCGGAGTGTTGCGCTGGCTGCTCCCTCTGTGCTTCTGCCAGCAGCTACTGCTCTGTATCGAGTTGTGTAAAGAGCTGAGATGCAGCCAAACAAACGCTGAACTGTGGCTTTGCCCTTGGCATATAGTCACTGCTCTCATTATTTATCCCTGTAGCTTTCTGCCTCCTACTCAGAGCAGTTGGTCTTTTAAAGTGATGCATCCCAAAGTTGTGTCCTTGGGGAGGGGACCCATGGGGGCTGCAGCAAAACAAAGGGAAAAGCATTGTACTTTTAAGTCTCTTCTAATCATAGGGTTTCGTCTCGCTGTCATCAGAGAAAGACAAGGCTAATCTTCTCAGTGGAATATTGAGGAACAACTTCACACCTACCAATCTATCCCAAATGGGCACGAAAACAGAGTAGATACAGAATGATATACAGACTGTTCTTCAATAATGTTAAGATACACAAAAATAGAATAGAAGCAAAATGAATAACAGAATGTAACATGTGCATAAAACTAAAATCCTGCTAAGCTTTTGCTGTGTTGGAGTTGTTTGAGTCTGTGTGGTCTCAGGATATGTTGAATCTACTGACTATTAAAGCATGTACAGTTTGGAAACAGGTGTTTGAGAAGAAGACACGACTATATGTGTTAATACCTGCAGTGATTCATACTCCCAGTACCTATGCCACATTCATGACTCACTAAATCTACTTGTCACTCATAAACTGTGGTTGTTTGAACAGAGATACTCACTGCTACTGCTACTCTGTAAAATATTTTTCCAAACACTGTATAGGTTTTGTTTGATATGGGGGGGTACAATATGGGATATAGAAATTACTCCTTTAGCTCGTATCATTTAGCAGAGGAAAACCTACACTGTAAAAAAAAAAATCCCACTGTTTTTATGGAAAAAAAACAGCTCGCTGCGGTTGCCAGAATAATTCTGTATAAAACACATCAAACATGACAATTAATGACAATTAATGCTTTAATACTTTAATTAAACAAACAATGACATAAAACTATGAAGTATGAAAGAGCTGCAGCATCTGATACTGACCATAGTGAACATTTGTCAGATAAACAGAACCACAGTTTATCATGTCTTTCATGGATTGTCATTGTCTCTGTCAACTCACCATATTTTTTTTATTAGTAGGTTTTTGTTTTGTTTTGTTTAATCAATTACTTGAAATTCCAGGTGACCCCACGTGGAATCCTGACCCTAAGTTTGAAAAGCACTGGTATAGGAACTAGTCAAGAGCATAATTTACATTGTCATTAGTATTTTTCCAGTAACTTTCCTCAGTGAAACATGAACAAGTGCATATGTATCTTTCTGTTATTTCTGGTGCTGAGCTCTTACTGGTGTCTACTTTGTCTTTTGCAGTCATGCGGAGGAACCCCTTCGTGGTGGATGGCTGCTGTAGGAAAGGATCTCGCAATGCTCTGCAGGAGCTCTACAACCCCTCCCAGGTGGGAAGCTAACGATGCTTTCTTTATGCATCCCTGTGCACCTGTCTCCACTCGTTTATATACTCTTCATTGTCCAACTGTCAGAGATCAGACCCGACAACATCATTATCTGTCTCTGTGACCACCCTAGGCCTTTTTCACAGCAGACATTTTGATCCTAATCACATTAATGATGGATCTGTTTCTATAACATGTCCAGGTCCCAGAAAGCCATTGAACCTGCAAACACCAACCAAAATATTGGAACAGATACACTCGTCACAAATCTGTAGCTGTTTGGTTTCACCACGCCCCTCTTCACTTCATTCAATCATTGTATTGCACTACTGCTGTGACTGGAAATAGACTGAAATGTATCTTTTATTTATTCCTTTTCCTTTTTTTTTTTTAATGTATAGCATTTAACAAAGTGAGAGAAAAACAACACCTCCATTCTCTGTATGTAGAGGATATTTTGTGGACAGACAATAAAGAATCTTTGGAAAGTAGCCACTGTTAATCAGAGTAATATACATGTAGAAGTAAAACATAATGAATATGAATATATGTGTTTTCAAAAACTGATATGGTTCAATCCAAAGTTTATTCTAAATGTAGCATTTCCCAATTATGATTTGGGTCATAAAAGACATTGTTAGTTATGTTTACAATACTTTTTGATATATGCATATACACATATATTTTTTGTTACATGAATCAGGTCTTGGCATTGTCCATCAGACAGCTTACATTTAGAAAGGCTGTGGTGGAGATCAAAGGCCACAAGAAAAGCCCTCACCTCTGGGCAGACAGAGAAATGCACTCTTTTTTTATTTTATAAAAGACTGAAGAGAAAATTAACCGAATACCAGAGAGAAAGAAAGACTATATGCTCATCAAGTCAAATAAATCAGTAACATGTGGAAAAGGTTAGATAGACCAATATATTATACACACACACACACACACACACACACACACACACACACATACATGTATTTCTTGTATTGGTATTAGCCTGTTGCGTTGCCTGAAATGTTCTTTTTTCCCTGCTTTGTTTTACTGACAGGTGAAATTCATGGCACCTCCATGTTCTTGGAGCTGATGTAACATGTTCTATCTGTTATTTTAGAAAGAATTTGAAAAATTAAGTGCACTGACACTTGGTTTTGTTTTTGTTTGGATGTAAGTATGTTAATGTTACCTGTTCCACTTATCTTTTACCAGTAGTTTAATATTATTTTTAGTTCAATAAATGTTTCCTTTAAAAAAAGAAGGTTTTCTGTCATTTGCTATCATTTGACAGAAAAATAATCAGTATCACCTCCAAATATAAGCTTAGAATTATATTGTAGGTGGTGTGTATATAGACAGATAAAAAAAAATCTGTATCAACCCCCCAAAAAATCCATATTGGTGGATCACTATTTGATACTAGTCAATAGGCCAGTGTACATTTTCATTAGTTGTGTAAACAACTAAGTAAGCAGTATTTTCTTTTACTGAACAAGAGCAAAAAACAGACTATTTTGTAATGTTTGACATGACATCCGTGTTTGTGTTGGCTGTCAAGTGATAAATCCACAAGCCCTCCGTCCACACTGATCCCTCCATGTGATCTCCAGAGGACTGAATTATGGGCATCTGTCTTCAGTTCAGTACTGCTGGATCTTTACAGGCCTGAGACAATAAAACCGTCTTCATTTCCACAACAAGAGCAGGCAGCAAGGGACAAAAACAGTTTGCTGAGCTCTGGCAATGTACCTTTTTCAAGGACGGACAAAAGAAAGCACATTACTAAAACAAGTGTGGAGCATCAGGAGGCAGCGTTCGTCAGTTGTCCCCAGGACTGTGATTGTACTGGACTGTGTCGGTCTATTCACTCCACTGAAGCATCACTTCATTTAAACCTTAGAACTTTGCATTTTGATAGACTTTCATGATGCTGCGAACACGACACCTCCTATAACTACAAGATTGGCAGCATGAAATTAAAGCATATTATGGGTTAGAGTTTTATGCCTTTTCTGCTTTATTAGGTAGTTTACAGTGAAGACAGACAGATGGAGGACAGCAACAGGAAATAGAGTTGGAAACAGGTTTTAGTTTGCAATGACTTCATACACCTCCACCTGCTGAACTGGGAGGATATAGACTGGTGTTGAGTACCGTAAATTAAAGCTGCAATGTACAAATTACAAGTAAAAAAAAATAAAAATAAAAATAGCAACAGACTTTTAACAAAATCAGGAAGCAGCAAAAAATGGCCCATTGACATAAACAAAGTCTGACTGTACTGGTGGTATTGCAAATTTAGGCCTGTGAGAAGCTGTACCTATCTTTAATTACTGCTTCTTTCCAGAACAGCATATGTTTTCAGGGTATATTTTTACCCTCAAGAGTCTAGACAGACATTAGCTTTAAAGAGACAACACAACTCTGTAAGTGTGGATGTGGTTTCCAAACCCATTACTATGCTTTATTGTTAGAAAGTCACATATGGAGGAAAATAATGTGCAGAAAGAAAACCACCAATGGAGGTAACAATTGTCACACACACACACACACACCCCTACAGGACTAATACACTGTAGATTTTGCAGTGTTAATTTGGAGACAATGGGACCAAATACACTCTAGAAGAAGCTAAATAAACTCTCTAAGTGTTGATTTAACACTGCAAAATTTACTGTGTACCTGTACCAAAATGTCATATAACCCTGAAATGTAATTCACCTAAATATTGTATTTTTAAGGAAGCTGAGACAAATCCATTTAAACTAGACTAATATTTAATAAACCATCTAGGTTGTCACTCTGCTATTCTTTTACTTTTACCTTGTGCAAAAAGCAGTTCTTTAAAAAATGTATCCTACCTGGCCTAGACTTCAGAGTGTCCTTGAATGCATCAGCGTAGAGAGTTTTCCCAACAGTTCCTGCATGAAATAATAATTGAATTTTGACAGAGGTAGACTTAATGTATACCGTGTTACTGTGATGGATTACCAATCTCAGGTAAGCGAACTGAAACCAATGACTGCCTTGAAGGTAGGAAATCAATTCAGCAATTTAATGCTCAAAAAATAAAGCTTGACAACACTGTAAATTATACACTCTTTATATTTTATGGCCATAGAAAACTATGTTGTCTTTGAAAATGATGTACAACACTAGGAAACTTGAGCATGTTGGAGAAGAGATACAACAGTGTTTGTGCTGGTTTCGCTTGTTGTATGTGAGCTCACTATCAGTAGTTTCATGCAGCGACTGACTAGAGAAGGGAATCAGAAGGACACTGCTGGAGGTGATACTATCACACTGACAGATTGGAGAGATGCTGTTCCTCTCCTGCTCTCCCATCACCATCCTCCTCACTATATATCACCTACTGTCTGCTTCTTTCTTCTGCACCCGTCACTACCTGCCTTTTATTCCCCTTCTTTGATCGTGCACCTTCCTTTCAGCCCACTTTCTGACATTCTCTTTGGTAGTTTCTTTTACTGTATTGGCCATTTATCATTGAGCACCTTTTAAAAGTTCACCTAGGGCTTTAAGTGGTTTTTTGGACAGCTATGTTTAGACCAGTTGCACGTGGACTCACTGTGGGTTAATTTTCTGTGGAGGATTTTTCCACACATTCTCACTCATGTGAAGTCCCATTGATATATTTCTGTGTGCACAGGGGGGTGTTACTGCAGTCAGAGTAAACTTAAGCAGGGTGCTTGGGGTCAGCGGTCAAGAGACTGCTGTCCTTGACAAGCTGCTGGGATTGTACACCTTCGGCATGAGGACATTTTTGGCATATTTTTACCAGGACATTTTCCCTTCTGCTGCGGTTAACTTTAACTTTCAGACTTGGGTTTAGGTTAGAGGTGTGCAAAGGTACAACTCAAATGAATACACTGAATATTTTACATCCAATTAATGGTTTTCTCACACATTCTGTGAGTACAAGGGTAAAAATTGCAGCTTGATGAAGACTGAAGGTAGGCAAGGGAGCTACAAGGTGTCTTTGAGCCCTCCTAATGCTCACAGAGATCCTCTTCTCTTCTATTTTTACCTTCCCATCTGTATACATTGCACTCTATTACGGTAAATCTGACACTGCTTTCATTAATCAGAATTAAAATCAGATCAGGTTCACTTGCCAAGTGTAATAAACCTCAGAGGCACAACTTGATGTGGCCACACACATGGTCAGACATCCTCTAAATCCAGCAAAGGACAGCATATATTTACTTGGTGACAAATTTTCCTCTTCATGGAAATGCTTTCTGTTCCTACCGGTAATCACAGGCTGGCCCACAGAGGCATGGAGACAGTATTAAACCCAGCCAAGGCCTGGCTCATAGTTAGATGCTGAATCATTCAAGTACAAGTACATGTTCACACACTGTGGTTATGAATCCGCCTTAGAGACTCAGATATCCTCACAAAGATAGAATTGTTGTAGCTTAAAGTCAGAATAAGGATTAGGTTAAAATAACAGGCATTAAAATGACATTTTAGCAAATATTTACTGTTAAAGGCCCTTCCCTGCCCTGCCACACATGTGTTTTCACTCACTTTGACCAAATTGTTTTTTACAAAATAGACATTTTTCTCTGCATTCACATGTATGTGGAATTTTACATAGTAAGAACTTATATTTAAAAAAAATAATAAACAATTGTACCTGTGTGGACAGGGAAAGTCAGGAGAAAACAACAGCATTACACCAATGTAAATGGGTTTTGTTGCTTTGTGAAATGAACCTGCAACTGAAACATCAAATTCAGCCGTATCTGGGTTCAGGTAGATCAGTCAGCAGGATTATCTTTGGAAAATGGTACTAGTACTGTGGTAAAATCTGCATAATGTAAAAAACATACTTGATAATGATGTAATGGCTTCCAAGTGTGATGTAAGAAAGATATAATTTTTTTATATTTATTTATTATGAAAATAATAAATTTTTTAAAATGATTTTATTTAAATATATTTAAATGGTTTGTAATTATTTATTTTATTTAAAAATAATTAAAATATATTTAAAAGAATTTTTATTAATTTTTATATTTAATTATTTTTATTTATATATATATATATATATATATATATATATATATATATATATATATATATATATACACAAAATTTCCCCTCGCCCCACGTGGGCGGTGTCTCCTTCAGACTCGGGTCCTCTACCAGAGGCCTGGGAGCCTGAGGGTTCTGCGCAGGATCTTAGCTGTTCCTAGCAATGCGCTCTTTTGTACAGAGATCTCTGATGTTGTTCTTGGTATCTGCTGGAGCCATTCTCCCAGCTTGGGGGTCACTGCCCCTAGTGCTCCAATCACTACTGGTACCACTGTTGCCTTCACACTCCACATTTTCTCTAACTCCTCTTTCAGCCCTTGGTATTTCTCAAGCTTCTCATGTTCTTTCTTTCTGATGTTGCTATCACTGGGGACTGCTACATCTATCACCACCACTGTCTTCTCATGTTTATCCACCACCACTATGTCAGGCTGATTGGCCATCACCATCTTGTCAGTCTGGATCTGGAAGTACCACCGGAACTTGGCCTGTTTGTTCTCTGTCACCTTTGGGGGGTTCTCCCATCTTGACCCTGGGACCTCCAGTCCATACTCTTTACAGATGTTCCTGTACAGTATGCCCGCTACCTGGTTATGCCTCTCCATGTATGCCTTGCCTGCCAGCATCTTACACCCTGCTGTGATGTGCTGGACTGTTTCAGGGGCTTCTCTACACCTGGGGTCCTGTCTGATGTGGTATATATATATATATATATATATATATATATATATATATATATATATATATATATATATATATATATATATATATGATATGGTTATTTTGGGTTTTGCATTTGTTTGGACATATTTACATGTTCTTGATTTACTTAAAATCAGTCAGAGATCTGATTCTATATATTATATATGAAGTACAACATTGTAGTAATGAGCAAATGACAGATGAAGCTATAAACTCCATAAAACCAGAAAAGGGCAAAGTATAAGACCTTTAACACTGAATCCTTCACATTGAGCAGCTCCTGTAACCAGAGATAACATTCAGTAAAGCACTAGTTTCACTGTATATTGAATACTGAGGTTCTTTTGGTCAAGTGAGCATTCAGTGCTACGACTGCAGGAGCAACAGAACTATTCATCCATATTTGTAGCTATTACAGCTATCACTGCAGTAATATCCCACATTTCAATTGTCCATTAAATGGTAAATGGACTGTATTTATATGGTGCTTTTCTTCCTTAGCAATACTCAAAGCACTTGCACCTCATTCACACACACACACACACACACACACATCGGTAGAAACAGCCACTGGGAATAATCCAGGGTTCTGTCTTTTCTGAGGACATTTATTGACACAAGGAGCTGGAGACTGAACCATGAAGAATCCAGTTTGGATTTGGCCAGCTACCACAACCTCCCATGTAATATTTACTTTAATTCTTTTGATCATACAGTCATAACTATCAATTTTAAAGACATATAGGTTTAGGATTACAGCTACTGCAGCAGTAGCATTAGCATTAGCATTAGCAGACTCTGCTCCTCTTGACAGCAAATGCAGATTTAAAATCAACTTTTTGCAGCGTTTTTCTGTGAGCTTTCTCCATTTCTCACCTTTGTGAATGGCAATCTTTGGCACTCACTTTTCCTTCCCTCTGTTAGAATGATTGGCGCAGCCGTCAGCTACACGAAACATAGGGATTTTCCCCAACGGTAAACTCACTCAGCTTCATTTCCTGCCCTCCATTTGAAAATTGCGCGCTGACTATATAGCAACGTGACATCATGTGAAATCAACCTATTAATATGCTGACATTAGCACACAGCCATAATGACATCAGTTGGATCTATGCCACACTAAGCTGCAGTATGTGTGAGGGGCTGTGTTTGTTTATACCTGCCCTGCAGCACAGTTTTAAGGTTGTGTCATTTGTCTTTCTCCATACACTGCAAACATGCATTTGGGTTAATATCATATGTAAAACATCAGGAACAATAATAAAACATCCAGATCAACATTTCCAACATCCAGTTTGACATTATATATAGAAATAAAAAATCAGATCTACAAGGATTAAAAATACACTGTGAATGATGAAGAAAACTACAATAATTCTTTCTGTACATTTCCCATGTTTTTTCTGAGTTCAAATTGCAGTGGCAGCATGTCCAAAGTACTGTATTTAGGTTTTCTGATTTCCCCTCTAGCTCTTTGCCAGGGATCCTAAGGCGTTCTAAAACCAAACGGTGTGAGATTTAATTTCCCCAGTGTGTTTTACGTCTGCCATAGGGCTTATACTCTCACAGGGATTTGTCCAGTTGCTCAAAACATCTTAACTGAGAACATTGAAAGTGAGGACAATACGTCACTTTCAACACAGTATTTGATGATCTTGATCTTTTAGAATGTAGAGGCAGAAGAGGCAGTATACGTATGATGCCAAGAGCAATTAAAAAAAACAAAAAAAACACTATCTTAATTGATAATTTTTTACATAACAATTGTGGAATGTTAATGATGCTGCTGAGACAGGTAATTTTAATGCCTCAGGGAAGGAGACTGTCTGTGCCACTAGATAATACAGTACCTGAATTGTTACACCAGCTTTAGATCCAGTCTTAACCTCAAAATCCCTCCAGTTTAGTCAAGTGTGCGCCTATTTTGTCAAAGAACTGGCAGTGTCGTTCAGATTATACAGCAGCAGAGATCGTGTAGTCCTGAGAAGAACGTCACACCTTTGACCCACAGTAAAGAAGCAGATGTTTCTCTGCTGTAAAAACCATCAGACCATATCGCTGCCATGCTGTACATTCAGGATGAGCGTGTGTGTCAGTCTGTGTACATGTGGGACGCTGGGTAAGTCATTCTTGGTTTAAAGACAAAGGGATTTAGAGGAGGAGGCTTTACTCTTTTTGTCTCTATCTCTGGAGACTGCATATGAACAGGGCTGAAGAAAGGAAGTGAAAGGAAGGAGAGAGAGAGACAAAGGGATTAAGGGGAGACGAGCCTCTGTTTTGCTCTGTGAGAAGATAAACCGTGCAACGAGAGGAGAAAGAAAGCCACAGAGAACATGGATAAATGCAATATTTTACAGTTATTATGATGAAAGGGATCATGAACCTTGAATTCTTGAGATCATGAACAAATCACCTTATGGGATGCAACACAGTACAGTATACTAGACATTGTACCAGTATGTAGTGGCTTGACTGTGTTTATGTCCATGCTAATTAAATAAGTCAGAGAACAAATGAAACACTGATTACGCTCTAGCATCCCTTAAAGTCACATAGGGCCCCAGAACCAAATCTGGCCTGCCAAACAGTCCTATCTGGCCCCTGGGACACATTTTTGAACTGCTAAAAATACACAGTAGATATTAACAATCAAGGAAGTTAAAATATTTTTTACATTAATTCAATCTGAAATGGATCAGACCAGTTAACTACTGTCTTAATAAACTATGAATGATGAAAAGTGCAGATTTCTACCTTTGTTTAGTGTGAAAAAAAAAATGGAGAAAGACGGACTAACCTTTTCCAAAAATAATGAATAACCTGAAATGTGTGTGGAATTGTACCAATGTTCTGTTAGGAAATGTTTCAAATATTTGTCAACCCTCTGTGATCTGTAAGTTGTGATGCACGTATATAAAGGATAAAAGAAAGCATTATACTGTTAACACTGTGGGTTTTTGTTTATTTTTTTTAATGAGTTTATTCTTAGTTGTTCGTGTTGCATTCAAGTACAGTTTGTAGATGTAAACATTATCATTATGGAATTTTTAGTTTTTCATCAAAAAACACAGAGAAAACTTAGGTGTTAACATTATTTAAACATTCTTATCCTGTTATTTATATTATTTTACTGGTCTGGCCTGGTTTATATTGGGCTGCACATGTACCTCAACTACATTGAGTTTAACATACCTGAATTAAGAAGTTAAAGATGTGAAATGTTGAAAATAATAACACTGAAAAATGAGGAAAATCTCTCCATCAGTCTATAAGATGTTGCAGCATAACTACCCTCACACTGATCATTGGTGTAATGTGCCACCACAGGAATGCTGGGCCTCCCCTAGAATCCTCATCTAACCTTTGGCTCAGTTTTTGTTGTGATAACTGATAACAGGAGTGAAACTGTTTGGGCTGCACTTAATTGGCACCTTTGTTCTTCGATTTTCTGTTGATGGGTCTTAGGTTTCTGCAGGTAGCACTCTTATCTTCATCTCTGTAAAGCTTGGTTTACACTTGACACAAGGACTTTTCAGCAGCAGATTTCTCCTGTTGATTACACCAACACAGCAACAGATGGAAAGATTACTCATCATTTTAAAAAAGACAGGACAAAATACTATTACCCATGATGCATGGCCAGAGCTCCCATAGAAAAGCACCTGTGTAAATGTGAATTCATGTTAACAACAAATATGATGAACATTCAGATGCCAGTTTATAGCAATTTAAGAAGCAACCTTCCTCCAAATAAGACACTTCATGGTCATTTAGTAACACATCACTCCTTGAAAGTATATTTACCTTTTTTACCTGTGTTTTTGGTTGGTTTAAATTTTTTTAAATGTCTAAAAATAATAATAATAATACAAATCACACAAGAGAGGTTAGCACTCGTGTCTCACAGCAAAAAGGACCCTGGTTCTATTCCCACACCAGACCTTTCTGTGTGGAGTTTGCATGTTCTCCTCGTGTCTGCGTGGGTTTTCTCCAGGTACTCCAGTTTCCTCCCACCATCCAAACACATGCACTGATAGGTTAATTGGTTAATCTAAATTGCCAATAGGTGTGAATGTGAGAGTGATTGTTTGTCTATATATGTTCAGCCCTGAGATGAACTGGAGACTCATACAGGGTGTACCCCGCCTTCACCCACTGTAGCTGGATTAGGCCCCCAGTGACCCCTGTGACCCTAGTGAGGATAAAGTAGGTTCTGGTGACGAGACGAGACAAATCATACAGAACCACTGATTCATTTTGCCATTTATATACTTTGTTGGAGAATATGGAAGGTCAGCAATGACAAAATAAATTTGGTTGGTTTAAATTTGTAATTTTTAAAACATGTAAAAAAAACAAAACAAAAACAAAAAGGAATACAAATACACTTGTTTTTCTAAAGCTACTGGCTTTTACTTATTTACTGGATAAATTAATATTTGTTAATCCTTTTGACTGATGATTTCATATTGGTCCAAGTCATAAAGGCCTTCCAACTATTATTTCTGTGATGCTTTCAATGGGGATGATTAATTGGCAATATCTATTTCTCTTGTCTTATCCTGAACAAAATCACTGTGCAGTAGCTGTGTTTACATTTATTGATTCACTGAAATGTAAGTAGCAAAGGTTGCAGCAAACAGAAGCAATAGACAGTAAAGTAAATAAGACCCACAGAAGACTTCCTCCCACTTCACTAACATTATCATGTCTTGGTAGTCTTTTAAAAGTCTCTATTTGCACTAAAACCACTGTAGTCTTAGTTTCTTTGTGCCAAAGATACACTTAAAGTCATAACAGAAGCATCATAGTCTTTTTTTTTTGTTTAAATCACACCTCTTTATTTAATTGCTCTTTCTGTGTGTCCATGAATACAAAATATAATACTTTCTCTGCAAGTGATGTACATCAGAAACACCACACTGGCAAAACATAACATTTGGTAACGTAGAGTTGGCTGAGACAGAATAAAAGTGAGCAAAGAAAACAGTCCAAGTGTTCTTTGCTGCAGTTTGTGGGCATCAATGACTGAATTGATGCAGCCTTAAAAAACTGAGATTAAAAGAACTCTTCATCTCACCATTTCCTTCTTCTTCCTTTATTGTGTCTTTTCTCTGCTGATATTTCTACTCCCTGAGGGCTGAAATATGCCATGCAATGAGAAAAAGGCTAAAGTGCTCATGAGGGGAGAGAGAAACTTTGATGGCTGTGAGGGGAAAGTCAGTGCAGTTTGTCATTATCTTGTCTGTACTGCTGTGCTGCTATAATTATACCCTCACTTTTCTCTTTGAGATATAATGACACATATACACATTTTACACAAGTGGCAGTATGTGCTCATGTACATACACACAGCATGAATATACACAAGCTATTTTTAACTTATGTAGAAATAGTAAACAAATATCTGTCTGCTGTGCTGTGTGCAGCCCCAATAATACTGTGTATAATGTATTCTTTTCCTGCTGTCAACAGTCAAATATAATGAATGAACTTAATGTCTGTCAGTGTAAATGTTTTTCCCAGATTTTACAGTTGAGACACAACTAAGCTCACTTTCCGCTGGGAAGCTGGTGAGTCCTGGAGCTCAGGTGACAGTTTTAATGTTGTCGTGGGACAGGATGAGTCAGACTTACCCGGGTGTCACTTCAGATGTAACTTGAAGTCTGCATCAGTCACTTTCAAAGTTCAGACATTTATGCATATATGTTTCATGTGAGCATGTTTCAGTGAAGTTGAAAATACACGCTCAAACTAAATCATTGTAGCTTTTATAGGAGTTGCATTTTGTTGCATTATGTGGTTACAAGTGGAAAAGTTTTCAGACTTCTCATCTGTGGTGCATTCAAGGACAGTATCAGAAAGTGGGTAAATCATTAGGTGTTTACATTTTTATCCATAATTTGTCCCTGTAAGTCTTCTTCAAGTTCATTTAAACTATTAAGTTTATGACTGTTGTAACCAAGGAATCTTACAAGAATGAATATCAGACCCTTTATTAATTTCATTGGTCAAAAGTGCCAGTTTTCAGGATACAGTAGTAGATCAGAGTATGATATTCTGTGAAGTAATGAGAGGATGGCTTTTACTCTAAAGGGCTGAGTTAAAGTAGGCTCCCAGTTCTACTTTAACTGTCTGCACATTAGAATACATCTACTTTTCACATTCTTTCTAGTGTAATATTCATATATCTATTGTATAAATGTACATAAGCCTATGCAAATATACTTATCAGCAAAAGTCTTTGTCTACCTTTAGCTTTGTTGTTTTTGCACAGATGAAATGAGCATAACTATTTCTTTCTCATTCACTGTTCTTCAAATAAAAAAAAATATAGAAAAAATGTGCACAGCATTAAAACACACACAAAAGAACCCGGAATTAAATGGGTTTTAAGGGTTAAAATGTATATTTGTTGTGACCCTTGACCCCCTGACAAGAAGCATCTCAACCAGCTAAAAGCATCTGATATGTATTTAATGAAACCTGGTATAAAACATCATAACATTATTGCAATAGATCTCTTATTGTCTGTCCAAAATTTTAAAGACACGATAAGTGCAAAAGGAGGTCACACTATAGACCACCACTTTAGTATATACGCACAGTATAAGCTGTTTTTTTACCTGAACCTTTTGTTTTACATGTTATACATACTTCACATATATCCAGATTAGATCTTAATTCAGAGACTGAGAAATGCACGTGTGGTAATTAGAGCTTTACCAAACATAATGTCAGCAAGTACAATACTAATATTTTATCTGGTGGCCATAGCAAAGTAGAACAGTTCTTCCACTAACTGAAGGGTGGGTGGTTCAGATCCCCCTCTGTTATAGTCATGTGCTGTTGTGTCCTTGGGCAGAAACCAGTGCTGTCATTCAGACTAGTGTCTGAATGTTTGGCGGTGGTCAGAGGGGCCGTAGGCGCAAATTGGCAGCCACACTTCTGTCAGTGTGCTCCAAGGCAACTAGAGAGAGAGAGACACCACTAGACTGAGAATGTGAGAGTAAATTAATTATGGATCCACTGCATGTCTTTTGAGGATGTGTTAATTAATAGAAAAGTTATATAAAAAAAAAAAATTTTCCTCTCGCCCCACGTGGGCGGTGTCTCCTTCAGACTCGGGTCCTCTACTAGAGGCCTGGGAGCCTGAGGGTTCTGCGCAGGATCTTAGCTGTTCCTAGCAATGCGCTCTTTTGTACAGAGATCTCTGATGTTGTTCCTGGTATCTGCTGGAGCCATTCTCCCAGCTTGGGGGTCACTGCCCCTAATGCTCCGATCACTACTGGTACCACTGTTGCCTTCACACTCCACATTTTCTCTAACTCCTCTTTCAGCCCTTGGTATTTTTCAAGCTTCTCATGTTCTTTCTTTCTGATGTTGCTATCACTGGGGACTGCTACATCTACCACCACCACTGTCTTCTCATGTTTATCCACCACCACTATGTCAGGCTGATTGGCCATCACCATCTTGTCAGTCTGGATCTGGAAGTCCCACAGGATCTTGGCCTGTTTGTTCTCTGTCACCTTTGGGGGGTTCTCCCATCTTGATCCTGGGACCTCCAGTCCATACTCTTTATAGATGTTCCTGTACAGTATGCCCGCTACCTGGTTATGCCTCTCCATGTATGCCTTGCCTGCCAGCATCTTACACCCTGCTGTGATGTGCTGGACTGTTTCAGGGGCTTCTCTACACAGCCTACACCTGGGGTCCTGTCTGATGTGGTAGACCCCGGCCTCTATTGCTCTGGTGTTCAGGGCTTGTTCTTGTGCAGCCATGAGTAGCGCCTCTGTGCTGTCCTTTAGTCCAGCCTTTTCCAGCCACTCGTATGTCTTTTCCATATCAGCCACTTCCTCAATTTGTCGATGGTACACGCCATGCAAGGGTTTGTTCTTCCATGATAGCCCCTCTGGTTCCTCGACCTTACTGGGCTTTTGTTGCCTGAGGCATTCACTTAGCAGTTGGTCATTGGGGGCCATTTTCTTGATGTATTCCTGGAGGTTCGCCGTTTCCTCCTGGACAGTAGTTCTGACACTTACTAGTCCTCGGCCCCCTTCCTTTCGCTTAGTATACAGCCTCAGGACACTGGACTTGGGGTGGAACCCTCCATGCATGGTAAGGAGTTTCCTTGTCTTGATATCAGTGGCTTGTATCTCTTCCAGTGGCCAGGATATTATCCCAGCTGGGTATCTGATTACTGGCAGGGCATAGGTGTTAATGGCCTGGATCTTATTTTTGCCGTTCAGCTGACTTTTCAGGACCTGTCTTACCCTCTGTAGGTATTTGGCTGTGGCTGACTTCCGAGCTGCCTCCTCATGATTACCATTTGTCTGTGGGATCCCTAGGTATTTGTAACTTTCCTGCACATCTGTGATATTCCCTTCAGGTAGGTCAACCCCTTCAGTTGTGATCACCTTTCCTCTTCTAGATATCATCCGCCCACATTTATCTAGTCTGAATGATATCCCAATGTCTTTGCTGTAGATCCGGGTGAGGTGAATTAGGGAATCAATGTCACGCTCATTCTTGGCATACAGCTTGATGTCAACCATGTAGAGGAGGTGGTTGATGGATGTTCCACTTCGGAACTGGTATCCGAAGCCACTCTTTGAGATGATCTGGCTGAGGGGGTTTAGGCCTATGCAGAACAGCAGGGGGGACAGAGCATCTCCTTGGTAAATGCCACATCTGATGCTCACTTGTGCAATTGGCTTTGAGTTGGCCTCCAGAGTTGTCTTCCACAGCCTCATTGAGTTCTGGATGAACTCTCTTAGTGTCCTGTTGATGTTATACAGTTTTAAGCATTCCAGTATCCATGTATGTGGCATTGAGTCATAGGCTTTCTTGTAGTCAATCCAGGCAGTGCACAGGTTGGTGTTCCTCGTCTTGCAATCTCGGGCAATTGCCCTGTCAACCAGTAGCTGGTGTTTGGCTCCCCTGGTGTTGTTGCCTATTCCTTTCTGTGCTCTGCTCATGTATTGCTCCATGTGCCTACTCATCTTAGTCGCTATGATGCCTGATAGAAGCTTCCATGTGGTGCTGAGGCAGGTTATAGGCCGGTAGTTAGATGGTATTGTTCCCTTCTGGGGGTCCTTCATTATGAGGACTGTCCGGCCCTGGGTTAGCCACTCTGGGTGGTTTCCCGATATCAGCAGCTGGTTCATCTGTGCTGCTAGGCGTTCATGGCGTGCTGTCAGTTTCTTAAGCCAGTAGGTATGAATCATGTTGGGCCCTGGTGCTGCCCAGCTCTTCATTTTGGACACTCTGGTTTGGATGTCTGCTAGTGTGATGACTATTAGGTCTTGTTCTGGGAGTTGGCTGTGCTCTGCCTGTAAGTCTGTCAGCCATTGGGCATTGGTGTTATGTGTTCCCTCCTTCTCCCAGATGCTCTTCCAGTATTGCTCAGTCTCAGCCCTAGGTGGGTCTGTTGTCACCTTGCCTCCCTGCCATTGAGAGTAGACCTTAGCTGGGTTGGTGGAGAACACCTGGTTTATTCTTCTGGCCTCTACCTCTCTTGTGTATCTCTTTAGGCGGGTAGCTAGTGCTGTGAGCCTTTGCTTAGCAGTCTCCAGTGCCTCAGCTGTGGACAGTTTGTTATATTTCTTTGGCAGTTCTTTCCTCAGATTCACACCTCTGCTTAGTTCTGTTAAAACACTGACTTCTCTCCGTGCTGCCATGATCTTTGCCTCTAGCCTTCTCCTCCATGGGGCAACCTTCTGGCTGCTCTGGCTGTTCATCTTGTAGCCAAGCATCTCAAGGATTACGGTTGCTGCTGCATACATCAGCTGATTGGTCTCAGTGATGGTAGTGGTAGGGCCAGTTTGCAGTGAAGTGTTCAGGTCCTCCAGTAGAGACTGGTCTGGTACTTTGTTCTTTAGCCTTGGCAAGCAGGTAGTTGTGTTCCCCCAGGATTTCATGATTCTCTTACTCAGGTCAGCTGCCCTTGTGTTTAGTCTTTCTGGGGCTTGGTACCCAATCTCGATATTTGGGGGTGGTGGTGAAACCACCCCCAAGCTGACCTGTCATCCTGGCTCCCCCTTGCCGTAGCATCTTTGTACCGTGGATGAGGTACAACGCTGTACCTCATCGATCTCTAGCTGTGATAGCAACCTCTTATTGCAGATATTCGAACACTGAGCTAGGAGCTGTTTCTTAGTCAGTGAGGATGTGGGGTTTCAAAGCAACCATTTCTCCCACATCCTCTGCATGTACCCTCTCTCACTGGGGTTACTCCCGTAGTAACACTCCATCAGTACCATGTTCTCTGCCCTGCTCCATGAATGTCTTGTTCCAGTAGCCAATTTAACAGGGTGTCCTGGTTCCTCAACCCCTAACGCAGACCTTGTTGTCCCGGGCGCCGTCCGAGCCGGTATGACTCTATTTATTGTATCGCTCATCGTGAGGTATAGGCATGTATAGCATAAAGTGCCTTGCCTAAGGGCACACCTGGGATTCGAACCAGCAACCTTCCGCACCAAAGTCAGTGGTGTAGACCGCTATCCAGCTATATATATATATATATATATATATATATATCATCCAATCCATCATTATTATTATTATTATTATTATTATTATTATTATTATTATTATTATTATTATTATTATTATTATTATTATTACTAGTAGTAGTAGTATTATATGATACCTTGAACATTTGTAAATGTCATTTGCTTTTATTTAAAATTGTAGACCACATAATACTATTTTCCAACTCCATGTTCTTCTCTCTGTTCTTTATTTATCTCCTAAAGACTAGAGCTCACAGTCAAACACATGAGGACCGTAAGTTGTTGTTCTGAGCTGGTACCTAACATTTAATGTCCTTGAATGGGCTACTTTTCAATATAAGTAATAATTTAAAAGGTTTAGTTTTACACACCAGTTTTATGCATAAAACTCAGTTTACTAGTCATGAGCTTATGTGATGTGCGTCTGTGGCTCTGAGGATAAGTGATAACACAGATGATGTCGTCAGAGCAACTATGAATTTATCACAGAAAGCCTGAAGGTGTGATGTTTAAGAGACATGGACATTTATCAGAGTGGCTGTAATTGACCTGAGCGCGCCTTTAAAACCCATGTCTCCTCTTTGTTACCAAAGTAAAGGCCAGGCCTGAGCTGTTGACTGGCAATATTTTAGCAGGTGTATTTTTAATACTTTAGTTCTAAGCATTTCTCCTCCTAGAGTTATATTCCTCACTTAGACCCTCACAAAGCACTAAAAGTGTCTATTAAAACCTCAGCCAGTGAAATTCTTATGACGGTCCCATAACAGCTGCTTCAGGCAAGGTGAGGTCTCCAGGGTTGATGGCAGTTTTGTAGATAACTATCCCTGATGGATGCTGGGTAAAATAGCTAAAGCCCCCTCATATTCTTGTTCAGTCACACTCAGTAGCTTCTATCTGATTTTTGTAAGAAGTGGAATTTTTATAAGGTTAGGATATGATTAAATATCTAAAATTCAAAATTGAAACATCTCTTTATACATGTGTCTGTGTGTTTGTTTGGCTGTATTGACCCTAGCAGGGGAGCTGGGTGCTTTTGGCCCCTGGCATATACACAGTGCCCATTCACTTGCTCCCTGCAGTGCCCTTACATAACAGGCGTGAGTACAAAAATCATGAATCAGTAGATTCACTGCTTTAAAACTTTTTTCCTTGCATCTTTTGAAAAAAAAAAAAACATTCTGGGGCTATAGAGGGTAGAAAAACTTGCTTGTGACTGTGAAGTTGCAGCAGTTGAGCAGTGATTTTTGCCTTTGCTTTTTTTCACTTCACACACACACACACACAGTGCATATATATATATATATATATATATATATATATATATATATATATATATATATATATATATATATATATATATATATATATATATATATATATATATATATATATATATATATATATATATATATATATATATATATATATATATATATATATATATAATCAGTATTTTTTCATACTAACCAATGATTTGCATGTATATACATTCACTTACTCTATCATTCCAGGTCAGATCTTCTCTTCACACTGTGGATGTTTTTGCAGCAGCTGCATAAATATTAAAACATGTTTTCTTTTCTAAAAAATAATACTAATAAAAAATAAATAAATAAGGAGCATGTGTTCTGGGTAGTTTCCCTCGGTAAACAAAAACTAGAGTAACATTTCCTCAGGTCTGTTCCTGTGTTGCAGTGGATGCAGGTGGTCAGTTGGACTCGTCTCCCTCTGCTGGTATAATTCCTCATAAATGACAGTATGGAAATGTGAGGTACTGCAGGACTCAGTGGAAAGGATGAGTCTTCCTCATAAAGTGTCAGCATTGTCAAGGTTTAATGGAGGTGCAATAGAGAAGGGGTGGCGTTGTTGCTTTTTACAAACTCAGGTGAGGCAAAAAGCATTACGCAGCTGAACACAGGGTGTGTTTGGTACAGTTGTGGGACACTAGAAGCTTTATTCATGGCTGCTCTGTGAATGCCAGTTTGTAAGCAGAGAGGGCCAGAGACAGACGGCCTTTAGTACGCAGTGTACGTCTATGAGAAAGAGAGGTGCTTTGATGAATCCTGCTAATCTTTGTTTAGTTAACTTCATAGCTAGCAACTAGAGAGACTAGCTGGAACACAAACAAGAGGAAAGCCTTGCTGGCAGATGAGGTTTTAAGGAGGCCAAATGAGAGAAAAAAGCCCCACTCCAATATTAATGGCATCGAACTAAAGTGATAAAAGTCTGCTGCAGCACTTTACTTTCACCTTTCTCACTTTGGAACATCAAGGGTATAAATTCAACAATTTTCCCAGACAGTAATTTCTCTTTCCACTATTTCCAACCACTTTTATGTCTGCCACTGCCAGAACAGTGTAAATACTTGAGGAAGTATTGTAGAAAATAAACAGGGCTGCACAATTATTTGTTGGAAGAGGTATTTTTTTGGGGGGAAGAGTAATTTCTGGCTATGTCTAAAAAAAAAAAAAAAGGGAAGCAGTAATAGCTGTACTACCAAATTATTCTCAGTCATCCTCTATATCTGACAACTCTGATGCAAATACAGATAATGTGGCCGGCAGTCACCCAAGTCTATAGATACCCAGAATCTGTCCAGAGATCTCAGACAGCATGGGCTACAAATCATAACGTGTTCTCATCTGAGCATTGTGTTCCAATAAATACCCAACAATAAATTATCAAGAGAAAACTGTTTGCTTATGTACGGTAAACCAGTCTTTCCAAAAATCGAAGAATCTTCAATACTTTTTACATGCACAATTAAACCAAGCTATTAGTAATAACCAAGCAAAGGATTTAACTGGAGTTTCCAAGAAATTAGATTGTACATGTGCGGAAAGAGAATCGAATTATTGAGTGAGGTACGCTCAACTCCGGGACACTAGGTGGTGGTACACACCCTTTCACATTGGCATTCTTCCGGTTGGTACCATAGAAAAAGAACAATTAGTAAATGAATGCATCAGATTTGAAGCAGACGTAGTAGAAAGACAAGCATGCATTTCATTTCTTCATGCACAGATTGATCACTCTTTGCCATGTCTTCTTCCTTGTTGCCGTCTTCTTCTTCTGCTGTTGTGTTGTCTTTTTCTTTTTTTAATATCTTTATTGGAAAAAAGTCAAGTGTACAAATGTATACAAGTACAAGTGGTTGTCATCAGCCATGTTTCTACTATGCAGTACGGTACGGGTCAGGTCTGATTGGGTACGGTACGGGTCTCTTCTGGACAGCTTGTGTTTCCATTGTCTATGGAAACCTTCAGAAGGAGGCGTGCTATTTCATGGACATGTCATCACGTAGTATGAGGAAATATAAACCAACAGACCAGCAAAGTAGAGGAATAACACAAGAGTCATTTCCAATGCTTTCTTCCTGAGCCACTCCCACTGTTATGGTCCTTTTTGGTCTTTGGCCATTTTTGTCAGTTTATAACCTTATAAATATTAGTAATATTATAAATTGCATGTCTTTGTTTCTTAGCAAATGCTGTTCAGATGTTTTATGGCAAGAGGAGGGAGATTATAATGTCCAATAACATACAAAGGTAGAAATTTGTTATCTCAGAATATTTCACTGAGTACCCATTAAACGGTAAAGTAGTGCCACACTGAACCAATCACACAAGAGTAGTGTTGTCAAACATGTGGCTCGGGGCCAAAATTGGCCTGCCAAAAGGTCCGAACTGGCCCGTGGAATTAATTTGCAAAGTGCAAAAATTGCACTGAATATATTAACAATAAAGGGTGTCAAACTCATTTAGTTCAGGTCCCACATTCAGACCAATATGATCTAAAGTCAAATAATAACATAACCTATAGATAATGACAACTCGGAAAAAACCCACGCAGACACGGGGAGAACATGCAAACTCCACACAGAAAGTTCTGGTGTGGGACTGTTCTTGAGTGATAACCAATAATGTGATTTACATTTTTTTTAGTTAATTGTTACCTTGACCTTTGACCTTTACTCAAATAGATAATTGCATCTGATGCGCATTAGCTATATGTATATGCCCATGTAATTTTATGGTGATATCTCAAGTATTCATTGAGTTATAGCAAGACATGTCTCTGTGGACACAAACACAAACACACAGTTTACATTAATCGTGCCCAACCAATGTGTGGCGAGATTAATAGCAACTTATTTCCTTTTAAAAAATAAAAAGTAAAAAGTAATAAAGAATTAAACATTTAACAGTTTCAGATTTTAAATATATAAAATAAGAGGTAGCTGTGGTTTCATTGGTAGAGCAGGTTGTTCAGTCACCAAAGAGTTGGCAGTTTGAATCCTAGCTCTGACTGTTCACATGTCAAAGTGTCCTTGAAAAACTTTAAAGACCTAAATGTCTCTAAATTTAGATTACATTTAGAAAACACTGTGGGCTCCATGCAGGTCTATGTAAGGTGCAGTCCATTTCATTTTTACATTCAATATTATATCTACATGTTTAAAATATTAAATCTACATGTTACTCTGTAAATATAATTACAGTTTGATGTATTTTTACAACATTGTTCTAATAACCACAGCTGCCAGTTTTTCCCATAAAAACAACAGGATTTTTTTACAGTACAATATGGGATTATGCTATTCTGTGCATACTTCCTCCTTTCTTTAGCTCCTTTTGCCTATATCTGTTGTTCTTTTCTACCATATCAGATCAGAATGAGGCTATTCCTTACTGCCGTACATTGTGTCCAGACAAATCCACTCCACACTGATTCTGTGATCATATTTCAAACTCCAAACAGTTTTCAGAGAGAATAATGCAACCGTCATGATGAAGTGAACACCCTCCGTGCTTTCATCTCATCATTTTTACACACGTCTTAACAACAAATGTGTGAAGACAAGAAAAGAACAACATTACAAATTCACTTTCATCTTCAACTTTTCCTGGCAACTGAAAGCAAGAGAGTAAAGATTTTCTGTTTGCACAACACAGATAATGACTTTTATAGGCAGATTACATTGAATTTTATACACAGGGGTTTTCTGAAACTTGTCTCCCCTTTGAATCCTGGCCCATATTTGACAGAAATGCTTGTGGGTGGGTGCAAAAAGTCACACATTAAGATCTAAATCAATATACAGTATCAGAATGGTGTTAACACTTCATCATACATAGCAGCTGGATAGAGAAAGTGCTGAGCCAAACCTTTGAAGCCCCTGTGGGATTTCTACCAATCAGAAAAGATCAGACTAAATTGACCATATCATGTGAAGCTACTAACTACTTTCATAGCTGTGATTTTATGACTTTTGTGAGCACTTATTCTATGCTGACCCAGTGGTTCATGTCCACAGAGGATTACAGTGATAATGTACATGCAAATAGGCTTGTAATGGTCCCTACTGTCCCATGGGAACAGCTTGACATGGCCAGAGGTCATTGACTTCCATCATAGCTTCCTCTCACAATGTAGTGACATATCACCTCATTCATCTCCTCTTCCTCTCTATCCCTCTCATCTTCATGCTTTCATCGACATGGCACAACAGACTCCAGTGAGCTGCTTGAAGATGAGATAAAATGGCAGAAAGTAATCCTGTGGAAAGTAGAAAGATAAGGAGGGGGAAAGAGAGGCAGAGTAGGAGATGACAAGATTCTCTCCCTTGTCTCTTTTCCCAAGTTAATTATGCCGTTTGTCCTCTGGGATAGAAGGCCGCATGCTTGATGCGACATTTGTGTGAATCATAGTTTGATGTCTTTGAGTGGTAAAAAAGGAGTGATTTCCATCAACAAAGAGCTGCTACTTGCTCAATGCAGTTATGCTTTAGTGAGCTTTGATGTTTCTGAATGGGGAGGAGTGGTGAAGACAGAAAGAGGGGAGTGGGAGGGTGTAGAGTGAAGTCTATCCTGAGCTCATAATCTATTACGCCTTGTCGACTTGTGCATCCTTCAAAATGCTTTAAAGGAATGTCTGAATGAAAAAAGGTTTAAGAAGGCAAACAGAAGGATTACCATCTGGTGTTCAAATGGATAACATGATGGATATTACAGGATCCATGAAGGTTTTGGAAGAAATTATGGATGTTTTGGTCAACTTTCTTGTTTAAAAAATACATTTTCCCCATTGACAAATAGACCTAAGCAGTTTAAGATTAAGATATCAGTTCATATTTGTTATATCTATTAGGAATATTGTAAGGTGTCAACTAAGCTACATTCAGGTATTTTCTGTTCAAAAGATACAGTATGACATGAAGCTTCCTGGTCCTTTGACATATTAGCTCTACATTGTTTTCTTTAGACCAGGGATGGCCAACTCTGGTCCTCGAGAGCCACAATCTAGCATCTTTTAGATATTATCCTTTTCCAGCATTTCCAGCACACCTAACAGTCATTATCATTCTTCTGCAGAACTTGATGAAAGACTGATCATTTGAATCAGGTGTGTTGGAAGAGGGATACATCTACAACAAGCTGGATTGTGTGGCAAGAAAATCTATTTTATAATTTAATATATTTTATATCCCTCTTTAACAAAAGACATGCATTTACAATAGTATGTTATGTCATAAATAAGTGATATACAGTATGTGTGGGATGAAAATTTACAATGTGTCCACCTGTTTGTCAACAGGTTTACATAAGAGAATTGAGAATGTTTTCTGCATGTGTTTGCAGGCATGTTCTGTGGGAACTTATTGAAAATGAAAAATGAGTATCAGGGTATTATAATTTATTGTCTTGTATTCAAAGCCAAATATGTATGTGTGTGTGTGTGTGTGTGTGTGTGTGTGTTTGTATGGGAGGGGGTGGGGGGTTTGGGTGTGTGTGTGTGTGTGTGGGGGGGGGGGGGGGGGGGGGGTCATCTTATTTTAAATGTAACCAATATTATCAGTGCTCTGATATTTCTAAATAACATTTTTAGAATAAATGTTTTCACAAGTGCAAGTCTATGTCCTTACCAGACTGATTTTTAAACAAATTAAATCCAGAAATCATCAACCTTTGACCATGACTACCCACTAATAGAGCCTACAGAGATAATAATCCACCATGAAATTGACATTAATTTTCAGGTCATGTGTTCAGTAAGGGTAATTCCCTTCTTGAAAACTTATGTTCAGGTGTAAAACTTGTCATAGTAGTGCTTTTGTTGCCCGTCATGAGATAACGAGGTGTGAATGATGGATTTTGCTCTGTGCACTTGTAGCGAGCCATGCACGCGATGAATAGTCCACTTGGAGACAGGGTTGAAGAGTGACTTCAAAGTAAAATACACATAGACATCTTTACTCAAGCTGTCTTCACATTTAGTGCATGATGGTGGTCCGTGATTTGAGGTTATTTCAGCACTTTCAGCCACAGTCAAGGAATGAAAAGCACTGAAAGGCCACACTTGTTGGAAGTGGCTGGTGTAGTAAAGATGCAGGCCACAGTACAATCAATTTAGAATCCTCGAGGAAACCGGGGCACTGCCTAGAGGGAACTCAGACCCAGAGGAAAAATAATCAAGAGGCGAAAGAAAACATTCTTGCTCTTCAGATGCACAACCCCTTTGGCTACTTTACTTCACACTCTTTTCATTCCTCCCCAGCCTCCATCCTCCCCTCCCACCATGGTGCACTTCATCATGGTGTCATTGTGGATATGAAATATACCACTGATGAATGATTGCTGATGGGATCTGTGCATATTGAACACTCAATATCTGTAATATCCTGCAATATCATTATTTTCCACCATACCCATGGACTAATCTCTATCAAAGGCTGTGGAGCGGCTCAGATAGGGGAAAAAGATAAAGTCAATAAAGAGATGAGTGTGATAATAAAGCCTGATATTAATAACACTCTTTCCCGCTGCATGTCTGCCTGTCTATCTCTCTCTTCATCACTCCTCTCTTTCTTTAAGTCTGGGTTCTATTTCACTCATTTTAGATTGCATTATTACACAGCAACATTTTCTTAACACTGCCAAGGACTTGATATAATAATGCAAACAGTTGAAAAAGGTGTAAAGAAAAAGATGGAGAGGAAACAATTATGAGAGATGCTTATGACCATCAGCATCTGGAAAATATTTGGATCCGATTTACTACTTCCTGAATCTGATTTACATTTCAAAGTCTTCTTCTTTCTCTCTGTCTTTTCCTGACCAGCCTGAGTTTTCTGGAGCAGCTGTCCTCCACGAGGCCAGGAGGGATCAAGTAATGGATGCATGTCGGGTCTACAGTGCGTCCAGTCGTAAGCGCAGAGTTCTGACTCCAGGAGACCTCAAGCACCTTGTAGTGGATGAAGATCATGAGCTCATCTACTGTTATGTTCCCAAGGTGGCTTGTACCAACTGGAAACGAGTTATGATGGTGCTGACAGGCCGAGGGAAGTACAGGTGTGTTTGAGAAACAAAAGATCAATCAAAGGTCTTTGGATTGATTGTGTTTCAGACCCTATAGCTATAACACCTTTTAAATGTGTTAAATCCTTGCTTATTTTGTGTTATTCCTAATGGTTTTGTTGTCCTTCCATAGTGACCCCATGGAAATCCCTTCCAATGAAGCCCATGTTCCGTCTAACCTGAAAACACTGAACCAATATAGCATCCCTGAGATAAACCACCGCCTCAAGAACTACCTCAAGTTCCTCTTTGTTCGTGAACCTTTTGAGAGGCTGGTCTCTGCATACCGCAACAAGTTCACCCTCAAGTACAACTCATCCTTCCACAAGCGCTTTGGCACCCGCATCGTTCGACGCTACCGCAAGAATGCTACACAGGATGCCCTGCTCAATGGCGCAGATGTCAAATTCAAGGAGTTTGCCGAGTACCTAGTGGATCCCGCTACCCAACGTGATGGCCCACTCAATGAGCACTGGCAGACTGTCTACCAGCTTTGCCACCCATGTCACATTCACTATGACTTGGTGGGCAAATATGAAACGCTGGAGGAGGACGCCAATTACATATTGCGTTTGGTAGGCGTTGGCAACACCCTGCGCTTCCCAAGCTATGCCAAATCCACTCGTACCACAGATGCCATGACAGCCCAGTTCTTCAGCAATATCAGCACTCAGCAGCAGATCCAACTCTACCAGCTTTATAAATTGGACTTCCTTATGTTCAATTACTCCACGCCTGGCTACCTGCGGCTGGACTAATAGAGTACAGAGCTGGGACTTTGGGGAAGACTGCCTTGTTAAATAAGATTGAACAAAATGATTGAAGGGCAGGATTATTTTGAAGCAAACTTGATTTAAAATTGTCATACTACGTAAGTGTGGGGTCTTAATTAGACATAAAAACAGATGCTGAAGAGAAAAAAGATGTTGCGTGCTTGTCTGAGCTTAAGAGGGATGGTGTCCAATGAAACCTGCGTGACTCTCAGAGCACTGATTGAATGAAAATGTGGGCTAAACAGACCAAACGCATGCAAAGACTAATTGTGTGAGTGAAGCAGGTCTTCAAGGTGTTTTAAAGGGGAAATCTATCCTCAGAGGATGGACTTAAGCGGGATTCTTCTGATGATGTTCCCTACATGTTTAAACAAACTGCTGACAAATTAGGTTGCTTCAGATTCTGCAAAGCAAACAGCGGCCTCGCACGCGCCCTGACCCCAATGCATCGTGGGAGCAAAGCTTATCTCCCCCTCCCTGTGATCAATAGAAAAACTCCGTCAAATTGTAAAACACATCTCATGTCCTTCATTGCACGGTCAGTGCAGTGTGTTTGTCCATGGCCATCACCCCTGCGCTCATTAAATTAATATATTTCAGAGGGAACCTGGTTTACTGCTACCTAAAGGATGACTTTGTCAAGAAGCACGATGGCATGGACTTCAGCAAACAACTCAAATTAACCAACTTCTATTAATGGGTTCAATCAATGATGGCAGAAGGGGCCTTTTGTGTCTCACTCTGAGGACCTTTCAAAACTGGAGACTCCTTCTACGGTAGTGAAGTACAGAATTATTAAATCCATCCTCGCCTGCAACGCCAAGCATCCTTAACCCTTTGGGCCATATTGAGTGGTCACAAATGCACAGGATGCTGTCACAGGAATGGGCACACCAAGAGCGATTCATATGAAAGGAAAGAGACTGTCTGTGTGGTGGGTAGGGGTTAAAGGCACTGGATTTGAACTTTCTGCAATGCCATACCCCATCATGCCTGCTAGAGACTCAGGAGCCACAGTCACAAAACCCCTGCTCTGACAAACCAAACACGTTTTTCGGTAAATTAATATTATTCTTTTGTCTTTATACTTATTTTTGTTTTTATTGTCTTATAAAGCATTGCTGCGAGCAGCAATAACTAAAGGTTATTTAATTTGCTTTGTTAATTAAAATAAGAGAGAAACATTTCATGTTTTGTTTTTCTGGGATGGTGAACAACTTAGAAAATGTTAAAGTTGAACTGTTTTGTTTGTCATTTCATCCATTACTTTCTTCAGAGCTTGCCTCCGATACATTACAAATGCACCACAGATTTCCATTCTGAAGGGCGTATTGTACACTTAATGGCTTTGTCCTTTTGTGTCTAACATTTGTACAGATTTATGGGTTATTTTTCATGATGTGAGACATTTTGGTGCCAAAGTGGCTGAGAGAGCCACAGTCAGTGTTCAGTATACATTACCACCATTAAGCAAATTCATTGGAAGATTCTCTGTCCTCGACTAAGCACGAGAGTAGATGGCTGCTCTCAGGGTACATATCAACAATCGACTGCCCACATCCATCACAGAATCAAAGGCTGTAACTATTACTCTAATGTGATTAATGTTAAAGAGATGCTAAGCAATGTCAATGTTAATAACTGCTCTCTTCGCCACGCTGTGAATTGGATTACAGGCTGTTGTATAAAAAAAATTATACAGGAGGATGAGGGGAAGTTCACAAAACATCTGAAATGAAAAAAGTTATCTTGCTTGATTTCTTTCTTTCACTCTTTTTTTATACATATTTGTAAATTCTAAATCTGTCTAGTTTTTTAAGCACATTTTCGTAAAGCTGTCTCTCTTTGATGTACTAAGTTAAATCAGATTTTTTTTTCTAATGCTCTCAGCAAGGAGACTACTCTACTTTCAGTCTGAAAGCTTGGAGTTTCCCAACAAGGAGTGTGTTTAGAATCTGAATATGCTGTAGGATTATGGGATATGGTGAATTAAGTCTTTATGGACTCAACCTGAGTTTAAAAACCAGGATATTATTGGCTCTGTTGCTTCAATTGTTACCAAATTTATCTTGCTTTCACATGAACCTACTGTGACTATATTGCCAGGCAAAAATACAGTTTTTCCAATACAGAAAATATACAAAAGAAAATGTTGTATTGGATGACCTCAGTACATCCTGCAGTTTCAGACCAACTGCTTTGTAAAGTTAAGTTCAGTCATGTCTGTAAAACTACAGTTGGTCACCATATTCTCATAACTGCTAAAAGAGGTGACGAGGAAAAATAAATTGTGAATAGATATTTCCTTGAAGATCCATGGTTGTGGATGTTTTAGCTGCCAACTCCCTCTGTTTTTGGAGTATTACTACTGTTCACGTATATGCCTGTGTATATGTGAAAATGTTACAATGACACAACAGCTTTATTTTCTTTTTTTTCTCTTTTTTTTAAATACACCCATACAGACATCTGGCTCTAATAAAGGAGTAAAAGCTACTGGTCTGGCCAGTAGTCTCGACCATCCTGCAGAAACAATGGCTGTATTCTCAGCTTGGCCTCCTCCTCAAGCACCCAAAATACACGCAAACACTCACACTAAGGTTGCACATTTGCACTCCTGCTGATGCCACGCAGTCTCTTACTCAGCAGTAAACAGAGGCATAGCGGGCAGCACCTCTCCACTTTAACACACTGACTGAGCCTCAGCTTAAACTGCTCATTTAGCTCCAGAATGGAAGACGAACGATACACAAAGGACCTCTTAGCCTGCAAACAAGCTATTACAGAGGCCTGTCTTCTCCTCGCTCCATTTTCTCCACTCCCACCTCGTTCCAAAAGTGGCCTCGTGTATATAAAAACAGCAGCGAGTCAGTGTCAATGATCCCTACCATCCCTGCAGGAAAAGGGCAGCACGTTTAAACAAACAGAGCTGCGAAAAAATACCCACTGGGACCAAGAGAACTCCAAGAGGCCCCAGCTGACTTTCTGCTTCAGATAAAAACAAACGAGCATGTTTAAAGCACGTTTGTCTCTGTTCTTAAAATCTTGAGTCTGGAAAATTAATGCCCGTTCACTGCTTAGCTTTCTCATAGCGTGGGAGTGTTTATAATCAAGTCATACCAACAAGTATATTTATGATGTTTTCAACGACGTCTGTTATTAGACTGAAGTATATATTTTCCGTTTGGCTAAAAGTACATCTTGACATTTTTTTTCTCAACTATAAGTGGATGCTTATATCTTCATGGTTATCTTATTTATGCACACATTCACACATTTAGTATCAACAGTAAAACGTTGGAGGTAATTATCACATGCTACTGATTAAAGAAATCTTCAACATCATGGGAATATACACTATTTCTTAGAGAGTCCTCATGGTGTATTTATATCCCTCTGCTTCAGTCAACAGCAGTTAGCACAGATTAGCATAAAAGCATGGATCGGGTAAACATCTGGTCCGGCACTTCTAAAATTTCCCAATTAGATCAGTTTGTCATGTCTGCATACTGTGTGATCAAGAGTGATGCTAAGCTAGCGGGCTGCTAGCTGTGGGTCCAAAATTGACTAGTAAACATAAAAATAATGGACTCAAAACTAAAACCGGAACTGACATTTGTCTCTTTATTTAGCAAAGTTGATTTGCTGGTGAATTTACTTGTTCATTCCAAATAAAGATACAATTAAAAATAAAAACATAAAACTAGACCAGTCTGCCACATGTGTAAATCACAAAGGACCATACTTCCATTTACTTGGCTCCAAAAATGCAAAATATGAACATTAAGACAGGTAAAAGGAATCATGAGCCTCCATACCTGCTCCATTACTCCTTGATCGTGTTCTATAAATCTGTAAAATCTACTGGAGTGATAACACTACTCTAAAACCCAATAATTTCCCTATGGATGAAGGAATTGGAAGTAACCATTCCCATCATGTTATTCCTTCCAATATCATCTATTGTTTACTCAGATTATTTATGTAATGTTATTTATATAAAATCTCACATCATCGGCATAGAAGGACAAAGCCTGAAAAAGTTTCCTCACCTCTGTCCTTGGCTGTTTACTGCCTGATGTTTAATTCTGACATGCCGCTCTCAAAGCAGATGTTTTGTTACAGCGCAGACGTGATGTCATTCTTTACGCTGTCGTTTTTGAGCTGTTTTGTGCAAATTATATTTAATAACTACTTTTGTTGCCGAACAAACAGATAAACGTATCATCGAGCGGCACTCTTGTTTCTCCGTGCCTTCCATTCACAACAACACAGAGCCGCTGAACATCATCTGAGCACCTTCTCTGTTCTTATGTCGTGGTCACATGGGCCTTTCACTCCACCGTAATTCACACATGCAATGTTCGTTCAGTTAACAAGTAACTATTATTTCTGCAGGAAGACTCAGTTTACACAGTCAAACCCTTGCTACATTCTCTTCTAACTGAACAGATGGCGATGCCTCTCATTATTTCACACATTCTGCTGCTCTAATTTAACATCAATAGATCTTTGACATATTCATTTTGAGTCAACTGTGTGGTATTATACAATTAGACAACGGGTGAATTTGCCAGATAATTATTCAACGCAAAATTGAGGTGTTATCACAGGTCCATACTTTCTCTAGCTTAATTATATTTTAATTAGGAGGAAGAATATTTGTCATTATGTGCAGTAAGCAGACACAAAAACATCCAAAACAGAACAGGATGGGTGTACATGTGGCGCTTTCACACTTATAGTCACTTCACATGCTACAAAAGCCTTGGAAGCATGCAGGCGTTATACATCCACATCCTGCAATATCACACAATAGGAACCTTACAAAGCCTACTGTGACTGAAGCCTAAGACACATACAGAGCAGAGAAGAGCTCCTGGCTTGGATCTCATACTGGATGTTCATACTGATGTAGATACAGCTAAAATTGTCATTTCAATATATGGAAACAGGTGCATGTTTTAGTGAAAATTGTACCCGTCTTACTTAGCATATCTTTTCTGGCCTTTGGATGTGATTATATCAAGTCATTTGTCAAAGCAGGAAAGAACTTTATTATTTTTATGTGTAATCAGAGTAAATCTGACAGTGGTCCAATTAGTATTAGGAATTGGTCTGTTTACATCACAATGGGTAATTATTTAATTGTTTTTTGGTAATTAACCTGATAAAAAACAGTTTTGTTTCCCTCTTGTGTAACTTTTGCTCCTTTTTACATCTGATTACAAACCAAAGTTGAACTGAACAGGAATATCACATAGATCTGAGGTTCTTTTCTGAATAAAATGCATTAGGTCTATTAGATTTTTCCCTGCATTAGTTGAGTTTGTGGCCTCATCTGGCCTGCTGGATTTCTCATGTCTCTGTGTTGCCCTGACAACGTGCATGTCCTCCTTCAGCATGAAGAGGCCACATAGTCTTTGGTCTGCTGCCAGATGTCATGGATGCTGTAACCTGTACAGTAAAATGTGTATGTGTGCGAGTGACCGTTTGAGGAATGAGTCCTAAATCAGCTCTGGCTGTTACTACATTTGTACTGCTCATTAGCATTCCTCACTGTTGTGTGTATCGGAGTGCCTCGTGCTGTGTCATGGGTACAAAAGTGTGTGTGGACACTTTGTGCTGTAGCCGCTCTGCCTTAGAGGAACATGTCTCCAAGGAAGGCGAGACTATCACGCAAACAGGCGCCACTTATTTATTTATTTATTCTCAGACAACTACCCATACTTCTTCTGTTCTATCACCATGGCAACTCACCTAAACTCTCAGTATCTCCCTTTCCCTCCTGAGATGTTGTCTCACTGTTTAACTCAGTTCATTTTCAGAAGTACTCAGTGAAAAACCATGAATAATTGACTGTGTACTGTACACTGAGTGTCGATCTTACAGCGACTTGAAAGTTCATCCTGTTTGACGGTTTCACAATAAAATAACACTGAAATTCACCTCAGACTTTTTGTTTCTTCCCGTATGTTGGTGTCATAATTTCTCTCTCAAACAAGTCCACGGGGCACTTAAAGCACACCTTAGGAATAAACAACACTCAAATTCTATCTAATTTATTTTACTACATTTTACTGTCCAAATTTTAGTAGTAAACATAAAAGTAGTGGACTCAAAACCAAACAAAAACTGGAATGACATTTAGCCTATGTCTTTTTTGCCATTGTTGATTTGCTGGTGGATTTACCTGTTCAGTCTAAATATATAATTACAAACAAAAACATAAACGTAGAGCAGTCTCCAACAAACATAAATGATAAAGGATCATACTTCCATTTATATGGCTGCATGTTAATCTTACAGCGACCTGAAACTTAATCCTATTTGACAGTTTCACAATAAAATAACACTGAAACTCACCTCAGATTTTTTGCTTTTTCCCGTATGTACGTGTCATAATTTCTCTCTCAAACAAATCCACATAGTACTTAGAACATGCCTTACAGATAAACAAAACTCAAATACTATAGCATTTAAAGGTTTTGCATAACATCTCTGTTATTATTTCAGTCTCACCACAGAAATAACCCATCTATGGTTCCCCAGGTAGAACATCTAAATACCTGATATTTAGAGGATTCAGCCTCCATATATTTAACTGATCAAGCATGTGAGACTATGAGACATCAGTTAAAAATATGTGTATGTGAGTATATGATTAATATGATGTACTGTAGGTTAAGTGGTGCAACTGGTTAATATAATATTTCCTTACAACTGAGAAGCTTTTTGTTAAAACTGGAGACATATTTCAAAGTATACATATCATAATTTGATTTATCTCATTATGTTCAATCAGCACCCTTAAAACAACCAATATGGCATTTACTGTAACACTTTTTTTTATTGATATATTCCAATGAAAAGCTTTTTGTGTCTTAAAATTGAAAAACATCCATATGATGTTCAGGTCTTGGACCCTTCACCCAGGTGCTAGTAATGGATCATCAGCTGAAGAGAGTAAAACTTTTAACAATGACTCCTTCTTAGATATACACTTTGAACAATAACATTGTCCAAGGCCTTTAAAGTGACTTTTTGAAAAGCATCAGAGAAGAGACGCTCGTCTTTAATGTTTTCCATAGAATCTCTGCCTTATAAACCACAGTAGGCCATCATACTCCTGTTTCTCATCCACCTGCTAGTTCTAAGCTACGTCTCATTAAAACTGCAGCAGCTGTGTTTGTATTTCAGCCTACAATTCTGCCTCCAAAGACCCTAGCCTCTCTCATTACGCCAACAGTGTTCCAGTGGTTCCTTTAAAGTGGCACGCTTAAAAGAAAAGGCCCAGGTCCAAAAGATACCACATGAAATACTCAAAAAAGAAAAAGGCAGAATACGATTGCTCTCATCCATGAAACACCACATATTCGACAGTTACTAGTAAAATATACAACCCACTGGCTGACCTATATGCCCTCCAGAAACTGTGTCACAGTTTATAAACTATAGGCAGGGTTTAAACCTCCAACAAACTCTTGTTTCTCACAGTGAGTTACAGAGGATGATTTTAAACACTTTCTGTCCTATCAAAGAGACAACTGATGTTATGTTAGTTACTGTAAAGGTGTCATTCCATCGTTATTTCATTAATATTCCTGTGTTCTCCATTGTTATCGAATACATTGTGTGTTGGTTCTATTTTTAAAAAAAAAACATCTGGATTGCTTTGTTTCAAGCTGGTTTTACACGGTAGATGATTTTATTTATTTTTATTATTTTTAGTTAAAAAAGAGGGAGATGTTTTTTTATATTCATTTCTTTTTTATTTAATTTTTAAAAAAATTTCAAACGTATTGATTCAATTTAAAAAATTAAAATATTTGTATTCATTTAAATATTGTTTGTTTTTTTTTAAAGAAAGACAGAGAATAAATATATTATTTATTTTTTGTTATTATAAAAATCTTTTTTATTTAATTTTTTTAATGACATTTTTATTTATTTAATTAAAAAATGTAAAATACTTTTAGAAATTTAATTTCTTATTTATTTATTTTTTAATTATTAATTTATTTTGAAAAAATACAGAAGAAGAAAAGAGAGATATCTAAAACATGCAGGACACTGGGCCATGAGGACCGGATTTGAGAAGCACGAGCTTAAAAAAAAGGAAATAGAACTTAGAATAAAACCAGTTCAGCCTTTTTTCAAAACGTTATATCTTACTGAGGAGTTTATTTTCATGATTATTAACCATACTTGCCAGCTAATGCTAATTTACCAAAGTATTTTTTACTGTTACAGCTCAGGCTTTGAGATACCATAAAACATTAACCTGACTGTGACTCCAGAAATCCATGGACTACAGGTTGACCTTCTCAGCCACTTGATTCAACACCTATAACATGAAAGTGAATGATGAAGTTTTTCCACTGTGCCCAAAGTGTAAATTTTGACATTTGACTATAACTGTAGTAGGAGTTGGGGGTTCCCAAATGTCACGATCAATACTTCTGTAATGCTACGCTCCTTTATGGTTAAATTCTATTTTATGACCCTTTAAAACAAAGAATTAAACCTGATCAACATGAAGGTAATAGTTCCACAACGAGTAACATTTGACAATTGTCTACGACGTCCCATTAGATTCCAGGTCTCATAAATATTACAGTAAATATCTCTGCAATGTCATGAAACTGAAACTCTTCTAAAGCCTTAATGTTTCAGTTTACTCTTAAACTAACATTCAGGGACAACAGTTAGAAGATGAATAAAGGTAATGGGTTCCATGTAGATTAGTTAAAGTGTTGATAAAAAACACAAAAGCTGTCCTTTTAATGGTTATGACATCTAGTCTTGTGGTTCAGCAGATTAGATTTATGAGCTGTGATGGGAGGAACTAATGACATGATTGGTGAGTTTGGTGATTTTAACTTTTGTATTTGACCAGTGGTGTAGTGGTCCCTGGAGAAGTGGGTATACTCTCAAATTTTGCCTTTTTTTTTAATGTAGTCCAAACTGTTATAGAACCAGTGACATATAGAACTATTCCATTCAGGTTACCCAAAAATCCATCAGTAGTATTTGCTCACTATTATAAAATTTTAAAGATTTCAGATGAAAGTAAAATATAGAAATAAACAAGAGGTAAATGACATGCAAACAGGGATAATAAAAGGCAAGAAGTATAAATAAGGACAAAATGAAATAAATACATACTGTAAATGCATAAATACATAAATAAATGGTTCAGAAATACATTTATCAAACCATTTTTTTTTTATATTTCTATATTTATTTTTCAATAAGGCAGGGTTGGACCTCCGTACCCATCAGGGGGATTTAGAAGTGACTATAGCCAGTGATTTAAAATTAATTAGATATGCTGTCAAATACCACAAGACTATACCACTGGTTTTAACGGTTTAAAGTATGCGTGTGTGTGTTTGATCCATGGTTTTAAGACCAGACGTCTGTCACAACATCTCAAACTGTCACCTGCTTCCTTTGCTAAATAGAAAATCTCATCAGGTGTCATTGTAATGTGCTTGTCTATGGACAGGACATTAAGGATGGAACCCATAGTTTTCACAAAATGTTGTTACAAATAGTTATTCAGGAAACTGAATATATGATCTGTACATACAGTATACTGTACATTACTATCCCATAGTTCTCCAGACAAACAGATGAGATGCTGGTCTCCCTTTGAAGACCCCCAGGCAAAGATGTGGTTACATCAAAGAAAACATTAAAACAGGCCGAACCACCTTGAATTTATTCTCCAACTTGATTTTATCCTCCATTTTATTTATTGCTTGGATTACTCTAGTATAAATCAAACAGAAAGACCTACTTATACATTGTAGAGACTTCAGTCATTTCACTGAAATTACCAAAAGCATTTCTCAGTAACAAGTCACAGCAAGTAATTGCAGTTTTTTATTTTATCCACACATTTTTAATAGTTATTACTGGAGATTTTACTTTGGTGATTACATTTCATTACTGCTTTATTGCCTTCAAATTCTTAAAATATTACCAAATATTGCCATGCTATTAAGGAGGTATAATGATGGTCCTTCTGTTCAGTCATAATCTGTATGTCCAACACACCCATAACCTCCTGAGACCCAGCTCTGTATGTGTGTCTTTTGTAAGAGACAAGAGTTTCACAGCTTTACTTAAAACAATCATCTGAAAAAACAGCTGCATTATGCTGTCAATGGAATTATTTCATGTAAAAAGGCCAAACCTTTTACTCTCCTGGGTCTCAGGAGGTCTCGTATGAACAAGGTCTAATGCAGTGTATTAGTTATTGAAACATTGTGTTTCCTCATCTAGCTCTTGCAGACAGACTGAAGTGTGTGTGGGGTCCTCTGACACTAGTGTAGGTGACAAAAACAGTATTAAAATAAAAGAACAGAAGCAGTCAGCTGGACACAATAGAAACACATGACAGACAGACAGTTAAATGACTAAAAGCATCACCCTGATAGATGAGCCTCATAAATGTAATCTATTTAAAGTCAACTTTCAGTGTTTTTTACAGCTTTACTGGGAGTGGTGTGGTTTTGATGGGTAACCCCAGTGAAACCACCTGCCTGACCTCCTCAACACACACACACACACACTTGGAAGCACTCCTGTTCTTGGCTGACCTTGTGGTTCAGCTCTGAAATACACACAACCCTTCCTGCCCTCTCCAACTACACCCTGTTATTAGAGGGAAGCAACTGATGTGTGTGCGTGTGTGTGTGTGTGTGTGTGTGTGTGTGTGTGTGTGTGTGTGTGTGTGTGTGTGTGTGTGTGTGTGTGTGTGTGTGTGTGTGAGCGCGCACCCTTGCTTTCAGTTAGATTTACCAGGTTGATTAGAACTTTGAAAGAGATGCAGTTAACAAGATATAGAAACATAAAATTAATTAAATAAATGGATTATTTTAGTCATTATTTTTGTTTGGTATTACCGTATTTTCTGGACTATAAGCCTCTAATTTTTCATATGTTTGAACCATGAGGTTTATACAAAGGTGAAGCTATTCTGATGATTTTTCTTCCACCACTAGGGGCGCTATAACTGCAATTAGAATCAAAACTACTAAGAAAGTCAATGCAAAGAAGAATATGTTACTTTTTCTTTAGCAGATACAACACGGACGATAAATTATCAACTGTTCATTATTTTTTATATCCTCACCCCTTCATCATGGAGACAGATGTGATGAAGCGCTGCTGAGGTTGGTCAACTGACACAAAAGAAGACGACTTCATGAGTTTGAGTGAAGATAATTAAAGTTTGTGATTTAAAACATGAGAGAAATTAAGATAAATATGTTAAATACTAGTTATTTTTTCTCTTGGTTCTGTTCCATTTTAATCAGTAAAGTTGCTGCTGTGTTAAAAGACACTGTTAGAAAAAAATCTGTTCAGGTACATGTAACTACATTTACAGTTTAAAATCCTTTTGTGCATACAGTAAATATCAGATTTTTCAACATAAAGATCTGCGGTTCATAACCAGCTTGTATATTCTTATATACAGGTGTGGCTTATAGTCCAGAAAATACAGTAGTCCTTTGAATTTTTCATGGTTAAAATTACATAAAGATTTGGTTCATAAATGTGTTTGAATGGCTATCCATTAACTGATGTAAATAATAATTCCCTCTGTTTATATACATTAGTGTAATATTAGATTTGTGTTATTCATTTGCATTATTATTGAAATTATATTTTATATTGTATATTTAGTTATTATATTTTATTTACTATGTATATTGGTCATTTGTGTTTAGTCTTTCCTTGCTTGTTGTGTTTCAGATGTTGGTTCCTACATGTTTAAGGTGGGACACTTTTAAGTGTAACACTGAGAGAGTGAGGCGTGCGTGGTTGTTAGCGTAGCATCTTGTGTGTGTGTTCTTGTCGAGAGACCTGCTAAATAAACACGCTCAACTGTCCTGCCGTTTTGGGTCATTGATTGGCACGGAAGGTAGCAAAACATCATCCACACCTGAACTCTGATTGTAACCCGCCTTACCCACAGCCCCGGTGAGCCGAAGAACGTATTTTAAGGGTTACATTTAGCCTAGGATCTAGGCTGTCCCCAGTGGCCGCAAATGGTATTTGCTACGGGGAGACAGACTAGACAGCCTCGGATCTGAAAATCCAAAATGGACCGGACCAATCAAATCGCGAGGGGCGGGATTGGAGCCCGCCCTGCCTCATGACGACACAAATACGACACGTAATGTTGTAGTCGCAGAAACGTAGCAGCTAGCAAGCAGCTAGCACACATTGCCGTAACACCAGTTGCTAGCTGCTAGACAACATGGCTCATCACCAGGAACAACCATTCGAGCTGGCTTTGGCAGCAATGCTAGGTGATTTAAAATGACAGTTTTCCCTGCGAGAGGAGCAGAAAATGGCACTTAAGCTGTTTTTGGAAAAAAGGGACGTTGTCGGAGTTTTGCCCGCCGGGTATGGCAAAAGTTTGATGTATCAGCTGGCTCCGCTAGTGGGACGACGCATGGGTCTGCACAACCCGCTGGTGATCGTTGTGTCACCCCTTTTAGCCCTAATGGATGACCAGTTGTAAGAGGCAGAAAAACTGGGAATACGAGCAGCACAACTCGGCAAAGGCGACCTGGAGGAGATCCAAAGCGGCCGGTGCCAAATAGTGTACGGGAGTCCTAGCTAAGCTGCTGCACTCGTTTTGAGACTACATTCTGGTGTGTTCTTCCGGTGACGCTGTCTACGAAATCCATGTTCATCGCTCTGATTGGTTGGCTCTGACTGGTTGGCTCTGACTGGTTACCCATCCAATGGCGTGGCGTTGTGTAAAGAGAAAACTTGACAGACAGCGGTTATCCCGCCCACAAATTCGCCTAGACTTTCTAGACTTTCCCCCGTAGCAAATACCATTTGCGGCCACTGGGGACAGTCTAGATCCTAGGCTAGGTTAAATTAGTAAGGGCGTAGGTTTGGCCCAAACTTTGGTAGGGACATTGCTTGCAGATCAGCAGTGCCCCACTAACCATCACTCTGTCACAGCCAATAAAAACAGCGGATATGGGTCTTGTATCATCGAATCAATATCAGAATGTGGCAAAAACAAAATGTGAACAAATATAAAAATAGTTTTTATTAATGTTACGATATGTGTAGTATATTGAAATAGTATTTCAACATTTTCATGAATGTAGATTTTTCCTATATTAAATTAAAATTACAAATATTGGTAGAGACTATTTTGCAATCCCCAAACATTGGTTGTGACATGTCAAGACCATCTATATAGAAACCTGCTGGTATAATTCTGGGTTCAGTCTGGAAAACCTTACTTCAAGAAATCTTGGCAAGATACAGTATTATTCACTTATTCAATTGGCAGATATTTATTTATTTATTTAGGCTTAATTCAAGCAACAAAAAATAAATCTGACAATGGAACAAGTGAAAATGATCTAGTTAAGATTCATTATCATCAGATTTTCTAGATCTATTATCTATAAATTAGTTCTTATATCTCACTCAAAAGTTCCTCATCTGGTGATTATGTCTTATTACTCCACCAAGGAACAGCAGAGTCATGTTATTGCCGGTGTTTATCGACCTGTTTGTTTGTTCATTTCTTTGTTTGACTGTCTGGTTCTTAGCAAGATAACTCAAAAGGTTAAGGATGGATTTGGCTGAAATCTTCAGGGAGTGTGGATACTGGCACAAGGAAGAGATGATTACATTTTGGTGGTGATTGGTGGAGGTATGGAGCAGACTGGGCAGACTGCTGCTCACAGGAGGGTTGGGGGGGGGGGCAGGTCTGCCTTGGTGGAGTCTATTCAGTTTTATCCACTGATCAAGTCCAGCATACATCTCTCACCAATAGCAGCTTATAGATGACCTAACTGTTTTCACATTTACAGCCAGTGGTCTCTATAAGGCGAGGGTGTTAAACTCAACTTCCCTGAGCACCACTGGAGGTATAATCTGGGTCAGGCTTGGCTGCCGTAAGTATTCCACAAATAAAGGATTTCTGTACTTTACTTGCAGATAGTAACGTGCACTTTTGAATGAACTAGCCTTTCTTGAATAGCTTTCCAACCCTAGCAATCATACCATGTAACTGATTCGACTGATACTCCTTTTTTTTTTTTTACTTGTTTTCTTCAATAAATGTTGTTTCCTCAACCAACATTTTTTAAGATTGTTGATTCCATTTTTTCCCTCTAAATCCTTGGTATTTTATGAACTCCTCAGCATGTCTAGTTGCATAATGATGTGAGACAGGCATGACTTGAACTGGGTGGGAACATATGTTTTCCGTCCACTCTGGAATATGTTTCAACTAAGAAACGAATACTTTGTGGTTGGCTAGCTTGACAACAAATGCCACTGGAAACTGCCACGTGACTATTTATGGTAACTCATAAGTGATAGAATTTAAATAAAAGTGTGGCAAGACTCTGCAAAAAGGTGCATATTAGAAATATGTGTGGGTCAAACTAACACTACATTATGATGTAGGGTGCCACAAAATTAAATTAAATTCAATTCTATTCAATTCAATTCAATTCAATTCAATTCAATTCAATTCAATTCTTTATTTCGGACACAGCAGCGGTCCATAAAAACAGGAGACATGAACACACATACACATATACACAGAACAGATACATTTTCCAATATCATATAATTATATTATATTATATTATATTTAGCCTGCATATAATAAAGGCTAAAACGCCAATGCCTCCAGAGCCTTGAGGTGAACCTAACCGTACTCAGGGCAGGATTTACCAGTCCAGAAATAATGCCGTTTGTCGATTTAGACATTCTGCACATACAGCTGTACATGAGGTTCCTGAGTACTGCAGGACATGTAGAAACACCAGCACTCACAAACATTTGGCTCGCACTGCTCCCTCTAGGCACGTTGAGCAGCATTCTCAGGCCATCATTATATGCCACCTTGAGTCTCTGCATGGAGCTGCTTTTGTAGTGCCGCCACAAATGGGCAGTATACATTGGGGGGCAGAAAGTTTTAAAAATAGTTATCTTAACATGCAAAGAGCACATACTAAATTTTCTCTTCAGCATGTTAGCCTGTGCATACATCACACGGCACTGTCTTTGAATATCCCTATCATCAGACAGGTCATCATATCATCCCAGACCGCAAGTTTGAGCCCCCTGCTTTAAGGAGCCTAAACAATCACCTCCTGGGTCAGTATGTGCTTCACAACTGCAAAGTCATGGCCCCTGGTGTAGAAGAGAGGAATGGTACAGTAGTGGACAAAGTCTGCTTCATCATTTTTAGCACCATCATCCCAACAGTGTCAGAGATGCCAGTAAAGAGCATGAGGAAACTGTGACTGTAGTCTGAAGGACACTGCTGTCATCCACAAGACTGACTGACTGAATATGCGGTCGAAAGGGGTGGGACATGGGAGAAACCCATGTGACACAAAAACAGGAAATGACTGTTGAATAAATCATCTGGTTACTAAAAATATAAAAGAAACTAAATGCTTCCCATCTTGGGTGACTTCCAACATACTTGCCACTGTTTACTCAGTTGTGTTTGAATGTGTGTTTAAAAAAGAAAAAAGAAAAAAAAACTTAATATACAGTAGTATAAAGAAAAAATAAACAGACGACAGACGTCTGAACAAATTGTGCACAAACATTTTATTTATAACAACTACACTTTATTCACCAAGTCACATTAGGAATGATTTATTTAATTTGATTTTAAAATTCAGAATAAAACTGTTTCCAATGATCTGTCACATGACAGTGAATTAATGACATGATTGTCTTTTTTACCATGACAATACAGAAAACCATAAAGTTAAGGTAATACCATAGAGGAGATCTGTTATCTTGTCTTCTAATGTTCTCCTTCTTTAAAGGCGTGAAAATGAATATTTGGGACCATGCAGAGGAACACAGGCATGAAACTGGAGGTGGCACAGCTCTGTAAATAAACATGATAAGATGGTTTTCATGCTCTGTTTCCACAAATAACATCAGATTTTCTTGGGAATTCTCATTGAAGATTCCCATGACTGGGATTAGGGATCTCATGACCAGAATGTGACAGATTCAACCCCAGACAAGGATGGTTTAGAACATTTTATTAACCTCTCCAAATTATATACTTATATACTCACCTCTCAGCAGCAGAGGATTTATGCATTGTTAGTCAAAATTCTTCATTCATAAAGATGAAAAGATTTTGCCAGTACATTAGAACAAAATGAATTATCTGATGTGATGATAAATTCACCTGCTATTTTATACAAATATTGATATTTAGCCTATTGGGCTAAATGAACATAATTTATATAGATTACCTCATCCACATTCTGGTACTTTTTGTGTCCAGGTTGCACTTTGCTAAAATGTCATCTCTCATCAACAGGAAAAAATCATATTACAAGGAGGCCTGGTGCTGTTGGAAGAAATGTTTGACCTTTAACCCTAGTGATGTGTAAACTGTACCGAGCCCCAAGTGGAAACACTAAACTAAGTTACAGGTCTTACATGGTATCATTTTACCGTGAAATCAGTAAGAGCTGATGTTCTTATATTGGTTCAAAGAAAGAAAATTAGTACTTAGCTTCTGTATAATAACTCTAAATTTCATCCACTAAGTCACAAAACTGGCCAGTAGTTAATCATCATGACAGTTGACCTTCATGCATACAAGAAAATAAGTCTATATCCCAAAAGTTTTACCAAATGTTTAAAAAAAATTAATCCTAACTTTGCAGAACTTCAAACTCAGCAAAATACTCGGTTCATACCAGACTATCCAGGTGAATAGATGTCACAAAAATGTGAATAATGCTCCTGTGGTATGAAATCCTATGTGTGGGATTATTCAAAGCAGAACTTTAAGCTTTATAGGAAAGACAGGTTATATTCAAGGTTCATTTATAGTATATGCTACACATGAAACCAAAAACATACCCAGGACCAGCACTGAACAGTAAGACAGCTAAAATAAAAAGAAATAATCACACTAACACAAAACAAAACTATTATAAATTAAGTTGAGCAGTATGTCAAAAACAATTGTTGTCAGTGCATTAAAGTACATTAAGGCATAATAGAGTTCATCAGTCAATATGCGCTGAGATAATTTTGTCAAAAGAAGCATAGAAACTTTTCGGAATATATTCTATATCTAAACTAGAAAAGCACTCAGAGCACAGACCTCCACCAAGAGTTTGACTTTGTACAACATAACTCAAAAAGGATTTTAATTAACCTTTGAGGTTGGCTTGGGAATGACACAAGTACCGATCACTTAGATGCACTAAATAAGTTAGCAGAACTCAAAAAATTTGAGGCAATCGATTGCCTCCATTATTTTAGGTTGATGAAACTTAAAAAAATAAATGTTTCCAGAACTTAAAATGTAGATAATTAAATGAAAACATTACTTTGTATTCTAAGGTTCTGTCAGTCCTACTGGGAAGTCATCATCATCATCATCATCATCATTATTATTATTATTATTATTATTATTATTATTATTATTATTATTATTATTATTATTATTATTATTATTATTATTATTATTATTATTATTATTATTATTATTATTATTATTATTATTATTATTATTATTATAATACACAACAAAATACCACTGATAGGTCATACCATCAAATGTGATTCACATGAATGTAGAAAATACATTCACTGCCATCAGAAAAGTCTATATTGATAAACAGGACAGGCAAAGAGGAAACAGAAAATGACAGTGAGCAATACTAGCTTTAAAATACAAATGTTTTAACCGAAAAAAGAAAAAAATTGATGAGACCTGGAGGATATACAAAGTGCCTTTTAGTGAATGTAAACATAACTTTAAATGCACCCTGGGAGACACTTTAAATGTGAACACAGACAAACTGCTCTCCGTTCGTAGATGGATATTAAACCATCTGTCAAAGTCAGACTGTAAACAGACATCACACAGAGGCAACAAGAAAAATAATGTTTGGAGAGAAGAGGGACTTCAGTTCAGTGTTAAAGGCCTTCAGGGGCTCTGTACTAGAGATTGGCTCAAAAATACTTCCCTGTATGAGAAGGAAAATTTAAAAAGTAAGACGTTTGTTTTAACATGTTTTTGTGTTTTACTTGAATAATAAAATAAATATTTACTGTATTGTAAGGATGTAGTAGCTTTAACTTGTGTAAGTTTTGGATTATATGATTATTTATTAACATGAGAATGATTCTACAACATTTCCAGAGTGCAGAAAATGTGCTTTATTTTACCATTTCTGATTAGCTTTATATTTTCAGAAAACTTATTTTTATTAGTTTTATGACAGAGTTGAGTAATCCCAAGGTCCTGCTATGTATTTGTTCCAACCACACAACTCCTCATCCAGGTAAATGGATATTTAGTGGAATCACCTGTATGAAGTGAACAGGAAGAACCAAAACATGGCAGGACTTTGACTCTTTGGAGCTGGAATTATCCCACTCTGTTTTATGGGATGTTATAAATAAAATAAAAAAAACCAGCCAGCCTTATACTGTATCTTTAGTATTTATTTCAAGACCCCAGGCTGTTGCTCTGGGATGATCTTCCACTTTTATTAACCAATGTTGGGCAAGATTACTTGCAAAAAAAAACCCCATTACATGCAAAAAAAAACAAACCCAAAAAACAACAACAAATCAGGAAGGGAGCAAATATGTTTTCACACTACTGTACATAACAAAGTCTATCAAACAATTATATCAAAGGAAACAGCATGTCCATGTCAATATAGACACAACACATAGTTAGTGTCTTTAACCAAATGACACTAATTAAGGAATAAATGACACTATGTTTGCTACAGAAGGAAAAGTAAATTACTGTGTACATGTTTCTGGAGAGACAGACAAATAGTATTTTATGCTTGAATTTTCATTTTATCTTTAGTGTGGAAAGTTTTACAATCATGCAAAATAAACTGCATTTTCAGGGAAAGCTAAACTTTACACAGAGAGTGTCTGAAGAGTTTGAACAATGTATTGATTTACTTTTCAACATCAGATGTAAGATTCTTCTGCCAGTTGATCTAAGTGGGGCATCAATAATCTTCAGGATATGTACAAGAGGGACCCAACAAAGCCTTGATAGCTCAGCCACTAATGAAGATAAGATTGAAATTTTGCATGGTGTTTACCTTCAAATTTAGTTTTGTTAACATACTCTTCCTGTAAAAACTAAAGCTGTATTTTATTGTTAACACAAATTTTTTCAAATAAACAACTTTGTATTGTATTTTCACTAATAGTTTTACACATTTTTGGTGTTAATTCAATGGCTGTTTTTTACAGTGTACTTATAGATCAGACATTTATAAATCATTATGACAAAGTTTTCTGGTTGAGGCATGTATTTAAAGCCCTTTCCTGCGCATATATTAAAACTTCAGTCAGACCAATAATCCCCAACAGTAGATCTGCAATTACAAGCTGTTTGCTAGACTAGAAATGGGAGTGGACAGCTACATGTTCAGCATGAATAAGTACTGTATAAGCTATAATATACAACTTTCCACCTCCAGGCTCTACTGCAGTTGTCATTCATTGTGATGAGTTGTCTACAAAAAATAGTTGGTAGCTGCAGGCTGAGCGAAACACACCACAGGCACTGGACAAACAGATGGCAAAAGCAGCCAGTTCTCACTTAAGTTGACGTATAGATGCAGGTAAAAGACATGTCTGAGGAAATTTTGAATTTACTGTTGTCTTCAGTAAAGATTTCACTGGTGTTACAGAGGCTTTCCACCATTTCAGTTGAAGATAAATTGTCCAAAACAGCATTTAAAGCAGCCTTTTAAAACTTTGTTGCCCTTTTAAAGTTTTTTTAGTGGGTTTATTAGAGGCATTTTTTCCACGAGTTTTCAACAAAAAAACATTAAACCCCATCAGATTTTAGACAAGAATAATCAAAAAGTCATTGTTTTACACAGCAGACATAAATCTGTTGTTTTGATTATGGCTGCAACTAATTGTTTTCATACTTTAATCTGATGACTATTTTCTCCATTAAACTGATCTATTGTTTTGTTGACAAATAACTGAATATAAAAGTAGTTGAGCAAAGGGTTTTATCTACATCTGATACATAAAAGTGTGTGCAGATTCTTGGTTATAAATGTATGCACAAAAGTGTATATATGTTGGTTCCTTTTGTCTGATTTATAAGGCTGCTATTAAACTGTCATTTTTATAACTTTCAATCATTGTGGAATTTTATGCACATGCACGTTTTCATTTCATCCTCACTATTAGTCTGATAAATCAGTAGCATCACAAATTATTGGACATGACAAAGAAAAGGCAGGACTGAAGAGACGCTTAGTGGAATGGTAGAATAAAGTTGTTGTATTTCTTATTTATTAATTTATTCTAAGTCATATGATTTCAGTAGGTCAGCTAGGAATGTGGAACAGCACCTAAATTGCACTGAAAGAAAAAAAAGCAGTAGATAAGAGTAAAAATCTTGTCAACTAATGTAAAATATCACTGCACATCCATGAGAGCATAAAATTTGGAATAATTCAACTGTTAATGTAATGGCCCCTGTCACAAAAAAATATTAAAGACTGAAACACAATCCTAAATCTGCTTATTCTATGCAAAATTTAGTGATAATTTCCGCTCATGTTGCACATTTACATCAGTTTTAGCTATAATATTCCTATAAATAAATAGACCTGTACAGTTTTATATCCACTATGTTAAACACTGATATTGGTTCTTGTCTATGTGGAGTTTGTGTGTCCTCCCTGTGCTTGTCTGGGGTTCTTCTCTTCTGTCTGAAGCTATGCAGGTTAATCGCTATCTCTATATTGCAATGTGTTTACTGTGTATATAAATATCAGCACTGTAATTAACTGTCCTGGGTCTTCTCCGCCTTCACCAAAGGTCACCTGGAATCTGCTCCAGATTCTGCAACCTTGGAAAGGACAAAACACACTTGGAGAAAATGGAATATGTTGCTTTAAATGTCACAATGACATGGATATAATTTGCTAGCGGTTACTCTTGCCATACTAATTTCGATCTTGAGGGATTGGCTGATATTGTTTGAAACTGTGTTTGATTTTCGTTGCCAGTTTTTCATCAGATCTGTAAAACCAGTTATAATGTTGTGCATTGTGGGAAGTGGAGTCCAACTTTAAGGTGTGTCTGTTTCCTTGCACATCCATGTTTTATTAAAAGCTACCAGGGAGCAGTGTTTTATAGAAACAAAGTAATAACACTTCACTACTGTACTCGAGCTTGTTTTGGGAGAATTTGTGATTTACTGAGTATTTTTTATTCTGTTCAATTTCACTCCATTTCCTAACTTTTTTTTTTTTTTTTTTTTTAAGATTAGATTTTTTTATTTCGGTCATAATACAAAACATGCACAAGGCAGGTAAGACACATATTCTCACTTATTTAATACATTGCTTGACCAAATAGGTTTAGGGCTGAAGCCAAAGCTTATTTGCTCACCATTATCATTACCTCACCAAAACAAAAAAAGCACAATGCAAAAGTCAAACCCAACACAACTGTCCAAATAGAATGCCTCAAAGGGAGTCACTTTTTTTCTTTTCCATCCCTATTTTCCCTTTTCTCTTTCCTACTCATACTTCTACTCCCATACATTTTAATCACGATATCGTTACTCATTCCAAAAAAAAAAATTAAAGGAAATTCGGTGTTTTTAATCGCTGAGGTTATCATTAACTGCAACAAAATCAGAAAGATGATTTGTCATTGGGCCTAAACATGTAATGAACAAGTGTAAATGACATCCACACTCTGTTACTATGAAGGAGAGTTGAATGAAGCTCTGTCATAAAACAGGTTGTATTTTAGTGGTTTACTTTGGATTCCTTGTTTATATAATGTTGGCTCCATATTTTGAGTAGCTACATAAACTTCATAGTTTTATTTTATTCAGTTTGGTCAAAGTTCTAATCAGTGTTGTACCTGAACGCGTTCATTGAACGATCGTTCACGAACTATATCATATTTTTAACAAACGTGAACGACTCGTTCACTTTTGCCAAATGAATCTAGCATCTACAAGAGGAGACGGCACCACAGTAGCTGCTGCACAACCTTGAAAAAAATGGTGGATCAAACCAGTTCATGTGCTCTCTGTGGAAATAAAGTCTCGTTTTTTTCCCTGCATGTTTTCAGAACAAGCAATGGCACAAAACCTAGCTGGATGCTACTCTGGTAAAGGTAAACACATATAGAGAGCGAGAGGGCAGGGGGGAGTGTTCCTTCACCGGTAAACTCTGTTGTTTGACCTCAAGTCATTTTTCTACGGTGAAAAAACAGCTGGAAACAAAGCAATCCGGATGTTTTTTTAAAAAAATAGAACCAACACACAATGTATTCAATAACAATGGAGAACACAGTAATATTAATGAAATAACCATGGAACGACAGCTTTAAATACAGTAAATAGTAGATATTTTAAGGTGTTAACTTAAGTAACATTTCAGTTGGTGACTTCCACTTCTGCTCAAGTATGACTTACCAGTATTTTACAACACTGGGTGGGTGGATGGGTAGGTGGGAAAGGGAGGGGGGCATGAGGAGAGTTATAGGCAGTTTCCACAGACTGTAGTCAAGCACTGACATGTAATCAGAATATGTGTCAATCAGAAATGTGTCCACAGTGTGCCCCTGGGGTAATTAGTGTATTTGGCAGTTCACAAGGTGGCTTGCATACAGTTGCGAATCCCCTCGTAGAGTAATGACTGTCAGCTTCCTCCTGCTGTCTCAGTTTGGGTTGGGTGCCAAATGAGATTGATAACCACCTGAATCAAGATGGATCGACCCATGCTTCACCCCAAGAGCAGTGAGCACCGGCTATAGGCTGAGTCATCCATCCTCAGCAGTAGCGCGATCGATCTTCCTCTGTCAAAAGTACAGTTACTGTCAGTGTAGAAGATAGAAGACACTGTGGGACAGAGGCACAGGTCAAAGTGTTACATTCAGGCTGTCTCTGACTGTTTCCTGAGAAATGACTTCACATTTAAGACAACCTATTTGAGTAACCCTTGGAAGAGGACAGAACTGGAGGTCAAACTCCATCAACACTGTCTCACAATAAATTAAATGGGAAACATTTAAACTATGCTCTGTCTCAGAAGACAGCAATGTCACCCCAGGGCGTTAGAATTTCTCTGTGGATCCAATAAAACACATGTTCTGCAAGGTCCAACTTTTTTACAAGCAGCTCCCAGTAAGTACACTGTAAAATCTAATTAGTTGACTTTACTTAGAAAAACTCAGGAAACCCAAGACCTTAAAAATTAAACTAAAAACTAGCTTACAACTTTTACATCTGTCAAACTTAAAAGTGGTGCACACTAGTTTACTCAGAAATGTTAACGTCATCGGTTTCCCGAGTTTTTCTAAGTGCAGCAAACTTATTGGATTTTACAGTGTAAAGTCAACTAATGATTTATGGAAATGTCAGATTAGCACTTCAATTGTTTTGATGGTGAGGAAGTAAATATCTGTTTACAGCCTAAAATGTCAAACTACAAACCATGGTGGTGCTGATTCCATGCTTTATATAAACTAAAAATAATACATCACTTTTAAAATGGCATTTTCCTTTGTTAGAACCTCAGCCCAATGTACAGGGTGGATTATTCTGCAAAGCTACAGGACATCCATGCACAATAATGCTCACAGAACAACAAGACATCCTCTGTAATTGCACATCTTGAATTATATAACAAGCAAATCACGATTCCTGTGGATGAAAGGAAAACACTTCTCATTTTTGAAGTAGCTCAGGCAGCATTTCACACGTAGCTCCCGGTGTAGTGGAATGTGTCATCTAATATTTTGTAGCACAAGAAGAGCTAGTGTCATTTTATCTTTTTTCATGTGAAATGTGAAATAACACTTGCTCTTTTCCAAATTCTGTGTTTTATCAAAGATTAACTGTTTACAAGCAGCAAATGGAAAAGGCAATCAATGAGGAGTGTGTTTGCATCTGCATCTTTGTAACACAGCAACAACACTTCTGATTCAGATTGGCTTCACTCGTCATTTTCCTTTTTCAAGGAGTGGAAATAATTTTCTGGGACACCAACACATTTGTTTTGTGTTTGTTTGCTTTTATTTTGTACTTTTCTTATTCAGCATTTTAATGAATTACATTAAAAATCACATTTAACCATGTAAAGCCTGAACCATTAAATCATTGGCAGATAATTTCAGTTTTTTCAAATTTTATTGGTCCTTCGAAAACAACCAAAATATTTTCAAGTATCGATTTCTATGTTTCAGTTTAAATTTCATATCATGTTTGTTACATCAGGTCTGAATGCTCAAATATTATTTTAAATAAAGAAAAACACAATATAATATAAACAGGTCTAACAAATTGGTACTATAATTCCTTTTCAAAATTGGCAAAGTTCTGCCTCCTTCTTCATTAATACAGTAACAGTGTTTTAGTGTCACTGGAAAGGCCTGTGGTGAATGAATTTCTCCCCCCTGGTGGATTATCCATGTACTGCATGTATCTAATTATATACATGAGGGTTTTCCAGAAAAATATATCACACTAATTATGTATCGGGCTTCAAAATTCATCTTTGAAATATGAAACATTTGGTGTTAATTGGGTTAAGTCACTGAACTTAACTGGAATACGCTACGACAAAACTTAGTTTTGTTGTTTTTTTTTTCTTATTTACAATCCACACACTTTAAAAACTGCATTGTTTTGTGTTTGTCTGGTGCAGCTAAAACCTTTGAAACACAATAATGACTTTTTTTCCACACTCACCAGTGTCTAATATGTGTAAATAAATAATATGTGTCTGGGTGTTAAGGGCACATATTCTTATTGCAAACCAAATCTAATCCTGCCTTAACATGCTGTGGGAATTATGGTTAATACTAGTTACATTGTCAAAATTGCACATGAACAACCTCCCATGTTCAATGGAGAACTAGGGGAAAATAAACCTCTGAAACATAAGCTACTAAGATAAAAATAACATTTTAACTTTGTAACATGATGGAGGGTAATGAGAGATTAATTGCAAATTATAGACGTATTAATGTTCTGCTGCTGTTAGCTGACAATTCTGCACATTTATACACAAAAGAAATCAATGCTGTATTAAATTAATACCGTACATTCAAAACTGTTTTATCCAAGTAGCAGGTTGTGATAAATTGTCAGTCAATGTTCATTTCACTACAACAAAAAAAGGACTTCAACACAATGCATTCATAATATTGAATTCACAAGTGGAAAGGATCATCTTCCCAAGAGATGTGAAAGCAGCATTATTTCCTCTATTTGACATGAGTAGGGATCAGCACAGGATTATGAAATGAACAACCATGAAGCAAAGCTGAATATTCACTAGTGAACAACTAAATGGGCTGCATGGGCAAAGAAGACTGTACGTTTAAACAATAAAAGAATCTCACAAAATGAAAATGAAACAGTGATCTGTCATGTGGTCTCAGATGATGTGATAAATTTAACCGTGAGTCTAATCTACAGCAGCATCCATTGGAACTGCCCACGCCTCCCCTTCCCTTGAGGAGCTCAATAAAGAGACAAAAACAAAAAGGCTGTTATTAGAGACAGTGTTTTGTTAATTATGGGTATTTAGTTGCTTTGATATGACCTCAGGTCCACAACCAAACATAGTATGTGACTGTAATGTACTCAAAGCTTGTTGCCATCTGTTCTAAAACAAAAAAAAGAGGAGGTAGTTCATTCTGATCTAGTATGGAAATACAGTTTTGCAACATGAGGGACTGGACAAAAACCTAATCCCTCTGTGTAAATCATTTTGATTATGCACTAGTAAATCCCCCCATATCATGCCATGAACTATTTACACCCCCTCATGGCTCACACCACTATGATGTCACGATACTAGCTGAAACAGTTGGAAGCTGGAGGCAAACGCTGATCACCGTTACACAAAAACTGCAAAACCAAAAAGTCAGACTTGAAATGTCATCATATATCTGCTGTTGCAAGTAAAACAATCATAGGCCGAGCAACCAATCATTAGTTGAACGCAATTAGATGGACAGATTGGACTGAAACACTCATCAACAACTCACGGGTGTGCAGCACACACTTCATATCAAGTAGGTTTCGGTAGCACGGTTGCTGAGTGGTTAGCGCTCTTGCCTTACAGCAAGAAGACCTGGGTTTGATTCCCAGACCGTGCAGGCCTTTCTGTGTGGAGTTTGCATGTTTCTCTCCCCATGTCTGGATGGGTTTCCTCTGGGTGCTTCGGTTTCCCCCATCACCCAAAAACATGTTTGTTAAGGTAAAAATCCTCCAGGCAGGTGATTCTGACCAGTGGGAGATGGGTCACCGGGCGCTGCCCACTGCTCCTGACAGGTGCCCTGATGGCATCTAGGGTGGGTTACATGCAGTGTATAATGAAAAATAAAGTACTTTACTTAAACTGTGACTGAGATAATGTTAAGTTAATGTTTAATTTGGGAATTTTGGTTACATTTAAATGTTAATGCTAACCACTAGCTAAGTCTGTGTTACACAGGTAAAAGTTGAATGCTGCATTACCTCTGGTTCTCAAATCCAGTCCTCGTGAACCAGTGTCCTGCATGTTTTACCTATTTCTCTCTAGACCTAGTTCAATTATTGATCAGATCTTCAGAAGTCTGATAATGATGTAATGGCTTTCAGGTGTGATGGAAGAGGGATATATATATATATATATATATATATATATATATATAATTTTTGTATTTTTAAGTTTGTTTGTTTTTTTCTTAAATTAATTAAAAAAACATTTTGGCTATTTTATTTTATTTTTTTAATTAAAAAAGAAGATGAAGAAGAAGCTAAAACATGCAGGACAATGGGCCACGAGGACCAGATTTGTGAACCACTGTGTACATGCAGTGAGTGATGGTGTAGGCGTCAGGGAATGTTGTCAAGTTTTTAAAATAACATTTACACTCTTGGAAAGTTCACACAACCATTAAACTATTCATTTCCCTCATCCATCTCAGCAAAAACACTTAATTAAACCATACTAATCTACATAGACAAGCTAGGATGTTGGAGGTGTTTTGCCACCAGTTAAGCCCCAAAAAACTCAACACATTGTTTACAAACTGTGAAAGGGTTCATAGTACTGCTGGGGTTGTCACATAAGCATAACATCTCAAAGTCTCAACTTTACACTCTAACTGTCCCAACTGTTCCACAAAGGGCCGGTGTAGCTGCAGGCTTTTGTTCCAACCAAGTAGCAGCACACCTGGACTGAATAAATCAACTGATCTCAGTCTTCAGAGTCGCTTCGTCAAACTGTGTACTCTTGATTGGTTGGAACAAAAACTCACAGCCACAGCGGCCCTTTGTGGAATAATTTGGACATGCCTGATGTAAATACACATCTTCACCTTCAATTATATACTATCTGTTAATAACCAGGTCCAAGGTCATAGTTAAACTCATCCAGTGTCCATTCATAGCTATTGTTTCAGTATCAGTGCTGTCCAACCACATCTAAAGGATCTGAAAACAGGAAAAAAAAAAAATCTGTTGTTGCTGTTTTGACCAATTACTAATGGTGTTGAGAAAAAAAACACCAAAATAACACCAAACTTTTCAATATATTCCATTTTACACCAATGCCAAGCCACCATTGTCCTCTTGTAACAACGTAACAATTGAAGGGGGTAATTGCAAATTCATGCCACACTGAAGAATAACCATTACAAAAACCCCCCCAAAACAATCAAAAATAGAGTATGGCATTTTTCATTCATTATCTTTTCCCAGTAGCCTGTTTTTGCACCTGGTTTGCATGTGGCCTACTGTTGTACATGTCGAACCAACTTGTCTTGACTGGCAAGACCCACAACCTCTGGAGAAAAGTGTTTTCAATCTGTTTCCAATTACGCCGTATATGAAGCATCTATTGTTTTCCTGAGCGGCCAGAGAGCTGCCAAGGGATTCACGAGCAGACTGAGCTACTGCCAGACCTCCCAGAACCCCATTCTGTCTGGAGGCTGCACATTACCATACTATAATAGCCCCAAGGGTGGCTGGGTGAGTGACGGAGAGGGGGATTGGTTTACAGGCCCTCCAGTCCTGTCTGGGTCACTAGAGGACCTAAAAAGGACAATGTACACCCAACACCTCGTAGCCAGACTCACCACACAAACACATGTCCAATTGAGTGGTGTAGATTTAGACTATGGGATGTGTTTTTGAACAAATGCTCACACTCTGACTCAAATACCCAGCATTAATCATAGCACCTCTGTTCAATATTTCAGCTTGATGAGAGAGGAATCAGTTATCAAATACCCAGTGAATACACATCTTTTCTTTGTCTATTGCACGTAATATATTCTCAAAGCCAGTAAGAAAATCCATAAACATGAATAAACTATACCTACTGCATTTCATATTGACTACATGAGGGGTAAGAAAATCCTTTTGACGATGCTGAAAAGTTGCGTTGGAACGCTTCTCACTATGTTCAAAGTACGAAGGAAAATCCATCAGTTACACAATTCAGGATTTTACATTTAGACCACGCACAATGTCTCTTAGTACCTGCTTCTTTTGATCTACCAACTGCCTTCTCCTTTTACCAAGAAAGATACACCTTGTGACATTCAACTTTGAAGTTGATCTTATTTCCATGCTGTCATGTTAACTTTCACGGAAAGCCACACAATTGCAGAGACATGTCTGGGCTTTTATCAGCTGCTGCTTGTTTTCTTATCAGCTCCACGGATGTACAGTGGTCTGTCTGCCGCTGCAAATCGATTGTGAGACTACTTCTAAGGAATCTTTGATGTTTAATGGTATTACAGATGCGTTTTTCTAACAAATAAGCATACCCATCAGCCATCAAGTTAAATGACAGCTGTCATATTAATTATCTGTCAACATAAGGACACAAGTGCCTGTAGACAGCATTTCAGGAATAATGATGTCCATGTCCCTTTAATGTCTGCTATAACACCTCCTGACACTGAATCTTCTGGGACTTTAGGGAACAAAAATGTATGCATCAGTACATATTGAAAGCAGACATTAAATGCATCACCAGGTACATGCTGGGTTTTATTTCACCCAGATAGAGAGTGAATTCACACCACATCCATTATCTACATCATTAACAAACATCAGCTGGAGATTTAGTTGACGTGTATTCAAGTAGGACCTTGTTTTGAATTTTGGATAAACCACTCATTTAAATCTTAGCTTTAATCTTAGCAAAATACACTGTAAAATATGAAAAAAAGTTGAATTGCAACATAAAAACATGTCAATGAAAATGCAATGCAAAGTTGTTTATTTGATTTGTTTATTTTATTTTGGTGCTAATGTTTAAATTGAATATAGCTGTAGTTTTTATAGGAAGAATATGTTAACAAAACCAGATTTCTATGCAGGAATTATATTTGCCTATTGTTTTGAGAAAATCCAACTATAAAATGAAAAACAATGTGGTGCTGTTTAAATTGCAAAACAATGTCAAAATTACAGCATTTAAAAAACCCCAAAACAAATAATTAGAAATAAGTAAGCCTTATTTGTTCCGCATAGGATCGCTTGGGTTGAAATTCTGCCTGTTGCTCCCGCAGTTCCTTGTCAACTGCATCTCTTATGCAATTTAGCATGGCATGGCAATGGACCTTCCCTGGTATAGACAGAAGTCTAACCCCTCTCGAGTTGTCATAATCTGCAAAGTTGCCCTTCTTGGGGATCGGGGATGCATACCACTACTGCATTTCTCCAGTCCTCTGGTACTTCCCCTAGGTTCCAGACCTGGCACATCCACTTGACAATGGATTCCTCTGCTGCTTTAAGCATTTCTGTGATGTCCATTCCGGGTGATTTGTTCTTCAGGGTCTCTTTGGCCTTTCTTATTTCTGACTCAGTAAAGTCACTTCTGTCAATTGCAAGGAGGTGTGAGGATACGTCAGTGATTGCGGGTGTAGTGGAATAATAAAACTGTGGAATAATTAAACATTTACATAATTAGTATGAAATTAAAACAGTTAAATACTCATTTGATTCTCCACGTATTACATCATTTTCTGTAAATCACTTTTATTTAGTTTTGTATTCGTCCAAAAAAATTTATTTCACAATTCTTCTACACTATGCACTGTTAATGTCATACTAAAAGATTTTATATCATATTTATCTTTATCATTCAACCAAAACAAGTAGAGCAGAGCTGCTGATTTGATTGGTCCATTCAACAGCTATTATGTTCATTGGATGCTGTTTCTGGTCAGTTAGGCTGGTAATACTACATGACATATCACATAAAACATGCATACTCCATCACAACATTTAAATCCAAACTCCAAACCCATCTGTTCAAACTGGCATATTCACTTTGACATCACACTGTACACCAGACTTAGTTTTAGATTGAGGTTTTATTTTAATTATGTTTAATGTTGTATTTGATGTTTTTTTTATTGTCTGTAAGGTGACCTTGGGTGACTTGAAAGGCACCACTAAATAAAAGGTATTATTATTAGTGATATGAAATCAGTACAGACTTATTTGTAAATGCTGATAGTCAATGATTTCATTATGAACACTTTGGCTTTTGATTGGAAAAACAACAGTATTTATACCCAGTAAATCATTCTGTGTTAACCCAGGATCCATTAGTGGAGTGAACCAGCATCAAAAGGAATCATTAAAGTCAGTCTCAATCATTTAGTGAGAGTACACAGAACCTGTTAGCGCCTCATTTTACTTTTAACTTGAAGCAGGTTTGTATGCTGGTGTGAAAATATTGTAACATTCCATTCCCATAGAGCTGCAGAGCAAATTGAAGCCAACTTCAAGCAAGGAAACATGAGCTACTGTATATATTGCAGGTGGGCGTGAAGTGTGACATCTGTGCAGAATTGCACGTTTCCCCAAACAACGAGGTCAAGAGAAGAGGATAAGCATCGCCCAGTCATGTTGTCATGGAGACCGTCTGAGAATGCAGTTTATATCTTGGGCTTAGTTCAAGCAAATAGAGGGGAATGACGATTTTCACTCTTCATTCGAATCATAACTTGTATTTTGTTTCCTGGCTCACTACGTAAGCTTTCATCTGCTGCTTTCAAGACCACTGTGATGGCTTTTTTCCCTCGACAATGCAGTAATAACTACTGCCATGGGCCCATGTGGATGAGAGCACATCTGCTTGTAAATGAAAACCCTTGAGCAAAAATAACTCAAAATGAGATGCTATTCAATCACTCGAGTGGTATCACTGGATTTATTTCACTATTTTTTGGCTCCAATCAGCCGCAAATGCAAATGAAGGGTTTCAATCCAAAACAATATACATCCACTTTGAATCAATCTGACATCTAGTCTATAAATAATATACTGATAGTGGGCAATATCTCATTTTGTACTGAAACTCTTAGAAAATACATTATTGTGAGTACAAAAAGTAATTGCACAGGATTACAATGTAGTAGAAAGAAGGTTGCATTAATGGCATGACTGAAAGTACCTTGTCAACCAGTGAATCTCAAGAGGCACATATTGGAGTTGAAGAGAGCCATTGGCTACATTTACATGCACACAATATTTTGCTGAATGATCAAGTGCACTCAACATTGTGATTTTGATCCAATGCTGTGTTACAAAGCCAGAAAATAAAATCCAAACTTATATTCATATTAACCAGTATAAATGAGACTGTCTTTGAACAACCAGTGTGTACAATTATATTTGTGATAGATTCTACCAACTTTATCCCATATACCATATCACAGGGAGTGAACACACGCTGGGTTAAGACAAGAGAAACAAAACAAAAACAAGTAGACACCATAGAAATGCTGACTCTAGACCCTCAATATTTCATGTCGCTCCCTTTGAACTCTTGTACCGGCAGATCTGAAACAAGCTACATTTTCTTGTCTTCGCTCCCTGCACTGATGTGATGATGCAAAACAGCAATACACAACAAGGCAGGTAACAAATAACATTTGAGGTGAAAAATTCCCCCCAAAATACAACCAGCCAAACAGACTGTTTCAAAGTATAGAGGATCTCTGACTGATGGCAGAGAGGTTTCCTTCCTGTTGTGGGTGGGGGCTGGTGTTTTGCCTGCACAGCTCAACAAGACCAGCCAGAAAATATGCAGGCGCTTTGGTGCAAACAACGCAGAACATCTTTCCAGATATAACAGTCTAAATGCATTTGACTTCATGTCTTTTATCTTTTATGTGTGTAGAAAAAGGAGCAGAAAATAGTCATGATTTCCAAACCCTCATGTGGTTTAAGTGAAGTTTTGAGAAGCAGAGGAATGTGCTGGCAACTGACAGAGAGCACCCACATTCCCATAAAACCGAGGGGTGTGTGAAAGTGTCGGTCAGAAGTGGCCTCAGTCGCCCACGTCACTGTCTTGGTCGCCTATGAGCCACAGGAAGTGGAAGCTAAGCGCCAGCAGGGCAGTGCCCAACAGGTCGCCCAGTGCCGTCAGGTAGGGGATGGAGAAACTGTCCGGGTCTTTGCCGCTGCGCCACATGGAGTGCACCATCCAATCAGCTATGCACAACAACAACAACACCTGAAAGAAAAGAGAGAGAGATGAGCGATTGTGATCAAAGAATGGAAAGAAAACAAAGGAAAGACAGTTTTCAAAGTGGTTGTAAACAAACGGCAGGAGGAAGGCCAGGGAGTAATGGACAGAGCAGCAGACTGGCTACGACGAGGCTATTCATAATTCAACTTTCCACGCATGGAGGGAACGGTGCCGAGAGAAAAAGAGAAGTCTATTAAAAGATAAGGACAAGTCTATAATTTAAGGGGAAATGAGCTGTCTAGAGTTGGCAGAGCAAATATTATAAAAACCAAAAAAAGTGGTGCATTCACTCAAAGACAATGATGTATTAAGTATACAAAGAGGCATGACGGTATCAGGAGGCAGCACAAAGAGGTCATATGATTATTGATTTTTTATTTTTTTCATATATATTAAAAGTGTGAATTTTGTCGACAGCCATACTTTGCTTTAAAATGGCAATGTTTCAAGTTTAATAGTATTTGTAATCCCATTAAACACATGTGGCATCCTGCATTCTTATCCTGTAATGACACAACACAGAGACACAAAGGACGTGTCTTCCAAGCTTTCCAACTTGACAGGGTGTTCTAGCTTTGTCTTTTATTGGTGATGACAGGGTGGCACAGTCGGACATCCTCTCAGTTGTTGCAATTGTTACTTTCCATCCGTTGTCTGAGACGAAACTGCCATCTGCAATCCATCATTTACAGTCCATAATTTCCCACCGAGGGTAAAAGCCTGTTTTTTTTTTTTCCCCTCAGACTGAAACAGAAAGGCAGGCGAAGCGGGGGTGGGTGGGTGGGTGAGGGTGCGAGAGTAAACTTTCAGCCTGTCAGTTTTTCAAGGACCCAGATTTATACAGTTTCAAATTTTGGTCATATAAATGACAAATGAAACAGATGAGACAAATATAACAGAGCATCAATCCATCATGCAGCCCGCTCTCCCTTCTTTCTCACATTCACTTCCTTAATCATGTTTGAGTGGCAATAGCTCGGGAACGTCTACAAGATAAAAGCCGTTTGATCTCTTGAGATGGAGCGCTTGTTCGCATCATCCTTTGTGTCCATTTCTTCAATCACAGATCCCTTCCACAGGTAGCGAAAGGAAATCTGTTGATAAGAATCATGTCTGAAGGATTTTTTTGTTTGTTTACGGGTGTTGGTAGAAATGTGACTTGAATGCCAATCCTGTGGTTATGTCACAAACAACTTGGAAAGAGTAAAAAAACAAAAAAAACAAAAAAAACAAAAAACAGGCTTGAGCTAAAATAATCTAAAGCCACATATTCCAACATGGGCAAATGAATGACACTCCAGAAAGATTCACGCAGAGCAAGAGTCTTTCTGTATGAGCTATTTTCACACAGTAACTGTTTGTATTACAGTTTTTCACAAAATAGAAGTCCAAAAACAGAAAATTGGTGATATGTAATTAAAGTTTGCTCTTGTCATCTTGCAGTATTTATTTGAAGAAGAGGTTTTCCAAGAAGTGACAACTCTTCCATTTCACTTTTCTCAACCTACGCTACTTCCTAGTGGTTTTCTAGCCTCGCAGTAAATCTTACTTCTATGGGTCATGCCACGTCATTCTGGTTTTTATCTGTTTGTGTATTTGTTTGACTGTTGGCAAAACAACTATTAGCAGGACAACTTATGAATGGATTTGGTTGAAATCTCCCGGGAAATTTGACACTGGCACCAGGAACACATGACACAATTTTGGTGGTGATCAGTGGAGGTATGGGGGGGGGGCGCTGACCACTGCTCATAGAAGTGAAAGGGAGGTGGGGGCTGATTTGCCTTGGTGGAGTCTGCACTCCGACTGTTTTTCTTGTTAGAACTGTAATTCTATTGTAATTCATTAAGGACATGACATAAATAATAAAAATTGTGATGTGGAGTCTCTTGTACTATGCATCTTAAATCCTCAAATAAAACTGATTTTGTTTAATGAATTGCACTGGAGTCATTTTTATTTAGCGGTTTCCAAGAGAATAAATGTGGTAAATGTGCTAACTTTGACAACTAATGTGCGATACTGAATTTGCATCAATGTCAATGCAAAAAAGGTGACATTTAAAAAAAAAAAAAAAAGGTAAAAAAAAAAACTAGGCTGAACTCCATGCCATTTTTTTCTGACAAAGTTGACAACTATAGACATCTATGATAAAAATTTGAAGGGTGTGATCAATTGCACACATGGTGAACTGTGGCCTTTAATATAGATTTTTTCTTTTTCTAAATGACTCAACTTTGGAGTCATATTGTGGAGCAAGTAAGGTAGATGGATCAAATCTGATTCTATGGGAAATTAGTCATGGGGACCAAAAATGTAATATGTCAAAGATAGATAGAGGAGCAGTGGAAGCTCAAAGTTGGACCAAATGCAACTTTGTCAAAATAATTTTAAAAAATACCCCAAATTCTGGAAGGTCTTTCCTTAAAAACTATAAGGGTTATTGGTCTAAAACTTATTATTAGTTTGTAAGTCCATAAGATGAAGCTGAATTGGGTGACATGGGAAATTTCTGTTTTTCTGGATGCTTTGACACAGAATGACCCCTATGTCTTTAAATTGTCTCTTCATCAACATACAGGGTGTCCCAATTTTTTTTTTTACATAATCTAATAATTTGTTTAAATGTAGTTTTTTTTTTTTATAGAAATACAATTATTATTATTAGTTGTAGTAGTATTAGTATTAACAATAATAATAATAATAAATGTTTTGTTCAAAAACATTTATTGTTCTTTCAGAAATAAAAAATAATTTACAATCCAACGTTTCAAGGCACTTAAAGCACTTTACATGATTGAGGGTTAGGGATAGGGTTTCATTCACTCTTATATTCTCCCTCTGGTGGTGGTAAACTACATACAGTTGCCCTGGGGCAGACTGACAGAAGCGTACCTGCCAATTCATGGACATCTCAAATGATGTCAATTTTTGGGGGGACACCCTGTCTTTTTTATTTCTCATTTTCAAGTTGGCAAATATAAATGGGAAGACGGTGTTTTGGTTTTTTTTGTATACTTTTGCAATTTTGTGATGAAACTGAAAAAATGACAGAAACCTTAATTTAACCAGTTAGCCTAAAACTCAAAAATCTGCAGCATCATATTTGACGTAGCAAATTGCCATAGAAGAAGAAAACAGTTATTGTCTTTCTTAGCACAACTGACCATTTCCATCTGTGATTTGTACCTCTGTGTCGTACAAGACCATTAAATATAGAGGACACCTGGTACTTTGGCAAACCTGTTCAGAATAAAACATGATGAGCTGAACTGAACTCATGCGAGTCGTCTTGTTTATTACTCTTAGAATGAATGAGGCATTTGTACGAGTGGTTTGTGCGTCAAGGTCACATTTGCTCACTCAGTAATGCATCAATGAGACATTCAGAGGATTAAATTAATCATATAAAAACTACTAATACAATACCTGAATGTGAGTCTAATATATTCATGTCATTTCTATACGTCCTTTTATTCAAGTCATGCAACAGAATAAGCCAATATACGATATTGGATCAACGATGTGAAACGCCTTGTAATGGTCTGCAAATCAAGTATTGGAGAGAGCAGTTATTTTCAAGAGTACAGCTAAACCCAATTATTTTTTCCCAGATGATACATATCTACGTCTCTGAAGAAGCTGGTAGAGTGACATTAATACAGATGCCGTGTGTGTACTTAAAGGTTTATTTGAATGTGGGATAGAGGTTTAGACTTAAGACAGATACAAAGGCACAGGAGATTTAAAAGAGGAAATCTTATGTCTCACAACTTGTGGGATGAAACGTGAGTGAAAGAGGAAAAAGGATACGAGACCTTATTCGTCTGTAATCTTAAAGTCCTACTCTCTCACCTGGGAGATCACTGCAAAGAAGTGCAGATTTGTACTGGCTGGCATTTACACTCTGGATCACGTATGATTTGTCCGGGCTATTCTCAAGCTCTGCGAGTCTCTCTATTCAATTCTGTCTTGGAGTGAAACTGGCCAAATGAGGCAGTAAGGCCTGTTTTCCTATGACACCAGGACATTAGTAGAACTCCTGGAGTCTGCACATGTGATTGTTGGGTAATTATCTGCCAAAACAGGCTTGAGATACATTACCGGATTACTTCAGCACCTTCCACAGAGCAATTACACCTCAGTGGACGTCATTTTGGCTCACCTCACAGCGCACTCTGTGGAATATCCTGTCCTGAAATCTGAGATCTCTTCTACTGTTGGCTTTTCCTGGTGTATCCTTCTGCTTCTCTATCTGCAGAATGTTCATTGAACTCAAAGGGTTTCATCCAATGTACCATCTGTCGTTACTCTCAAACCATCTAAAGATTCATCTTGGCAAGCAACATGGTTCTCACTCCACATGGTTTATGCTAGAAAAACAGGAACTTGCCACACTTCAGTCAGAAAAGAAACATTTTTTTTCCCACTTGGAACAGGTGTACCCGATTGGTGTAAGGGGGGTTGAAACATAAATAACACATTTTCATTTGTCTCCTCAAAAGAAGATGATACAGAGAGAAGAGTACAATTACAAAGTAAAAAATAAATAAATAACCTAATAAATATTACAAGAAAAAATATTTTTTCCAGTGTAGACAGCAGCTGTCCAAGAACAAAGAGGTGCTGTGAACGTTGCCTGTCAATACTGTAAGTCATTACAGGGTGGGAAAAGGAGGATATCGCCTGATACAGATACAAGAAGATTTTTAAATATTACTCTAAAGTATCAGCCAGCAGATATATCAGTCTATCATTAGTGACAACAAGTCACCTCCTCCTTCACCATAGGGCAGAAGTAATAACCAGTTAGCCAAATTTGTATTTTTCTGAGACAATTTAAAACAGAAGTTTGCCCATTAAACCTGGTACTGCACCTCTACTACAGGAGAAAATATGTGCTGTGATCAGGCAAATAGGCTTCCAGAAATCAGTTGGATCAAAACCTTTGACAGATTAACAAAATACTTCAATTTTTTTTTGGGGGGGGGGGGGTTACACTGATGTGAATACATGCAACACACACAAATGAAATTCACTTCATCTTGTGAATATGTATTAAAATATAATACTGGTAAGAGTGTAGTAATTGTGTATCATTGTGATTGTGTTGTATAGTCTGTATTGTCTGACTGAACATATCCCAAATTAACTTGTAATTCTCATCTTTATTGGAAACTTATTTTGAACACAGAACCAACAGAAAAACTGACTAAATGTAAACGTGAGTGAATTGGATGAGCATGTGACATTTTGAGATTTTATAAAATACAATGTCAGTGTTGTAACTTGCAAAGCTTTGACATGTTTTTTTTTTTTTTACTTTCTGCAAAGCTGATCAGCTCGAATGACAGATAAGACTTCCAGTGTCTGTGATTCAGATAAGCAGAATACCTTATCTGTCAGGTAACACTGGTAATGTGATGTCATAACCAACCATAACTGGGATAATTAGATTTGAACGTCAGATGGAGACATTCACCTTCTTTTAGTGTCTTTTATAATGTTAGTGAACATAAAGGCTGAGTATTATTAAATGTCAAAGGATGTAGATTCGAGGCAATCACTGCACTCATGCTCACTCATCATTAAAAAAATATTTAACTGTCAGATCATCTTGACTTTTCTTATTCACTCCCACAGTTCACATCATGATGCTACCTTTTTATTAGCTTGTACAGTATAACCTTGCCTTATTTAGGATTTCATATTATCTGTACTTTTGTTGGGCATGACCTGGGATTAGAATATGACCATAAGTACCCAAACATTCAGAAGCAGCCATCGGTTTAAGTGTATTCTTCCTCTTTTCTGCACAGCAACTGTACCGAAAAGCTCATTGAGATATCACAATGAGTCAAGCTCTTGTGCAGAAATGTTTCAATTTCTCTCCTAATTTTCTATGGCTTCCACATTAAGTAGAATATTAGGAAACTGTGCCAGGCAATTTCATCTTATCACTGCTATTAAAAGGAACAGACTGTTATAGTACTTCTTAACTTACACTAAAATGACATTATCAAAATTCCTCCATGTTACCATCAGCTTTGCTTAAATGGGGACTTGTTGAACACAGCGAAGAGGGGAAAAATTTTAAATGAGGAAGGGAAACAGCGAGTATACACAAATCCCTGGGGGGTATTTGGTGAGGAAACAGGAAATAAAACACTTCTACTTGGTTAAAGGAACTATATTTCATTTTGTAGAAGTGAATTTAAGTAATGATGTGACATTTTCATTGATTAATTTTATTTCAAATAATTATATTAATGATTTGCCTTTTTCAGCTCATTATATTCCATTCTCATATTACCATCATGGCAAGTAATACATATACATCATCTGAGGAAGATGACCAATTTAGAAGCACAAAACATATATAGAGTAGTAGCTATTAGTAGCTAGTAGTTATAGGAACATCTTGTTGGGGATACACTGCGAACACGGTTTAAAATGGTTAAACCATTAAAAATAGGACTGCACTCAAAAGAGGTGTTGATCCAGGACTGGTACCCATTTATAATATCTAACTTAATTTTCCTTTATCTGAGTTTTTTTTTTTTACTAGATATGATTCCATTTTCTAAATTATGATATAGATTAAATATTTCTGTCTATATAAACAGAGACATAGCAAAGTTTAAATCAATAGACCAAATGTGAATCCTCAGGATGGAAGACCACCAGAGCAAGGCATGGTCAACATTACTGCTGCATTAGAATGTCTTAGCCCTATTGAAGAGTTCTGTTTTAATCATTATCACAAACACATGCAAAGATAGATCATAGTCAAAATAACACAGTGGAAAGTGATGGAAAAACAGAGATGAAATAGAATTTTTCAAGTGTCATTCAACTGTTTTTATGAAGGTTTATGTAAAACAACAGTGGTCAACACAAACCACGACAAAGGCAACTATTCTAATACATGTAACATGTATGTAAATGGTGGAACAAATACAAATGGTGTTTGTATTATCTACCATATTCAAGTAAAAGAAATCCACCACAACATACATAAAAAAATCTGAAAAAAAAGTCCCTCATGAAATCAGGGATTCTAAATGACTATAAAAAAGCCATCCCAAGCTTGCATTTTACACACTCAAACTGTCGATCTGATGAGTCAATTTACTGTCAGGAGAGATGATGAGAACTGCAGAATCTTTATCACCATCATTACAGCCTGGTTTGAAATGTAGGTGGCAAGACTCAATGAAGGTGCATCCACTATACAAATATAGCCATCTCCTCGAACACCCACGGGTTTGTTGTCAGAGAGACAAAAAGGCATCAGGAACATTTCTTAACTCCCCAGTAAAACAGCCTTGAAGTCTGTACATCCCCTTCAGCGTGAGCACTAGACAGTCTGCCATTCACCTAAACCTCACAGGTAAAAGCTGGCTTTGATGAGTTTTAGAACAACAGTTCCTACCTGGTCTTGCCTCAGGGTGTGAAATTTCCGGTAGACATCAGGTCATGGTCCACATTTGAACCAGCTTAACCTCAAACTCGGTATATTTTTATCCACTGTGGCTGTCAGTGAATTAAAACCCAGGATGTACTTCCTGTGAGCAGATGAACCTAACCGAGTTAGATCCATCAATATCAAGTCACGAAATTTAAATCAAAGTAACTGAAGAATAGCATGGGCTACAAATAAATGAGACATTATTAAAATATTAGCAAATGAGCACCTTTTAAAGCCTAGAACAAATTCAAATATGTTGCAAAAGTTATTTTAAAAGAAAAACATGGAAAAAATAACTATGGTGCAATAAAAGATAAACTTGTAAACCAACTTACATATTACATCTAATCATTGTTCACTTATTATGATGCAAAGTGAGGCCACCCTGGCAGTGCTAAGAGGTCACCAATATTGTAAAGTTGTTAGAATTTTGGGATGAATAAAGTTTATCTCTATTTGTTGTAGTGTTACACCTAATAGAACATGTTATATTAAAGTCCTGCTCAGCTCATTTGCTACTTTACAGGGAAGATTTTGTTTCAGAGGTTTGTCCATAATGTCTGTAATAAGGTGGTGCATCATTCAACTACAAATAAACCAGGCATGTACATGAGAGCTGCATAAAGCCATGTGAGGTTTAAGGTTCAAAAGCAATTATAGATAATGAAATAATTTGTATATAATAAGACATATGACAGACGCAGTCAAATAGTATACGTAGTAATAGGGTTTACTCTTACGAAATCCATGGGTTGAGGTCAAATAACCATGGATTCTGTTGTATATTTGATACTTAGAAGCATTTTAATTTATTCATGTTTTAGAAACCTGCAAATGAGGCATCCCGAAATAAGAAGAAAAGACCCACCTTGTATGGAACACTGCATAATATGAGCAGCATTCATCCTAATAATTACTTTCTGCTTTTCTGCCTGGGTCTGGAGATATACTCTGATGACAAAGCAGATGAAGCACCCGCTCTATGACTAATATCTGCAAGTATGCTTCAATAAACAATTATTCCATAATGACCCTGGTGCTATAAAACAGAACACAAACCATCAGTCAAAGCAGATGATTTGTCAAAAAGACAACAAAAAAATTCATGAATTATTCTCATATGCAGCAGCTCATAAAGTCTGACTATGTAGACTTGCATGACAGGAGGGAAATCTGCAGTGTGTGATAACACTGTTCTGTACTGCTATGACTACTGTATATGACTTGGAATAACCAACCTTGTAAACATCATCAAATTGAAACCAATTACTCTAAGGGGAAGTGACAAGTGCTAAGGTTTCCTTTGATCAGTCCATGGGCAGCATGTAAATGCATGGTAAATAAAAGTTACACATTCATGATGATTCAAGAAGTGTTTTGCAGTGTACTGAACTGTATATGCATAAATATATGGGTGGAGTCAGTCATTCATTTTGATTTGTGACAATGTCAAACACTAGTTTGCAGTAGTATCCCAAGTTGTCCAGTCGATGAATTGATCAGTGTTGTGTCCTATGAGACTGAGAATATTCCACTATTAAAGAAGCATACCGTTTCCTTCCTCATAACTTCAAAATAACCCCATGGGCCCACTCTGCTATTTGATGTTCTATTTGGGGACTGAAGGATCCTTAAAGCAGCTCTACTGGCCACAGATTTAATTGATTTGGAAGGTCTCCAACTCCTCAGTGGCCACGATTACAGCCTAATGTTCCATGTCTGCATTAAAGATTTATGGGATCCTTAAAAACCTTGGAGCAAAGCAAGCATCCACAACATAAGAAAACACCAACAAAATTATCCTGATTCCACATACTATGACAGATGATGAGGAAAAAAACAACCAATAATTGATAATTCAGTTGTACACCCCCCCCCCGAAAAAAAATCATTCAAACCACTGCTACAAACAAAAACATGCAACATTCAGATTTCTGCAGGCTTCTAGTTTCCTCTAATGAGTTAGAACCACTCAACAAGCTATTTTACACAGGAACGTACTCGGACAATTTGTAGACACAAAAATAGCCTAGGAATACATTATATATATATATACGTGTGTGTGTGTGTGTGTAATTACCTGATATATACAGTATACGTAGCCTGGATGACTAGAATCATGCAACTAAAGATTTCATGGCTCCTATATAATTTATTTTTTGTACAATAAGAAGATGGGCTGTTGTATTCGATCTTATAAAAACCATACAAAGAAAAATAAAAGTATCTGTCTGTGTAAATCAAAAACTGCATTGGAAAACGCACTAAATGCAGTCAACCCAAGCTCACCTGTAGCATCGCAGCTGCTAAGTAGACGGACATGAAGATGGGCGTCAGAGTGGTGTGGCCGCTCTTCATCAAGTGAATGGTGTACAGGAAGATCAGGTGACCAGGGATGACTAACAGGAAAAGCACCTGAGCAGATCGATGATTGGCTCCTGAGGAAATATGACAAATGGAAAAGACAGGGACTTGTAAAAATATTTTAAAGTGATTTTTCAACATTATAGACAAAATTCTAACTTAACCTATGGGGACACAGTGTCACTTATCTATCCCTTTCAAAATAAATGTTTTTCAATATTTCATTTTTACAAAGTGATTTATCACCATTTATTCAAATGTTATCCAATGAATTTTGCCTTTTTCCAGCAAAAATCATGTTTTTCCTGTTTAATTGACTGGTCATGTAGATGTTTATTCCAAATGCTAAAACACATTTTACAAATACTTCCTCCATGTTCCCTGGTGTCTAAACACAATGCCCTTTTCTAAAGCTGCATAAACACAACCACACCTTCAAAACTCAAAATTTCACACCCAAAGAGCAGCTCAAAGCTTTCAAAAATATAAACACTGAACACATCATTACACTACAGAAAAACAATTGAAAACATAATGATCAATTTGGGACAAGCTTCTTTGTTTCATAACTGCCAATGCATATTTTTAGAAACTTTACAGTAATGGATCTTAGATCTCTGTAGAGGATTAGCCATTTAGATTTGTGACTTTCACATGAAGAGTATAAATCTATAGAAAATACTGCATGTACACTACTGTAAGAACTCAATGCAAAAACAGAATCTATTGCACACAACAGTACTCTGAAAACATGTTCAGGGTGTGAAGTTTCTTCATTTACTTTATTCACATCACACACACAGCACAGTCACTGTGTGGCATCATATCACTGAGCTGCATCAGACCACATCACCTCATCCACACTGCAGGCTATATTTTCTCTTGTCTGGCACTGCAGGAAAAATCCCCTGGAATAGTGAATCTATAGGGTTTAGGAAAGGGGAATAGAGTGTCAAACAGACATTTAAAAATTGGTTACTGTTGGTGGTGAACCACTCTGTGATTTGGTTTGTTCTGTGGAAGTGGACATTGTCCCAAATGATCACATAAATAGTATGTGTGGCCCTAGGATGCCATTGTGTTTGTTTGGAACCTTCAGCAAACTGTGCACTCTGAACTTACTTTTATCCATGTGTTCACAGCATTATAGCAACAAGTGTCTTCAATTTTTGAGTATTTGTGTGTAATGAATGACGCCAGGTGTGTTCATATATTGCTGACTGTGGCAAGCATGTTGCATCACATGAGATTTCATTTGAGAATATGAGTTCTTTTGCAACTTGTGTTTCAGCAAAGAAAAATGTGTTTAGATTTATGAAAATGGAGGAGTGTGTTTTGTGAATTGTGTTTTGATATTGGCAAATGATGGCTAGATTTAGTAAATGTGTTTAGACAACTGGTCATTTGGTTTTGTGTTTTAGCATTTGAGAAAAACTGTAAATGGTTATTATAGTAAAACTGAAAAAAAAACCATTTACAGTCAAATCTATCAGAACATAAACCCAGCATGATCACAGTCTACAGGTTTAAACTGGTGAATAAATGTTGTAGAAGATGACTGTGTTTCCACATTCATTATAGAACCTCTGAATGTCCTAATAGGTCATAGACCATGAAAAGAAGAATTGAATGAATTGAATAGGTATGAATTGATAGGATTTGTGAATCAACAGTTTAGGTCATTAGATGCTTTTGGTCATTGGTGGATGTTTGGGTCTTTACGAGTTAACAGCAAAACAAATCCATGGCTCATAGGTAATAAAACCAACTGTTGGTTGCAGAATACAATGAATAAATCATTCCCAATTCCAGTCTCCTAGAATCAGGAACCTACTAATTTTCATTCTAAACATCTTACAAGGAATTAATTCATACCTGAGAGCTGGCAATTACCTGCCCACTGGGACAAAGGACCAGCAGCTCTCAGCTCACAGATGCAGAACAAAGACCCACCGTGTGAACCTAAGAACTCAATTGACAATTAATCCTGACAGGAGTTTTAGTCTGAACACGCAATCTAAACACTAAGTGAAGGCCAATTAAAAGGTCTCAGGTAAAGGCTTTGCATTAGTAACCAACACAGCCTTGAATTGGCATAAAGTCACTATAAAGTTCAACAGTCCCTGGATAATGTGGTCTTTTATTAAACATGCTGGTGTGATGCTGACCTGTTCCGCAGAATGTACGACAGGGATAGTAGCAGCCTTTGGCCTCATCAGGCACCTCACCGGGAGCACAGTGGAAATGCAGGTGAGTAGAGATCCTGCTGGACTGGATAGCAACCAGGTTACCCCCAATACCTGAGCATGACATACATACATATGGCTCATGACAGAAGAAGACATAAAACCCATAACAATGTGCAGGTACAGAAGAAGTGTCACCAAAATACATAAAATGGAACATTTGTCACTATGTGGTTAATAAAATAATGTTACGTACAGATGACCTCACTCATTGTTGGTGTTTCTTTCCAGTAAAAATTGTAACTAAATTAAAGTATCTCAAACCATGCACATCTGGTAATTGTAATAAATTGTAATAAACAGTGATATTTGTGTTTGACCATAGAGGGCACTAATGACAGGCCCATATATTGGCCAAGCAGTATATCAGGCTGATATTATACTTTTTTTTTTTCTTGTATTAGTATCAGGTTGTTGCACTGGCCGATATGCTCTTTTCTTCTTCCTGCCATGATTTACTGACATGTAAAGTTCATGGCACCTCCGCGTTCTTGGAGATACTGTTGACCACACTGAAATTTTGTTTGTTTTTTGGTGCAAGCAAGAACACTGACATTAGCTAATTACAGACTAAACTTACTGATTCCCAAAATCAGAACCAAACAAAGTGAAGCATCATTCAGTTCTTCTGCTCCTCACCTGTGGAACAAACTACCTATGTCTCTTATTCTAAATGTCTTTTAATGCATTGTAATGTTTTTCATTTTAACTTTCTTATATATTTTATGTAAAGCACCTTGAATTGTCTTACATGAATTGTAATTGTCTTACACGAACTGTTCTATACAAATATATTTGCCTTGTCTTGCCTTCACTAAAAGCTATTTGGATAATAATGATACCATGCTATGAATACCTTCCAGCACCCACATATTAAAAATAAATAAACCAATATACATCTCTATCAATTATTCTTTTCTAATTTTTATAAAGTAGTTTTTTTTTCACTCACACAATGCTGAAGACAAATTGCTCATGAAGGATTTAACTAAATTACAGTGACAGTGGTCATTTCTTTATTACAGGTCCAGATAATAAGGACTCAAATGTTCACATATGTGACTAAATTGCAGCCTGTTGTGATAATGGAATTGAACAGGCTGACACTGTGATTGCAATGTAATTTAATGAGCAACTCTACCTGAAAAATCAAACCGCTGATAACTACGCACAATTGACCGGCTGGCCTATAGTGGCAACATGAAGGTGAAAAGTAAGACTATTATTAAGAATTGAATTGTCAAATTATACATGACATACTATAATGGTGACATACATTGTTTATTTTTCTTTAAGGCGTAAAGATAAATCAAATCAAAAAAAAGTTGGACAACTGACAACTTAACAGTCTCTTATTCACTGAAGTACACTGACAGATATGCTCATGCTTTTAATTTATGGTTCATTGAAGTGGTCACATACAGGAAAACAAAAGGCTGCGTGTGTGTGACTTCTGCCCCCAGCCAGACCTGTTACTGTGATGACTATATTAAATTAGACACCGCCACCACCTCAGGGTGATGTCCACTTAATTCAATCTATTGTAGCTCTTTGTCTGCCTGGTGACATTTTATTGGAGCATTACCAGAGGTCCCACTGGGCTTGGAAACAGACATCACTTCCCAACAAACATTGAAACTTGCTCAGGCCCATCTGCCCTCAAACCTCACACTCTTTCACTCTCAATCTCAATATGCCTCTATTCTGGCTCTTCCACTAAAAGATAAACTTCAGTAATTGCTTTCTTTCCAGGAGGTAGATAAATATCAATCTAATGTCTCTGTGTCTAGTAAATAGCTGAAGTCATTTAAAGGTTTACTTAGTTTAGATGAAACACAACAAACAGGTCCAAACAAGTACGTTCCTGCTGTATACTAGTCTTTTCATTTTTACTATATTTTGACTTTAACATATTTGGTATTTTCTGTGCATCTGTTATGTTTTACTTAATGTAATAAGGAGAAACAGATGACAGGGTTTTATGAGTCCTTTGGTTTCAGGACAGAATTCACTTAATGTGCAAGAAACTGTATGCCTTTACCGTTTAGTTTATGGTGTGACAGTTACACTGTAAAGCTGAAACTTTTCTGAAAAGTCAGCATTTCAGCAAATCAGCATTTTCATATTTTACAAGCTGGTAAATTTCTACTTTGAACAACACCAACACAAACTAGGATTTAGTATGTTCAGTCTGCAGTTTGACATTTTTGAGCAGACCTTTCTGTCAAAATATGGTAAGCATTTTGACTTTATGCTTTTGTCCTTGTCAGATTGGGTAAATCTAGGGAGGAGGGATGCTGACCATAGTAACTCAGTAGGGGGCAGAGGTAGAGATGAAGGTTTTGGGGCAATCTGGCTTATTCAGGTCACTGGGTCTGACAAGGGGAGTCAGGATGAGAAGGAAGGGGAGATCAGTGCTGCAGACTATGGGGCTGTGTAGGAAATGTGAATTTGGGGGGGGGCATCTCTGCTCGTCTCAGCTTGGATGCTCTGCCTGGAGGCTCTAGCAATACACCAAAACTGTCTCCTTGCTTGTCCTATCTACCTTCCTCTCTTTGTGGTTTAATTTCATTGTGTTTATTCGAATAGCATTAACATGGGAACTGACATGATAACACAAGCGCAGATAAAATTTAATGAAAAAAGATGTGAAAACAGGAAAGAAACTGGTTATTGGTAGTGAGATGTAAAGTAGGCAGACACCTTGTCTGACAACAAACAGCAGAAAGATTAAAAAAAAAAAAGGCAAATATGCCAAGATGACAAGCAAAGATTAAAGAATGGGCTGTATCTTGTTGGTGGCTGTTGGAAAAATACTGAACGAGATGAAGAACACAGTGATATATGCACCTTTCAAAGAGGCAGAATGAATATGGTTTAAGATAGCTAAAAGTGAATATTTAATTCAAATACAGGGTAAAAGTCAATTTCAAACAGAACATAACACCAGCTAATGCAATTCATTCCTATTTAAAAGGGAATAATCAGAACAGGTAGCGCAGGAAATTAAATGAAGCCTGTTTAACCCTTCTAATATTGTTACAGCAGTGAAATCTTCTACAGCAGGTGAAACTACATAGTACATTTGTAATGTATAAAAATGTAATAATAGAGGTCGATGTGGTTAAAAAGACAAATTTAAACTTTTCTTATCCCTCACTACACATCTCCGTCCTCCCTGCCTACTAATCAGACATTCCTCACACATGCCTCCACAGCTTCTATTCTGTCTGCCTTTGTTGTTGCTATTTTAAAAAAAAAAACTGAACAGGAACTGTGGTGCATTTTAATCAGATAGTCCATTGTCTCCTTACGCCTGAATACAAATATTGGAAATCAGAACCAGTCAAAATCTTTGCTGGGATCTGGATTTTTCCTGACACTGTGAAACAAAAATAAAAACATCCTCAGCCTCATAAGGGCCTGATTTCCCAGTGGTTTTGCGCCCAGATATGTCTCGACGGAAAACCAATTAAGAACCAGAATCGTATTGCATCTCGTTAAATGGCTCTCATTAATGCCATTTAATTAAAAGCTTATCTCTTGTTGTAGAGGTGCCAGAATCCTGGCAACTGTAGCTGAGTCTGTAAGCACGTGGAGATGGTTATAAAGAGGAAAAGGAAGAGGAGCGGTTTTATGAAGCGCAGATAGTCAGGCTGTGGCCAGATCCCTGGAGCAGTCTCATTAGATGACTTATGCTGATAAGTGCTGAAGACATTTTTTTTTAAATATATTTATTTATTGAGGAACTGTTGACTGCACATTCTTCATTTTGTTTCACATTCACACCTGGAAGCTACACAGAACAAGACAAATAGACTCCATGGCGTGTCATCCATCTTGTGTATAAACACTTTGACTCAGCTCGAAGGGTCAAAACCTGCATTAATTACAAATACTGAGACTGATCATAGAGAAAAAAAAAAGGGCAAGAGCTTGGCCGCACATGAATCACACAATCTCATCAGGTGAAACAACAATGAATTTTATGCCGACATGAAACAATATTCCTGTTCAAGTTACAGCTTAAACAATCAACATGATCCGCCCATGCCTCTCTATCTATGAAATTCAATTAAACATACTATGAGGCTGAGCATTTTTCTTCTATCTTTAGTGCTTAGCACAGAGGTACCTTTTCATTTTGTAAGACAGAGGTGCAAGAGAAAGAAAGAAAATTTTAAGATGTATTAAAAAAAGACCTCTCTGAGGGATTCACTTATTTTAGTGCTATTTTTTCTGTTCTTTTCTAAAATAAGTGAGTGGATGAGTAAAATCCTAGTGACAGGATTGTAAGAAAAACAATCTCAATATTTTTCATATAGCATAATTAGCTATTAGCCAAGACATATTTTGGGAAAAATAGTGATAACTGCAAATCTTCACTCTCCTAACTGCTGCTTCAGTGGGTATGATCTGAAAAAATATGTCTAAGACACAATGTTTTAATTATTGAAACAGGTTAAATGTATATAGTGCTCTGGCATTAAGTGGGATTTGTATAAGACTGAAGGTATTGGGTAAAAATTGGAAGACATGTATTTAATTCATAAAACAATCTTCTGAGAAAGGAGGAAAACATTTGGATTTTGTCTAAATGGACAAAAATTGTTGTATTGTTTAATAGTTGTATTCTGGCTTGAATAAAACCCCATCATGGATGTTTCCTCTTGCCAAGTTGACTTTTGTCATCCAGCACACAGTAAGATGTATTATGGGATATTACATTTCATTGTTCTTTATTCTTTGTTGGCTTTTCTCCAAACAGACTCATTCTATATACATGTGGATGTGTGACTATTGTATTAAAATATAGTAGGTGTGAATGAAATGCTGACTTTGCTTTGCGCCTTGCAGTTTCACAGTGGAGAAAATACAACATAGGATCGATGCTATCTATGCACTGGACCTGTTTTTTTTTCTTCCTTTTTACATGTGTATATCTATTATGATTTCCATATGAATTATTAAGGTGGATTATTAAAATTTCTCACCTAGTGATTGACAAAATTCTTTTTCTGCCCCTTTGCCCATGGGGTACTGGCAGGAATGAAAGAAGATGCAGTGCTGTCACTGTGACTCACCATTGATAACTGGGGTGTATACCACAATGCCAGCCAGATTCGGGTCAGACACAGTTTTGTCTAGGATAAGACCGCCAATGCTGCAAAAAAGAATATAATTCTATCATTAACCAGTGTTACTGTGACAGATAAACAAAGGGACAATGCATTGTTTTCATTTAAATGATGGCCCCAGTGAAAATCAAACTGTTTCAACAGCTGCGGTAGAGTGGAAGGTGTTTTTAGCTATTTTCAGCTTCTAGTGTCCAGAGGCAATATTTGTATTTCCTGCACCTCTATTAACAGCTTGAAAAATGTGGTATCACCTGCACCAAGTGTGAGAAGCAAGTGTCAAAGAGACTGAGTGAGAACAAGCGAGACAATCATTCCTTCACTACAGGCTGTTTTTGTAAGGCTGCCAGGCTCAAGGGGACCCGAGAGTGTATGTGCTCCAGAGCTGCAATTTGTTTAGTGGATGAGTCATCAAGCAAACCAGACACTGGCTTCGCAGACGCAGCAGTGCTGTTTTTTCCTCTTTGAAGACTAAACACACACATACACACCTGCTGATGACCATGGCAGTGATGACTGGCTCCCATCCGGAGTAGAGCAGGGTGCGGCTAGCCGGGTGCTTGGAGGAGACGACGATCCACAGAGGAGTCAGACACATGAAGAAGGCGCAGACCAGTGACGACACATATGGATAGGAATCTGGGGGAAAAGATGTGATGAATTAAAGGTGGGGTGTGGAGCTTTTTTCTTTTTTTTTTACTATACTGCTTAAAATCCCCTTCAACATCCAATTATAACCAATTAAGTAACCGTTGTAACACAAAAAAAAGTGTCACCTGTGGAACAGACAGGACTGAAAAACACTCCATCGAATCATTTTAAGCACCCCACTGTCTATCAAAATCAACTGCCATTTGTCCCGACCCCCTCCATGTATACCCTTCTTTGTGCATTCTCAGGAGCTTGGAGCAGTAGTGCAGGAAATGAAACCAGAGCCAGAGGTTGGATAGCTATATTAACAATATTAGAATGTAAAGTTCACAGGAAAACGGTTTTGTCACTAACATAAATCACTGGGAAATGTAACATCAGACAGATAGGTATGAACTGGGGCTGTTCTGTAAGAGCTGGGGTGTTGGAAGAGATTAAATGAGGCATGCATGAATCAGAGTTGGCCTGAGCCAATGTAGGAGCCAGGGCTGGAGCCGGGGTAGGAGCTCAAGTCAGAGCCCAGTAAGTTGCTGATGTACAGTGCTCGTGAACCCTGGGGAACAAGCATTGCACATGCCAGTGCTCTGGAGGTGTCGCTTTGGAGGGGGTGTCTGAAGAAAGGGGTTTGGTTTGAATTGCATAATTTCAAAATGTAGCTTGCTTGAACAGGTTTTTTATGATCTCGTACCCCACCTTTAAGTGTTTTCATGATTTCCTGAAAAAATACCTAATAAAAAAAATAAGCATATTTGTCTGTTTTGTTTTGACTGTGACAATAGATTAATACATGGGAAAGCCAATGACGCAAAAAGCCTGAATCAAGGCAACCCCTGAAAAGCCTGTCATGAGAAGGTACCGCACCTACCACGTAAGTAACCAGACCCCGCCCCCTTATACCAGTCGGCTGCAGGAGACAGTATTTCTGGCATCATTATCGGTAATTTTATTTCAGTATATTGTAATTTTAGTGCTCTGAGATACAAACTGCATGCGAGTGACAGCTGTGGCACAGAAGCAACAAGGCAGTACCTCTTGAACTACTTAAGATATTTTGGTTTGACTTTTGTATGGCTGATTAAAATAAAAGCAATATTGTGTTGTCTATCTTTGATATTAAATACATGATTAGGTCATGAAGGAGAGAACTGCCCCATACTATCGTAACTTATATTAGTATCATATCATTATATCATGGTCATTAGTGTAGCACATTAGCACAGTGACACAGTAGCGCTGAGGAAGATGGGGCTGATGGGGATGTCATTACTTCAGCAGATATTCAGTTATAAAGAAGTCAATTAAGTTTTGACAGAATGGCAGGGATAACTGCAGGGAGAAACTGTAGGGAGATATGCCAAAAACACCTTTGCCAAAATGAATGGCAATCCATCAAATAGCTGTCAGACAAAAGTGAATTTCGACATTAGCATGCTCAAGTTGTTGCTGCTCACAGTAGATAGTTACTTTCTAAGAAGTAAAGCACCTGCAAGGTCAGGAAGCAAACTCATAACCTCCCCAAACATCTGGACACATCTTACTGTGTAATTTACAGGAGTCAATAAATGTGTGATGTAAATATACTTCTTTTCCCATTGAGGATATAGTTACAATCCGTGACTGAATGTTTGCTCTCCGCCTTGACCCCGAGACAGATTATACAACCTGAAGGACTGAAGGAGATCTGTGTTTAAAATACACAGACCGGCATTTCTAATGAAGCTCAGACTGTTTGCCCCGGAGGTAAAGCATCTCAAAAAAGTGAAACTCCCTTGGCATTAGTATCCAGTCCACCTGGCCTGCATGTTAAAAATGTGAGCAGAAAGTGGAGCACATAGAGAGAACACGTAGCAAATACAGGGAGGCTTTTTGTCACTTTCTCCCTTTCACTATACTTCTTTGTTCAGACTACAATATAGCACAACATAAGTATTTTGAAAGTGTAATTAGGGTAAAGCACCTGCTTAGAGGCACCACCAGATGTTTCCAGCAGGATCCAGTTCCAAGCACTAAATAACTGTCTTTAAGAAACAGTTGTAGATTTATTATCGTAACAGTCTCATGGTTTGAGAATAGAAAGGGCCCACTGTTCAGCTCACAGTGTAATGGGCTCTGCTAAACCTTCAGTCCTAAAAAATAAGGCTGACATGGTTACTATGGCACATATGTGACCGGCATCTTTCAGCTTCCGGCACTTACCATTTGACACTTAAGTGAATTAACATTCACAGAGTAACCTGGACATGAGCCTTGGCCTCATTAAGACCTTACACAGGTTAAACTATTTATATGAACCCCTGACACCCCACAACTGAGTACACCCATAGCTGTGGATAAACTATTGATATTCCTGTCCATCTCTGGTTCGAGACGCTTTCCTAAAACACTGACAGGAAAAAGAACGCCGTGGCTGCCAACTATCCCCTTTAGCTGAAAAATGGCAAGCTGCTGCTAATGCATGAGAAAGAAATGATGTTCCCTGTAGTGATGATATGTGCCGTTACCTTTCATACTTTATGACAGAACTGCACCCAAACCCATCAAACCTGAATTTGTAGATGGATACAACACGAGGAGGATTTGTAGCAATCTTTAGACGAGCCATAAGCAGTGTGTTATGTCACAATATTACCATCTACAACCAAACTATTGACAAATGCTTGATACAACAGGATGCTAAATGAAACGTACAGTGGGTACGACAGCTATTAATTCATCATAGCATGTACTGTAGCACAGCAAGGGAAACTTAAGCTTTCATGTGATCCAGGCTCCAATGGTGGCGATGAAATTTTGATTTATACTCATGAGAAGGGGTTAATGTAAGGTTAATGTAGTTTTGATCTACAGTTCTGTGCTGGAGTTTCTTCCTGCAGTGCTAAATGTCCATATAAGGTATGATCAAGTGGTGTGTTGCTTTAAAAATATTCCACAAGATAAATGTTAATATACTGACATTTGACATTAAGCAAAATGTGCTACACTTATGAAAGTGGGATTATTAAATATGTAGTGTATTTTTAGATGTCTGTACAGCTCAACAGTGTCCTCAACATTTTTTTTCATTTGCAGTTTCTTCCTGTGAACCATACAAGGACTAAGTGGGTCAGAAAATGAATGGATTCACAATCTCCAGTAAAATATTCATTGAGAAGAATAGAGGGACTTAGGTGTATATGTACTAGGAGTGTAAGGGTACACAAAAATTATGATTCGGTACGCACCTCGGCTTTGAAGTCATGGTCATTTTTGGTACAGTTAGTGTATACATTTTATTTGGTATTAAACCAAACAAAATGTCGATATACAAATGGAACTAGTAAATAAATTCAATGTGCTGCTTGGTACCAGTAAGTTAAATGATATATTCTTAAATGATCAACAAAATGTTGAAATTAAAAATAATGAGTTCCTTTTAAACATTAAAAAAAAATTTCCAACATCTTAAAGGTGTCATTCCACTGAAAACCACTTTTCCACGCTCCTTTTGGAATCTGATGGGTCACTCCTAGTTACCAACACATGCTGCGTTTGCTGTGTGCCGTGTTCCCTCCACTGGCTGTATTTCCCATTCATAGAAAACAACAGAGAAAACAACCACTCAAAAAAAGTCTGTCTACTACACGTCACAGGGACATGTGACGTGTAGTAGATTAATTTCTTTAGAGAATGAATTGTGGACAAATTCTGATCAACTTTGTTTTGTTTATTCAGACCCTAAATACACTTGATTGGCATTTATTCACAACATTATTTACACCAAGTGGCCTCTTGCTAATCAATTTGGTTATAATTTGTTCATCACTACAGTACCAGAGCCTCAGCTCAAGGTTTACTTACATTACCATGGCCAAAAACAAAAGCAATGCAATGAAATGTGCTGTTGTATATTGAGCTATTTCTTTATGGAATACTCTTCCTTTAAATATTGGAAATATGTCAACTACGTTTGCATAAAAAAAATTTTTTTTAAACCATCAAAAGTTACTATTCAGGATTACGAGTCACTGATCTTATGTTACCATTATTAGGATTTTTTTTTTCTTATTCTGTTCTTTGTTTTTCCTTTTTACAGTAAATGGACCTCTGCATGTATTGTAACTGGATCTGTATAGTGTGATTTTGCATCATGAACCTTTTTGTTTATTCTTTTTTGGGGGACCCCAGGAAGACTAACCAGGCATCTAATGGGAATTCTCAATGAACAATAAACAAACAAAGGTACCGTATTTTCTGGACTATAAGATATACATGAGGCTTATACAAAGGGGTGGCTATTCTGTGGGTTTTCCTTCCACCACTCGGGCCGGAATTAGAATCCAAACTACTAAGAACAATCAACGCAAAGTAGAATACCTACTTTTTCTTTAGCAGATAGAACACGGACGACAAATTATCAACTGTTAATTATTTTTCAAATCCTCATCCCTTCATCATGGAGACAGATGTGACGAAGCACTGCCGAGGTTGTTCAACTGACACAGAAGAAGACGACTTCATGGGTTTCAGCCAAGATAATTAAAGTGATTTGTGATTTAAAACACGAGACAAATGAAGATAAATATGGTAAATACTGGTTATTTTTCTCTTGGTTCTGTTCCGTTTTAATCAGTAAAGTTGCTGCCGTGTTAAAAGACACTGTTAGGAAAAAAATCTGTTCAGGTACATGTAACTATATATACAGTTCAAAATCCTTCTGTACATGCAGTAAATATCCGATTTTTTTCAACATAGATATCTGAAGCTTATAACCTGGTGCAGCTTGTATATTCTTTTTTTTATTGGATTTTTTAAAAAATACAGCAGATGTAGCATATATACAGGTGCGTCTTATAATCCAGAAAATATGGTACTCAGAAATTTAATATCGGGTCTGTCAATGTCTGTCTTCCCAACAAACATTGCAGCAACAATGCATAGAACAAAGTCTGATGATCCTATCCTGAGGGAACAGATTCCTCAGACAACTAACTGTACTACAATGACAACCCAGAAACAACACAACTCAGAGCTGTGCATCACATGCCAATGACACATTGTCTCTGTTGTAATCACAAGTTATGGCATTTTAAACTGACAAAATAATGTCAGCATTTTCTTTGCTGCCTTTATATCAGCTATTGAGTACATCTAAAGAATGACTGTTCAAAAAATTTGACTCAATGTCTGACATTAAGGGATTAGCCCTAACATCAACATCACACAGGTTAAGAATGAAGAAAAAATACAGCTGTTATTTGTGGTACTCATCTCATGAGCAACATATATAATGTATGCATCTGAGCAAATCATTTAGTGGAAATTATACTGTACCACATAATTGGACAATACGTGTTTAATGGTGCCTAGTACATTTATTCATTTATTTATTTAGATGATTCACTCACAAATCCCAAATTGGAGTGCCAATTCTGACTATCATTAATTGATGAAATAAGTGAACATTTCATTTATTCATTTAACTAAAAAATGACAGTTAATAATAGTTCAGGATAACCTTGTGTTTCTATTATATCTTAAGAAACAGTGAAGGCATCATTAAAACACTTCATTAAAAACACAAAAACAATTGGAATTCCAAATGACAAGTATCTCCTCCAACCTTGTAAATTATACATGCTGCTCCCGTTGAAAATAATCTTTTGGCACATATAGTTTACTTTTGCCATTTTCCTCCCTGGAGCTTTTTTATAACATGACCTTTAATGATTGGTTGCAGTAAATAAAAATTCCTCACAGTAAAATGATGTTTTCTTTGATGTGGCCATGGCAATGAGTTGTACTACTTTGATATATGATGATATGATTTATCACCTGGTGGGTAGTGCATTCACCTCATAGGTTCAGTTATGTTTTGGACTGCTGTGAGCTGCTGCTACTGCAACCTTTAGACAAACAAACAAACACAAGCACACACACACACACACACACACACACACACACAGACTGCAAGTTCTATTTCTTGCCATTTGTGTTACATCTCATGCTCCCATTATCTCTGCTTTTATATTTTGTTGAGTCTTCCCTCCAATAATCCTGTGTGTTAAATGCAATACATAAATAAACTTTACTGGGCTATTTGACTACAGCAGATACAGTGTCTCACTAGTGTGTCAGCAACTGGTTTGTCTCAAAATTCTAGACATTACAGGCCTTAAACATTTATCTGCATGGATAACTACATAATTTAAATTCTGTTAGTTGAGAGTAAAGTGACCATTACTTCCCGTTTAACAGGAAACTGTCTGCGTGGTTGGGTTAAGAACAACTGAGCCACTGTCCAACCTCACTCCTCTGCTCTACCGTGAAATATGAAATCTGAGGGTTTAATACATTCTGCTCACAGCACTAACCTGTTGACGAACATCTATGTTACAATTAGCCATGACAGGGTTAGTTCATATGAAAGACTTTCCAGAGAAAACAGCTCCAGCAGTTTACTGGATTAAGTGATACAAGGTGGCACAGCACAGGTTGGGCTGTGACATGAATTAAACATGCGGAATGTGTGGATGGAGGAAAAGAGAGTGTCTGTTCTGCAGCATCACAGTGAGGCAGGAGGGACCTCTACTGGCTGATCAAGAGAGAAGCCACCTGCCATAAGCAACACTAGAAGCAGTCATTCTCTTCTATCAGACAGTCAATCAACTGACTGTACTCATAAATTCAAATTGCTACATAAATATATAGATGAATCCCAGACTAATGTGGCTTACTGAATTAAAATCCATTTCAAATTTTCTCCCACTTTTAAGAAAAGATGATGGAATGAGCATAATCATACAGCTCTTAATTCAAATTTTCATGAGATGAATTACTACTGTGATGAATGACCCATGAGCAGATAAATGTTAGTCTATGAGTGGAGCAGTTACAAAACTCTGTAGCTCTTCACATACCCAGGCACTTGTAGAGGCCTTGGCTTATCCATGCCAGGATCGCCAAGGTTATGAGGTCACCAAAACTTGCGGCAATGGGTGTAGCAACATTGTCTGGGTTGATGCCTGTCTTCTTCGAACCTACAATCACACCCACCATGATGATACCTGAACATGACATAAGGAGGGCAGATGTCACATTACCGCTGCCTGTCAGACATTATCATTAACATGTCTTGCAAAAAATTTTAAAAATGCGAGTCATAATGAATGTCTGGAAAAGGACATGCATGACTTGGCTTCTCCACAGGGACAGTGTTAACAGTTTATGTTCAGCTGTAGGACACAGCTGTGTGTGTGTTTGTGTGCATTTACCCTGCAGCAGGGAGGCTATGAAGGCTGTAGCCACACTGCTGGAGCAGAGCAGCACAGCATGGCTCATCTGGAACTTGCCCTCTGGTATCCAACCAAGAACAACGGCTGCTACAGCTGCCAAAAAACCCACCACGGTGGCCTGGACCTGGAGGGGATAGAGAGCAGGGATTACAAGTGGCAATGAGAAGATAGACGATACACAGAAACTCATTTTATTGTAGTGTTTTTTTATGCAAAGAACTGTGTGAAACATGCATACAGATCATTAAAACATGCAAAGTTTTGCAAACAAACGATTATGAAAGGCTATAGTAAATACTGTGTTCAAGTAGCCTTTTCCATTATATAACACATCCTCCTGACGCAGTTTATTGCATAACTTACGGTCCAAAGAGTTTATCATAATAACAAAATGTTGTGCTTGTTATTATAGTGTATTTATCAGGATGTGGGTAAATGATTAGCAGAACTATTCTCAGTCCTACTGCCCAGACCAATCGATAACACAGTGTCTGTGCATTTCTTACCACACAGCAAAGACCTACAGGTTCAGCTGAGTTGGAGTGGAAATATATAGAGTATAATTTATCATGAAATGCTATATATGACAGGTGGCATTTCTTAATTATACTTGTGTAGGAGCAGATGACAATATACAGATAATTCGAACAAATGCAGATCACCACTTTATCTTTGAAAGTAATTTAAATTGAATATATTTATATGATGTACAGCTAATCAAACAGATGGTTATGGCTGTGTGATTACCTGCTTCAGTGCCAGGTTCCCTATGATTAGATTCCACTTCTCTATCGGAGAATCCATCTTGCCCACATTCACCTGTTAGGAAAGAGTAAAAATAAAAATGATTGTCTATAATAAGGATGAGTACCTGCAGTATGACAAGAGAATTCACTTAAACATGTTTTATATTCATATTTGAATCAAAATCTCAGAATTTCTAAGCATAAAGTAGAGTTTAGAAATTGACCAATTATAACCAGTTTGATGCTTCCTCCCCATTAGCCCATTAGCATGGAGAGAGTAAGTACAACTGTAAGACACCAGGACTGCAGATATCAGTGGTTTTGACAGGAAGATATACATGTTTTTAATAAAAAAAATTATATATATATATACACACACACACACATACGAATAAATATGATCAATGCTTCCACAACACAGCCTACTAACATTAGAAACTTGATATCTCGGAAACATCCACAGACTTTAAATTTCATGGCTGCAATTAGCAACACTCTTCCAGAGTGAAAGAATAAATTACACCACTCAACATTCAAGCACAGCTCATAACATTTTACTTCTGTCCTCCTTCAAACCCCTGTCAGTCATGTTCCACTTACACTGCAGAAGCATGATTAATAGTTAGACCAAAAACTCTAATAAACATTATATGGGTTCTATGTCTGGCATAAGTATCAGCATTTAAACTAACCATTAGAGTAACACTTCATATCTTCCCACACTGTGAATCACTGTTTCAGAACTGACCCTGAAGAGAACAACAGTAATATGAAGACAAATTGTTTTTCTGGGACATCACTGAAGAGTATCAGCTCACACTGAGCTCCGCTGTCCGTGTTGACACAGTACTGTGAATGTGGAGCCTGTATGTGGGGAGCCGGAGGCCAACAGGAAGAGCCAAAAAGTAAACAAAGAGAGATTCTGTGCTGACACTTGTTCAGCTTCTCCTGCCTTACAGAGATTGAGAACTGGAGACAAAAGCAGAGATGTGATAGATACACTGGGAGCTCTATGACAGGTTCTGTTCAATGAAACCAAATTATGGTGTACGACATACATACTGCAGATGTATGTGCTTCAGTTACAACCAAGTGGCAATCTTTTTCAGCCATAAATCTGCCACCTGAATATTGAGTCAACCTCATTGCAGTATCCAGTCCTGTCACCTTAAGATGAAAATTAAGTCAACGGCAATGGCAAATACATATCCTATCATACACAAAGAGCTCACACCAAAAATCCTTGAACATACCCTAACACTAAACTTTTACTTGACAGTTAAATGACGAAGAAAGTTAATTATTTCACCGATTTCAAGCTAGTGCTGCAATTACAGTCTGGAGAGGCTGTGCAATACACCACAGCAACCAATAATAATAACGTGACACAGTACAAGGTTCAGAAGATGAGACAACCGCAAATGATGATGTAACTCTTCATACACAAGCACACCCATGCAATGACATCATCATATATCAAGTGTACAATCCACAGCAGCTCAAAATGAACAAAGGACACTGTGCTCATGCAGTGTAAGCAAACTTCTCCAGAATGTTCTAATGTAACTCAATAAAAACACAAAAGTGGCTTTCTGGCCAACGACTTGAACAGTTGAAAAATATGAAGGTAGATTTGTTCTTCATTAAAAAAAAAAAAATATTTGAGACCCAGACAAAATAATTTGAACACTTTCTCTTTGATTGAAGTGAATACATTTTTAAATTGTTGTTTTTTTTCCCGCAAAATTTAAACATTGACACAAATACCCTATAGTGGGTGGATGCTTCGCCACTGGTCAGACATGTTTGAGTGAAAAATGTCAAAACCAATGATGTTTAACACAAGAATCTCCACCATGTACATTTGAAAAGGCATCTAATGTTGCTCATCTATGGGGAAAAATGCAATTTTGTGAGATAAAAATAAACCATGCAAGATCCACTGTATTCCATTATGAACCGTTACGCTGATGTAGAAGAGACAATGGGCTCATATCGAAGCACTGGCATAGATTCTGCCAATCCTGAGTAATGATAGCTAGACCGACGTATCAACCTGCTGATATATTGGGCCAATATTGCTGTTTTTTTCTTTTATTATTATCAAACAAACAGACATTGGCCAACAGCCTTTTTTTTACCTGCCATGATATACTGTCAGGTAAAATTAACAGCACAATTTTACATCAACCTTGGCTGGTAATCAATACCAGCTGTTGATATTTGGGGAAGATACAGATTTTTTTCCCCCTCAAATGATGATGATTTACTGTAAGAAAATGTTTTTTTGTTAAAGGCAACATTCATTGAACTAAAAAATAATATTAAATAAACTATTGGCAAAAAAGGAGAAAGGTAAGGTAGGAACAGTAACATTAACATTTCAAGTAATAAAACTTGCATTCAGATAAAACAAAACAGTTTTCAGTCCCTTAATTAAGCATTAATGAAGCATAAATAAAATTATGTGAGTGCAAAAAGTAGGAAAGAGCTTACCAACAGTTTACCAAAAGAGTAAAACCAACTTTTAAAAGAATTATGCAATATATGCTCATCTACTGTATTAATGTAGCTTAATGAACCAAAACTGACATTAACCATCATCACATCTATTTAAGAAATGGTCTGTGTCTGGTAATGATTGACAGCCATTTTCAGACATGAAGTACTGTTTCCTATGGAATTTACCTGGTTGAGAGAGTGTGTGAATGTGTGTGTGTGCGTGTGCATGTGTGTTGTGGTGGGGGGTATGCACAGTCCAGGTACAGGGGTGCATGCACACAGTTCAGCTGGGGGAACGTGCTAATGCGTGCTTTTTTTCCCCATTGAAAATAATGTGAAAGGGGGGGTTGGACTTATAAACAGGGTGGACCTATATCCAGGTCCATACAGTACTAAGGCACGTGCAGAACACACAGGTAGTGAGTGTGTGTGTAAATGTGCGCAGAGTGACAGGCTTTTCCTTCGAGCAGAGAAGAAACGGATGTAAAGCAGATCAGTGGTGAACTGCTGTCGTCTGTGCTGCTCTGAAAAAAAACTACATTACATTAAAAAAAATGGCATTTTGTGTGAATTTATGCTGCATTTTGCTTAGTGGTTTAGACATGTTTTTTTTAAACAGCGTTTTAAAAGACACGTGTTGGGGGAGTTACTCAAATACAAAATCCAACAGAACAGATTTAACGACAACGACATTAATTTTTCTTTTATGGTGGTTAATGTTCCAAATAACTACACAATCTACAAGCTCTGACTGAGTCCAACAGCAGGTATGCATTAGGTATTATGGTTTTTCATTCTGACTCACATATGTGCCTATATTAATGTGGCTTTATGCTCTCAATTTCAATGTGGGGAACATTTTGGCAAAGTTTAACAGTTAAAACCTTGAAAAAGTAAAACTTAGAGATGCAGTATGCACCTCTGATACTGAGGGGAGGGCCAAAGAATGACCTTCATATGGACAGCACTAACATGGAGCTGCCCTGAACTTTGCCTGTCAGTAAATCACGGCAGAGAGAAAAAAAAAACAGCGGCTAATTGCAACAGGCCGATACGATACTAGAAAAAAACGTAAACATCGGTCCGTTATATGGGCCGACCGAAGTATTGGTCGATCATTGCACAGCACCGCCATGTTCTTGGGGATAGTGTTAGTTGTTCTACCTCACCTTGAGGTTTATTTTAGAAAGAACTAACTTGAAGAATTAAGTGACTGAACACTCGTCATCTGAACCCGCATTATCCTCATTAGGGTCATGGCGATGACTGGGGGCCTAATCCAGCTACAATGGGTGAAGGCGGGGTACACCCTGTATGAGTCTCCAGTTCATCTCAGGGCTGAACATATATAGACAAACAATCATTCTCACATTCACACCTATGGATAATTTAGATTAACCAATGAACCTATCAGCGCATGTGTTTGGATGGTGGGAGGAAACTGGAGTACCTGGAGAAAACCCACACAGACTCCACACAGAAAGGTCTGGTGTGGGAATCAAACCAGGGTCCTTCTTGCTGTGAGGCACGAGTGCTAACCACTGCACCACTTTGTTTTTATCCGAATGTAATCTTTTATGACAAATGTTAATGTTAACTATTCAATCTTACCTTTCTCATTTTTAGTATTAGTTTAATAATATTTTTATTTTAATAAATGTTTCCTTTAAAAAAAAAAAAAAAAAAAAAAAAAAAAAAAAAGAGAGAAGACTTTCTTCTGACTCGTCATCTCTTCTGCATCACCACAGCAGCTATAGTGGAAAAGGATAGATATTACACCATTCATGTTATTTACATCCCATAATATCTTATTTTTCCCCATGCATGGGGGTTTGTTTACTTACTGCTGTGAAAACGTTGTTACAGGAGTATTTTCAAAGTCGCTATGAACATGTTAAGACAGACTCACTTTTACCGTGTTTAACTTTTTATTCCTTCTTGTACAAACATGTCACCATCCCTGAAGGGAACATTTGAAGAGGCATCTAATGTTGTCCGTGGAAAAGAAATGCTGCAATTTGAAAAGTTTGTGTGCATCAATAGGATGGAAATGGAAGACTGATTTTCACCGCATACCTTTACATTTTCAAATTGGGACTTGACTGGTTAGATTCCTGTGTTAAACATCATTGGTGTAAACACTTGTCACTCAAACATGTCTGACCAGTGGTCAAACATCTGCCAACTGTGGGATGTTTGAAAAAAAAAAAAAAAAAAAAAAAAAAAAAAAAAAAACCCACTTCAAAACTGTTTTCATTTAAAAGAAAAAAGTGCTCAAAATAAGTTTTTTGGATCATATACTGTGTGTGTATATATATATATATATATATATATATATATATATATATATATATATATATATATATATATATATATATATATATATATATATATATATATATATATATATATATATGTATATATATTTCAAACACTTTCTTTCTTTTACTTTTATTGGATTGATATCAAGTTGTTTTTTTAATTGAAAATTACTTTTTTGACTGAAGTGAAGTTTTCAGAAAGTCATTCTATTTATACCATCTGCTATGCATTCATAGTTAGAAAACAAACACTAGGTGAAATAAAACCTAACTTTGTTTCAGATCAACTCATGTCCATTTAATGACAGTCGTCACCATGATACTAAAAATAGATCCAAAAACCATTTAGTTCACTGTCACGTGTAACGGCTGTCTGCGTTGTGTTGTGATTTTTTTGGATGAAGGCCAACACTCTTTTAGTACTTTGTTGTATTTTATTGTCTATAAAAGCAGCAAGGAAACACACACTGGTCAGTCACGGTCACATTCATCAGTCGCTCTGGGCACAGATTTATGTTGATGTTAGCACACGTTAGCTTAGCATTTGCATTTACTAACTATTGTGTAACAACAAAACACAACCAATTTAACTCATTCAGTTCTGTGCTATGTATTTACCACCTACTTCAGCATGACACCACTTTAGCTGTGTTATTATATTATATTATATTATACTCACATTTTTAGCATAGACCTGTGTGCTGAGTGACCTACCACATGCTCAATCCTGTCTTACCAGCACTGCAGTAACATTGCAGCCTGTATTTATAGCCTAAGGAGAACCGTACCAACCAATGAGTGTCCCCAATACTGTACATAGATTGTTGTGTGCAACAGCCAATCTGATTGCCTTTTCGGTGTTAAGTGGAATCAACCCGAACACACATGCTCTATGAAGAATCAATACCAAGTTGAATTTGCAATAACTCAACAAATTAAATGAAGTCATGGACTTCATTCATATGACTTCCGCAGTGCTCAATAGTAACTATATTGATCGTGATAAACATTTCCATATTAGAAATCATCAAAATATAGGCAATTATCAAAAAATGCCAAAAATGTATTAAAAAATTTACAAATCTGACTTTCTCAACATTGTGAACAGACTTTGTACACATTATCCTAAGGAAGGTACATTAAAATTGTAAATTAATCCAAACAATGGTTTCGATGGAGAAGATGTTTGCCGTTTTTCATCTGTATTAGCACTTTCTTCAAAGACATCAGCAAAGTCAGTGCTTTCATAATAACTCATGATCAATCAAACAGTGAGCTCTCCATGCAATACCACAACATCACAGATAGTATTCATAAAGTACAAACATAATAGCCAGTAGTAGCAAACTACATGTTAACCAGGAGTTTTACTACATTGTGCAGTAAATCAGTGGCATTTCACCTGCATTCATCTTATCAGTGCTATTCAGATTCAAGTATCTGACTTTGTCGTATTTGTGAAATAACAACAAATCCTGGATCTTAAGAAGAAATGATACTTTTAAAATGTTCCCTTTTCTTCTCTACTATAATTAAACCACCTTTGACCAGTGCTGGCTCATCTGTTTTCCACCCTGATCACGTGAATGCTCAGGCTAAGTGTTTGTCATGTAGCCGTCACCAAACACCTGACCTTTATGTACTACATGTATAAAGCGGTGGGTACTGCTCAGTGTGCTGACACGGCAACAGCATCATCTCACATACTGTAAGTCTTAAGAACATCTGATCACCAACATGGCTGTACTTAAATACATGAAGTGATATAACAGTTTATTGTATCACCTTTCACATGTATTTCTAATTTTAATCATGTTATTAAAAAAATAAATAAATATTTTGGAGTTTATATCAACTCCTTCCAGGTTAAAGTAATGTGTAGTATCCAAAAACACAGTGGTTAACACCTCTTCAGTTACAGTATATGTGTGTTTTCTTACTGCTGTGGACAGTCTTGATGCCAGAGTCATCTCCAGATTTCCCTTGAGGCCAAGCAGAGCAGGAACCAGGATGAAAATTTCAGTGATGTACTGGAATGCTTCCCAATGCTGTAGATTAAATTAAAACAAGAAACATTTTGATTCTAATTACTTCACTTTCAATCAGTCATCACTGACAGTCAAACAGCAGTGTAACACTGTCTGGAAGAAAAATTGGGGAATGTACGAGTGTCTCTTTCATCAATTTAACGTCAATGACCTTTTTAAATCACCATTCACAGTCATTTGTTCAATAAATGAATTAGCATTTAAAGCTGCCTTCAGAAATGTTTTATGTTTACACAGATCAATGCATGGCCGCAGATGGGTGGGGAGATGGGGGGGATGTGTCCCAATGTGTCCCAAAAAACTTCATCTGACGTCTTTGCACAAGGCAAAAATCAGTGGTAAAACATAAAACTGATTAATATTTTGATTTTAGCTGCAGCTAAAAGCTAGTGATTATAGCGTAACATCTTTTGTTTGAATCATCATCACTATGGTTACCAAATACCAATAGTTTGAGACGTGCATATTTCAAGTACTTCACGCTCACTCGCCACACATGCCATTTCTCGCTGATCAGGACCGATCCTCCCTACACGCAGAACACACGCAGTGCGTCGGGCCCCACGATGTATGGGGGAACAACTTCACCCATTTTGCAAATGCAGAGTAAAGGATAAATGCACACACTGTAGTGAAGCAACACTTCCATAATGCACAGGACCAACTGCCAAGGGACTACAGATGTAAATTAGCAGTTGCTAACTCTGACACATTTACAAAGGTACTCACGTACTGATGTTCATTAATGTGTACTGTCCCTTTCAAATAAATGAATAAATAAATAAAATAAACTCAGCCTGAAGCAGCTGCAGACAGCAGCTCTGTTTCCTGCAGGTCTAGGAACCGTCAGCCCAGTACCAGTTTAGCCTGTTCTCCATTACCTGTTTGTTTTATGTGTTTGTTCATGGGTTGGAGCACCCCCCCAGTTCAAAAATCATATCTTATCTCAGGGCTGAACACATGTAGACAAACAATCACTCTCACATTCACACCTATGGACGATTTAAATTAACCAATTAACCTAAACTAAAGTACCTGGAGAAAACCCACACAGACACAGGGACAACATGCAAATTCCACACAGCCCAGTACCAGTTCAGCCTCTGTTCCCCATTCCCTGTTTGTTTTATGTGTTTGTTCATGGAGTGTAGTCCGTCTGTCCGGATTGGGTTGTTTTTCATCTCTTATGTTTCATTGTCCAAATGTTAATCAGTGTTTCATTTCCCTTTACTTAAAACTTAGTACTATATCAGCGTAAAACACTTGAACAACAAAAATAGTAAGTCTGTGAATGCAGATTTAAAGTGAATTAATTAACCAGATCCTCAGACGAGTGGAATGCTCTTAAGTATTGACCTATGTGATAAAATATGAAGCATTTCTGTGTTCTGTACTATGTAAATAAAAAAGACTAATTGCCTTAAAAAATATTAAGAGTTCATTTTCTCAGGACTGTAAACATATATATATATATAATGTGTTTCATTGAGAAACAAATATAAACATTGCTATCATTTGTATTTAGAGGCTCTTTAAAGCAGGCCAGGTTCAAGTTATTTTCTGTCAACTCTGCATTTCAGAGAATGATTCAAGTTTCTCATAAAATGGCAACATCAACTGATCCTTTGAGGCATGTTCATCCAACAATATCCGGCTTACCTGCACAATATCTAGAACCATTCCAGCTGATACAGTTCCAAATCCTGCAAGCAGGAAAGGCACCAGTATCTGCAATGCCATAGCCAGTGGCGACTCCTTGGGCATATTGTGCATAGCAGATCCCAACCCCTCCTCCTCATCCTCTTCTCCCTCCTCATCTGCCTCCTCCCCAGACAGCCTCCTTTCTGCCAGCATGGGTTCCGTTTCAGAGTATCCCCCATCTCCACAGTCAGATAAACTCACAGAGGTCCGTGAAGCCCGGTCCAGGAGCCGTCTGCCTTCTATGTGAGTGGCCTCTTGTCGGTAGCCATTCTGAAGCGAGCTGGCCTCAGGTTTGGCTCCAAGGTCCACCATGGCCAGTCTCTCCTCCTGTAGCTTGGTATACCCAGTAGGTACCATAGTTTGGAACAATGAGGATATCCTTCCAGAGGAAACAGGTTTGAGGGAGAGACTGCTCCACCCACCACCTGCTCCACTCATACGCACCGTCAGACTAGAGCCCAGGGACTCCCCTATAGCTCCTCCCAGACTCTGGATACTCATGGTGTGGTCTTAGGTCGCAGTGTCTCATCTCCTGACATCCAGTCTGAGGCTGGTGTGCAAGAAATATTCCAGAAAACCTGTTTACTTAGGTTCAGGTGCACCATCCATTTTAAAAAGAGGAGTCAGGTATCATTAACTATAAGGAAGAAAAGGGTGAAATAAGAGGATTTTAATGGACAACATTTTCACTGGAATTTTCTTCTTTTGACTTCCCTATTTCTACTACACACATAAAAACAGTTTCTTGCATAGTTTTGACTAAGCTCAACGTGGCTAATAAAATTAACTACACCATTGCTTACAGACATTACGATACGATCTTCTACAGATAAAGTAGAATACTCTATATATTTTAAGTAAACAGCTGAATAGGAAACAAAGTATTGTTTTTCGGAAACATTTGTTCATATTACTTTTTCCCAGAAAAGTATCATACATCTCTTTGTCAACTCAAATAAATCAATGTTCAGGCTTTCTGTATGTCTAAATATCGGTTTGCAAACACACAATTTTAGGTATCATGTTTATTTCATGCTCGTACATAAGCAAATAGAAATAATAACTGGGTATGTACAAACAATTATTTGATGTGGAGCTAATACTATGCTATGTTAGCTAGCTTTGTAGATAACAAAACAGCAGGAAGCACGGCTCCCTCCTTGATTCTAACGACAACATAAAGTCACAATCAGATAACAGTAATTAAAACGGCACATTACAGAGCATAGCAGTCAATTCATGTGTGCTTCGTGTCCCTTTAGTTACCTTTAAGATGCCGTGATTTCCATCTAAGAGAAGGTACCTGTGTTCATTCCTGACAGCAGTCAGCAGGAGATTCGCGTCAGAAGCAAAAGTGTCTCCAAAGCTTGTTTATATCTAAAGACATATTACTCTGGCGCTTCAAAATATCTCCCTTTTTCCAACATAAGACGCATTCTCTCGAGCTCATATAACCACAAAATGGATTTATTATTGTGATTTAAGATTCTAAAATGTTATTTCGAATGCCACCTGCGTCAAATTCCGTCGCCTGGAGTCAAATTAATTTAATTGGTTTCTTGTTCAAACCAAGTCAGAGTGAGATATCGTCATGTACTGGCACGCCTTCTAAGCAGGACAAAAAGTGCCACACGTATATTTTGATTGTATAGCGCAAGCGCAGATCAAGCCCTACTTTGATAGTTTACCTGCTTCTTTAAGACCCATCTTATTGGCGTTTTATTTAATTACGGTTCACAATAACGCTGTTATCTGCTGTCATTCTTTAGCAGTGCATGGCTGGTGCAAAATCTCTGCATTTCCATGTAATGTCAATTCTTCTCAAGCAGTAGAGGGCGCCATTATAGTCCTGTTTTACTACCTCGCCTTTCACCCGGATGTAGTTCTTAGCGGTAACACATGTTGACAAAAACAATCGTGTCGTCTCAAAAATGGAATTAAATACAAAGAAAGCAACTTCAAAAGCGTTGCTGACATGTGGCAACGGGGGAGGTTTGTGTGCTTTTCTTTACCGTTAGTGTGTTGGAAGATATATACAGTTAATAGTATTCGTTTTTAGGGTGAGTGACAAGCTAACACGAAAAGTTGCACTAGCTTTAGTCAGTTAGGTTAGTCACTTATGCATTACTAGATTGACAGTATCGTTTCAACTGATTTATTCTAGTGATTAACCTATTTAATGCTGCACTTTTTGGGATTAGTTGAAAACTGTTAATGACAGAATAGTAGATACATCCTTTCTTGCACCCACTTAAATAGTGGCCCAAATATATGTTCTGGAGAGCAAAGCTTCTGTAACTCTTACTTTGCTATTGGGTGGGCTGGAAAATTTGAGTTACACTGTAGATGAAATGATTCCTGTCTCAAAGGATTTATGGTCAGGTGTCAGCTATTTTTCTGTTGTGTTTCCAGGTCTCAGTGAGAAGCTTCTCATCAAGCCAAAGGCCAATAGATCCCTACAGACAGAGAGAGTTCCAAGAAGCAGTGGTGAGAATATTATTTGACTTCGACTTTTGCAGTGAAAATAAGATGAGTGCTAATGTAGGAGTTGGTTTTGCTTGCTTATCAGTGTTGGGGCGGCTGCAGAGCTTCTTGCCTCAAATGGCTGAGGCCAACAAGCAGCTGAAGAAGGAGATGGAGGAGGCTCCTGCTGGACACTTTGACATCGAGAGTGTGGAGGAGGCAGATAGGGTTATAGAGATGGTGAGTGTTATATCCACTAGTACATTTGATTACACTTTCAAATTGGTTAAAGTAATCCATTTATTGAATTACTATAATATTAGATAAAATTAAGACACCTTTTGGTAGTAATCTGGTGGCTTGATGAATTTCATATCTTTAGGATGTAGCATTGGTGGAGCTCAGTGGATCAGATAGTAGCTCCGAAGATGATGATACATCAGGTTCTGAGGAGGAGTCGGACTCCGATGACAACAGCAAAATCGCAGAGCAAAATCTCAAACTACCAAGAGATAAGAGGAAGAGGAAAGCTAACATTCAAGTCTTGGACCAGCAGGGGGAGTAGGTGAGACAGGCACACTGACTTGAGATGTGTCTGGGTTTTTGGACGTGATTGAGGTCAAGTGAACAATGGCATACTGAGTGTCTGCTCCCTCTACTTCAAGGAAGGATGGATTTTGTTATACACACAAGCATTGGCCATGAAGCTCCTACTTGGAGATATGTAGAGTGTTTTCATCCCCGTGGGAACAAAAGTAAATACTGTATTTTATACCTATTGAGGTTATTGAAGGCCCTTTGGAACAACAAGGACTTTTAATGCCATATCCAGTTTGTTGTAGTCATCAGCTTTGGACCATTTAATTATTTGTCTCATAAGTCTCTGTCTGTACAGAAAATATGCCTTAAATCATCTAATGCTAAATAATTTGCTATACTTAAACTAAGGGGAATCTTATTAATACGTATTGTATGATCCTGCATAGGTGTAAATAAACAACTCAGAAATTAGGCCAATTTTCTGTTCAGTTCTTACATGATATGAAATTAACTTTAGTAGTTGTGATTTTCTCCTCTACTAATAATGTCTGTTTTTTTTTTTTTTTTTTCTTATTGAACCTTGATTTAATCAGATAAAACTTACTGAGATCACACATTATGGCCTCCATTGACTGACTGTTTTTTTTTCCTTTTGTGCAGAGGGGCTGTGTCTGTAAAATGCTAAATGGTTAGATATACAGCCATGCAGAACTAGAGTTTTTTAAATGAATGTCCATGTAAAATGTTTCATTTTGTTGATTATGGTTTAACATTAGGACCTGTCCTGATACTTCTGTGCCAAAGCATAGTGTTTGTCTATGGTTAATTCCTAAGTTTCTCATTTATATGAGACCAACATCACTAATGTGTGCAAGGCCTTGTTTATCTTACTGCGGGTTTTTGTTTTGGGTGGATGATGTGGAACTTGCAGCATCCCATTTAATATTTTTTTTATTGAAAGTTTAATATTGTTTTCAATATTTTACTCCAAGTATGTTTTTTTCTTATTTCTAATTTTTGGCTTCAAAGAAGCAAGATTTACATTTTATTTTATTATTTTGAAGTTATAACTTCATCTTCATTGTTTTTGTTTGTTTGTTTTTTTAACTTGACAATTTAATTTTAAGCATTTGAAATAAAAATGCAAGTATGTGGCCTGGGTAAGGCTACAGGTGGTGGCAAACTTGATAACAGAAGAGCCAGGAGTTCTTATTCTCTTACCTAGAGAAAGCTTAGCAGGTTTATCACTTCCTCTGGCTTAATTTACCCAGGTTAATCACTTAACCAGCTACTTGGATATCCCCCATATCTTTATTTCCATTTTCAGTATGTACTTCATCGTAGGTTTGGGTCATGCAATTTTACTCAAGGTCCAGATTGTGTTTAGAATGTCCCAGTCCACATGCAGGATCACTTAACCAGACGTCTTCGTTTTTTTGTGAATGGCTGAGATCCAGATGAAATTCTATACAGTTTAACTCTGTCCTTGTAACAATTCTGACAACACAACAACTAGACATTTCTTGCTATGCTTTAGGTATGTCATCTATAAAAACAGTGTTTCCATACAGTTGTTTTGAGTCCCGTCTGCATGCGCAACTTCCTCTGACGTTTGAATGACATTGACTGCAAAGGGGTCTATAGTCTACTTTTATAGAGAAACAATCTTAAAACATAAAAACACAAGATAGAAAACAAAACAAAATGTCTATGCCTTGAGGAAAATCAACATGAGGAGGACTAATTATTAAAACGGTGGTGTTGGAATGAACACCATTATTAAAAGTTAAAATGATTATTTTGGACTTTCAGTATTCATTGCAGTTTGTATTTGACATAAAAACTAGAGATGTAAATAAACAATAACCTGTAGATTTTCCTTGAGAACCAAACAAGTACATTAGAATTAAATCAGTCACTATAATTACAATATGACTTTTCACCAAACTTTATAGGTCTAGGCTATTTTTGTTTTACCACACATGAGTTTAGGGAATTACTTTTAAAGTTTTGACCAAACATGTATATCCTTACAGGCATATACATGAATACATTTGTACATCTGTCAAAAACTGACACATCAGCTGTTACATTCATAAGACTGTACAAAGAAGCACATTACTGTGAATGTGAACACAGCTAGAGCTGGCATTACATATCCCACCATGTTCTATATTGGCTCTTCAACAGCAGCTTGTTGCCATAAACTCCATACCAAAATTGATTCACCATTGTATGACACCAGTGATTGAACATATACTGTTTATTGAGGCAACAGTTCTTCTTTTTTTATAAAGCATGAAAGAAAACATTGGCTTTGTAGCCTTTGCTAAGAAAATGGGACAAATAGAAAACTAATTTCCGAACGTCTCCACATTAGTGATGCAAAAAGCATCTTGCTGGTGTGTCTAACGAATATAATAGTGTTTTAACATATAGTCTTTTTTCTGTTTGACAGATACAATGCCAAAAATATATCAAATAGTCTTTTCTTCAACTGTTGTTGAAAAATATATACAAAGAAATTCAAATTTGACAGTGAGTGTCTACGGTTACAGGACAGGATATAAATAAGCAGAGTGTTTGTGATGGAGAGTTAATGAAATCGCTCACTACATAACGATCCAACAGTCAAATTCCTTACATGTTTTGCAGTCATATCCACCTGGACACTTTTGGATGTGTGGACCTTTTGTCAATGGTGGTGCACAAAGGTGATAAACAGTAATATTTTTTTAATGCATCTTACAGATCATCATGTCAAACTCTACCCGCTCTTTTGACACAGGTGATCTGCCTCAGTTTAGCATTTCTTTTACTTTACAGTGTCATCGTACACAGATGCAGTTGCAACCAGTTGCTGGAGACACTGATATGACAAACTTAATAAGATGCTATCCCCAAAAACCACATTGATTCATGTTTCTACTGGTGACTCACTGATAGATTACTGAATTTAGAACATTACTACATGTCTTTTCTTAAAACCACTATTAAATAAAATATAAATTAAACTACACATGTATTTTATGGTGGTCAATTTTTACAGACATTTATGTATCTGCCAGTTTTTTTGTGGAATACAATAGATCAAAATTAGGAATAACTTCAAAGGAAGGTAAGAAGGAAAGTAGCTGTCCTTTGACCACTCCTCGTTAAGACTTTCATTGTCTGTAAATTAAAAAAAACTGTCAACAGTCCCTTCTGTAACTGCTACTAGTTTTCATTTTATATAACGTTTAAAAATAAAGAATTTCCTTAAGCAATTATATAGTAGAAAGTATACATGGGCCTTGGCTTGGGATTACTTTTATGTAAATTAAGGATACAAATGCAATCTAGAGCAATACAGATTAGTACCTAGTGCTGATCTGATATACAATATCTTCTACTGTTTGGTTTGAATTTGCTCTATCTACTGACGGCTGAAGCTTCTGTTTGTGCGACAATGCATGACAGAGAGTTAAGGAGGAAGGCATGTGTTGAAAAGAATCAGGCTTGATCAAAAATGTAAAAACATTTCAGATGGAAAAATTGCATTTTAACATAAACCTCATGTTCGGCTCAGTTCCCATCAGCCCAAGCAGCAGAGTTTTATGTGTAGAGATACAGGTGGGTAAAAACCGCATGTCTTGTGAATTTCCACACATAAAGTGAGAGATGACAGGCACATTCTCCAAACTGTGGCTGAGACTCCTATCACTTAAATCACACACGCACGCACACATACACACACACACACACACACACACACACATATACGCATATAAACAGTCCGGAAATAATGAGTGAAGCTGAGGTTGTTGGGTTGAAGAAAAGTGAAAAATCCCTTTCTGTTCAGATGTGGATCAAAGTTTGTTATTTAAGTCTTTTCCTCAGTACTCCACTGTCACCGCTTTGGTCTTGAGGTACTCTTGGAGAGCATCTTCTCCTGTAGATGAGGAAGATACACCTGTCAGTCTAATAACATAGTTTGAGAAATACACTGACAACAAAATCACAGAGCTGTCACATGAGTCCTGAATTGAAACTACACACATTTCATGTCAAGAACAATCCACATTAGCATGCAAGACTTCAAAAATATATTTCAAGGCACACTGTACAATTTGTGTGAAAAGAAAATGCCTTTATTTCACCAGCTAAAAAAGCCCTGATGAAGGCCAGAGGTTGCAACATGTTTGCTGTATTTTAAAAGAATTGTCATGAAGAAATAAAGGAGGAGTCATTCCATCGTTATTTCATTAATATTGCTGTGTTCTCCATTGTTATTGAATGCATTGTGCATAGGTTCTATTTTTTTAAAAATGTCCAGATTGCTTTGTGTGCAGGGAAAAAAGCGGCACTTTATTTCCACAGACGGCACATGAACCAGTTTGTTCCGCCATTTTTCGTTTTTAAGTTTGTGCAGCAACTGTGGCACCATCTTCTCTTGTAGATGCTAATGCTAATGCTACTTCAGATTCACTGCAAGGGGGGACGCCAAAATCCACATTATGTATTGTGGACAGGCTTTTTCTGAGTCTCTCGTTTCTCTGTTGTTTTCTATGAATGGGAAATACAGCCAGTGGAGGTGACACTTTCAAATGCAGTAACTCGAGGTGACCCATCAGATTCCAAAAGGAGTGTGTAAAAGTGGTTTTCAGTGGAATGACACCTTTAAGTCAATGTCAGGTTCACTTCTGCATGTGCTCTGGTCTGTTGAGGTTAAAACTGGATGTTCCAGTGAGATAATGAAACACATCCAGGGCATGACATGTTGAAACTGTCAAGAATTTAGTTTTGTTTTTTTCATGTTAATAAGAAACAGAGGAAAGTTTTTGTCATGGTCCGTCTGATGCAGCCACACATTTTGAAGCACAAAAAATACTTTCCTTATTCAGACATTTCTCAATAATAGTTGAGGCTGAGGTGATTTTTTTTCCATTACTGTATATGTTGACATGATAGAAAGATATAGTGTAAACTGTCATAAAGACTGATGAACATCACAAAACTGCTCTAAAACTGCTTGATCCAAAACTTCCTATAATACAAAGTTTAAGACTTCTACTGTACTCACCGAGGTCTTTCCCAAAGCCAGACTGCTTGAAGCCTCCAAAAGGTGAAGCTACATCAGTCTTATTGTAGGTGTTGACGAATACTGTTCCAGCCTCCAGTCGCTCACTTACATACATGGCCTTGTTGATGTCACGGGTGAACACGCCTGAAGCCAGGCCGTATTCTGTGTCGTTGGCTCTATGAAGTACGCCGTCCACATCACTGGGGGGGGGGGGGTGGAGACAGGATAATGAGAATCACAGATCACATGACAGTACTGTATTGCAACTGTTTTTATCACTTGAGAAATATTTCTAAAATAAAGAGGATGTTGTCAAAATCAGATCTCAAAATAATCATTCACGCCTTCATCTCATCTCATATTGATTACAACCATTTTGTCTTCACTTGTTTCCACGAGATGACTCTCCATAGACTTCAGATGGTACAGAATTCTGCGGCTGGACTTTTGACAGATGCACCCAGAACAGCCCACATCACCCCCATTCTGTCAGTTCTTCATTGGCTTCTAGTTAAATTTTGTATTAATTTTAAAATTGTAGTCTTGACTTTCTGGGTGTTGCATGGTCAGGCCCTCCAACATATTTCAGACGTATTGTGCTCCTACTTATAAGGGTCCTCTGGCCAAACTGACTTATTACCACTGTGTATCAAGCAGTTACAGCTCCAAAAATGAAGGATGCCTTTCTCTTAACTGCAAAACAATATTTCTGTACAAACAAAGATGCCTTAATGTGAACTGACCCATCTTTGAATTTGGACACCACCATGACAGGCCCAAAAGATTCCTCTTTGGCAATGAACATGTGGTCCTCCACGTCAGTGAACACAGTGGGCTCCATGAAAAATCCTACAGGAAAAAAAATAATAGTAATGATAACTTTGATTTATATAGAACATTTCAGAAAACTAAAGAAGTATACATAAACTTAAATATATTAAGCTGATTTAAGCAATGGTGTACAATAACACAATAAATCTGTGGCAAATAAGTATTTAATAAGCAACTGACAAATATATTTTATCTGTCCAACAGTCTCAGGCCACAATTAGATTTTTATGTTTTTCTCTATCAGCATACATGAATATATAGCTGTAATATAAAGAAAAGAAAAAGTCTAACTATTATTGAAGCCATATGGGATTATCAGGACAGGAAAAGAATATAAAATAAAACAACGTAAGTGTAGAAAAAACAAACATGGGGATGTTTTGGATGAAATACAAGATTATTTATGAAAACTTCCACAGTCAACCAAAGAGAGTTAAATATGCACTAAATCGAAATAGGGAGCACACTAAATAGTGACATAACTACAGAAAAACACAGATTTTCGTGTGATAACACCATGTCAATATTTTCTTAATAAGGCTATGACATAAGGCTAAATATTGACACCAGACTGATGGTCAACAAATACCTGAAATGAAAGTTTGTAAAGAACTTTGAAGAGAGAGTTCAAGAGGACATGAAACGAATAAATCTGCCAATTTCCTCTGTCATAGCGTAACTTGCAGGCTAAAATATACTTAAGATACAAAAAATTCCAAGATAATAAGATAAAAACAGTCAAAACCATGAAAATGAAAAGCCATAAATTGTATGATCTCAAATGTATAAGAAAACTCACTGACTGGACCAATATGAACAACATGAGCACTACATGATGTGCTATACTCTGTCATATGCATAGGATCTGATGGGGTCCTACCTGGCCTGTCCACCTGTTTGCCTCCGTACACCAGCGTGGCTCCTTCCTTCACTCCGATGTCACAGTACTCCAGTAGCTTGTCCATGTGGGCTTTGTGATTCTGTGGGCCGTGGTCTGTGGATCGATCCAGCGGGTCTCCGATTTTCATCTTCTTGATCTCCTCAACCTTAGAAAGAAGGAGCACTGTTTTTGTTTCTCACAATTTGAATTTACAAGTGACGATCAAGTATGGAGCGATTTTTGGGACAAAATTAAAAATATTCACAGGAAAGTCATCCGTGCATACATGGGCGTCACCGCCATACAACCAATTTCAAAACTATTAGTCCCCCCCACCCCCCCCAAACACACACACACACACACAGAGCATTTCATCCAAATTCAATGCTGACATAAAAACTGATTTGTTTGTGATGAACAAATATTAATATTAAAAATGTGTCTACCTTGGCGGAGGTCTGTGCTCTCAGAGTACTTTCTAGTTTTTAATGGAACTTTTTGATTCGCACTCTGACAAATACCAAACACACAACACATTACAAGTACAAATGGACTCATTTTAGTTTACAAATATCTATTTCATGCTCAACTACATCCAAAGATGAATACATATCCCAAATATGCACAGATTAATTTCCTGTGAATCCACTTAATTTTGTCCAAGAAATTGCTCCATAATCAAGCCCCTGCTGTGCAGAAGGAGAGCATTGCAGTGTACAGTGATGGAAAAAAAAGTTATTAGACACTCCATGCAATTGCAATATATTGCATTACAATCATTCTTAAGTCACTGAAACCTGCCTAGTATTGTTCCTTTCTCCAAACCCACATACTCCCTTCTGCACATGCTCTGTTCTGTTGAGGTCAAAACTGGATGTTTCAGTAGAAAAACATCCAATACATAACATGATGGAACTGTCAATAATTTAGTTTTTTTTTCTCATAAACAATAAACAAAAATTGCATCTATTTGTCTGCCTTCGGAAATACAAAAAAAAATAAAAATCTTCAAATATTTCATGATAATATTGGAAACTGTGTAAGGGTGTGTGAAAACTTTTTTCACTAGTGTACAGTATACACACACTTACCACTCTGCTGATGTATTCATCGTGAATGGACTCCTCCACAAACAGACGTCCAGCAGCGATGCAGTTCTCACCTTTGTTGAAGTACACAGAGCTCATGCCCTATGGAGCAGGAGACATGGACACAGAGAAAACAGCATTTTTTTTGGATCTATTGCATTTGCTGTGATCACATCTGTGTCTCTAGTCTCAGTTCTGCACATTTGTTTCTCTGGTGCGTCCAATGCGAGGCATAGATGACAAGAGATATTTTTATTACTGTGCAATTGCGACATACTCTCATACAAATGACGATATTGTCAAATCAGTTCACACAGCTTCTGTTCTTGTCCAGACATTTTTGGAATACTTCTATGAGTATAACAAATACATGAAAAACAATATTTGCAATATCGCCCCCACCGACAACGCATGCACAGATCGCTGCGTTGTGTATCAAAAGTTGAGAGGATGCGTTTTCCTACGCATTGTCACATAATGGCGGCCCATGCGGGTAATGTAAATGCGTTGAATATGCTCGAGCCCTATGGCTGCACCTAAACGGACCAGTGCGTTGTCTTTAAATTACCATTGTCCTATGTGCAGGGAAAATCTAAGGACAAAAGGCAACATCGGCAACAGCCAGCGGATAAACTCCCCTATGGAAAACGGGTAGACCAGCAGCTTGCAGAACTTGGTCTTAACATGTCAGATGTTCCAGAAAAATCCTCTCGCATATGTCTGAAATGCCTTCACTTGGTAGGGAGACTCAGGCCACTATATGGGAATAGCAAAAAGCTGAAGAGGAACAGAGTGCCGAACAGACCACGGAGACATCAGCCGTGACACAGACAGCAACAACGCCGCCCACTCATGGGAAGTCCCACCCAGCTACACTGATTGGCTCCTTCGTTTTTCAGAAAGCATGAACTACATGGTAATCATATGGTTGCATGAGCCTAGCGAAACGCAGCCAGATGACGTGAGTCAGGTTAGCTGTTTGTGTCTTTATGGGATAAAAGTGTTTTAATGAAGTCTTTCTCTCTCACCATGCGAACAGCTTTGTCCATATCACAATCACTGAAGATGATGAGAGGTGACTTCCCTCCCAGCTCCAGAGAAACTTTTTTCAGGTTACTGACTGCACAGCTGCAGAGATGAATCACAGAGAGAAAGTATGAAATATCATCTGAAAGTTACTTCTACCAATGAGTGATGAGTTTCACTACTGTCATACCTCTTCATGATCTGCTTGCCAATCGGTGTAGAACCAGTGAAGCCCAGCTTGCGAATATCTGGATGATCAGAGAGACGTTGTCCCACCATACCACCTGCAACACAGATGTATATTTGGTCAGTGGATAATTCAGTTATTATTATTATTATTATTATTATTATTATTATTATTATTATTATTATTAATAACCCATTACCTGAGCCAGGTAAAATGTTGATAACACCTTTAGGAATTCCAGCTTTTACTGACAGCTCAGCAAACTTGAGTGCAGTCAGTGGAGTAACCTGACACCAAGGAACCAAGGAAAGGATGAACATTTACAAATTAAATACATCAAATATATTTCTGAGTAAATATGGGGTCTTTACTGCACATGTTAAGGTTTTGCTATGCACAGTAATCCAGTGTTTTACCTGTGCAGGTTTAAGCACAAGTGTGTTTCCAGCAGCAAGGCAGGCAGCGCTCTTCCAGGCCAACATCATGAGAGGGTAGTTCCATGGAATCACAATGGCACACACACTGCAGCAGAAAACAGAAACGCAACTCTAACACAAATGTACGGTACAAATTTAGCATCTATTTTTTCTGGACATCAGCATGTGAATCGAAACATCTTACCCCAGAGGTTCTTTCTTTGTGAAGGTAAGATTGCGGTTGGGTCTGGCCTGGTTGATGGGAATTGTTTTGCCCTGTGTGAAATAACAGCATATATTCAGTTATTCTACTGAATGACTTTGGATGTGTTTAGCAAGGTCTGGTGGTGGCAAAAGAACATGAACATCATCTTACCTGGATTTTGTCGCACCAGCCAGCGAAGTAGCGGAAGGTCTGGATTGACATGCCTACGTGCGTCTTGAGGGCCAGCGTGTACACGGCTCCTGAGTCTATGGACTCAATGGTTGCCAGTTCCTCCTGGTGCTCCTCCATGAGGTCTGCAAGTCTGATGCAAGGGAGTGAAATAAGTAAGACACTGAAGATGTCTTAAAAGAACAGCAGAAACCAACACTGATTCATGGTCTCATTGTGCACTAATGATGGATTTTTTGGGGACTGATACAGATTTTTTTCATATCAGCCTCTGCCAATGACTGATATAACTGACATTTCTAAGTCAATATTTGGAGCCAATACTGATATTTCTTTCTCTGTCAAATGACAACAAATGTCAGAAAATTTCCTCTACTTACAATTAGAAATCTAAAATTGTCACAGTTAACCTATTAAATATTACTACACCAAAAAAAATATTTTTTCAGTGTGGACAGTGGTATCTCCAAGAACATGGAGGTGCTGTGAGCTTTGCCTGTTAGTAAATCATGGCAGGAAAAAACAAGCATACCAGTCAAAACAACAGGCGGACATCAACATAAGAAAGAAAAATGTTAACATCGGTTGATATAGCAGCCGGCATCATTATTGTGCACACCCACTGTGTACAGAAAATGTAGGCATTTGGCCACACTCCAATCACCAGCTAAACTGTGCAAGTGTTTACAGGAGCAGACTCACTCATGTACAGCGCAAGGCATGACATGACATGTGTCCACCTCCGGAGATTAGATTTATTTTACCAAGGTTTTACTTCACTTGTTTTGCACTTGCCTGGATGTGGATCTGAGGGGTTTTTTTTTCTATAATGGACTTTAATTGAATTACTCTAGGTGAAGCTACTCACTTAAACAGCAGACTTCCTCTGTCTCTTGGGTTCATTTTGCCCCAGGGCCCATTGTCAAAGGCCTCTTTAGCAGCTGCAACTGCACGGTCCACATCACCCACTGAAGCATAAGAAACCTTGCAGATCACCTGGACATAAAGCCACACACAGACCACTGTTTAATAAAAGACAAAACTATTCACTCAGAGCTTGTATATGTGGGTACATATGTCTGTGCCTCACCGAGCCATCAGTAGGATTGATTGTGTCATATGTCTTGCCATTCTCTGCATCTTCAAATGCACCATTGATAAAACACTGGTAGGGCATTTTCAGTGTCATGTTGTTTACTTCTTTTGTTGCCTACAAATCAACAATGGTACAACATTCAATATTCAGAAATGAAAAGTTCCACAGATCAAGTTACCTTATCTTAGTTAATGCTCAACCAGTTGTATAAAAGGACAATTTTCTTATGTACACAGTGTTCAAAATGTATAGCCAGACTCACATAGTCAATGACCAGCTCCTCCTCCTGGTCCTCTCCTCTCAGTCTGCGGACAAACATCTGGATGAAGTCCTGGAAAGTGGTGGCCATGTACACGTCCTCATTCTGCAGCTGGACACCAGCACACTTCTGCTTCACCTCCTCCACCAGCCTGAATAAAGACACATTTTTCAACAATACTTTTTGTTTTTAACTCTGTAGCACCTATACAATAGTTTTAAAAGTTAATAAAACACTATTTTGTAAAAACAAAGGTGCTGCTTGATCCTAACCTGACTACATCCATGGATGCAGCTCCAGATTTGAAGAAGTCTGTGGTGTCCTCAATTGTTGCCACATTGCTGAGGATACCCTTCCAGATATTCTGTAACAAAGAATAACATTCTCAATCCTTTACAAAAGGAAAATGTCTGCTTAATAAGATGAGTACCAAAATCACTACTTCTGTATTAATACAATAAATACTGTCCACTTACCCTGATCTCATCTGCCATCTTCTTCTCATCATCTGTCAAATCGACACTCGAGCTTTCTCCAGAGGAGAAGTATTTGGATGCAGGGATCATCTTTCCATCTTCAAACTGCAGGTTCTTCACCAGAAGCTGTGGATAAAACCGTGATATAAATGAGGCTCAGATTGACAACCAACCATCTGACTTATTTTCTAAATGTTTATGAGCATCCTGTCAGTAATGGACATCAACAAAACCATGATGGTTTACTCAACATTTGTGTTTATTAGTGTTAATTTTGTAGTACAACAAACTGCAGAGACACTCACAGCTTTCCCATCAGTTCCATAAAGGACAAGTCCATTCTTGGCGACTACAGCGGGCTGGGCTGCCCCTTCGACCTCCAGGGGTTGACCGGCCGGTGCTGACCCCGTCAGCATGGACGAACCATACAGAGTCACAGGCTGAGGGCAGGAGGAGACACATTTAACAAACATTTTGTATGCAGGTGACTGATTCTAAAAGATTGTTTGGTTACATCACCTATAGAGATTCTTTTTTACTTTCTGCATGAAGAAGTTTCTAAAAAATATTCTCCTGAGAAGTTTTAAAATGTGTTAAATTAAAAGGATATAGCAAATTTGCCTCATTGTAAAGGTATCTGTGAAACTGTGTCTTCAGCATTTGCATTGGTAAAAAAAAAAATCTATGAATAATATTTTCACTATTCAGCATTTTATGAATAATGTTATTCCCTCCGCAAAGGAAGTTATGTTTTACCTCGTGTTTGTCTGTCTGTCTGTTTGATTGTCAGCAAGATAACTCAAAAAGTAATAGGTGGACTTTGATAAAACTTTCAAAGATGATTGATAATCCTTCAAGGAAGAGGCCCTTAAATGTTGAGCTCTAAAGGTTAAAGGTCAAGGTCATAGTGAAAGTCAACATCTAAAACACATAAGCGGTGATATCTCCGAATCCAGACAAGATAGTATCAGTGTTTGTTTTTGCATTCACTTCGTCTTTACTTCGGATATCAGGTGAGATAACATCAATAGGCTCAATGACATCCAGTTTTATCATCATATGACGTCAAGCAAATGGTATATTTGCCAAAATATGACCTTTACCATAAAGCAGGGTTATTGACATATTTTTTTTAAATCCAACAATATCTTGTGCTTCATATTTAACATTAGATTGAACATGTGAAATTTGGTCAAGTCATACGTGGTCGAATGTTGAAATGGCCATATCTCAAAAATGGGACAGAGGATTTCATTGAATTTTTTTAAACCCTCAAAGGGATTGATAATGACGACAAAATAAATTGTTGGGAAAGCCTGCCAAGGTTTGGATCTGGATGTTTGTAGCTTATTTGTAAACTAGTGTTCTGTGTTCGCTGCTTCGTGGAGGTCTGCGCTCTCCAAGTGCTCTAGTTTACTTTTTCATATCAAGTTAGATTAGTACTGGTCTACTATCTGTGGGCTAAAAAATGTTTTTTGCTGGAACATTCCTTGTATTAGGCAACTATTTGACTCCTATTTTCCACAGACTGTAACCTGTGACTATATGCTGAAAATAACACACTCATGAAATTTAAAAAAAAAAAAAAAAAAGAAGGATTTGCAAGGATTCACTCACTGACTGAGAAATGTAAAACAAAAATGCCTAAAGACCTAAAAGACAGTGTAGTAGAAGTCACTGTCTAAGCCTTATACAAAGTAATGTATAAAAACAACATGAATTCCACAATGTGTTGAGCTATTTATTCTTGGCTGGGAGCTTCCAAAGGTCACAGTGCCAAAACAAGCAGCAGAGAGACCTAAGATTATGCATGGTCAAAAAAAAATACAGCGTTTGTCTTCTAGCTGAACCGCACATTTAGTTTGACACTTTAGTTTTAGGTCACAGTTATGAAATTGAAGGACATACTTTTTCATTTTAACTGAGTAGCTCCAGTGGTGTGTACTTTAAGGACATACCTGTGGGTGCAGTACTGCTCCTATCAGAACCAGGATTTAGTCCTTTTTTTTGTTATTCTTTATCTTTTCATTCTTCAGTGTATGAAAATATGTTAGTGTGACCTTTGAAGACACATCTGGCATGTGTATGGTTTTTCTTTGCTTGTGTTTGACATGCAACTCACTTGACCATTGATGACAGTCCAGGCTCCAGGGACTTTGTCATGACCTCGGATCCAGTTGTGGATGACCTGAGCTGGTTGTGCCATGTTGACCTGAAGAGAGGTATTACGGTCAACATGCTGGTTGCTTACTCTCAGTTTCAAGTTCACGTACACTTCTGAGAATACGAGGGAGGCTCAACAGCTGGCTGCCACTAGCAGAGCGACACGTTGCTGGAAAAGAACCCCCTGCACTAAGAATAGCACATTTGGACACACTGCCAGCAACGTGGCTCCAAATGACAAATCAGAAAGCAGCTGGCTACTACGAGTTACTCCACCTCAGTCTTTCTCCTCATCAGATAAATTCAGGCCAACTACTATCCACACCAAGTACGTCTGGCCCTGAACTTCATGATGAGGCAACAGTAAATTTCCACACTGTTCACTGAATGAAGGTGTTGTTGCACTGAGTAGCTGCCCAAAAGCTGAAGGCAGCAGAATACTACCTCTACTGTGAAAGAGGTATGTGGTATTTTGAGCTTCAGTGCAGAGATTGGGGTTGGCTCTATATAACAAACTTTACCGGAATATTACTGACTATGGCAGAAAAACAACCCTGTCCAACATCTGCTGGGTCCCATTAAAGTTAGAGTATAGGCACTAGTGTTTTGGTATTGAATGGAAAATAAGGTAGGAGCAGGCATCGATTGAAAAAAAGATCTTCCGGCTCCTAAACCTTACATAAAAACATATTAAGAATAACTGTTAAGAATTGTTGCCTCTGACTGAGAGGTTATGCAATTCCAAAAAAAACTATTTTTGGATACTGGGGTTGAGCCCCAGTTTAACTTTGAACTCACCCAGATTTCTTTTTCTCACATTTCAACAACAGCCTGTAGCCTTCCTTAGAAGGGTCACAGGAACAACAAGTGACTCTTCTGATCCAAAACATGCCAAGGTAAAAGAATCAACTCTTTTTCCATATGATAATTAAAAAAAAAAGGAAATCTGGATAAGTTCTAGTAGACAGTATAAACCTAATTAGACTATCAACTTAGAATTAGCACAGGAACATCCAGTTAAACTACCATTAGGGTTTCCACTGACAGAAATTAAATAATTAGTCATTCATCTTTTTCTGAACACCTCTAAGCTCTGCTAGAAGATAACTTGGAGTCACACAGGCAAAAGCAACTGACCACTTGGCACTGGTGATAGTCATGACTGGATCTATGTAAAATTACTAAATATAACATTCAGAAATCTTAAAAAATGCATAAGTCTTCATGCCATTGTTTCTTCGTATTTTAGGCAATATGACACATACATTGCCCAACCAAATACAAGAGTCTCAACCTCTCTTTATCTCAGTGAATAGGTGAAACCTACCAGTGGAATTACCACAGTGTTTAGGATGTTTCATATCCACCAGTTTCTTTAACTCTAATTGATGCAGTGACTACCTACCAACCATCAATTTTATAGAGAGCATAAAACTGAACCTTGATTCAAGGTCATGTGGTCAGATGAGTTCAAATTGACACAGTTCCATCAAGGGGGGAATATAGATGGATAACGTGGTTACCCATCATGCCTAGTGCCTACAGTACAAGCCTGTGGGGGTAGCATTATGATCCGGGGTCAGTTCAGTTGGTCAGGTCTACATCCAGCAATATTATGTGTCCAAAAGACCATAGCAGTCAATGTTGATATTGAATAAGATTAAACAATCACCCAATGAATTCCTGCCACAATAGTAGCTAAAGATTAAATGTGGATAAGGCTAAATATTATTGCATTGCTGTATCTGTGGCTGTGTAGGTCTACTTTTCTAGGTCATTAATGTATTCAGTGTTAAAGCAATATAAAGGTATATATTTGTGTGTACATATGTATATGCATTTTTTTGTACACACTCCTCATTTTTTGCCTTCTGGGTGAACTGTTTTTTCAAACTGTTTCTTTGGGGTTTTTTTGTGTGGGCTGTAAAAGGCTGGCCTTAGGTGAGGGGGGGTAACAATTAGCTGTGGCAGTTAATGTCTGATCTGTATCTTTGTACCTCATGTTATGCATCACCCTCTCTATCAAAAATATTCAACATATTCTAGGAAGTTATTTAAAAAGTAATACAAAGGGGCACCAACATAGACACATCCAATCATATGTGGTTCTTCATAGGAGGAACCCAGAAGGAGATCTCTCACCTTGGCATTGGATTTCTTCTGAATGCCTTCATAACTTGCTCCTTCTTCTGGCTGTGGAATTCGAGGAGCCTTTCCATCAGCAATGAGCTGCACTGATTCCACCTGTAACAAACCAGGATGAATGTGACGCCTCTGACTGTGATATTGGGAAGCAGGTGCAAACTATGAAGTTTGTACAAACATGATGGGAACTATGGCACAAGCATTATCTGTTTTGACTTCTCGGGACATGTGCAATGTGAAATTCTACAAATTCTCAGATTGATTATGTTCGTTTTGTCAACCCAGAATATAAAGTGATGGCTACCATAGATTTGATGCCTTCTGGGAAGAGGAAGCGATTGTACAGTGTGTCCACAGTGTCATTGGGTTCCACAGCACACTCCTTCTGCAGCAGGATCGGCCCAGTATCCAGACCATCATCAGCCCAAAATACTGTGAAGCCGGCTTTTTTATCACCATCGATGAGGGTCCTGGTGACACACACATAGCGAAATGCTGAGCCATAATGTACTTAGTTATAGAGTGAGTAGAGGGTGGAAATCAGACAATAAAGAAAATATTTTGATAACAGCTGATAGCACCTGCAGAGAATCAGACTACTGCAGATAAGACTGTGAAACTCAAGAGCTACATACAGGTGTCATATTCAATGAAAAACCTGATGACCACAGTCTCAACCAGAATGACTACACTCACATCAGTAGGGTCTGAAGGGACACTGGGTGATTTTATGACTATGAAAATTAAGTGAAACATATACAGCATTCACATTCACCAGAACTACGGGATGTTTTACACCAACACCAGGATCAAAACATGACATGAGGGAAATATTTTATTAGAATGGTGTTCATCCTTTCAGTTGAGTCTGAAGCTGTTCTGAACCAACATATTCCAGCACAACCACACAACACAAAATGTCATGTTGTGGGTGGCATTTCCTTTAATTTAACAATTTTCTACAACCACTGTAACATGGATTCAGTTGTAAACTTACTCCAGGATTGTGAGATTTTCTGGTAATATTGATTAAAATCTAACTAGGTTTTAAGGTCTAACAATTGTAACCAACTAGATTTTATTTTTAAACTTCACTTCACATACATAAAAAAGACCATCCATGTTCTCATCCATCGTCAGAATGAAAAAAAGAAACCTACACTTGGTTGTTTTTCCACAGTTTAGAAAACATACAAGCTACTCGTGCAGTTCTACCAAACACAGAAAGACAGCAAAGGGTGGGGAAGTAACAGGACCATGAGATAAGAAACCAAGTTAGCTTGAGGTTGGAGTCAGACAGAACTGGTTTTAACTACCAGTCTGACAAACAGATAACAGCAAAACCTCTCCTACCTCTTCCCTGGCCTGGATAACATAGGGGCAATGAGCTGCTGTAGAAGGAAAAGCTACATTTCTAGGGCAAACAGCATATGTTCTCTTACGTACGTTACTTTGTATGAACATTTTGTGAAAAATACTTGGTGTCTCACATTATTGTAATTCCACTGTTTAATTTTAATTCACTTTTAAATCATGTTTTGAATAGTTTTCTTTTATTTGTTTTAGTCTTAATCACATTCAACCACAAAGTGCACATTCACTTTTTTATTTATTTAGGACAAATGTAAAGAAGAATGTGTAATCAACAACAAGAGTGATATGAACCTCACTGCTGTCATTTTGCTACTACAGTGCAGCACAAACAAATGATAAGCCTTTATAAAGTGTAAGTGCAGGTCCAGTAAAACTCAAGAGTCAAACACTGATGAAATGAGAAATAAATAATCATCACTTATGTATATGTACATGGAAATATAGAACGTATGTCATATTATATCACATGGACAGACCAAAGGTAATAACAAGAAGCCAAAAGATCTCCAAAATCCATGTACATCATGTTCAAACACAGCAAAATTCAGCCTTTTGCAGACCTTTCCCCTCCCTCCATTCCCTCCCCACCCTCCCCTTCCTCTTACCAGTTGATGGCTGAGGCTCCTCTGTGCAGGGGCAGGATGGAGGGGTGGTAGATGATGGAGCCATGTTTGGGGTGATCGATAACATTCATGGGGATGAACTGGGAGCAGAAGGGCATGACGTTGAGCTCAGCACCCACTGCCTTATAAGCATCCACTACCTCTGGAATGGCCTTCCCCTTGAGCCGCCACCGAGGAAACTTAAACACCGGTGTCCCGTCCTTCTCTGCAGCCGTAGCTAAAGGGAAAGAGGAAAGTGTTGAGTAGCCTGTTTTGACACAATTACTGGTTCTAAAACTCAGGTTACTTTTCCCAAGCTTATCATGAAGGTCCTGTATGGACATTAATGCTTAATGGTAGAGTGGCTGTCTTACAAAAACAGAGAGTGGATCTGGGAAATTAAACTGAACAATCACAGCAGATTAACATATTAAAATGTAGTAAGGGAGGGTCCATGGGAGTGGATCTCTCCTTCAGTGTGGTTCTCCCCAAGATTTCTTCCTTTTTTCCCCACTGGATTTTGGAGTTTTTTCTTGGCGAGAAGGAGGATCTAAGAACAGGGGATGCTTGGGACTTCATCTATTTCTGTGGTTGATTGTTTGTACCTGTAAAGCCCTGTGAGATGATGTTGTGAATTGGGGCTCTATAAATAAAACTAAATTGATTTGAAAAATTAAATCAATCAATCAAGTTTATTTATCTAGCACTTTCCAACAACATAAAAGAAGACCAAAGTGCTTTACATCTAAAACGTAAGTAAAACATGGGATAAAACAAGTCAATCAAATATAATTTAAAAATGTAAAAGACAATAAAACAACTTAAATTAATTTGTTCCTCCATCCATTATCTTAATAAACAGCCTGTTATGATTGGCCTCGGTGAAATCTTGTGCAGTTGTTTTTTATATAATTGTATATTGTATGTATTTCTGTGTGTTTTTTTATTGTTCGCTGCTGGCTGTATAACAAATTGCACCTCATGAGGATAATAAAGTTTCTGAATCTGATTCAAATAATCAGAATATAAAAAGCAATACAAAAAGGAAAGAGTTAAAACAGTGGGCGATAGGAAGAAGTTTGTTTAAAAAAAAGTACAGTAATTAATACGGGCAAAGCAATTATGACAACTGGCAGTGAATATTTGACCAGCAACACAGGAAAGACAATCTATGCAGGTCTACCACCTTTTGGTGTCTTTATTTGCCTTGATGTTTTCAATGACATGGTCAAAAACGTCGTCTGCCTGCACTTGAAAACTCTTGGCCTTTAGTCCATGCCATAGTTTTTACACATATGGATGAACAGATAGACAATGAACTGATGACAACAATCTGAGGTAAGGGTAAGGTTAACCATGGAGTTTGGTGGCGACGTACCAGTTCATTACTGTGAAATGGTGCTCAAATACACCAACACAAGAGAAGTTGTACTGCACTATATGACATATGATCAACCACACAGTCACACTGTGTATCTCGTCTCGTCATCTGAACCCATTTTATCCTCAATAAGGTTGCGGGGGTCACTGGGGGCCTAATCCAGCTACAATGGGTGTATGAGTCTCCAGTTCATCTCAGGGCTGAACATATATAGACAAACAATCACTGTCACATTCACACCTATGGACAATTTAGATTAACCAATTAACCTATCAGTTAATTGGTTAAACTGATCAGTTATCAGTTGTAAATTAATATTTGAACATAATCAGACAGTAAACCTGATTCAGTGTGGCTCATGAACCAACAGGTTGTTGCTTAAACACATCACACAACTGCACAATGACTGCTTTAGGAGCAAGAGAAAACAGCCCAGGGAGGTGAGGAAAGGGAGGAAAATAAAAGAAACCAAGTGGCAAGGTATTTTCCTTCAACTGGCAGTACTGTACGTTTACTATGAGGGTAACTTTTTAGAATACGTATATTTATCTGACTATAAAATGTGTCGCCAAAAGGAACACCTCTCTTAGAAAATAGGAAACATCAGCACAAAAAAACAACAGTGTGAGGATGTTAAACATCAGTGTGTGTTCAGCACTGAATCCAAAAGCTTTCTTTCATGTTGGAAAAACATTGAAATTCACGTAATTCAAGAAATGACTGAAAGGATAGGACTGCAGTCCAGTGAAAAGACTTTGTCACTGGCAGATGGAGAATGACTGAAGCCATGAGGCTCTGAGCGACTGTATGATGACAGTGATGATGAGGTTTACAGACCAGGTTGCATCATACTAAAGAGTGCTGCTAGACTTTTCACCTCAGATCTGCATCTCTAGGCCACACAGAGCCTCTCACCAAACACACAATGGAGCCACTATCCCGCAGCTAACGCAGGATAAAGGCCAGTCTTTGTCCAGAAGCACTGTAGAGTCAAAACGCATCTACCTCAGCTGTGACACAGGCCCCCGCTGACCCACAGAGAGGGACACAGCACCATCAGCCATCATCAGACACCATCCATAACTACTGTGGTCAAATGTGGTGTATAGTTCAAAGATGAAAATGTTCTCCAAAGGAAATGGCAGTGTGTGCTTTTACTTTTACTTTTTGAGGCAAATGATTGTCAGCCTAGAACCAGCTGAGAAGAAGTGCATTTTACTGTATCAGCTAGAGGTTTTTTTATATAAACCTGTGTAATTAGTCACATAACTATAAAATATGTTAAGATGTTTAAGATGTTTAGATTTGAGAGTGCATTTCTAGAAGTAGCACTTACTGGATTTTTAGCCAGGTCTTTTTCTCAAGCATGAATAACTCAACAGTAACTTCCTTCATACAGCTATTTTCATTTCCTATAATTACTTTAGGTTTTACCTCAAGTTTAGCACTTAAAATAGAGGTAGTACAGTGCGTCATGTATCGTCATGCACTGAAAAAAATCTGTATCTTACCAGGTATATTTTCTCATTTCTAGTCCAGGGTTTCCTAGTTTGCTTGAATTAAGAAAAAATAGCTTAAAAATAAGATTTTTTGAAAAAAGATTTTCAAGACCTATTGTCTAAAAATAACTTATTTATATCCCACTGATAAGTTACTCTAGGTGATTATGTCTTATTTTAAGTGTGATGAGATATTTTGACTAGATATTAGAAAAAAATTACACTTGGTGAGATTCTGGTTTTTACAGTGTAATGCTCTGGTTCATCGAAGGTCAAACTTAAGGATAATTCCTGAAGCATTCACTAATGCTTCCTCCACCGTAACTGTCTGGTACATATTAACTATATCTGAATAAATGACTGGTGTGCGATAGTGCCTCCTAACTTTAACCCTAAACCTTTCTGTTTGTGTATATGTGTGTACGTATATGTGAGTGTGGTGGTGGTGGGGTCTAATGATTTTATATGTAAAGCAGTGCTACATGTTATTGTACGAAAAGTGCTATATGGTAAATGGACTGCACTTATATAGCACTTTTACACCTTCATGGTGCCAGTCATACACAGTAAGGACCGCAGCCATGCAAATTGCTGTCAAACATACTGGGAGCAATTTGAGGTTCAATGTCTTGCCCAAAGGACACTTTGACATGTGATCAGTGGGAGCCAGGATTCAAACCCCCAACCCTTCAGGCACTGAATGACCCACTCTACCAACTGAGCCACAACTGCCCAGCTGTGTCTACATAAATATGGATGGATGGATGGATGGATGGATGGATGGATGGATGGATGGATGGATGGATGGATGGATGGATGGATGGATGGATGGATGGATGGATGGATGGATGGATGGATGGATGGATAGACAAACAGAGAGGCCACAATCAGAATTGTAAACTCATCAGGTGAAGAAATGATGACTCACCTAGGGGGTCGGCTTTGCCATCTTTGTCCGGGACTGTGAACACACCCACTACCTTGTGACCCTGCTTCCTCAGGTTGCTGTACACCTCCTGACCAAACACGCTCTGGCCAATTATAGCTAGTTTCAGCTTATTCTGGTAATAATGCTGCAACAGAAAACATATATTTAATTATTTTTCAACCATATAGTTTATGTAAACTGGAAACAGTGGAAGTCATCAATGAGTCTTATTCAAAGTGAAGTGCAGGATATGTTTTTATATACTGTAATTAGTGCATACAGAGCTTCTCTCTAGTTGAGGGGTTTCAAAACTATTTTCTGACCTCATGGAAATGGCAAACATGTTGCGCAACTTTCCAGGCAAACAATATTCTGGGGAGGTCTTAAGACATAGGAACCCCAACGGTCCACAAACTGTGAATCTTAAAGAGACAGTAAAAAATGTCTAATTTGCTCTTCTATAAAGTTGAAGAACATATAAGGAATGTGTTTACATTTGTAGAAATCTCCTGGAATACAGTCACTACACACTACATCTCATACAACACATATTTTGAGATAGTTTAAAACTTTACTGGGCCCACAGTGGGAGAAAGGCAAGTGTTTTGAACAGCATGTATGGTAAAGTGAGCATGGACCAGGGACGTCAACCTCACTTTAATTCAAGGTTCACATTCACCTAAATGTGATCTGCAGTGGCCTGAACCAGTGAAATGATAACATAATAATATAATGTCAACTCCAAACGTTTCTCTATATTTTAGATTGAAAAAAATAAAATTAAACAAAAATAATTTTGACATTGACAAACTACCCTTTCAAATGAAGTGAATAACATGAACAAACTGAAAGAATAAACCTAATTTTCACAATATTGTGCTTCTGTTTATCATTTGCACTTATGTCTCTTAAAAACATTTCAGGATCTTCATATTTGTTCACACACACATGTCGAAAACTGAACTAAAATAATTATTATGTTAATATCTATTTTTGGATTCCACAAATTCATCCCTAGGGCCAAACTTAGAGACTTGTCAAAGCCACACAAGTAAACTATGAAACTAAAAAAAAAAAAAAAAAAAAAAAAAAAAAAATATATATATATATATATATATATATATATATATATATATATATATATATATATATATATATATATATATACACACATATACATATATGTATATAAATTCACAATATATGATCAGATCATCTTATTAGCCCTTTATTAAGCTGTGCATAGTTAATAGTAACATGGACTTTAAATGCCTCATGGTGGGGTTCAGGGGTCATCTAGTTGGCCTTTCCCTGGGGCCTTATTATGACCAGTACAACCATTGAACGTGAACTATTTCCTATTGGTTAGACTGGATCTGAGGTCTGGCAGTGGCTGACAAACCACAGCCTTCCTGCAAGGTGTGACGTAAATGCATGCATGCCAGAGCCCCCCTCCCACCTGACTGTCACAGCACACGTCCAAAGGCAGCGTACAGTGAGTAGTTTCATGTTTCCTGTGCTTATATGAATGGTTTTGTCAGACCCACGAGGCGCAGAATCTGGTGGTTCAGGTTTCATTTTGCATCCTCTTCCCATAATCAGTGATTTTAGACAAACAAACACAGGGTGGACCTGGCTGGAATCTCACTCAAATGGTTTATATCGGGTTTAACACTAGTCTACACATGTGTTACTTGCAGCCTTACAGGTTCTAAGCCGCTGATGGTCTACATGTGCTGATGCAACTCCTGCAAGTGTTGTACAGTGGAGGCCAGTACAGTAGTATAGTGGGAGTGGGGTGCGCGGAGATTAACGTGGAAAACTGGCATTGAGACATCCTTTGGTCTATTAATATATTGGTGTGTTCTGAAGACCAGTACATGAACTATGACTGACTGATCCTCACCCACAGCCTCATCAGAGGATCATCATACCCAGGCATGCATTCCATGTCCTCACTTTAACTTCTATGTTAGTAGTTGTGTAATATACAGGTTTATCAGGCACAGTGTACATTGTTTGATGCACCAAAGGCAACAGCGTTACTCACGGATGAGGTGGAGAATTTCCTTATGATCTGATTCGCCGTCCACAACATAATGGCGGTGTCTTATGTATCTGTATAAAAAATTAAAAAAATAAATCCGAATGCTGCAGAATTCGTCCGACCTGCTGCAGGGCTATGTGCGCTGTGGCCACCCACACCTGCCCCTCTGTGTGGACTGTGCGTTTCAGAGACAGTGGCCGTGGAATGAGCTCGTTACTGCCGGCTTATACTCGACGACACAAGACAGAGGACGTGGAGCTGGGAACCGTACGTGCTCGTTCACGACGGTTACCACCTACTCCATTGCGCAAGCACGCGTGGGAATTCAGAAACTTCTAAAGGACATTAGAGAGAGTACTGACGTACAAATAAGTCAGTCTATTTTATTATTATTATTATTATTATTATTATTATTATTATTATTATTATTATTATTATTATTATTATTATTATTATTATTAATAATAATAATAATAATAATAATAATAATAATATTAACGTCACTTTGACCTTTAACCCTTTAAACCCCAGTCAGCATGCCCATCGTGTGGAAAAATAAATAATATTTCATACATAGATCTCTGAAATTCTGATATGTGCAAACGCATGTGGGGTCACCATGAAAACTGTAGACAAACCCACATGAGACCATTATATGCAGCCCAAATGGGGGGCCCATATGGACATGTTGGCTGAGACCCTAAGACTAAAATAGTCTGCTAGGACTTTTTTTCTTTCTGATTTTTATTATAAAAATATTACAAAATATGATGTGAATCTGTTTGACCACTTTTCACTTTTGTAGAGCATGTTATCTATATCTTTTTTTCCTTTTTTTTTTTTTACCAAATAAACTATTTGGCAGCTACTGTTTAATGTTAAATGTTATTTTAACCACATTTTTTCCCCAGAGTGACACATTTCATCTTTCAGTGACTCTTCAGTTTTCCTATTTTTACTTGATGTACACCTGGCCAGACTCCCACACAGAACAAGGTCTTTAATCAAATACATCCAGAACTGTCCACATTCAACTGCCCTGCACAAGATTCTGTAGAGCAAAGGTTCAGTTTGACAGCTTGTACAATGCAGGGAGGCAGGGCAGTGACACACATTGTGATTTTGGCAAGAGTACATTTTGCTTTTAGTCTGCGTGTTTCAAAGAGCTCATGCCTTGATAATACAGGCCTGAGTGCAAATGACGGCAATAGTCCCAAATATGTGTCACAACTTGCATTAATAATTGATGACCTGAATACTACTTTTTGGAGTGAAAATAGCGATGATAAGGAAGTGACTACAACCAGATGGACTACAACATGAAGATTGGTTAAAAACAATCTTAAAAGAAAAGCAGGATAAATTTATCACATTTGGCAAGGCTACTACTTGACTTTTGTAATTAATCATGTTTCAGTGTATCTCTGTATTAATTGTAGTGTTTTTTAGTTGATACTGGTAATATTGCATTTTAGAAGTTATATTTTTCAGCTCAATAGCATTATTCTTTCTGAATGAAAGACACTTTGATATTTTCAATTTATTTTTCAGATGGAAATATCTACAAGATGGCTACTAATGTAATGATTATTCAGCACAACAAAGAAATACTGTTTCAAGATTTTTATAATTCATTATTATAATTATAAATGAAAGTATCACAGCCAAATCAAGGGCCACATTTAGTACAAACTTCAGTGCTTAGAATTTTTTTTCCATAGTTTTGGTACATTTTAGTGCAATTTAGTTTATTTTTGCAGTTTCTGGTGCATTTCTTTGTGTTCTATGTATATTTTAGTGTATGTCTTCATAGTGTTTAGTACATTTTAGTGTGTTTAATGTGCATTAGAGTGCATCTTTGGATATTTTTAGTGTATTTGGTACACTTTATTGTGCTTAATATGTGTAATTGGCATGGTTTCTTGTACATTGTGTATTTTACTATATTCAACATGTATTTGAGTGTATTTTTGCATAATTTTTGATACATTTTAGTGTGTGTAATGTGCATTGTAGTTTATATTTACGTACTTATGTTGTTGCTTTTATAGAACTTTTGTGCTTTCACCTGATGAACAAGTCAAACTACTGTATTTACTGCAACAAAATGTTACTAAGCCTCACTAATATTCTCCATTTAGGATCACGTTACAAAATATTACTCATTTCACCTCCACATATTAACTTTACACATTTTAGTCCTAACTAAAAAGTCATACATTCAGATTTCCCTTCCACACCAGGGTCATGTGACACATATCAAGTGAAATAGAGAAAACATTCAATATGTCAAATTAATTATAGAACATACTATGCGACATAAGGCTGGTATGTAATGAATATTGGACAGACCAACAGACAAAGACAAATCAGGGGAGCAGCAGTGATTTATTTGTGAACAGAATACAAGAGCATTCACAACATCAAAAAGAGGACTAACGGTAAGAGCACTAGTGGTGGATGTCTCTCACGGGTTTCCACCTCTGCTGCCAACTGTTATTAACAACAGGTGTATGAACCAACACCTTAGACATGATGACAGATTCCTTTGTTTGAGCCCATCTTAATGAAAAAGTGCTGGTTTCTCCTGTTGTTCTTCCCTTCGCTGCTTCCGGATCCAATCATTCAAACAAAGAGTACAATTATTGGACTCCTCAGGTGAGAAGAGTGGGTGTGGTAGACATGTAATCATCAAATGAAATTAACAAGTCATACTCCCTGGATAAGAAGCAGTCCTGAAAAGGCAAACGGGGAACATGCCCAAAATCTCTTCAACATTCTGGAAAATCTGTTTACTTTGTGTCACCACGGGATACAAAGAGGGAGAAGCCACTTTGAGATGACTTCTCCACTAACAAGGTGTGAGCGCTGGAGGCAGTTACTGAATATCAACCAGAAACACTGAACAGCAACAATAATAATGAACTCATACGTTGGGAAAAAGTATCTCAACTTAACTGCAAAATGATTCTCTAGTCAACTTCAGAAAAAACATAATTTAGCGACAACTGGGATTTGAAAAGAGGGTGAAGAGAATAAATAGTGCATTCAAGGAAAGTGGACGAAACTGGACTAGATTTCACAGTTGTGTTGTATTTTTAGATCCTTTCAGTGTGGTTATTACTTCTGATCATGGTATATTAACATTACATTTTTTAAAAAGCTGATCTGGTTGTGTGGTCCAACACTGAAGCCTTATTTTGGTGCATTTCAAAGGAGGATGAGAAATGAAGCATGATTCTCCAAGATAAAGGATCCATGCTAGTGTTACACTCTACAAGTTACAGGTGACGGATAACACGTTCTTCCTTTTCAGATCACAGCCTCTTGTTGAGTACAGCAGGCAGCGGAGTGTTGATATCACAGGAAACGAATTCCCGCTCCAAACTGGACACCATCACATATCCTATAAGAGGAGGTTGAAGAGATGAAAGGGGTGGCATTCATGATGGAATTCTATTTTGTATTTTTGGGGTGAGAATTTCTATTTTGTATTTTTGGGGTGAGAATTAAGAGCAAAAGCAAACAGGATGTACAGATGTCATCATAGCATTAAATACGTGTCCATTGCAGCCAGTTTGAAAGGACATTTCTTTTGAATGAAACTTTTGTTCCAATACAGAACTTATTTAATATAAGCTAATGACATGTATAAAACTGCTTCAATATAAGCCAATAGCATGTATAAAATAGTTTGAACATAAGCTAATAGCATGTATAAAACTGCTTCAATATAAGCCAATAGCATGTATAAAACTGCTTCAATATGAGCCAATAGCATGTATAAAATTGTTTGAACATAAGCTAATAGCATGTATAAAACTGCTGGAATATAAGCTATTAGCATGAATAAAACTGCATGCATAAAATTATAGTTATGTATGTATAACTATAGTTCTATGAATCCCGAATGACCTCCAGAGGGCAGTGCTGAAAGCAAATAATTTTGCAAATAATGGCCATTGTGACCTGGTCTGAGAAGTGTGGCCGGAGTCCAAATCACAGCCTGTACCCAAATCAGTGTGGCAACCACACATGGGTCTGATGCATGAGCAGCCCAGTAACTGAACTGCTGAAAAGCAAAACCAACCGATGGGCAGACAGACTGCCTACTTCCTGGCCACCTGGCTGTCAGTGGCCTGGGATGGCGGGGGTGGGGTGGGTGGGGGGGCTGTCTTTTACAGCACCAAAAGACAGGGAACAAAACGAAAGTTCTCACCCTGTCTCTGCCAAGGACAGCGCTCACCACCAGACCAGTCCTGTGGTGGTAGTGAAACACTTGGACCAGTTATCAAGCACCAAGATCTCTGAGGAGGTGCCACTGAGGTCCGAAAACGGCTGCATAAACAATGTATTGGGCTTGGACAGTTTGTTCCAGTGCCCCGAGAGCAGTTAAACCACCCAACTGCCCTGTTTCTATAGGCACACTGCAAGGGGAGTGAGCAAATGTACATGATGCACCACCTGTAGTGCAAGGCCAAGTTGGGAAGTGGGTGCATGGACACCTTCACCATCAAGGGACCAAACAAAAATCAGTGATAACTGTTAAAAACCACAACATAGCGCAACAGCTCTATTTCCAGTATTGTGTTCCATTAAATAAAACAAACTGGGAGAGGGCATAGCCGTTTTGTACTAGTTTCTGGAAAAATAAAAAGGATCGAGTAACTATAATAAATATAATATGAAAAGCAAAAACGGCGGTGGTAGGACATCTAGACTCTCCTGGTGTAACGACACGTAAAACGGAGAAAAGTGCAAAATGCAGCTTCCACTAGAGCAAACATGAAAACTGCTACCACTGTCACGAGGACACCAATTAACTGTAACAACAGCCGAACTCGATGTACCGGCAGAAACACATATAGTCACTTCAGACTTAAGACACAGAGTTGGGAGAGGGCATGTGCACGCTACCGTTCACCAATAAGAACAAAGTCTGGTTAAATACCTTTGAGTCTCATTATCCTCCAGCAAAGAGGAACCCATCGCAGCCCCTGCAGGGTGAATTTTCACTGCTCCAACCGTCACAGTAAAAGGGGGCATCCGGCGATGGGAAACAATTTCAAGACAGCAATGGCTAATGCAATTCTGATCAAACCGCAGGCAAGACGAAAGAAAGAACAGAGCCACAGGCCACAGATGACGAGGGTTTATATTGCCTCCAGAGCTCATCCGGGGTCACAGGTGTGACTCATTTAGTGTTACCACTCGAACTGCACATAGGGATCAGTCAGTGCCTCTGGCAGTCAGTAGGGATGAAATAGAACTGCTTGAATATAAGCTAATTATATGTATAAAACTGCTTGAATATAAGCTAATGATATGCATAAAACTGCCTAAAAACAGTACAAATCATTTAAAACGGTTGTTTAATGTTTCCATTATGAATGAATCAGAAGTGTGACTGAGGTTCAGTCTGGTGCAGTCGTACCTGTCCCCACTCTGAACACCCATGGGTACACAGTAGTTGAGCTCCAGTCTAGCAATGTTTCCCAGCCGCAACACAATCCCTGCACCATATGACCAGCGAATACACTCTGCCAGCTTCTGAAGGTGAGCCCGAGGACCTTCACCTACACACACACAAGCACTGTGTCACAACAATAACCAGCATCAACCAGTTTGAACACAGCAGCAGATGTAACATTGAGCAATGTTTCCTGTTCACGCACCATAGTTGAGGTTACAGAGGTTTCCTGCATTTAGGAAGAAGTGCGTTCTGAAAAGGTCACCGAAGCCACCCTTTCCGGGTCTGAAAGGAAGTGGAGTGTAGAGGTGCAGTCCACCTGCCCAGTAAGCCTCACCACCTAGATAATCACCTGGAAGACACAGTAATGATAGGATCAACTGTTACTGGATGTAGGAGACAAATGATGTTTTAAAAATCAACATAGGCATGTTACAATGCATGAATGAGTTGAATTGTATTTATAAAGTGGACCAATTTGCTTAAATGTAGGGACAGGTGCAATACCCGACCTCTCTTCATATGTAAAGGCTCAGTCTATTATCATATATTCACATGTCTTCATGGTTTGATACAATGACAGACAGGAGTGAATGGGTTTCTTTTGATATTACACAAAAAAGTGGAACAAGGTGTAGCTCTACTAACTCTAAGACCCCATGTGTTTAAGAGAGTGTGTTATGAATATTTTAATTAAAGGTGTGGTAGGAGATCTTGGAAAAACCGTATCTGCAATCTATATTTTGAAAGTATACACACCCATGCCTCTTCTTCAGCCCACCCCTCGAAACCACGCCTTCAAATATACCTGAACGTGCATGGTGTCTGGAGCGATCACAGAGGTTCACGAGCATTCACAAGCTAACCGGGCCCTCCTCTGACCCTATCTGAGGTTCCAGACCCAGTGTCCCTGTGGTCGGGTGTCCGCTGGGGGCGGCACAGGCCAAGTGGTCTCAGAGAGGAGGGAGAGGGTAAAAAGTCAAACTCCCACAGTGGAATAGGCTAACCCGAGCTCAGACAGGGGGGAACCTCTCAGAGAACAGTTGTGGTGGGGGGATGCCCCGGGGGGATGACCCACTCGTTGGGTCAGGCCACGTTCGGAGGGGGTAACCGGGAGTCGTAACGTATGACATTATTTCTTTTTCACGTTACAATATGAAAATACCATATCATGAAATAACACTATAGTTTCCTTTCATAAAATAATGTGATCAATATCATGTTATAGTGTAATAAATATCACGAAACCCTAACCCTTAACCAATTAGTATCTCAAAATATTGTATAAACATTATGTTATCTTACCTATGGAGTAAAAAGCAAAGTAAAAGTAAAGTAAGTTAAAAGACACTTTAGTATCACTTTGTAGCTCCTTACACAGGTTGAGCTGATGCCAACGCTGGAAGGCCATACCATTGCACACTCTCGTCCTGTTTTAGTCTTCAGTGTACTTTGTCTTTGCTGTTGCTTTTTCAAGCACAGTTTTTCCTTTTGTTTTTGTCGTCATCTTTTCCGTCATATACTAGATCATCTGCAAGTCGGTATACGTTCACGAGTCAGTGAACATGCAGAGGGGGAGGGGTAAGCAGACTGAGGTTTCATGGTCGGGTCAGTATCCAATCAATGTAATCATGATGATTACATTGATTGGTCAGAGTTTTCTTCTGTTCACACCCTCTTTTTGACAAACATGCTATGTCAGTGGATGCAATGAAGGGGATTTTAAGCAACATAGTAAAAAATGTTCCAGAAAAACATTTCCCACCCTACCTTTAATTATTCACCACTGACATTCAAATGTTCTCAATATTTGAACTAATGCATATATTAGTTCAAATTTTTCAGCGATTGAGATCAGTAATTTTACCTTCACTCTGTGGACCAATGCTGTACATCCCAAATCCCCGTACACTGGTGGGACCTCCAAGGTAAAACCTGAATAAAATACAAAACTATTTTTAAAGCATTCAAAGAGCTCTGTTTAAAATAACAAAACCCATTATTTAAAAAGTAAAACCATTGATAAATGAACTCATACATTTTAGAAGAGCCAAAAAGCTTCTTAATCATTCACACAAGATGGTTTGGTATTGATTACATATTTGGTGTTCTTTGAAATTTCTCATTTACATCTACATAACTATTTCCTTGCACAGACAACAGATTGGTATCAACAGCCAGACCTTTTTTTTTTTATTTATTTATTCCACACAACAAATACACAGACACAGTATACAAAAAAAAAGTTGAGGAACCAGGCCCATAGCCACTCACACAGGCCCCTCCTTTGACATTTGTGAGAGTCTCTTTAAGGAGACCCTGCTGTGTCAAAGCCAGATGGTGGTGTTTGCATAAATTTGCCATACCTGTCAGCGATGCAGGAAGGTTGTCCTCCAAGGGGATAAAGCATCCCACCCCAAAGAGAGGCAGACAAAACCTGAGGAAGTACAAAACATTATCTTAATACAACCACAATTTCCTAGAGAAATTATCCAGTAAAATAGAACAATGTACAGTAAGCCTTGTTGGTAACACTCTGTCACCCTCTAGTGGTTCTCTTAGGTAAAATATGTCTTTGAAGGAGGTTCAAACAGTTCATTCATATAGTGCATATAATTGGTGTCAAACACCACAATGAGTGGAGCTTCAATAGAAAATGATATGTGGACTCTGGATTCATTCAATCTTACCGAGTCCCAGAAGAGCCGCCTGTTGAGCTGAAGCTCAAAATCCTCTTTCAAGAAGCTGGCATCTCCTCCTGTGTACCCAGCCAACTCCTGCACAGCCACACACACACACACACACACCTCAGAGTGAACTTGTTTTCATTAGACAAATCACATTCACATTTTTAAATGCACTAACTGATGTATTTCAACTGTTGCTCTATTCACCTTCTGTTGAGGCAGCACAATGTTGTAGCAGGAATGACAAATGCACAAGTCTTATCTAAATTATAGGTGGGGTACGAGATCTTAGAAAAACAGTTCACGCAAGCTACATTTTGAAAATACACAATTCAAAAGTCCAAACCCCTTCTTTCAGACATCCTACGAAGCCACACCTCCAGAATAATGGAACGCACAAGGCTTGTTCCTGAGAGGTATTGTTACCCCACCCACCAAAGGGGAGAGGGGTATTGCTTTCGGTTTGTGTGTTGGTCCGTTTCTGTTTATTTGTAAGCAGCTTTATGCAAAAAGTACTGAACAAATTTTTATGAAATTTTCAGGAAAGGTACGAGGTGGCCCAGAATAGACTCCGTTAAATGTTGGTGAAAGTAGGTCAAATGTCAGTCAGTCACCAAAAATGTGTTTTTGCAATGATAAGATATAGGGCAAATGTGTGTGAGCGGGCAGGGTTTGTTGTGCTTGTCACCTCTAATTTTATTTTTGTGTTAGAGCATTTACGTAATTGATGGTAATCAGGGTGTGAAGGGGATTTTAAGCAACATAGTAAAACATGTTCCAGGAAAACATCTTGCATCCCACCTTTAATGCGCATCATAAAAAGTGAGTTTAGCATTTATTAAAGTATTTTAAAGTAATAGTCATTGTCACAGTTTCGTTTAGGGCACAGGTGGTATTGATGGTCTGGACGATGAGGCTTCAGTGTTATGGTTTGAATTTTATTAACACCAAATTCAAAAAAACCCAGCAGTGATGAGGAGTGCAAATATTTACAGTGAAAGATACAAATAAAAAATTGAAAAAATATATTTACATGAGATCTCAGTAGAAAAAAATAAAGTTAGTCTCAATCACCATTCAATCTTTTAGCTTGGTCCTACAGCAAACAGACAGACAGTTCTTTTCAAATCCAATCTCCAAAACTCAACCTTCAATCAACTCAACTGGGAAAAATCTCACCCCCCTTAAGCCTCACCCACAGGCAGACCAATTACCACATTATCCTTATTAATGTGAACTCTACTATATTTACACATAATATAAATAAAAATTTAATTGCATTAAATCATATAAACAATGGCATTAATTGTCTTCCATACCTTTAACACAAACACAAAAAAAAGAAACAATGATTCACTGTATATTTAATGTAGCTCAAGGTTTAGCCCATGGTCATGTGTTCAATTGAAGCACGCCAATTATGAGGATATAACAGGTGTCTGGAAATGCCTCTGTTTGGCCACTTCTGCAGAAGCAAGATCAGGTGTGCGCGTGTGTGTGCGTGCGTTGAGTGTGCACCCCCGGACGCCCACAACATGTGGAAACACCTGGGTATTGAGGTCCATAAGATAATGTCCAGTTTAGCCAGTGTCGTGGGAGAGCCGCGCTTCATGCACTCCCGCTGTAGAGAGAAAACCGAGATGGAAAGCGAGCGAACAAAACGGATGGAGAGTGAAAGAGATAAAAAAAACACACTGGGCAGGAGATGACGGAGCGCTTAATTTCGCACCATCACAGTAACTATGCAGGATATGAAAATATGCTGTTTGCATATTAACATACATGGACAAACGTACCTGATTGAGTCGAAGTAAGGCACCTTTGCTGGGGAATATTGCAGAATTTCTTGAATCAACAGATACTGTGTGCTGAAAACAAAACCAGCATTAGGTTTTAAATATGCCCCAAAACATCTCCTATCATTACTGACACTAACTGAAAATCAGAGGAGTCATTCGTACTGAGAGGGCAGATTTCAGCGAGTGTCCACTCTCTTCTCGCACAGCGAAGGAGGCACTACGTGCCAGGCAGCCCAGCTCCCTCCACACACCTTCCCATTTCAGTGTGTGGTTGGTCCACCCAAGAGGAAACTGTAGGATGAGAAGATGATGGAGAAATTGAGCAGAAATGAATGAATGATAATGAAACCCCTTTGTACACAGGGACATATTGAGTGAACTGCATTTGTGTTTTGGGGGTAAATTAATGTCTGTGGTCCTTGTGCTTCACTGTGTTACAGTTGTTACACTTGAAGTAAGGCTGCATTCACTGTTTAAAATATTTTTTTTATTGTGACTGGGCAAAAAAATCTGCATTTAAATGTGTATTTACCTCTCAGACAGGTAAGGGTTAAAAAAATGAGTGAGTTCTAACTACTCATCATATCCTGGCAGATGTGACCTAGACATGATTTGATAAGTCTACTCCTTGCCAATATGTAATTTTGGAAAAGTGGTTTCACTATTTCCATAATGGCAAGAAATTGGCAAGGGTTCATCTGTATTTATTTAGTCTTTTCATTTGGACGAAGGGGAAAGAGCCGAAGGACACTGGGGATTCTTCGTCCTGGCTGCCATTCTTGCAGCTTTGAGGGGATTGCAGTCTATAGTTCAATAAAATGTTTTGTACTTTACAATTTATACAATGCTCACCACCAACTCTCTTAGATTTGTCATTTAGATACCAGGCAACTCATGAAAACACCACAGGCAGGTGTCTAATTTTTCTTAATGGAACAACTTGGATTCAGCAATAAAAGTCCGAGCAAAGCATTTACAGACTGAAATGTTTAATTACTGCACATTCAACTTACATTTAACTCTGCAGACATCCCTCTGTCTGTCTCTTTTAGAGAACTCCATGGGAACTGCCCAGTAACTTTGTACATGTTTAGAGTGAGGCTGGAAAATAACATAAAAATATGGTGCATTTAAGGTACACCAATGATGACAGTATTTTTGTTCCTATCTTTTATAGGAACACAAATACTAAAGATAAAATAAATATTAAACATTAACAGTTCATTACTTGCGTTCAAAGTGTCCAGGCTGGGGCTTAAAGAAGGACAGGCCATAGGATGTCTCCTTTGTTCCATAAGAGAACTGGAAGGTCAGTTTCTCAGCTCGACCAAACATATTAGGCAGCTTCAGACCCAGCACCTGCAAGAGAAAACACAACATATATTTATTACCCATGTAGCCATTCTAATGTGGTAAGAACACTAAACTCAGGTTTTCTAAAAGTTAAATGTAAGACCTTTTTAAGACTACTTGCAACTTTAATACTCATTTCATGACCATACTGGACCAAATTTCTGGCTCCCAAAATTTAGGAAAATTTATTTAGCTGCTCCAATGCCTTGATTCCAACCATTCCAAGTTATTTCTCACTGAGGCTGCAAAGTTAGTAATAACTGGTTACTACTTTCAATATAAATCGTCAGGTTGGAATATATGTAACTGAGTAGACAACATAACATAACTTAAGACCTATCATATCAAATGTAATACCTGTTAGAGACTTTTAAGGTATAAAATGCTGATTTGGAAATTTAAGGCTTTTAAAAATGTTTAAAACTCCATGGGAACCCTGTAAAATGTTGCCATCCCTTTTTGCTCCTTTTACCCAGCATAATCACTACACTGATATAGATGTAGGTGACATCCTCTTACAAATGTTACCTTACGTTAAGTATTAAATGTAAGAATCATGTGTAAATGTTTGCTCACCATGCTGCCTTCATTGTTGCCCACCATGGTGTTATAACTTCCTGTCAGGCGCTTTACCTCAGTCACCTCAAAAGTTACATCCAGACCATTGGGCAAAGCATCTGTACCTGAGGACAGTGACAGATTGTTCTGATGTGTTTTTATTTTCAAAGTTCAGGCCACTAAATTTTTAAAGGAATTTTGTAGACAGAAATCAAACATCACAAAACCTGTTCCAAAAGAACACAGCTTGAAATAACACGTCAGAGTAATTTTCTTATTGTTCTTGTCAGTGGTTTGTAGCTGTAAATATGACAATAATGTGTTTTAGGCCCGAGTTAGTTACCTTCAGAGGTATCGATAAGTACCTCTACCTCTTTAAAGATACCCAGACGCAGCAGCTTCTGCCTGGCAATGTGAGACTTTTTCATCACCTGTGGTTAATAAATACATGGTAAGTACTGTAACTAATCAAACCAGAATAACATTGAAAACTGCATGGTATGTTTGTGTCTTTAACACGTACGTCAATTAGATTTTTAGCGTGGAAAACATCAGAGATCTCATAACCAAGCAGATCCTCTTTAGTTCTCCCCAGACCCTGGATGTTGACATGTTGGACCACCACCTGCAACCAGAACACATGTAAAATTAGTTAATTCACAATATCTAAAGCATATACACAACACCTATTCAGATAAAACACACTGATAATAATAATTATAAGATAACAAAATTCAGCTCACATCTTTATTTTCAAGGATTTCCTGTTTGGCCTCCTGCTCTGGTTCTGGTACCTCCACCAAGTCATCAGGGTTTACACTCAAGTCTCGACCATGCATGGGAAGAGGATCCAGACTCTGCATCAAGAACAAGTAGAACATTTTTAAAGCTTGTACAGTAATGGGGGAAAAAATGGGGGGGGGGCCCATCGTGCATTTGTGATATATTGCATTAAGAACCACTCTTAAGTCACTGAACTTTGTCCAGTATTGTTCCATTCTCTAAACCCACATGTTCCCTTCTGAACGTGCTGTGTTTCATAGAAGTCAAAGAATGCCAAACTGTTAGTTACTTCCACCAAAGAGGTTATTGTCTCATCTGGGGGTTTTTCTGTTTGTTTGTCTGCCTGTTAGCAAAATAACTCAAAGGTGTGTGGAAGGATTTTGATTACATTTTCAGGAAATATTACAAGGAATAACTCCTTAAAATGTGGTGGATATCTTGAGGGGGGGCTGTGGTTTTTAAGTGCTTTTCTAGTTTAGTTGCTTTTTTTTCTTCTACCAAATAAACATAAAAAATAATTTACAACATCAGAACAGGTGGGCAGACAACATTATTACACACGTACCACACAATTTCTTTTTAACAGCTTCTTCCCTGCCACAGTTAGGCTGCTGGCCAGTATTAAACAAAAGAGCAAGTGCAATATGTAGTAGTTTGTGTGTGTGAGAGAAAGAGAGACTACCTTCTTCTCCTTGCTGTGTATTGCATTTACTGTATTTATTTTATTTATTGTCTCCTGAGTTTTTAAACATTTCTCATAGGGTTCTTATATAGGGTTTTTATGCACTTTTATACATATATAGAGATATATTTTATTTTGTGTATAGTTTTTTTTAGCTGTTTTTATACAATTGTATGTTTGTCTTCTGTCCTTGTTTTATTTGACTTGATTCTGTGAGTGACTACACAAACGTTCCTATGTGTTCTGCACAAATGGCAAATATCTTAAATGTTACATTTTTTGTGTCTATGTGATACGGCTACATGCTTTTGAAATGCAAAACATACTTTTCTGCAAATATTTCATGGTAATATTTCAGATTGTGTAAAAAATGTTAAGGGTTCATCCACGGTTGTATACATATGTCCTGTAATAAACCATACAGGGGGAAAAGGAAGATTATATGCTCATTTCAAGGCTTGGTTATTATTAACTGCACTTTAATGAATTCTAAGACAGACAGATACAAATACAAAACACAGGTGATGCATTTGTAGTGTTATAATGCAGCTGTCATGGAGGGAAAAGGCAGGAGGTCAATGGGTGGAGCTCTAGGAGAAACTGTGGCATTCCACAGCCAGTGAACTGTACATGCCATGGTGAGTTTGTCCAGAATAGAAGATGATAGGACTAGAGCACAGACAGTCCAGATCAATAACAGTACTTCTACAGGGACAGTTACTTTAGTTGAATCGTTTTAATTGATGTATTAAGAGTTATAGTAATATGGAGAATATTAAGGCATGACAGGCCTGTTATAGAATGAACATTTTCTAATATATATATATATATATAGTTTGGAGCTCATAAAAATGTGTTTGTGCACTTCTCTTTAGCCTGTATGAAGCCTGAAAATAGAATCAACCTAATAAAACTTGAACAAGACGTATAGTTACATCATTCATATTTGGAAATACTGCCAGGTATTTTCAGCATATTCCTAAATCGTAATTACACGCTTTAACATTACACGTTTCGACTGTTTATACTTGCTTTCCTCCATAGTTTTCCTCATTATGCATCTTTTTATGGATTTATGGAACAGAACATCGAGTACAAACGCTGGTCAATGTGCTGCCTTCAACGTACACTGGGCAGGGGAGGTCATGGCAAAAATGCAACGAAAAGCTAGCAGTCAAGAAGAAAAAGAGAATTTACCTTAGCGTGGACAGTCCCCATGGTGACTACCTGCTCCTAATTTCCTCTTCAATCAGGGTTCACTTCAATAAACACGGGGAAATTATAAAATGACAGCGGCTACTTTCTCCCGTACCAATCCCCCTTCAAGGGAGACGCCATGACAGGTAGTGAGGTCTTGTGTTGCGTTCAGGGACTCATCGTAGAATGCGTAATCTGCGGAATAAATCTCGATTTTACGTTTTACGTTTTTATATACACCTATAGATAAGACAAATAAACAATCATACGCATTAAACAATACAAATCACTCATAATTATATTTTTAAAAAACTTGAATAGGGCATCAACACATTTCCACCAGTAACATAGCAAGACAGTCTTTTAGGAAAATACACATTCAATCTCATAATATGTGAAACACTGGGCACAATAATGGTGCAACAATAACGCAGAGAGGACGATTACATTATACATGTATTTACACAGTGCTTCTACTGTCACTCTGTGCTGAAGCTAAAATGTCCTGACGGTCCTGTGAATGCACTTCTTCTACTGTAACACAGCCCTAAATAAGGACAAAATAACTGGCAGCAAATACACTCTGTAAAACAACGAATGAATATATGAAAACATTGAAATTAATAAATTCTACAATTTTTCTGCTCTTAAATGCAGCACCGTCTCCTGCGCCTGTAATTGGTTAGAAATAAAATCGTTACAGGAGGCGTGGTGTGCTGTAACGTAGGGTGTCCAGGAGATGGTGCTGTTTGTGTATTTTTTATTTATTTATTTATTTATTTATTTATTTATTTATTTATTTATTTATTTATTTATTTATTTATTTATTTATTTATTTATTTATTTATTTATTTATTTATTTATTTATTTATTTATTTATTTATTTATTTATTTATGAACCTTTAAGCGTGGATATTACTCAGTGGCATAAATATACGTTGACTCTAAATTTCATACTAAGAGATATTCACAGGTTTCCCTGCAAATCTGCTGTATTAGTATTGCTGACTGTTTTTTAAAATGCCAGAAATATTCATTGATACTGTGACATAAGCCAGCTAGTTGCCTAACATGAATAAGAATAACTGAAATTCAAATTAAAAAAGGTTTATATGTATACAATTGAGCAATAAATTAGTTACCCTGTTGTTGTTTTATGAATGAATGGTTTTTAATTCGCCTCAGTTTAATCAAAACCAGCCAAGTATCCACAAATTCTAGGCTACCTGTCTGATTAATAAACTATTTAGTATGATGGGTGTTTTAATATTAAGCGGCGTAATCCAAGTATGATCTGGGTTCTGGGCTTTAAATTTTTATTTTCTGCTTTGGGTTATTGGTCAAGAAAGAAAAATACAACGTAAAATGAAGACAGTAAATGTAATCCTATAAATATTTAGATTTATTTTTGTTTAATGTTTTACCTATTCTATTGTGAGAAGTAAAATAATAATAATAATAATAATAATAATAATAATAATAATAATAATAATAATAATAATAATAATAATAATAATAATAATAATAATAATAATAATACACTTTATTTATTTTTAAAAATGTGGAATGTAGCTGTATACACGGCTGCCCATAAGGTTGTAATATGTTTACTTGTCACTAAATAATTATGAAAATGTAATTTATTCTTGAAAGATAAAATGTAATAAAGAAAAATACTGCGGGTTTTCACCTTAGTAAATGTTGATAACTGCTTTATGAACATGTTGCCAAAGTTAAAGCAGCAGAACATTTGTATGTATTTATGTATGTATGTATGTATGTATGTATGTATGTATGTATGTATGTATGTATGTATGTATGTATGTATGTATGTATGTATTTATGTATTTATTTATTTATTTATTTGTTTGTTTGTTTGTTTGTTTATTTGTTTATTTATGTGTTCATATAATTGATTCATCTTTTTTTAAGCGCTGCATAAATGCACCCAGTTGCATTATGGTATTTCAATCAAAGCAATTACAAGCCGAAACGTTTACTTTCTTGGGTTTGTGGATGATAAACACTGTTGCCGTTATACCTCCTCTCACGAAATTATTGTGACAATGATTTCTTCTTGATAGATAAAGTGTAACTGGGACTCAGTATGTGATCACTGTACCTGGTCAAGTAGAATTACTGATGTGTAAAAATAGGAATACAAAGAGGAATGTGTCTGAAAAAAATTATGCCAACTTCATGGACAACAGTGTATATTAGGAATGGTCATTTAGTGATGAATTCTTAATTTAAGGGGTCCTTGTGAGGGTTGTAGGAAAACTTTTTAAATGAAGAACCCAATGTATACCCTAAGGAATAAAGCCGTTTTTATACCTGTGGTGCGGAGTCCTTGAACGTGCTGAGGGGAACCCGTGGCACCATCATCATGACGCTGCTCAATAAACCCAATCTCTCTCTCTCTCTCTCTCTCTCTCTCTCTCTCTCTCTCTCTCTCTCTCTCTCTCTCTCTCTCCCTCCCTCCCTCGCTCTCTCTCTCTCTCTCTCTCTCTCTCTCTCTCTCTCTCTCTCCCCTGCTACCGGCACAAACAAGCCTATCAGAGAGCTCCAAGCGACCTCCTCTTTCTCTCTCTCTCTCTCTCTCTCTCTCTCTCTCTCTCTGCCAGTCCACCAAAAACGGCCCTCTTCCTCCTCCTCCTCCTCCTCCTCTCGTATCGGAGACACACACGCACACATACACATCCACACACACACACTGTCCAAACCCCCAGAAAAGCCCTGCTGAATCCTCACACCGTCTGTCAGCATGGGGAGCGCTTGTTTTTCCCGGGACGTTTGTTTGTTTATCCTCCTCATAAATACTTGCAGGGTGATGGGGAATGTCGGACTCGCAGGTAAGAGCTCCCCTTTCTTCTTTGCTTTTTTTGTAAACTGTTACACGCACTAATATGTGCCTTCAGTTTTATTCCAAAGTGGAAAAATTAAGAAACCATGAATAAAGATTTAATGATCATGCCATAGATGACGAACTTGCAGATAAAAAGAGTGTGACCCAATGCTCAGTTATTTGACAGTTATAATACTACTGTCCACTGTCTGGTCTTGGTATGTCTTATAATATTTTACTGCAGCATCATGATGCAAAATCCCATGTCCATTAAACTCACTGTGACTTTTTAAAGTATTTGAGTTACTTAAATGTTTTCACTATGCTTGTGACTAAATATGTTTTTGCGTAAATATTGCATACTGCAAATATTGTACCGTTTTATTTCACATTTCCATCCTGAAAGGCTTTTGTGAGCTCCAAAAAAAATCCCAGCCCACAAACTTCACTGGAACTTCAGTTTCCTGCGCGTAAAGGTCAATTCCAATCGGAAACCACAGCTTGATCTCCAGGTTAAGCGCTCGTGCTCATTTTCTTTCATTCGGAGACAGAGAGCTGAGCGTTTAAAACTTCACAGTAGCTACACGTGTGGATAAAAAGGTGCAAATGATTTACGATGGTTTAGAAAGTAGATTCAGAAGCATCTTGTCTACGGGTTTAATGGCATAGAGCTGAGGGAGGGTGTGTGTGTGTATATGTGTGTGTGTGTGTGCGTGCATGCGCGCGCGTGTGTTTAGAGTGACAGGAGGCGTGCTGAAGTCCCAGGAGGAGTAGGCACCAGGGTCCCAGTATCGACCAGGAGTCAATATTGAGACAGAGCCACCGTGCAGGCAGGGCTTTGTACAAACCATGGGGACCCAGGTTCATACAGCAGGAGGAGCAACGTGTGGGAGGATATTTGTAGTGAAACATTTCAGTCCCCTCTCATGCATTTCACCATCAAAACTCACATAAAACACTTAAGTCTTGAACTTGTTGCTGTTTTTACTCTGTCTCACCCCTTCTCTCTCTCTCTGCTTCGCCGCCAATAAAACACTCACAGAATTTTTTTTAACAAGAAAAATATTTATTGTAAATTCCGTTTTATCGTTTATTTATTGCCTTTATACGGCTGAGCTGGGCAGAGGGCCAGACAGAGAGCAGGGGCTGAACCACAGGCTGCTTCCAGCCGGGTTGTCTAACGTACACACAGACTATTTATACTTTGATGGAAGCAGAGGCTGAGCAGAGGAGCTCTGCTGTGATGCACAGTTCTGCTGAACGATAGGTCTGACAGTGAAAACCAAAACATCTCTATTCCTGTCTTTACCTCTTGGTCTCCCCTGTGTGTGTGTGTGTGTGTGTGTGTGGATGTGTGTGTGGATGCATTCTCTGTAATGAGCTGGCCCTCTGACCTGGGATCCAGACCCAGATGTGACCCTCTATCAATTACCTGATCAGTTGAATAGGCCTTAAACCCAGGGCAGGACCTGGACTTTAGAGCTGTTTGATTATCATATGAAATGGCTCAGGATTTATTTTTCAGTCTTTGGCAAGGCTGTCCAGAATTTGGTAAAGATATTTGTAAAGGTTAATTCTGTTGCTTTAAAGGTGAATAAAGCAGCTTTATGGCTAATGGTTAGAAGACAAATGTATCCAACATAATGGTTTTCAGATTAATTTCTAGAAATTCAAATGTACCCAACCAAATCTGAGGTTTGTTTTAATTCCCTAAAGCAAAGGCATGTCATTGTGAGTGATGTGGCAAAAAAATTGGCCTTCATGTAAAATACATTATATTATCATGAGGTTCACCTAAAGCAGTTTAATGTCCCATTATATACATATTTATAAACCATATGATCTTGGTTCTAGATTTTTGCCTCTTGTTAATAACAATAATCAGAATCTATAGAATGTACAGCAGACCCATCTTCTACTGTGCTGAGCAGCTCTCTCTGGTATCAGTCCTGGACGATGCACCAGTGCCCGTTGATACATTTGCCCTCTGATTTTTCTGAATTGCTTGACAGTGAATTATAGGAAGGCTAATAAACTACAGGATGCACCCTTTAAAAAAATAAATAAATAAAATAAATAAAACCACATGACATGTCCATTCAGATTTTGTAAAAGTTCTGTAAAGTCCAGTAGAGCGGCCTGGTAAGTGCTACTGTTATTGAGATACAGGCAGTCCCATCTGACATCAGACCTTGTTGAATCTTCTGTGACTACTGAGGACTAATTGGTTGCTCATGGTCTTTGTGCAGATGCAGATGAGTGTGGAGAAGGCACAGATGACTGCCACATTGATGCCCTCTGCCAGAACACACCCAAGTCCTACAACTGCATCTGCAAACCAGGTTACAAAGGTGATGGGAAGCAGTGTGAAGGTAAGGAGTGTCCTTCAAATACTCCATCCCTCATTAGTTGTTTTTCTTCAGTCTTTAACTCGACTTTTTAGGCTCCCTTCTTTTGTTTTTTCATGATTCCTTAATATTTTTCTTCCTGCTTTCTGGCTAGTTTTCAGAAAAGGTGACTTTGAGCTGTTTTTAACAGAAGTGGGCAAATTCAGTAGATACAGTATATGCAACTATTCTGTCCATTGTCAACCTTGATGTCTCATCTCCTGTAAACCTGAAACATAACTTTAAAATATGTTCATGTCAGAGCAAAAACGTCAATTCTCTGCGTGTTTATGCAGCTTGACCCTATCTGTTTTTGAATGAGCCTTTAATTGCTGCAAATGGCTAAAAAACTTTGAGTTAATGCATATTTTCATAAGCATGTTTCTCTATGTCGCCCTCAAAAGGTTAATTAGGTAAATGCACAATTAGGTGTGCATTGTTCATGCGCAGCATACAAAAACTTTCAAAGGAATAAATAGCTGGTATATTGTATGGAGCTTAAACAAAGCAAAACAGGCAAATAACATAGGCCTACTCAACACAACACATGCTCATATTCAGAGCTCTTGCCACACATAAGGGCTGAATGCATATTGTCACCTTCATAAAATATTTGCGTAAGCCTTTTTTTTTTTTTTTTACAAAAGTGAATTTTGTGACTCAATCATCTCCTTGTGATGCTGACAACCTCTGGGAAAATCACTTACCTTCTCACTTGAATAAATTGTGTGATTTTGTAAACTAATTGCCTATTTAAGAGTATGACTTAGGCTGAAAAAATGACTTAGGCAATTATTTTAGGAATGTGACAGTATTGCTACTCATACAGGGTATACCCCACCTTCGCCCATTGTAGCTAGATTAGACCCTAGTGAGGATAAAGTGGGTTCAGATGACAAGACAATATGGCTTGATATGTCTAAAGATATACAGTATCTGTCAAAAAGAATACAACCTTTGTATAGTGAGTACTTTATCTTACCCCTAAGTCAGAGGTGTCAAACTCATTTTAATTCAGGGACCACATGCAGTCTAAATATGGTGTGCAGTGGGCTGGACCAGTAAAATAATAATAAAAGGGTAATAGTATATGAACTTATAAATAATATAAACCCCAAAGTTTTCTCTGTGTTTTTGATGAAAAAAGTAAAATTCTGTAATGATAATGTTTACAGCTGTAACTGTACTTGAACATATATGAACAACCTGAAAATTCTTAAGAAAAATAAGAGCAATGTTAACAATATTACGCTTTAGTTTATTATTTATATACTCTGGGTGCGATTTGCCAGGGAGAATAGGGGTGGGGGGGTGGGAGGATTATCCCCTCCTCTGGCTTTGGACATCACTGTTAGGGTCCTGCGGGCTATTGAGTCTCAACACAAAATGTCTGAAAGAGGAACTTGACATACATACATTCCAGCGATATAGATCACCAGATGACAAGTGCATTCTGGGAGCTACTTTACAATTAATTGGGGAAAATAAAAACGGGCAGTTTTTCATCACTAATTTTGATGCCGTTACGCTTGCGAGGGCACGGACGGCGTGCGCCCAGGGCCAGTTCTGTCTCTGCCTGGCATCAGCTCAAAGTGAGTGTGTGTGACACAGACACAAAGAAAAAGAAACTAACCAGGATTCCCTCAGCAGCAGCAAGTGAAGAGGGAAGAGCCCAGCATCGTATCCCTGTTCCATGGGCAGGTGTGGGAAATGTGGTGTACAGAAGACCACTTGCCCGGTGTTGCTGTGGCCAGTGTGAGGCTGGTAACAGCCCCCGTCATGCCGGGGTCCTTTCTTCTCAGGGTAGTCAGTGAATGTAGCAGCAGGTGTTATACTCCACCTAAGGCTAAATACCGACACCAAACCGATAGTCAACAAGTACCTCAAGGGGAAGTTGAAAATAACTTTGAAGAGAGAGTTCAAGAGGGCATGAAACCGTTGAGAGGTAAAGGGGTGGGGTCCATGAAGTCTGCCCCCAGGATTCAACCTTGGTGGGTCAGAGTTGGCCACTCAGTGCTGGGATGATCCCTTTGTGGGACTTCCCCCCAGGTCTGGCTTGTGCCCAGCGCCTCGGTCCCACGGGACCCGGGCGCACGTGGGGCAGTAAAATCAGTTTAAAAACTGCCCCTGTTTTTATTTTCCCCAATTCCCATTCATGAGCAAATGAACTACAGAAAAGGACCCATTTTGAAATCAAAAATGAGTTTGTTTCTCCTCTCCTATTCTCAGACTCTGAGGCAGTAGATGGGAAATGTCCCTTTATCCATTTTCCACTTCCTGATTTGAAAATAAAAATCAAATGGCCACCACATACACAGACCCATAACATCCAATGTGAGATTTTTTATGTGGGGGGAAAAAACACCCTCTCCTCTGTTTTTTTTTTTTTTTAATAAATCACACTCTGTATATACTGTATGTGCATCACAACGTAATGATCATAGAGGCTCTATAAATACACAAAACATTTAGTAAATTCATCCCAGGGGCTGGACTGGACCTTTTGTCGGGACCGGTTTTGGCCTCCAGGCCACGTTTGAGACCTGTGACCCAAGTTGTAGTAGAACTTGAGAGTAATATATTTAACAAACTGTAACTACTGGCAAATGCTCACAAAAGTTAAAGATGATGTGATATAATCTGGTGTGAACTTCAGTCTACCTCAAATTCAAGAGCTGAGCCTCTAATGTAGCTGTTTCACAACCTACCCCCTCCACAACCATCAGCCTCCCCTCCTCCGTCCCCGCAGGTTCTCCTAATTAACAGAGAGGAAGTGGTCTGAGTGAGGATGTCGGGGTGGGACAGGGGCAGCACCTGGCTGTGCGTTCACACCTCCACTCACTTCTGCCTCAAAGCACACCACAGCTGGAGCTCACCAACTGCACAGATACGCTGCCTCTGTAATATTGAATCACTGCTCACATGCACTTTAATATACACACATACACACAATGGAAAACTCTGATCCTTCCCACCTACAGTACAGTATGCTTTATTGCCTTTATCTGATGTGTGGGTTTGTGACCCCCACAGAGGTCACATGTCTTTGCAGCTATATGTTGTTTGAGAAGTATACATTTCAACAAGGACTTCAAATGGAATGAGGGGCTGTTATGTATCACTTACCCTCTCACACACATTCATTCTGATTTCACATACATCTATTTTTTTACTGTACACACACACACACACACACACACACACACACACACACACACACAGACACATGCTTTCATGCATTTTGCACTCATGTATTTAACATTGATAACACTGGGCAACAATTTGAAAAAAAGTTTCTGTTGAGTTAGATTTAGGGCGATTTTGGGCGACTGGCACAGTTGGTAGAGCTGGTCGTCCAATGATTGAAGGGTTGGCGGTTCGTGTCTTGGCTCTGGCTGTCCACATGTCAAAGTGTCCTTGGGCAAGACACTGAATCCTGACTTAGGCTCCCAGTAGGACTGACAGAACCTTAGAAACCTACTAGTGTATGAGTGTGTGTGAAGGGAAGAATGTGAGACTAACATAAAGCGCTTTGAGCACCATGAACACGGAAAAGCGCTATATAAGTGCAGTCCATTTTAGATTTCTATGCTGATTAAAAATAAAATTGTCATGCTAATTCCAAAATTGCTATCAGTTTTTTTCTACCTCGTCAAGTTTTTTCTCCACAGCTTACCCTCCAGATAAGCAAAATTCCATTGATTAGCTGTAGTAAGACTTTCCAGCTGATTGGACTGATCTACAGCTACATGGCAACTTGGTTGTGCAGTTACCATGGAGACAATGTGGTGAGTGGTGTGTACAGCTTCCAATAGGTCAGTACAATTACAGTAGATATGTCCTTTGTAAAAACACAATAGTGTTAAATAATCATTGCGGTCACGTCTGTTTCTTCGACATTTCATTGTATGTCAATATTTAAAAATTCTTATAAAAAAAATAATTTTTCATCTTTTAAGAAAACGGGGATCTTATAGTTAAAAAAAACTTGATGTGACAGAGAAAAACTGAAACTACTTTTGGATTAGATAAAAACAGCTGTCAGAGCTAAGTAAAAAAAAACTGTGTTCCATAGAGTAATATATTACCTTATCTCATCTTATTTTCTAAACCTGCTTTATCCTCAATATGGTCACTGGGGGCCTATCCCAGCTACCGCAGGCAAAGGTGGTGTACACTCTGTATGAGTTGCGAGGTCATTGCAGGGTTGACACATGGCAGGGGTGTTCAACCCTGGCTAGCTACTATCCTGCAAGTTTTACTTGTATCTCTCTTCCAACACACCTGACGGTCATTATCGGGCTTCTGCAGAGTTTGATGAGAGGTTTATCATTTGAATCCGGTATTTTGGAAGAGGGGTGCATCTAAAACATGCAGGATAGTAACTCTCGAGGACCAGGGTTGAGCACCTCTGACATATGGAGAAAAACAGTCACTCCCACATTCAATATACATGAACCAATTAACCTATCAGTGCATGCCTTTGGATGGTGGGAGGAAGGCAGAGAGAACCTGCAGACATGGGGAGAACATGCAAACTCCACACAAATAAGTCCCATCGACTGGAGTTGGAATTGAAAACAGTTAGAAGTACTGTGAGGCACGAGTGCTAACCACTGTGTCTGCCATGTTACCTTATATCTAGTATTATAATAATGTTAATAAAGTAGTCAGTAAACATAGAAGAGGACTGTATGGATGTGTGCAAGGCAGTATAATAGAAATAGTTGATTGGAAATGAAAGGAAGGTCATTTCTAACTGAGAACCATGAATAGAATAATGCTTAAGTTGGCATAGAAGGGAATGATGGGGCAGAAGGAAAGAAAACAGAACTGTGTATGCAACAGACAGTGCATCCTGAGATACTTCAGCTTCACCATTTGCTTGTAATAATTCTCATTAATATATTTGGACAGCAGTTCAAAATGGAAAAATCACTATATACTGAAGTATACAGAGAGTGAATCTGCATGCTATCCAAACAGCTTCAATATGAATTATACTGTACGTGACTTCTGTGGACTTAAGTGGACACTTTAATAAATGAATTTCTTTCATTTGACATTTTGATGATGGCTGTGAGATGCCTGTCAAAAGTACTGGTCCAAAATCTCTGATTAGCATTAAGTTGGGCTCAGATTTAGTGACAGTAAAGGTCACTGTGTATATTTATATCACTGGTCAATAGTGGAAGAGACCACTCCCCTTACACCCATCTATATGGGTTGTATTTCAGTTCCTTTTACCATCCCCTTTACATTTACACAGTTGTTGAATATTTAAAAATTCAATGGTACATTAATGAGGCAGGTTTTTTTCTCCCTGCCTTATATCTAACATTTTATTATGACAGACAGACTCTGAATAACAACAGCTCCTCTGTCCTTTGAGCTCAGCCTCCACAGAAATATGATCTTCTTCCCATAAAGTGGCTGTCTGAGCAGACCTGCCCTCCCAGCCACTTTTTATTACATCACTTCAGCCTCTCCAGCATGTGAATCAGTGTGTGTGTGTGTGTGTGTGTGTGTGTGTGTTTCGAGTGTCTGTAGACATTGTGTACTGCATCAATGGAGCTTGAATGTCAAAAGCTTTTTATTACATCACTTCTCTGCATTCAGCCTTTGGATGTGTGTGTGTATGTGTGTGTGTGTGTGTGTGTGTGTGTGTGTGTGTGTGTGTGTGTGTGTGTGTGTGTGTGAGTGTGTGTGTGTGTGTGTGTGTGTGTGAGAGAAAGAGAGAGAGAGAGTGAGAGAGAGAGAGCTGTGTCAAACAGTGTCAAACATGTTTTACCCTGAACACACTCTCCTCCCTCTTCCTCCTGACTCACTACACTAAGATCTATCAAATTCCCCCTCTGGTGATGAGACTCATGACAGGGACGCCAAATGAAGACAGATGGTAGATGTGAGTTGACCCCTGACCTCTTTGATTAGATATGGGAGATGTAATTGGCCGGCTGTGTTTTCCATCAACAGGCATTATGGTCCACTTTGCCGACCAGTGCCATTAGAGGCTCTACTATTCCTGGAAGCACCTGGAAGCTACACAGCTTCTGTGTTCACTATTTAATGCTTCATTATCAGCAACATATTCAGCAAACAATCACTCTACAGTGTAGTAGAGCATGCAGTGAATTTCGAGGAACTGGAATCAACAGTTTGAGCAAGGATTTTTATCCTTCATTCTTCTGAAACATTTCTTTTAACTATATTTATTTGTCTTCAGAGGTGCTCTTCATATTCTATATTTGAACATATAATCTAGTGCTGATATCACAGAAACCAGCAGCAATTTCTGCAAGAAAAAAAACAGGTGGAAAAATGTGAGATTGTTAAAAGTAACAGTCATATTACTTTGTAAAAGAGATTTTTAGACATTTTGAAGATAATGCATTTTATGGGTTTGAGAAAACTCTTGTTACAGTTTATATGTGTGATAACTGTACTGATTGGCAGATGCAATAAAAAGAGTTTTTGTGAAACTCAAGGCTGTAACATTTAGCACTTTCACAACACTTTGCTGGGAGCAATGCTAGATAGATAGTTTGACTTACATATGTAAAAAAAAAAATAATAGTCCAAGCATTAATGATTGTGACACTGAGACATGAACCATATTGTTTCATTGAGTGGACACTAGGAAATGGACAGTGCAGCAAGAATTCACAACATGTACTTTATTGATTATTACATCATCTGTGCCCAGTTTAGTGCCTCCAGGGGCCTATATGGCTCCATGTTCAGAAAAGATTCATTCTTGTTCTTTCGTAATGGCTGGGATTTGAGCCCCGGTGACCAAGGGAGACGACCTGTGCTCTCAGCCTCTGCTACACTTCCGCACTACAAATTAGAAGCTCGCAGGCTGTATTGTCCTGCCAGGAGCCGGCTCCACGGTAGCTCAGCACAACTCAGCAGGATCACATCCCATCCACACTGCTGCCCATGGCTACTTTCCTGTGTATCTCCAAGTTTCAAGTGTGAAGAGTTTCCTGAAATATGATCAGGCATTTGTGAATACTGCCCACTCTGCAGAGTTTTCCACAAGTTGATAGTGATGGCTCGTTATGGAAAAATGTGAACTTTTATCCCTGTGTTGTCAAATGAAGAGTATGTGGGAGGAGCTGTGTATTTGTCAAACCGCTTTACTGCACGTTAGCGTGTGTGATTGTGTCAAATGGTGCCAGAATTTTCTCCTTATTTACAGAATGATCATGTAAATTGAACTGACTGGCTTTTAATATTGTGTTCTGCACTTGTTTAGTAGGTTGACACTTAAAAATTCAGAACTATGGAAAGATAACTCGCTAAGAATCAACAAGACTATGGTGAACTTTGAACTCAAGGGAAAACATTCTTGGGGGGCAGGGGGTTAAGAGATTAAGGATGGGATTCTTCCTGGAAAAAAAGACAAAAAAGACAGACTGCCTGATTATGCATGTCACAACCATGTTAGTAAAATTAGGATCACTTTAATTCTTTTCCCATCAGGATGAGTACATGAAAGAGGAAACCTTTTTAGGAATATTACAACATTTTAGATAGAATGTTTTTTTTTGTATTCTTTTAATGATTCAGAGGGGCTGGAACAACTGGTTAACACAGAGTGGTCAAAGGTTTGTGGAAATCTGTCTGTGTTTACTCAGCATTTGTCACATAACCGCTAATGATGTGTTTTAACACTGAACGTAACTATTGCTCTTTATCTAAATGCACAAATTGATGTGTGTGAATGTACACAGAAGTTTGTGATACCATATTCAGATGTGTCTTTACTCACTTGAAATTTTATGGCACTGATCAATGACCCTGAAGTAACAGTTGCATATTTAATTTACTAACATTGAACAATTGACCACAATGCACCACAAGATGACAAACAGTATGCATATGAAAGGATCCAGGGTTCGCCTTCTATGTCCACTCTTTTTTTTCTCCATAACTATTTGTTTCACTTTTCATGTGAACTCAGAGTATTTTCAAGGTCTAAAAATTAGCTTTTTTTAAAATAAATAAATAAATCACTGTATCTCTATGACCACCAGCTTTTCACTTCCATTGCAAACAGCAAATAAAGCCATACAAATATCAATGTAAATTAAGCATAACAGAGATTACAAATGGTTCAATCGTATTCCTTATTCTAATCACTTTACTCTATTATATTAATGAAACCCTTGTAGAATTTTGTCACAAATTCTCAATATTCCACTGTTTTTGTAATGAGGAGCTGCGTAACATTCTTTGTGAATGAACATATTTAGTTATAATCCCTGACATTCAAAGATCAGTTTCAACGACCGGTTTGAGTCACGGTCATGACATTCTACTGATTTTTGGAAAACTCTTGTTCTGTTTTTAATTGTTGACTGGAGGAAGTTGTGCTAATTATGCCAATCATGCTAAATGTCACTAATTTGCATCACAGCTATTGTATGTGCTATACGGAAATAAACAGCCTCCACTTAATTTAGCATCTACTTAAACAACAATTATTTTTATATATATAACTAGGCATAAGTTAGGTATAGCTAGCATGTTTTGTGATATTGTTGTCATATTGCTTCATAACCTGACCATACTATAACATTTTTAATATCATAGTATTAATATTTTTATATGACTATGTCTCGGTTTCATCTTATGTCCAAATGTCAAAGTGCCCTTGAGCAACAAACTGACTTCCAAGTTGCCCCCTACAGACCGTGACACTGGTATATTAATCTGTATGTGTTTGTGTGTACAAATGGATGAATACTTTAATGCTTTTTTAAAGTTTTCACTTTGAAGAATTGAGTATGTGAAATAACTATTCTGCCAGCATGATTCTGCTCATAGCTTTCCCCAGACTCTGAGCTTCAATGACAAACATCTGACCTGCTTTACAGAAAGACAGAAAGAGAGAAAGGGCATCTCATGGGAAGAATGGATGGTGAGGGAGGCAGTGCAGGTGGGAGGGCGAGAGGGAGAAGTGGCAGACAATTATTAGGCCATTGTCTGCCTGGTGTCTGCACCTCCGTCATCAGCCAGCCGCTCTCCTCACTGGCTAGCTACACACATACACAACCTACCCTATCCATTTGCTTCCTCATTTCATTATGTCTCTCTTTCATGGTGAGAATGAGCAGGTCACAGCCTTTATTTATAGATGCAGTCACCTCATGCATTGCAACCTTGTAGATGACTTCTACTGATGCGGGTTAGAAATGCCCTTAACAAATCTAAAAGCTCATCCATGTCATATCATAGCTGCACATTAGATTATTTTTGTTCAAAGTATTTAATTAGATTTTAGCCACATACACAGGTATGTAACCAAATAAAATACAGCCCTGGCCTACAGATCTGATCATAGCAGATTTTTGACTTGCATTTGCAACTGTTAAGCATATATTATAGTATCTAGTACATTTATTGACCCAGTATATAATCCCATAGCCTCAGGACAAGAAAGGATGTGACCCCCACTTAAGAGATCATGTGACCACTCTCTTTTGTCTGTCTGTCCGTCTGCCTGTCTGTTGATCTGCGGAAATCAGAGAGGTGGTTTTAATTTTCACTTTCTTCAACGTTGGAGACCCACAGCCATTTTAGAGCTATGAGTAATGATATCAAAAATGTGTCAACAACAGGTAAACAAAGGTTAATATAAATAATAATGTCAATAATACTGTGGTACAAAAGAAAAGTGCCGGTGGAGGATTGTACTGGTGGAGGATTGTACTGACTTTTCAGTTATGACTGATGTCAGCTGTGCTTTCCTTGAAGTGATATTTGAAATATCACCAAATAAATGGATAATGTTGGCCATTGATCAAACCCAGAATGAAAAATGGATAACGGTTCGTTTTTCCATTTCCCAGTTTTGTACTTAAATTAAAAATGGGAAAAACAGAAAATAAAATGACAGCTTCAACTGATGTTACCATTTTCAATATAGTTAAAGGTGGACACTGAACGGCACTGGGTGATAGTACACCCAGATCATTTATCATTGGCACCCCTTTCAACAATTCTGGAATCTTGAAGAAAATTGCGATTTTCTATTTTCTGTCAGGAAATCCTGCAGATATTCAGGAGTAGCTAAAGCTGGAGTTCCACGTTACATCACGAGAGGAACACAGTACTCCATGTTTACTGTTGCAAACACGTTGACACTGGTTGTTTTTGGTGCATTTTGTGGTGATAATTGACTACAAAACACTTCCAACAGCTGGGAATATCTGTTCAGTGGCCAAGGAAAGCTGTCATGGTGACAAAAGAGAAAGGGGGAGGGCAAGTTTATTAATCGACAGTATTATTAAGTTTCTAGTTATAAATAATATTAATGTATAACAGGGTTTACCACAGTACTTGCTCCCCACTAGGCTATAAGAGTCACTGTTTTATCTATTTTAAAGAAATTAAATACACATATAAACTAGTGGCACTAAAGACATCTGTCTGAATTTTTGGGGTTAGAGCACAGGTAAAGTTAAAGCAAATGAAGACAGGTACGGGACACGGAGGTGATAAGATAAAAGCAGAATCATGGATGAAACCATGGATCCATGGTTGATCAACAGCCGGTTTGTTTTTTTTTCGAAAAATGTTTCTGTTTTTTGAATTTTTTATTTTTTTTTTGCAAACATTTCTAAGAGGTGTTTTGTCTCAACTTTGTTCGGTCACAAAGCCAGTGACACTGAGCTAATTTTAATCAAACTATAAGCTTACTATGGATAAAAAGTGCTATATTCATTTACCTACAGTAAGTGAGGAATTTTCTGTGAGTCAGTCACTGGGAGTAGCACATTTCATCAAATATATTGCTGTGATTTAGTTATATCCAAAATTTCCCGAACCCACTTTATCCTCACTATGGTCACGAGGATTGCTGAGGGCCCATCCCAGCCACAAGGGACAAAGGTGGGTTCCAAAAACATTATTAGTGGTATTGTACTAATTAAATACAATACTAAGTTCTCTGGCACTCTGCAACCCAATTTAGTTGTAGCCTCACAGTCTCATTAGTGTGCTTTTAACACTTATTTACTGTTGTTTGGATCCATGGTCATTTATATAACACTTCAATCATCAAAGCATAGTTTTTATCACCATTCCGTGATAGCTACACTGTCATCCTTGATGGATGGAAAATGTGTGGGAACACACATAATGGCTGAAAAATGGATTGTACCCATAAAACCTCTTAGGAATCGGATTGTATGGTATCAAATTGGGTTTTAACATAATGATCTGCTCAGTGTAAATGATCTTACCTTCTGATGTTCTGAATCTGTTACATCACTCAGTCTGCTGCACCAAAAATAAATTAAGAGGTACCATGCATGAAATAGGGAGAGCCTTCCCTCACCCTCACCCTCCCTTGTGCTCTCCCTGTGCCCTTGAGTATGTCTGTTCTGTTAAGGGGTCCAGGCCAGTCAGTGAAGGCGCCTAATTCACTTGATAAGACATGGAGCATAAACATTTCCCTGGCAATTAGAAAATGTGCGCATGTGAGCGGAAGAAGCAGCCAGTCTAAAGCTGTTGGGGCACCGCTGTCAGATGTCGACAACAGCTCCGGGGCAGGAAGTGACACCGTTTGAGGCTAAATAGACCGTATGAGCCACCTTCCTTCTCCTTTCACCAGCCAATCCACCTGCCCCTAATCTCTTAAAACTATCATTACCATTGAGCTTTCTTGCATGGACTACCATTCAGCAGTTTCCCAGTTTGTTGAATCTGTGGAGTTAAAGCATTTAACAAGATGTGTTCTGCTGAATCTGAGCTGACCAGATTCTTTTATTGACTCTGTGGGTTTTCTTGCAGTTGTTAGAACATTTTTCATCCTATCAAGTGATTATTAGCCTTTTGGGGACTTTTGTGTTCTCTATCACCAGTGCACTTGGTCTGGTTTCTTACTGAAAACATAATGTCTTTCTGTTACTATCAGAAAAATGTTACGTACTTCTGTGAATGATTTGATTAAAACAAATATTCAATTACAAAATTTCCAAAATCAAACCTTCATTTCCTTAATTTTATTGCCGTTAAACATTGGTTCAACTGTTGTGTTTCATATGGATTTTTATTGTGACACACTTGATGCCAGAATCAACAAAAACAACATGTAATGTAGCTCAGAAGAAATTAGCAAATTAGCAATAAGACTGAACATATTTATATCCATCCATGTCCAAGTTATATCCATATACATATCCATCCATCCAGTTGTTAATTAGTTAACAAATTGTTTACAGATTTCTTGAAGACTCCACATATTGTCTGTACATGTCACCTGATGTTGTTTATATAGATGTTTTTTTTTAAATATACATTTGTATTGCTGTTACTGTTGTTTTTATTTCTATATAGATAGACCATGTTTTACATATCCTTTTAATTTATACTTTTTGTGGTTATTATTTAAGCTGGTTCTGGAATAAAGGACCACTTGTTTTCACACATGTCTTTTTCATGCTGACAATTTTTTTTTCACTTATTCAAATATATATATATTTTTTAACAAATCAAAGAAAACAATCAAGAGAATGTTGATTACAAAAACAATCGACAGGTGGAGTTCTAACCATAATGTATGTTTTTGTCTGTTTTTTTTAACTGGTGCTCTATTAATATGTTTAATTTGGTGAATTGATGTCCAGGTTTACAGCCAGGTACAAGCTATGGTTAGTTAATGATCTCAGATTTGTGTGCACTTACATGAGTCTGTGTGTATGAAGTGATTCAGACGCCAATTAATCACCTGCTGCTTTTCATTCATCCTCAGTGGTGAGGCTCTTTCCCCTCTCAGCCTTCCTTTTCGTTCCAGTCTTTACCTTTCCCCCCATCTCATCTGACAGAGGAAAAGCAGAGCACATGGGAAGTGCCACATCGAGCTGAACCATGCCATCTGAGCTGGCAACACAGCAAAGTGTCCAAACAAGCTTTCTACAAACAGTCACCCATTCCAGCTTGCCCTAATTGGTTACAAATGCCTTTTAGGATGAGCCAGTGATGGCTATGAGGACTTTGTATACACAAGACTCATGCTCTTTAAAGCACAATTTTACATGATTGGTTTTCTTTTGGTCATTTGTTATGTTTACAGTCCCTTTGAAATAGATCCTTGTTCTTACATTCATTCAACTCAATTAAAATGATGTTTTTAGGTTGTGATGTTGGCTCTCGCAGTTTCGTGTCATGGTACTAAATGCACTTGGGTAGAAATTGATAATCTTATAATCTAAGACAGTGATGTTGGAAGGTTCTTTAAAGTACTCAGACTGTTTTCCTTTATCAGAGATCAGACAAACAGAATTAAAATGCACTGATGTGTGTTGGTCTGCATAATTGGCTTTGGGTAAACATTCCCGTGGTGCTCTGAGATGCTGAATATGGCTGTGATTTAGCTTCTGTCATGATGGTCACGAACAAAGTCCTCCAAAATGTGGATCTTTTCATGTTTATGTCCATCTGGTCTTCAAAGTGATGACACTTGAGCCAAAATCTCCATGTTAATCATCATCAGACGAAGTGTTTGGTGAATAGAAGGTTTTTGAGAGTTGTTGATTGGGGTGTTGTATTATGAATTGTCTAAGTGTTTCATGTTTGCATTTGTAGGTTGTTGTATGTGAGACTATACGTATTTGTGTCCTGTACCTCAGTGGTTTCTTAAGTAGGGTTAATATCTAAGTGAGTTATGGCAAAATGCAGGATTTAAAGCCTGGAAGTCATGTTTTCATTGTGTGAGTGTCACCCATTTATGCTGAGAGCCGGTCAGTGTTATCCACACATCAGTCAAAAACCTTGGCACCTGAGAAACTCAAATAAACAAACGTTAGCAGCATTGGACATTTATTGCCAGTATGAAGGACTGAAGTTAGGTTTAGGAAATGCTATGAAAATTTTCATATTTTATTTAATATTCAGGCTACGTCACATTCATTGTTGCTCGTGATTGTGGAGCCTGAATAGTTAACTTTGTATGCACTTTACAAACAATATTTTTGATAAGTCTGCAAGACATACTGTGTATGTGTTAATGGACCCACATTATGAAGACCATGGGCTTGATAACCAACCTCTTGACTTTTTTTTTTTGTTGCCATTTTATTATATTATCAGCAAATGTTCTGAAGGGGCTCTGTGAAAATATTTGAACTGATAGCAACAGGGGCAGCTGTCAGATAGAAGACTTGGAAGGAGGCTTGGCTTCCCCGAGACTGGCAGAGAAATTGTTGGCGAATGTGCCCTTGAGCAAGGCCCTCAATCCCCTACTTGCCGAACATAGCATCCCACTGCTCCTGGTCTGCAGTGTGTGGTGTGTTCCTGCATTTTATTAGTTATTATTAATCTCGCCTAAAGTAATCACTGTGTGTGTGTGTGTGTGTGTGTGTGTGTGTGCGTGTGTATGTGTGTGTGTGTGTGTGTCCACAGAGACATAACAATCATATCAATAAATACTTGAGATATCACCATGAAATTACATGAGCATATACATATAGCTATTGCACATTAGGTGCAATGATCCATTTGCGTAAAGGTCAAAGGTCAAGGTCACAGTTAACTAAAAGGTCAAAATCACTTTGTCAGTTATAACTCAAGAACGGAGGGTCACATCATTTTCAGATTGAATATTTCTGCAATTCGTCTTTCTACAATAATTGGTGCTATCATCTACGACCAATAGTTTTTGAGATCTCTAGAGGTCAAGCGTGACATATTTGTGTGTGTCAAGCATCGACATATCACACTATAACTTTATGAATACTAGATATATTATCATAATATTACACACACTGACACATATATACATATAATAAAATATCAATATTGCAAAAGGTCAAAGGTCAAGGTCACATTTAGCAGAAAGTTCAAAGTCACATTATTGGCACTAACTGAAGAATAGATTGTCATAGAAACTTGAGATTGGCACAAAATAGGTGTGAGATTAGGCATTTTCTGAATACTTGTTATAGTGAAGTTAATTTGGGTGTGTGCTCCATGTTCGCATATAAAATATATTCTTAATTCAATGTGTAACAAAAGAAAGGTAGATAACAGAAAGATGTGGAAGAGGGTGGACAGACTGGTCTACATTTTTCATCAGTGTTGCATCTTGTTTGGCAGTGAGAAGATGGTCTACAGGTACAAACTGAAAAAAGCACAGACATCTGTGAAGGCAGCACCTGCCCCTGCACTGTTATTGTCAGAACAGAAGCAGGAGGGCGAGGATGTGAGCTGGGGTCTTCCTTACTCCCTGGTAGATCTTATGCTGTTCACACGGAGGGGGAGGACTGTTTGTTTAAGTGGCTCCGCATGGCAACCACTTGTGAGTGGCTCCTGTGAAAGCCTCCGCTGGCTCAGCATGGAGGTGGGGGTTTGTTAGGGCTCAGGGTCTGAAATCAGATGAATAAACACCCACTGACACTTGCTTCTCCTTCCTCATTCCAAATACAACTCACTCTACATTTTAGAGTAAGGCCGGTTACTGCACATATACCTGGGAACAATGATCTAAATAAACCAGTTGTGCAAATATATGCCTCAATTAGTAGTGGCATTAATGTGTGATTATTTAAATATTCATTTTTGGGATCTTTCAAAAATAATTTGGCCTCACAGTTAAACCATGAAAATGAAAGAAAATATCTGAAAAAGTTCCCAAATCTTTCTTGAATTAGTTAAGAATCAGATGCAGGTGTCAGTGTAATAGATTGTAAAGTGGTACCCATTAAGAATAAGAAAAACACATGATCACGAATCTTAACAAAATCTCTGTGAGTAGTAATAGATTATACTGTGATTAGATTGACTCACAGTCACAGCCATTTGCTGTGAGTCACTGCAGAAGTTGATGAACAGGTCTCTGGAACTATTCTGAATATGTGCATCCAACAGTCCAACAACTGCCAGAAAAAATATTTAAAACTTTTTAAACAAGATGAAAAACATTTTTAAAATTCCAATGCTTACCTTTTCCAATAAAACAATTTCTTCTCTTTCAGACACGGACGAGTGTGAAAATGACTACAATGGGGGCTGTGTACATGAATGCATCAACATACCAGGAAACTACCGGTGCACCTGTTATGATGGTTTCATGCTAGCTCATGATGGACATAACTGTTTGGGTAAGAGCATTTGAAAAAATTCTTCATTTGTTTTCTTTGTTAACAAGATGCACATTTATGTACTATATCAACTTTATAATGAATGCTCAAACAGCTGAGGGACACTGTTTTAGGTTTTATTTTTAAAAACTAGGTGTTAATCAGTGTATGTGTGGTTATGGATTTGTGTGAGTGCATGTCTGAGTCGGTGTACTGTGGATAGATGTGTCTCTTTGTGCTTAAAAGAGTATGCTTAAGGGTGCATGTCCATTCCCATGTGTGTGTGTGTGTGTGTGTGTATGTGTGTGTGTGTGTGTGTGTGTGTCGTATCTCTTAAGCCTGTCTGGCTCAGCTTGCCTTTCTCCAGAGAGTCCCTCTGTCATCATTGGAGGGTTTCCATGATTTCTGCTGTTTTATTCTCGCTTCCCTGTACTGTTGGGAGGTCGGTTGGGGTTGAAGAGTTCTTGTACAGATATCTGGCTGTGTTTTATTACTGACAGATCCAGCCCATTTAGCTCCAGTGCTGCGTTATTGACTTAGTGTCAGCCAGACTAATGTTTTTTCTGCCCCATGCAACACGTAGTTCTGCACGGATGTGCTCAAACACATTTCATCCCGTCAGTTCCCCACTGCTGACAGACACGAGCAAGATAAAATTAAAACCATAAAAGCCGTGTCATGTTGGATGCCATGTGTCTTTGGTGGGATACAGTGTGTTTTGGCATTTGAAAGTGTTGTAGCTCATTCTCTGAACTTTTGGATGGACTGAATGAGAGATTGAGTGCTAATAGCAGCAGCCAGCAGTGCAGAGTAGCTGCTGAGTTGTGGATTCACCTCACAGGAATGACTTTCAGACAGCTGATATAAAGCAGAGTTAAGGCGTTCTGCTATCAGAATTCAAGATGTTAAATGAGAACACTGTTCAAACAATATGCATGAGCTGAGGTTCAAACTTGCCTTTGTGATTTCTGCTAGATGAGAACAACTTTTCAGCACTAGCCACACTAATAGCCTTAGGTTTTACAGTCAAATAGTGTCATAAATCACCGTGCTGATAAAAACATCTGTATTTTGCACCATACTCCCTTTGCCAAAAACAGAAAAATGTTTTAACTTCACATTTAAATCAACACATCAGTATTCGTTTTTAATTATAAATTACAAATGCATACATGTCACTGAGAATGAAATATTAAATTTTAACATACTTACCTTTCATATACATAAATCCATCACCAGTGGTTTTAGTTCACTTGCTAAATTGCATTGAAGAATAGAGGTATATTTTACCAGATACTGCTTTGTAATTACATAAATCACCAGCTTTAGTCAAGTTTAACAAGATTCAACCCATTTACCTTAGATATTTATATGGGAATCTAACAGTGAGGTAAGGTAAGGAAACATGGTTCCACAAATTACTAGTTTTAGTCAATGAGTTGCTAAGGTACTTATATCAGTGAGCTCTACCTATAGCCTTACACAGGTGAGAATATAACCATGCATCCTCATCATAGTCTAGATCTGGTTCTGCACAATTAGGTGAAAAGTCAAATTATGGTTATTGAAATTCACAGATTCCTGACAAACCTACAAACCTACAAACTAAATCTTTAAATAATAGCCTTTTACAAATATTTTAAACAAAATTGGGACAATAAAGTCTATTCTAATCCTAATACAAATGTACATATTGATACAGTTCATATCCTACATAAGGTGACTGAACTGTAAAACTGTATTTATAAAAACAGAACAAAACTGGACTGTAGCAGCATCACAGTGGCCTTCATAACCTGATGATAAAACAGACAACCCCTGTTATTCAAACATCTACACAGTAGTAACAATGAGTATTTTTAATAATTAAATTTTGTAATCAATGTGAAGCACTTTGGGCTACAGTTTTTGTATGAAAGGTGCTATACAAATGCATTTTATTATTATTATTATTATTATTATTATTATTATTATTATTATTATTATTATTATTATTATTATTATTATTATTATTATTATTATTATTATTATTATTATTATTATTATTATTATTATTAAATTGTCATTAAAGAAAGTTAATTAAATGACAAAATATATAAAATGTTAAACACAGACGCATGAGGACAACTGTTATGTAAAAAGGAGTCGCTGTAAAAGAACCAATTTTCCTCATAAAAAAGCTTGTTTTCCATGTTCAGACAGCAGTTGGAGAGAACGTCTCCACTATAATAGTGTCTGACCATGTTTTGTGTGGTTTGTTTCCTGTTGGTTGTGTGTAAAAGGGCCATGAGTGTCTACACTCGTTAGCTGGTTAGCTTCTACTGTATGTGTTGTGGTAAGCTGAGAAAAAGAGGCATCAGAGCATAGAGTGGGATTTTACCACATGTTTATACCATTAAAACTAAAGATACTAACTGAGTCATGTGAGAACTGTCACCTGCTCTTTATGGTCTAGCAAGAGGAAATCAGCCCACGTCTGACTTAAACCCAGAGATTCGGTTTATTGGATGTTGACTGGATGTGGCCTTAATGAACTGCTGCTAATTAAAAGCAGGTTACTGAGTTCAAACGAGGCAGTAAAGCGTGAAATCAGATGCAAGGATCGAAGCAGGTTATTTGGTACTTCAATAACTCCAGCTTATTTCTGCATTTCCTTTTTTTTTCTCTTTTCTTTTTTTTATATTCTCCATACAGTCCCATTCAGTCTTCTTTTATTGATCTTTCTTGTGTTTACTTTACTCATTATTTGATCGTATTTTCTCCTCCTCTAGTTCTTTTCTCTCCAACTACAGTACCTTTGTACCCCCCCCATTCTTTGATTTATATCATTAGTGCCCTTTCCTCTAGTCTTTCATTTGTGCTTATTCTACTCTTCCTCATATTTCTTTAAATACCACCTCATTGCTCCTCATCTTTTTTAGTGTCTTTCATTGTCCACCTAACCTTCATTGTCTCATTCCCTGTCTGTGTAGTTCTCTTTTTTCCTCTCTTTTTCTCTCTATCTCTCTCTTTTTCCCCTTCATTTGACCTATGCTACTCCTCCTCTCTGTCTGCTGACTTTGTACTCACTTTCAGACAATTACCTAAATAACTGTCTGGTGTCCTATCCTATTTAATTTTTTTTCTCCTCTACTTATAGTTAGATCTATTTGTACAAGAAATCATTGACATTATTCCCAGATTCACACAGATTATGTTGCAAGTATAATGACAGCTCCTTGTTGAACTTGAAGTTCTCTAAGTCATCAAGCATCAAAGTACAGACTGAATCATCTGTCAATATCTGTGAAAATAATGTAGTTCACTGTTTCAATATCTCTATTTAAATGTAGTGACACAGCATCCTGCAATTCTTTTTTAATGTTCAGGTGGATTTTTGTAGCTTGTAATGATAATTCACTAATGTGTTGAACAAAAAAAACTTGAAAGTAAGGGTAAGACCAGACTTTGCTGTCTCCTGCTACGTCTCATTTGAGCAGCTGTGATGTGATCTTGAACTGTGCCTGAATGTCACACAGCTCAGCCTATGCTCTGCAAACATGGGAGTGTGATAATGACACAGTGCTGAGCATTATCAGATTTGATTTTTAATCTCTTTTCTGAAAGATACTTGAATTACAGTAACAATACATGCATTATTATTTCACTCTTAGCAATATTTCTATCTGAAGTTTGTCTAAAGTTTATTATTAATAAGTTATACAAAGTGAACTATGTTCATTACAGATTTTCTTGCGATAAGACGAGTAAATTTGAGGAAAGATGTTTTTACTTGCTGACAGTTTCAGCCTTGAACGAGGTAACCATTCTGAACTCTACTTTGATCACAAAAAAATCTCTAATGAATATTTGAAAAGGGAGACATGATGAATGTAATTGATTTATGAAGTTAGCATACATCAGTTTTAACAATCAATTGATGTGGAGTTTTTTGAGGCCAATACAAATGTACAAATTTTTTATATGAGTTTTAGCCCATGATCGATACAAACCATTGATATTTCTGAGCTGATGTTAATCATTTTTCTCTGTCAAATGATGACAAATGTAAGAAAAAATGTTTTTAAAGGAAACATTTATTGAACTAAAAGTAATATTAAACTATTGGTTAAAAAGGAAGAACATTAAAGTAGAAGAGCTAACATTAACATTTCACTTAATAAAACTTACATTTAGATAAAAACAAAACAAAGTGTTCAGTGCACTTACTTCTTCAAGTCATGTCTTTCTAAAATAAACATCAAGATGAGGTAGAATAGGTAACAGTGTTTCCAAGAACACAGAGGTGCTGTGAACTTCGCCTGTCAGTAAATCATGGCAGAGAAAAAAAATCATAATGGCCAAGGCAATAGGCTGGTACCAAAACAAGAAAAAAAATGTAAATATCACCCATATATATTGGCCCGGCCGATATATTGGCCTATCATTAACCATTTTACACTATATCATCTGCATTGCTAGTTTCCCCTGTCTCCAAAATGTTTGCACATATGCATCAGTTTCCAAACAGGTGTGCACATTCTCCCATAGGATTTATTGTAATAAAGCTCAACTTTTCCACATCCTTCAGACTGTTTTGTGTGTGATCAGTAGTTATGCAGTAGAGTGGTAAGTTCCCTAATGCCCTGCACTACTATAAAAGCTGTACAGTAGCATGAATCAAACTGCGAGGTAATTAATGGTGTATATTAATGGTAATACTACTACTACTACTACTACTACTACTACTACAAATAATAATAATAATAATAATAATAATAATAATAATAATAATAATAATAATAATAATAATAATAATAATAATAATAATAATAATAATAATAATAATTCACTGATTGCTAATTAGTTTTATTAATTATTGAGTAGCCAGAATTTATGTGGTACGTTACAATGTTATATAACCTAGCCTGTACTATTATAATCCATTGTACTCTATGTTATTGGATCCCGGTTTGAATTCAGTGTCCAAACTTTCAAACCCAGAATTGCCCCAAATACCAAAAATAAGAGGAAAAAATAACAAAATACAGGCAGAGGGCAGTATCTCTGCAGAAAAACACACTACCACACATTATGGATTATCATTGTATAAATCTATACATGTTTGTTTGTTTGTTTCTTGTTTTTTTTTCTTAAAAGTAAGATACTTTACCCTTCAGGGTTTTGTGTATCTAGTTACATTTTCATGACTAATCATTTGTTTTTTAATTCCCGCTACACATAGTGCTGTTGTGTGGTGTGAAACCGCAGCATTATTATGGGAAAAGATGAATGCTCCTAACCAGTAAATATTTCAAAACCTCCTTTGATTGGGAAGGTGTTGAAACATCAATAGTGGCCTGTATTATAAGACTGACTGTGATGATAGCGCTGGGGGATATTGTTTCACAACATACATATTTTACACATGAAACATTATAACAACAAAAAACAGACCTACCACTGTGTTGGTAAAAGCTTCATTATGTGGATGTTATGAGTCTATAGTATCCCACTTTGAAAAGATATGTAACAAAGTAGATTAGGCTATACATTCTTACTGACACATGAATACCAAACCATCATCAGCCTCTGACGCTTTACTGTCATCACTTACTCTGACAGTAAATATTTCCGTGTGATGCATATTTATCATATAAACAGGCCTGTCATAGAGTGACATGTCAGCCTATTGTCAAGCCACAGTTTAAGCCGTGCTCCAACCTTCCTCTACATGCTGCCAGTCAACAAGAACCTCAGTGTTTGTTATAACGTCTCACTCTCAAGTGTCTCATTCACCAAGAGATTTGTTGTATGGATAAGTGTGCACGCTCTCTCTCTCTTGTACCATTTATACTTGTACACACCCAATTAGTATTGGCAGCCTGTGTAAAGTACCGGCAAAAATTGTCTGTGCTCTGAAATGACAAGTTGTCATAACATAGTACGTCAGTTCTAATGAGTTCAAAGATGCTGTAAATTCAAATCATATGTCTTCCATCACTGTTAGAAATGTGGGACATGCTAACAGTAACCGCTCTGATTTGTGACTCATCTGTCAATTGGGGTTGACAGATGAGTCAATCCGAAACCCTTCAGTTTTACACCTTTAATAAAGCAGTTGGCGTAGACATCAGAATTCACTCTCCATGGATGTCCAACAGTTCTGTCAGAAAACAGCATTTATGTTAATCTTGTTTGTCCCACTCTCAAAGTTCACACTCAATTTCTTTCGTATTTTTTCGCACGCTCTGGGCCTGACTGTGAAAAACAATACAGACTGTGTGGCTTTTAATAGACCTAAACCAAGATATTCAGAAACCTCAGAACATTGTGGTGTTGGGAATGAATTTTGGATAATAACACTTGAAGTGATGAATTAAAAAAAGAAGACAGAATCAGTTAGCGTAAATGTGTGCAGGAAGCTATATCAACAAGTTAAGACACTAATTGATTTAAGATTGCCGAATGGTGCTATGATTAAGAAGTGGTCTTGTTCAGTTCCTTTCTTTCTTTTTATTTTGACTCTATTTATTTTGTTTTGGCGGGGACACAGCTGGGCTCAATGTGCCGACTGTTCGGTGCCCTCTGTGAAAGTCTGGTTCGCTTGTGTGAGTTTATTTTTCTTCTGAAATGTCCTTTTCATTCCACGGCGAGATCTGAGAGGTGGCTGCACAGCAGGGAGGCAGCGACCGCAGCATGTCACAGAGAGGTCCAACATGGGGGAGGGGGTGGAGGTAGGAGACAAAACAGAGGCGGAAAGAAAAGGCAGATGAACCGAAACCCAAGTTTAACAAGCTCATATGGAGTCATTAAATACACATTAAGGAAATGAGAAACCATAACTGTTTTATTGTTTTACACAATACTTTGCAAGCAAAGGCCAAGTGGTAATTTGTAATATTTAAGCATTTTCTTTTAAAGCTGAATTGGCCAAATACACCAACTCTATTGTAAATGACTTTGTGTCAAGATAAATAATAGTACATAAAAATGCATTGGACTCATATACTGCTTTTCTAGGCTAAAGCATTTAGCAGATGAAAGATTTGATAATAATAACAATTAATGAAGTATTTCTCTATTGAAGGGTCACGGGGTGGGGGGGGGGGGGGGGGGGGGGGTTGCAGGGTACACCCTGGAAAGGTCACTACTTTATTGTAGGTCTGACATTTAGAAATGCAGAACTGTTTATGCCTATGGGCAGTTTAGAATGAAAAACTAACCAGTTGAGGTGCGTGTCTTTGGTGTCTGGTATACATGAAGAGAACCCATATAAATACCAGGGGAACATGCAAAGTACACATAGAGGGGCCCCAGTCAGCCAGTACCGGGTATGAACCCAGGTCTTTCTTGCTGTGAAATGAGATTAGTCTTTATTAATGCACACTACAAAGTCATGCAACAGTGTTATTTTCCACATTTGATTTGTTGGATGGTGCCCTACGTAGCACTTATCAGACATTTTGCTAGATTATCAGATTTACATACAAATTTACTAAGATGCATTTTTAAGATACATTGGTTAAATTCAGATAAATAGAAGAACACTGAAAACTTAAAATAACCTTTATCTAAACCCAAGCAAAATGTAATAATATTTTTCCTTTTCAATATTAGCACACTAGTCTCCCTGGCTTCCTTTTCCTCACTCTCAAATCTCTTGCCACATTGCTCTCCTTCTTGTGTGTCATGCACATCCTCATTGTGTCTAAACAAAAGTTTACGCAAGTATACACAAGCACAATCAAACAAAACAGAAGGGCTCCAGTTGAAACTTGCAACATGGCCCCGTGGCCCAGAAATATTGGCAGAGATCAACTGAATTGGAGATGTCTGCATATCTTCCTTCTCCCTTTGTGTCTTTCTGACTTTATCCCTCCAGGCTGAAAATTAGATGCATCAGTCATATTAATGGCATCCATTAAACTAAGAGATTTGCTTGAAATAGTGTTAGGAAGTACAATGAAAACAAAGCCCAGAGTTCAATGAGGACACCGTGTCTTCTGCTGCACTAACACACTAGTGTATTTGTACATGAGCCAGAACTTTTTGGATACATGTGTCTAAGACCATAAAGTCAGTATACAGTTTGTTTGGACCTTCATTCATATAACATTTACAGAAAGTGTTAGGCATACAGTGTGTGTGAGATGCTGGAGCACTTTTAATACATTTAAGTCTCATACTGACATGAGAAACAATCACGGCAGCTTTGTTTTATCAGTGTCAAATGTGCATACTGAACTGAATTAGAGTTAAATTGTAATGTTAACTCCTGTAATTACAGGTGGTTCTGTGTGTGAATCATGACAAAACACAATATTTGCCAAATGATGGAATTTAAAAATTTTAAATAGTTAAATTTTTCTAACCAATGACTACAGGCTGAATAAAAATGATTAATTCTAAGAATTTATATAGTATCCATCCAAATGTCACCAAGTTTGTTGGCTGCAGGTGGTACCTAGGCAAACCTCATTGTGTTAAAGATGCTTTAACTCCCAATGACATTGTTGAGAGTTGAAGCCAGCATCTGTTCATCTGTACCCTGCTACTCCCTCTGTTCGCTGGTTTTATGGCCCCTTTTTTGTCATTTATGAACTGAGCCCAAGGGTCTGAGCCTTGATGAGCTTTATTATTGGCACCTGTTTTATCCTTAGGCTATTTGTTATGTTCACTTGGAGCAATTTTCCTTTCACCTTAAATCTGCTCAATATCGTGATTGCTTCAGGAAAGAAGAACAGGAAGCTGTAGTTAGTACAGAGGATGAGGGAAGGAAAAACATCTTCATAATATGAAAGTAAATTTGTGACTTGTTCTCATGAATGGGGCAGATGTATGAAGTAAGATAACAGACAAAAAGATGTATCCATGATTCAAACCATTTATATTCCTAATGTTAAGCATTTCTATGTCATACACAACATTTTGCTGTCATACCCATGAGTGTGAGATATTGTTAAGGTTAGGATTGTTTTTTTTATGTAAGTATGAATCTAAAAGCTGGAAGTGCAAAGTCTTAGGAATACAACTCAAATTTCTATGACTACAAAGTCTTCACTGTGAACACAAATTAAACTTTGTGAGTACGAGTAATAAAGTGCTGAAATGACGTCACATAGGTTATTGCATGGTCACAAGAGAAAGTAATCAGCCCTTGATTTCGCCAAATGTGCATGCGCCAATGTCAAATATGGCGGACTGCAATGCACCTACTGCTACAATAGACAGTGGTATTGCCAATGATGCGTCACAGGTAAAGTCAATAACACATACAGTATTTATTTATTTATTTTCATTTATTTAGTTATTTCATGAACTAAATGCTGTTTTAAATAATAAACAGTTTATGGATGTGCAGACTTATTGCTTTAGCTTGTAAGCTAATGACACACCGGTGACGCTTTCATCAGTCTGTCCTGAAAGTAAAGTGGATACATGTGAATATGTTTAGAAATAATAATTGTACAAAGCATTCAGTTACTTTCAACAGGCAAATATGTCTCACCTACCCTGGAAATTTCATCAAAATCCATTCATAAGTTAAACAAACAAACTAGAAGCCATGCATGGCATGATACTTGACCAAATCAAAACAGCATGATGTCATATTGATAAAATCAGCATGGATCCTGAAAGCACTCTTTATTAGCTTTAATATGAGGTACTACTCGATATGGTGCAAATGTAAATAAAAAATGGTCAATATTTGGTCAACTTTGACCTTGGGCGCTGACCAAGAAGGTCAAGTCTTGAAGGCTAATATACAGTGTGATTAACCCTATATCAAATCTATATACACCCAAGAAGATTGAAATTAATTGCATTAAAACTGTTCAAGTACTAGACACTGACCATATTTTTATATTTGTATTGACCTTGACCTTTGACCTAGATCCACAAAAATAGATCCCATACTTCAGGTGACAAAGACAAAACTTCTCATAAGATTACAGCCAATTTGGTCCAGAAATGTGGTCGCAAGAGTGCAAACAGACAAACAAACAAGGAAACGCTAACAATCAACATACTTGACCAAGTTTGATTCGGTCAAGTAGCAAACAGACAAATAAACGCCGGCAAAAACATAACCCCCTTGGCGGAGGTAATAATACAAAATACCACTCTTCCCTTTTGGGGGAGGGGGTGGGTGGGTAATAGCTCACATACTGTACAGCTATTTTACTGTGGCGCTTTAACAATACTTTATGTTTAAAACCTCACATACATAGAAATATTCATCAGGTAATTATAGTGCATCTGTTCAACGTGTTAAAATCCTCTCCCGACAAAAATGACTGTGTATTAACTGAGTGTTTACAGCTATGGGATTTTCTGGACAAGCCATGTCTACATTTATAGCATGTTTGTTAATATTAACATAATTAATAATATAATTAATTAATTAATATTAATAAATCAATTCCTGACTATAGTTGTCATTCTTGCAGTAGAATTATAGTATTATGTAAGTTTCTGTGATGTTTGCAAATATTGCTAATCACTGAAACTTGATTTGAAGAAAAACATGAATGAAATCAAAATCATAATATCTGCCAGAAAAATGGCAATTCAGTTTTTTCTTTTCTTAGAATTGTTCACCACTAAGTGCACGTATAGAGGATGAAGACCATGATTATCTTCTCTCCTGTTCTATTCCTCCTCTCTTATTAGATGAAATTCTTTCTTTTGCTCCACTCATCCACTCTTACTGTAAATATGCTCCTCAATGCCTTCTAAAAGTTTTCAAGTGTGTCTCGAGGTAGAATTAATTACATATTAATTAATCAGTGCTGCCAACACTAACAGTTTAACAACGTAAATTTCACTTGCTGTGCTCATGCAGATTGAGTCAAAGAGAAGAATTACCCATAAAAATAATCATGTAATTAACTAGTCTTTCACTGTGAAAGTTATGAAGTACATTATTATTTTTACAACCAGCATTTTGTTGTAATATCAATTGATGTTTGGTCATGTCATGTCATATTACGTTGCACCACTTTACTACATCTTAACTCAGTGCCTCCATGTCATATCAATGTCATGTCAGGTGTTAACATGTCACACAATGGTCTGTCTGAGGAAATGCCACAATGCAACACAGTAGATATCTAATGTGAAGGAGAAGAGGATGGGAGTGATGTCTTTGAAGACAGCACAGCTTCTGTTAACAGAGACCAAGGTCCTACTGAGCTGTTTGATGAGTATAAAATTAATGTCAATGAGTTGATATGACCTGCTCAGTCACTGGATTTTCACTTTACTTCCACATATGCAGGCACGCGCCTGCATATGTGGGAGCAGATGTAGCCTATTACACTACTTTGGTACATTTGCTAAAAATAATTTCAACACGTGAGGCTACATGCTAACAGATGCTAGTATTCACAAGTGAGACTATAGACAGTTTTATGCAACAAACCCTGGGTGGCGCCATTACCGTCCAGAAATTCATTTAATTTCCGCCGGAAGTAATTTGCGCAGCATTTGCTAATGTAAACAGACTTTGATTTTTCGCTTTGACAACTTACTTAGATCGTGAGCTATAATCTCCTGGGAACACACTTTGTCTAGAGATGGAGTTATTACAAACACACACACACACACACACACACACAGTTAGGGCTGCCATCTCCGTTTTGAGTTCTTCGGACTTATTCGGGTTTACAGTGATTTCACTTTGGTGCAGCCAAAAACTGCCAACTGGATTTGCCACTAAGTTTAGCTCACACAACATTTGGCACTTTTCAAATACACATTTTAATTATTCTGTGAAATGTATTTAAAACAGATGTATGACTTGCGGGACTCCGGAAAACATCCTTATGCTCCGCTCCTGTGACCACACCTCTCCATTCCCACCCGCTCCCACAAGAGGCTGTCAAATAATGACCCGTGCTGCGTGCTTTTGCGCCGCATCCCGAGGAGTCTCGTGCCATTGAAGGCTTCTAAGGTGAAGCCTAAGGTGGAGGCTTCTAAGGTGGAACCTAATAAAATTAAAACTAAAAATAGAACCACCAATCACCTACAAACCCAAACCCAAAACTTAAGAACCCTAATGACTCTAATAAAAAGGACCCTCAGGTCACAGGGAGGAGCAGGAGGGAACCAGGAAGCGTTTGTAACAGTGTGGGAGCAGGAGGGAAAACCAGTCCCCCGCAGACCTCTCCTATTTCGTTGCCACAAATAAAAAATTTTTCGCCATGTCATCAGAGGGGCTCCGTAGCTAATGATTGTTGGAGTTATTGCATTGAAATGTGTCACCTGCCTGTGAGGTTGTGGTAACGTGTGCACTCTGCAAGCAGGTCTGTCAATCAGACACTATGTCTTGCTTAGAGCTGCCTTCAGCTGGTGATCTTGGCGCACTGTCGGCACGGTCTACAATCAGCGAATCTGTGACTGAGCCGAGCTAAATCAGTGGTCACCTCCCACAACTGCACCGCCACACCCATCTTGCTGCACCGCGGTCTACCAAACTACCAAACTGCGCTGCACTGGCTGGAACCTAGCACTGCGCTAGGTCAACCTGTGAAACTAGAGCCCATAATGTCTATTTGTGATGTGATATTCTGGCTTGCTCATGTCCTGTTGTATTTCATTATTGGACAAGAAACACCCACACGTCATGCTATTTAACAACAGCTATGCATTTTTCTGTCTTTCTTTCTCCATATGGTTGTATAAACTGTCTGCTGTGTCTACAAGGTCAACATCAGAACTCTGCAGTCACATATAACCTGAGACTAAACACAATGCAAAGTCTTCCTGGTCTGGGCATGGATATGTACACAGGAATGGGCCTGTTTGATCCTTGTTAAAGTCAGTTGAGGGTGTTACATGTTTCCAGTTCACTTCTACCCCATCAAAATGCCCCATTGGAAATTTACTGGCCTTTCAGCATCACAGTGGGGCCCTATAAACACATTGGTGCATATAACACATTCACCCTCACACACATGCTGTAGATGCTCAAGCTCTTGTTGCTTCTCAGTGGCATTTAATTTAGCCCCATACTGTACCGGATCAGAAATCAGGACACCATGTCCGATAGGTAGTATGAATGTTCTGAGGCTTTGTTTTTGTCATGGATTGCGCATACCTCTCATGTGTTAATATGAGTGTATTTAAAGTATATTTGATTTTGAGTGTGTACAAAAGCACACACATAGCTCTTACATTCTTGACTCTAGTCATCCTTCTAATCAGACATTTCCCAGCATATAAACTTCCACTGACACATGTTTGTTTATGAAGCCTAATGGACTGCTATTCCAACACACTTTATCTTTCTCACTCTTGGTCTCTCTGTTTCTCCCTCTTCGTCCTAACAGATGTGGATGAGTGTCTGGACAACAACGGTGGATGTCAGCAAGTTTGTGTCAACACTATGGGGAGCTATGAGTGTCAGTGTACAGAGGGTTTCTTCCTTAGTGACAACCAGCATACCTGTATCCACCGATCTGATGGTAAGCCTGAGAAAATCTGTTACTTACTGAAAGTCACTATTTTTAAGAGAAAAAAAACACGTAATTTTTTTTACAACAGATTGTAAAAGATGTATTTTAGATGCATTTGTTGAAGTTTCTGAATTACTCCTCCATACATGATGAAATGCAGTAATTGGAGCGTGCATCCTGCTGTGGGTTTTATTGGCATCTTTTCTTAGAATGTATCAAAAGTTTTATTCGTGTAAAATAACTGTAGATATTAGAGATTCTGTGGAAATTGTAAAGTCAAAAGATGGATGTAATTTTTGTTTAACTAAAAAAAAGATGGAAATGCTTTTATAGTTGCCATAGCCTAGAAATGCAGGTGTAATGCTTAAAGGTTCAGTGTACAATATTTATGGTTTGTTTCCACCAAGCAGATTGGGACGGTTTGGTTTGGTTCACTTTTTTTTTTTTTTTTTTTGCATTTCCCCCGCAAAGGGTACCAAAATGACCAATTCAAACCATTCTACTTTTTGATATCTTTTCCTTGGGGTGCCAAAAGCTCCAGAGCGATTCATGTGGGTGGAGCTAAACAGACTGCATCCCATTGATTGGTCAACAGAATCATCATTTCCACATGATGGAAAGACAAAATTACAAACAACAACTCGCCGGTTAAATCTCCACTCGACAACGAGCGAAGAAAGGAGAAAAAAAAGTGTGCATCATGACAACCTGCAGTTGTATTTCATGGAGCAACAAGGAGGTGCATATGCTCCTTTGTATTGTCAGAGAGGATGAAGTCCAGAGGGAGCTGGATGATGTTATGAGGCTACGTGGCTGCTGCAGTGGCATTTATCCCGCCTACAAAGTAAGGGAACAGTAGGCAGTGGAAATACAAGCTCAAGTGAGACAAACTACACCAAGACCATCTGAACAAAACCAAACTGTCCCAATCTGCTTGGTGGAGACACGCCATCAGTGATGTCTCGCATTCAAGTTGCAGATTACAACCAATTTCAATGTTGGTTTGGTCTGGTTCACACTCAGACATAGTAGGTAATGGTAGGTAATGGTGGATACACCTGCTATAAAATAGAATATCTGTTCAGAACTACAAAATAATCAGCAGAAAATCACAACACTTAACTTTGTACATGATTATAAACTAATGAAAACATTATGAATACAACATTACATTACTGTAGATCAGTGTTCTTAAATCCAGTTTAAGTCTGACATACTGCGTGGACCGTTCAAAGGTAAAGATCATTTTGTTAACTTATGGATGTAGTGTGTGAAGGTATGCTGGGGTTTGTTAAGATAGAGGTCTTATCTCTCCTTTTTGTATTGATAATAACTAGATATTTTTTTTTAACAGACTACATAATTATTTAGTGCAAAAAGTTCAATTTTAAAGTTCAGGGGGATCACTTGAACACATTTATTAACAGGTGTGATATCACATAAAAGAAACTAAATAAATATAAGAAAGGGAGCATAATAACTGCTAAAATTTCAATGTTTTGAACATTTTATTCTCTCATTTCAGTGTATTTATTGCTCGAACCTCCTATAGAGTAATTTGTCTTGCATGTGACTCTTTGACACAAAGAGATGTGGGATGTGAGGATACTGACATCACTTCTCCGGTTGTGTTGAGGCCCAGTTAGTGGCCTTCCACACCCACAGTGGCATTAAGGAACAGTGGGTGTGATGTGTGACTTGTGACATGTATGTTTGGCATCCATTTCATGATGGTTGGATGTTTTAAAATCGTTTGACCTCAGCTCTCTGGCATCACCATCACAGTCCGCCTGTCAGATGTAATTTATGGGCTCCATCTCCAGTGGCGAAGGGCTCTGAAGGAGTGATGATCAGAGGTGAACAGGGGTCGCTGCCTCTGTGCCTCCACCCACAAACCCAGGCACACAGACATTGCACATTCACAATACTCATATGCAGGACGTCTGTGAATGGGAACAGTGTGGTAGTGGAGCTCAAAGGCAGATGAGGGGACAGTCATCTGGTTCTATAATACTTTAGAAAAGGAATGTAGAGAGGAGTGAAAACCAAGGCGGGCACACAGATCAAATACAGAAAAGGTCACCAACACAGTGGTCTCTCCTTTATTCTTGATCATCTCTGCTTCTTTGACTTTGAATTTGGTAAAAGTGGGGCCGTGTTTGGAGCAACTGTCAGGATTTCAGTGGAGATGTACACAGAAAAACTGAAAGAGATGCAGAAATAGAAGTGTGTTTACTCGCTGGAAACCCCATAAACCAACATGTGAATATCTTTCTTTTTTTCTTCTCATTCCTTTGCTCTCTTTTAAAACTATTTCTGTCATTTTGAAAGTTTCTGCAGTGTCTAAATGAGAGGGAAACAAATCAAGGTGACAAGCATCGATGCCTGTTGCTACTTTCTATGGTGGATGAGTAAAATGTTGTCATCCAACAAGGCCAAAGAGTGATATAAATACAGAAAAGCAAACAGGATTTACATTGGAGACTCAAACACACACTGAAAACAACATTCATAATAGATACAATAGATAAGTAGAATTACCTATTCATCAAACCCATCAATCCTCAAAGAAATTATTCAAGTTTATGTGATTAAATATTAAGCTGGATGCCCTTTGAAATGATTACCAAGACAGTTCATCCTATTTTGTAAGTATTTTGTTGATGAAAGCAGTAACTGTGTTAACATGTATGATTCCTACTCCTGTTAGAGGGATGTTCACAGTAATGGTATATTCCTCTGCCCTGGCGAGTTGTCCTGAACCATTAACCACACCCACACACCCCTCCACCCTGTCCAGAAATCCTCAATTGGACACTTGTCTCCTCTCTTGGACAGGAATAGCATCTCGGTGTCCCTTAGGGCTCTCTAAGCAAAGTTATTTCCATTTACCCTAAAGCTCCTTTCTTCATTTTCTCTCTTTTCATTTGCTCTCTTTATTTTATCGCTCAAAACACCGTCTGTTTCCCCGCTCTGAGTCCTGCATCCCTCAGCTTCCATACATTCTTCCTGTGACTATGCCAGACTAACATCACTGTAAGCTTCCAACAGGACATAAATCTGAATCAAATACTGTTGCATATTTATATAAACTAAGTCATGTCATGGTGTCATGGGTGGTTGCTTACTCACTCAGTGCAAATTGTAGTGCTGCACTATTTCTTAAATCAATGCTAAATGTCTTTTGCAGCTTAAATGCAAGTCAGATGATTGGAGTAAATGCTGGGTCAAAGTTCAGTCATGGTTCAGTACCTTGATAATAGTATGTGGAAGGCACTCTACCAGGTGAGGCCCAGTTTGCCCTGTTGAGGCTGCAGTGTCAATAGTCGTTTTACATTAGATTAATTTTGTTTAACACAGTCCTAGTGGAATTCACACTGTAACCATTGCATTCATATGTATATGCCTTTCTGATGAGGTGTTATTATTGGGTAAACATCAATAGAATGAGATACATAAGAATAATATATAATTTTATAAAATTTGTATTATTAGAAAAACTAAGATTTTATAGATGTTGAAGTCATCGAACTATGAAACATACAGTATGGAGACCTGTAATAAATAAAGGATTTATAATAAAAAGACAATAAAATAAATATGAAAATGGAAAATATAGTAAGATGAGTAACATATAGTGATGATTTAAAACCATTCGTGACATCATTTTCAAGGAACCCCATTATTCACCTTTTCTCAAATTAATAACATGGTTGGTATAGACAACTGTTTTCTGATAATAACCTGTTGTTAAAATGTTTTAACAGTGTGATCATAGAGCTGACAGATTGTAGGTTATTTCTAATGTGAGAGGAATATTTCTAAACCTAAACCACATTCTTTTCCTCATAAGTCACAGTTCTAAATTGTTAAATCACATGTCAATGGTTTTAATAGCATTGTTTATTGTGTGTTGGCCCGTCTGCAGTCGGTGTTAAACAGTGAATATAAAGCTGTCACCTCCAGTTAATATCACCTTAAAGTGTCATGCTCCCCGTAATGGCAATACTTAGGAGTTCTGGGCTATAACAGCTTTTCAATAGTATAATAATAGTAGACACAAATTATTGGTCACATGGATCTGGGTGTGTAAGAAGGAGAGACATTTTGTGTTAGATAGTTGCTTTGCATATGGTAAGTGTCAGCTTGCGGCTCATTTCTTTCTCCCTGACACTCGCCTGGGGGATAATAAAGCCTAGCAACAATTGTTTGTTCCATTATGGTGTATTTCCACTGTGGTGCTTCATTGCTCTGTCTGAACCACATCCAGGACAGAACCAAAATTCTGGCCCATGAGCATCAAATCTCAAGTTAAGAAGCAGTGCTCTCAAATGCTCATGGTTTATCATGATGTGGGGGAGCTATGAGCACATGAGTCAGGTATGGCTCACAGGCCCAGAGGTGACATACGCACAGAATCAAGAAGTGTTTTATTTTCATTTTAGGGAAATTTGCAGCTCACTATAATAATGGATGTGTGATGTTTGTCAACACAGGTTGTGGGTGTGATGCTGCTATTGACAAATACATTTTGGTTGAAATTATGCCACTAAAATCTGTCAATACTTGAATGATAAAACGGCAAAAGTCTGTTTTCTGAAAAGAGACTTTATTACAGATTGCTCACAATTTTGCCGTTGTGTGTGATTTATAGCAACAGTGCAGAGTCTGATTAGTTAAAGTGCAGTATTAGATGTCAAATGAATGCCTGAGACAAGACCAGTGCTGTCTCGATGTCTGATTTATTAATTGTGTCTTATGTACATTCTAGCCCCCGCCAGAATTAAGTGAAAACAATACGCTTGTAAATTCTTGTGCGTGCATGCTGAACACCAAAATTCCTGGCAAACTTGTTGGCAAGTAAGCTGGGAATTTTAAACACCATCTCATGCAGACACCATGCTTGGCTCTTTGGGAGGAAGTTTGGTTGAAAGAGAAGGTAGCTTGTTTAAGTGGACTGATTGGTAGGAATATAAACTTTTTGATCAGAAAAAATGTAGACAATCATAATATTTAACTATGGTCTTGCTTGCCAGTAGCATTTTCTAGATGCCCTTATTTTTGAGCTTTTCCTGACAGTCTGAAAAATCATTAGCTGCCTGCGTAGCCCTGTGGGTGGGAACACAACACCAGAAAAATGGTGGTTCTCTATGATTTACGGGCTGAGTCAGTGCACATGAAAACAGTTTTGCAGCTCCTGAGTAGTCTGTATATTGTACAACATTAAATTTATTATTGATAATTAACAGGAGGTTATGCAGAGTGCTCGAACATGCAGACAGAACTGTTGTAGTGCTGGTACAAACTGCACAGTCTAGATGGATTATTTCAATGGCCTCATTAAAATGTCCTGAATTTGAGGCTAGGGCTTTATTAAAACCATATTTAATGATCCAAATGTCATTAGTGCTTCCACTAATGAGACAGATGTCATGTTTTTATAAGTGAGTGCAGAGGACTGTGAGTGTAAGATTTGTATTTTTTTTTTTTTTTTTGGCGAGGAGGGGGGGGGGGTGTTGAGAGGGAAAAAAAGGAACAAAATAAACACAGAGAGACAAACATAGTCGAGTGGACCGGTGGAAGTTGTGTGTGTTTATTTGGAATTGTACGAGGAGCGGAAGCAGACTGAGGCTGAGGCTGCTGCCGCTCTCATGCACACACAGATGTACATGTGAATAGACACACATACACCCCCATGTGCACATACTCTTCTATAAGGAGGAATTCTCACTTTAAACAAACCAAAGCAGGAAATTGGAGGTACAGCAAGCTTTTAAATGACGGCTCCATGTGTCTGTAAAAACTGTAAATGCACACATCTGTAATTCTTTTAATGTTGGTGTGTAGAACAATAGCATCAGCTGTGTTTTCATCCTGTAGGGTTATTTAGCTAATTGATATGAGTAGCTAAACAACTGTATAATGTGAGTTACAGTAGAGGACAAGACAAAAAGTTTTTTCAGACGTCTTTTTACCATTGATTAGGCTAGCCTATGCTAATTGTTAAGTTTATGTATTTCTCTTTTTGTCAACACCATTCCTTCATTTTACAACAAAGTCAGTGGCAATAATGAAGTGTGCATAGAATCTGAAAGATTTGTCTTAAAATGAAATTGAATAAAAGAACTTCATTGATTTTTTTTTTCAGTGTCATTAAGAGATGTAATTAAAGAAACCTTACCAATAGTAGTCTCTCTTTCTCTGTTGTGTGTTGTATTAATTTTATTTCTTTGAGTAGGTTAACATGTGGTGTTTTGCATGCCTAGGAGAATCAAAGGTGGATTTTACCGTCACTGCGCAAAAACGTAAAACGATTTATAAAGATGGATGACACTTCCTGTAACTAGTTAAATGGAGAACCAAAGTATTGCTGTTAGAAAACCAGCCATGCTGGTTCTGTGATGTTTAATGCAGTCACAGTCAGGGGGCAATTAATTACATTTCACACCTTTGGTTAGACATTTATATCAAATCATTTAAAAACAAAATAAACAGACTGAAACTTTAACATAAAGAAAATTTGCTTCAGGATAAAATTTTCGGATATCTATTCAAACCAGCCACCAGGGGGAGAGTGACATATACTGATTTAGTTTCAGGGAGTCGTCCCATTGTCAACTTTTATATATATATATATATATATATATATATATATATATATATATATATATATATATATATATAGAGAGAGAGAGAGAGAGAGAGAGAGAGAGAGAGAGAGAGAGAGAGAGAGAGAGAGAGAGAGAGAGAGAGAGAGAGAGAGAGAGAGAGAGTTTTTATTTAAATTTTTTTTAAGTGTGTGGCTTTTATCATTGTAGTTCTAATTTACACTATTCTGTAGGTATGTTATAACCTGCCACCCAGCTGTCTGCACTGTGTTTGTTTTACTCATGCTTAAAGTCTACAAGAATCTCTGTGGTGCCTAATTTTGTATGAGCCAGACCTTAACATGAACTTTTCCTGAAACATGACTGTTCATCACCACACATGGCAAGGTGATGAAAGTGACTAATGTTTTCTTGTTTAGGAAGGCACTTTTCCTTCATTTTATAAATACTGTGCTTAAATATTATTCCTGCATATGATTGTGACTTTAAAAACACACTGTAATAACTCAGCAATCTCTCCCTCTCTCTGAGGTAAACATTAATTTTTTACCCGTGAGTGGAAGTTGGAAGGTCCATTTTACATTTTTTTCTTTACCTCTGCTATATTTTTAGGCCAGAGTTTGTCTTTGGTCAGTGGAAATGTTTAATGTTTAATACGAGGGTGTGACGCTGACCTGCTGTGGAGCTGCTGTTCAGGAAACATGGGGCATACTTTACTGGATTTTAACCATGCAGACAACATACAGTATTAAACTAATATCATATTGTTTAATTTTTCTGAAACCATCAATTGCCTCAATTAATATATGCTTTATAAATATGTTATTTGAGTGAATTAAACTGGTGTCTTCTCTGTAATGACAGCAGCTGGACTGTGTTAACATAACACTGACCTCTCATCAGCCTGCTCTCTGGCCTGCATGTAAGCGTTGTTACTACTAACACCATAGCAGTTCATTAAGCATGCACCACTAGTATGGTAAGGCAATACCCGAGGTTTTCATTTGCTACTCTTTAAGTGTATTTCGCATAACTGCTGACCATTATCCATACAACAACATCATAGTTATCTGTGATAGAGATTCACTAGGTGCTTCTTGGATTATACTGATGTTGTTACTATATATACTATGTTATGCCTATTTTTTTTTTTTTTTTTTTACCCTGGTAGTTTCTGGGGCAGGTCTGGAAAACAATGAAGAATTTTGCTAGAAACTGGCATCAAATGTATATGATGAAGTGGACTATAGATACACAACTAATTCAAGGTGTCATTTACTGACATGACTTTACCTTGATATTCTCATTGGGGTAAAATGAGTGAAACTAACTTCTAGCATTAGTGTCATCACATTGTTTAGTTTTACTTTTTGCGGGGATGGGGTTTAAATTATAATAATAATAATGATAATAATGGATTAGATTTATATAGCGCTTTTCAAGGCACCCAAAGCACTTAACATTAGTGTTCCATTATTCATTCACTCTCACATGATCCCTCTAGTGGTGGTAAACTACATATGTTGTCACAGTTGCCCTGGGGCAGACTGACAGAAGCGTGGGTGTCATTTCGCGCCTACGGCCCCTCTGACCACCACCGAACATTCATAGTCATTCATACACCAGTGGGTGTGACACTGGAGGCAAGGAGGGTGAAGTGTCTTGCCCAAGGACACAACAGACTGACTAGGACAGAGCGGGAATCGAACCGCCAGACCTTTGGTTAATGGACGACCTGCTCTACCAACTGAGGAGGTCTACTGTAAGACTACAAAGAGTAGCTCTTTACTTCCGCCAAGGAGGTTATGTTTTTGTTGGTTGGTGGAATTGTGTACAAAATAACTCAAAAACGTGTGGATGGATTTTGATAAAATTATCAGGGTAGGTTGGTAATGGGGCGATCAGGAAATAAATCAATTTTTATGGGGTGGGGGGTGCTTTTCTAGTTACTTGCTTGCTCACTTAATGTTAATGTCCATTCATTGTTCTAGATTTTGCAGTTATTCCTTATTATGCAAGCTGCATTGTTTCTGAAAGCACCTGCCCTCTCTCTTTAGTCGTGTAAATCAACCAATTTCGCTTCAAAATATATGTGTGTATTGTACATCATGCAGTTATTAGGTTAAATGCTGAAAACACTGATGTTAAATTTCAGTGGGGGATCTGTGTGTGTGTATGTGAGTGTGGCAACATAGAAAGAGAAATGTAGAAAAATAGCGCAAAGGAATGAGAGAGGCGCGTGCATGTGTGTGTGCCTGTGTGCTGCTTGTTTCCTCTAGTGTTTGAAGAAGAGATTGGGGAGGGTTATTAGAAAGGCACAGTGCTTATTTGAAGCAGTTCAATGCAGCCAGATGAAGGCTCTCATTGAAATTCATGGCTTAGCACCTATAGCACTTTGGTTTCAGCAGACCAGTGAGAGAGACACACAGCCAGCGTCTGACAGATTTCAATTAAAATGGCATTTACAAGAATTTAGATGGAAAAGTGGAGGGAGGGGCAGGGACATACGGTTGAGGAGAGATTTTCTTTCGGTCTGGTGAGCTTTTTCCTTCAACACCCATAAAAATGTTGTCACACTTCATCATTCATTTAACTCTGAAATTTAAGACTCCTCTACTTTTGGTAACTAATTACCACATTGTCATTGTTGGATTTAGTTATTTTAGTTGTCTATGTTCATGGAAAAAACTGTCACTTTAAAGGGTGATATTTTGCTGAACCCAGTTTTATTAATGTATTTGGATGCTAACAGTTCATAACGTTTGTATTTGAATCCTCTGGGGGTTGAAAACCTATCTTTATATTAATTTTGGAAAAAATGAAGTGGAGTTTTACAATCCATTTTAATTCCTACTTAATTTGGTATGTATATATTTAGTTAGTTAGTTAGTTAGTTAGTTAGTTAGTTAGTTAGTTAGTTCGTTCGTTAGTTAGTTACATCAGGACATCTGCACATATAAGACTTCTAACATTTCTCAGTATGCCATAATTCTCCACAGCAGTGAATGTAGTCCATACTAAAAACATGTCCAAATTTCAAGCCTATCACATACAGTATAATGTTCATAATGTTAGCTGAATGGGACAGAGCAGCACAGCCAGCAACCTGGAGGGGGTGGGGTATAAGGTAGCTAATGTACATTTAAAGGGCCAGTGCCCAAAATTACCTTTCTGGTATCATTACTCAAACAGGCTTATGTGCATTAATTCTGTGGAGCTGAATTCATGAAGAATTCAGACCATATAACACATAGTGTTTACAGTGTAACGTGTCAATAAAGGTAGAGGTCAGGGTCCCCCAGGCCACCAACGAAGAGCCATACAGCTAAGTCCCACTGTAGGAAGTATTTACTTATGGTACAAATGACCTTAACCTGCTCAGACCCAGCTTCTGGGCTCTTTGCGTTTTTTGTCCCTTGCTGATTTGAGGTGTTTTGTGGCAGCTGTGGTTTTTAGCTGATTAACAGTGTACCTTAGCTTTATCCTGTCTACCCCTGTTAGCTCCAGGTTAGCTCTTAGCTTTATCCTGTCTACCTCTGTTACCTCCAGGTTAGCTCTTAGCTTTAGCCTGTCTACCTCTGTTAGCTCCAGGTTAGCTCTTAGCTTTAGCCTGTGTACCTCCGTTAGCTACACACAGCGCAGAGTTTGATAGGTGTCAATCAATCACTCAACTCCACCTCTGAGTCCGTTTTTGGAATATCCAGGAGGAATGAAAATGCGGGACTGCATAACGCTACCAAGATGATGGGAACTGCCCAGTTTGCCTCATTTCACCTCTTCTAATGGGTCACATGAATGGAAGCTTCATTCATATTTGATATAGTCTATGTGTGTGGCACAGTGTGCTGGTTATAACCAGGGATATAATCTAGTCTGACGAGGGGAATACAGAGGTTAGGTTGGGGGCAGGGATTGGTTAGACCAGTGACTGGGATATCCAAGGCAAAGGCAAAAAGGTGTGGTTGAGGGACGGAAGGCGGGTTGGATAGCCAGGGCACAAGCGAACAGATGGAGTTATAAAGTGGAGAAAATGTAGTCAGGCAGGCAGAGATTCAGGGTAGAGCAGATCAGATCAGAAAAGCAGAACTGGAAACACTGGAAACACTCAAACTGAGGTAAAGAACAATCTGACAAGAAGGAACCACCAGAGCGACAGCTTCACCTGATGAGCTACAGCTATGCTCACCAGGTGAGGATGATTGATTGATTGATTGATTGATTGACTGACTGACTGACTGACTCAGTGGCTGATTAGAGTGGGAGCTCAGAAGTCAGAACTAGGTCAGAGTTCAGAGAAGAGAGAGGGAAGATGGATCACAGATAGATATATGACATGCAGTTTATGTAGACCACATGGAAATGTTTTAAAATGCATCATTTAATTTTAAAAAGCGAAAATATCACTCCTTCAAATTACAGCTTTGCTAAAATTGCCCTAAGATATTTGAAAATACATAAGATATAGGTTGATTTAAAGTACAGTAGATGGACAAACGTATGACTAGAAGAATGCACTGTTCATCACAAACCCATGTTGTACCTGGTGAAATATCTATGCTGGGGATCTTTGTGGAACAGGTACGTTTGACTCACCATGTTTGTAAAGAGGAAACTATAACCTGTACAAGTTGTTCCTGTTTGATATTGAATGTCAGTCTTTATTGAAGGCTTCATGTAAGAGGTTTATTATTTCTAACTTCGTTTAAGTAGAACTTTTATGGGCAGGCTTTGTTCCTACCATGAGGTCACAGTGCAATGACTGGTATTCCATATGGTATGTGTGTGGGCACATACAGTATATGCATGCATGTACATTGTCATTAGGGGTGTGACATGTACTGTACAAACACAAATATTAATTTTTACAACAACACAAACATATACACTCATATAACCTGTATAATATTTGGCCATACTGTACACATATAATGAATGGTTCATCTATATCTGTATAAATGCACACCTCAAATATTAAGATATTCGTACTTAATATTGCCACACTTGCATCTTGTTTTTATTTGCTTTTCCATGTTGATGTTTGCGCTCATAAAACAACCTCTGAGTAGTAGTCAGACTACCCTGAAAGCGTCTGGATATGTGAGCTATGCCCATAATTGATAGTGGTATAGGCAGTGTCAAATATTTATATTTATTGAAATATCACAATTGAATATCATAATTGCTGCAATTTAACCTAACTTGAAAATAGATGATTAAAAATGGGTGCATGATACTGATAAGTGTACATGATCTGAATGAGGCACAGATTTCATTTGTATGTTCACCCATGTTCCTATGGTGAAAACAAGTTACATGTGCATATGATTCATTTTTTTATTCTTGATCTTTGTCATCTTAGTTGATTGATACAGTAACAGTATATAGCCAGACAGTGGTTCCTATAGTTGCTAAAGATCTTTCATTCAGGCTTTAAATGTTGCAACACTTATAAAAGTTCACATTCAATTTGCTTCACAGTTGAATGAAGCTGCGAAATTTCTCTGTGTGTCCCTGTGGAAGAGATCAGGTTGTGCGACTGGCGTTCAGCATCACCTCATTCCTCATCAGCCTCAGAGGAAACAAGGAGGAGAGTGATTGCAAGGCTCTAAATTATCCTCTCTCTCCATTGCTCTTCTTCTTCCTTTCTCTTCCACATTCCTCTCTTCTTTTTCTGATGGCAGATTCGCCTGCTCTAGATGTCTCTGTCCATCTCTCTTTCTGTCTTGACTCTGCCAGCCAGATTTTTGGGGCTTTGGGGAGTGACACTACAAGAGTCGGGTTGTAATAACATGACTGTGATATGCTTGGACCTCATCTGGAGTCAGAGTTCCTGAGAGAGAAGAAAAGAGATGTGCAGAAAGGTGGATAAAGAAGTGCTGTGAGAGGGAAAAGAAAGACAGACAGATGATAATAAGGGAGACAGAGGAGACACTGTGCATTAGAGGGTGGGAGACAGACTATGTCCTGGGGGCTCTTGCTGGGCCATGAAGACGTGTCTCAGTGTTTTATCTGGACCTGCTGGGGCTCCCAGTGAGGAACTTCAGTAGTTGTAAACCTACTGACCTCCCCAATCTAAACAAAGCTGCACATTGAGGTGGAAAGAAGAAACTGCACCATGTTAAACTTCTTTCTAAATTTTCATTTTTGTAAAGTGCTGTAGTCGAGAAGATGATAGCCCAGCTTTAAAGGAGAATGCAGTGAAAATATTATACACTGATTCTACTTAACTTATTTTATACCATACCATGCTGATTCTACGTTCACATATTTCTTACTAATGTTGCACTGACCAATGGGCTGCCGATCTGCACCGACTGATATTGCCTAGAAATAGCCTGATTGGTAGGGGTGTGACGAGACACTCAGCTCAGGAGACGAGACGAGACACAAGATTGGGTTCACGAGTCGAGACAAGATTTTAAGAAAACTAAATTTCAAATTATATGAATGGACAACAGACTTTCATTTAACTGAGTTAGACATGGATTTTATAACTCTGCAAGCGTTAAGTTTTAATGAACTTCTTCCTTTTAATGAACTTCTTAATGAAGTTATTCTTCTACAAATTGAAACTAAAATAAAATGCTATAAAAGTTAAAATAAAATAAATTAAATTATGTATTTCTCCTTTTTTCTAAATCAAATCTGGCACTTGACTCTGGAAGTTGAGATCCGAATGTATTTTTCAGCATTGTCTGGTTTGTTGGTGTTTTCTTGGCAGGTGCAGTTGTTGATTTGAGTACTGAGCTGTGGTGCTGCTGGAAATGTCTCTGTGTTGTGCTCATATTAGCAACAATGTACAGCATTGTTTGCGCCTGGGGGTGCACACCCGGTGCCCACACCACGGGGGAACGGCTGGGTAGTGAGGTTCAAATAATGTCTGTTTTAAACAGTGCGTCGTGGGAGAGCCGCGCTTCATGCACCCCTGATGTAAAGAAACACAGAGAGGGAGAGGGAGAGAGAGAGACAACAGACTGAGGCAGGAGATGACGGAGCGCTTAATGTCACACTGTCACAGTCTGCATATTGTCCTTATCAGTGTCTTATCAGTCACTCTCTTGCCATTTATCGTTTCTCCCGGGAACCCAAAATGCTGCCAAACAAACCATTTGAAAGTGGCGGGGACGTGTCTATAGTCTTGTGAGATAGAATTTTAACGCAATGAGAAATCTCGCGAGATCTCGTCACACAAGATCTCGTGATACCCCTACTGATCGGCGATGTGAAAAACATGCCGATCAAAAAGCCGATCACGTGACGTAAATTACTAGCGACCATTTTCAAACTAGCAAACACGCTACAGAACAAGGACATCTTGGCTTGACTTTTTAAAATATAGTTAATTAATAGATAGTTTTATTTCTATAAATGATGCATCCTCTGCTAGATGAAAGATATGGCAATTTGAAATTCATTCTGTGATGGGCAGTTATCGGCAATCAGCAGATTAGGCCAAAAAATGCTGATCGGTGCATCAATATTCCTTACGACAGATTTTGGTCACTCTCTCAAAGCTTTATACAGGCACGTATTAAGACACAATATTATAACACAAAATATCTAACTTCTTTGCCAAAAACTTAAAAAATCTTCTATTGATCAGGTAGTTTTGAAAGTATAAAATAATATACACATGAATGATACTTTGAAAGAATAAAAAAGACAGAGGGACTTTGTACCAAACACCAGTGTCTGTAGTATTTTCTTATACCATTTGACTTTTCTTATGTAGGCTTCTGTAATACAATAAGTATGTTTACATGAACATCTAAGCCAAACTATTGGCAGTAATCGAGCTAAGGACTTAACTGGAATTTCTGAGAAATTCGAGTTTACATGTGCAGCAAGAAAATCAATTGAATGAAGTACAATAGACTCTGAGACACTAGGTGGTGCCTCCCATCATTTTGTGTTAGCATTCTTCTGGTCAGCACCATAGAAGAACAACAATCAGAAAAACAAACGCTGCAGATTTGAAGCAGACATAGTACGAGGACAAGACAGAGTAAGCATATGGCCGACAGTGATGCAGCAGTTCAGTATATATTGTACATACTGTACACTCTGATTTATTACATATAATGTGGATGTAGCTATGGTGACTCTGGCTACTTCCAGAAGGGGGTGTAGCATGGTCAGTCATAGTCAAGCTTGGCATGAGTGGAGAACTGCATTATCTAGCTTGAATAGTCAAATTTCCTTAATTCCAGTTTGGTTTGATGACAGTTCGACTAAGGTGGAGACATGGCTTTTAAAACTTCAACATTAGCCAGACAAAGTTAATAATTTGAATATTTCTGAGTACATGTAAACATACGGATTGTTAGACTTCTGAATATCTGTATAGTACAGAAATATGTAGACTATACAGTGGTAGAAAAAGGTTTTTGGACACCCCATTATTATATAAAGAATCCCTTTTCTGTCATTGAACTCCACCAAATATTGTTCCATTCTCCAAACCCACATGCTCACATCTGCATGTACACTGTTCTAACAAGGTCTAAACTGGATGTTTCAGTAGATAATGAAACATATCCAGGACATGGCATGATGAAAGTGTCAAGCAATTAACAATTGTCTGTGGGATGCAGCCACACCTTCTGAAACACAAAAAAGAGTTTTACTCAAATATTTCATATTGGTTGAGGTTATGTCAAATATTGTGGGTATCCAAAAACTTTTTCCATCACTGTATTACTAGAAATATAGAAGCAAACTGTACAGTACAATTACATTACAATGGTTAACAGCAACTATAGTAGTATCGTAGGTTTATTATGGACCTTGTCCTCTTGGGTCCTTTCTGAGAGTCGTAAATACTTCTCTTTCAGTTTCCTCATCCTCATCTTGGTTCTTGTCCTCTCCTCTTACAATTTCTCATTTTCACTACTTTCATTGTTCTCACAAAAAGTGTCAGCTGTCTATTTGTAATATTGAAGTGCTCTCTGATTAGGAAATAGTGCCAAGTTTTTCCTGAGAACTTTGTTGCAAAATTGCAAATATAGTACAAAGCACAAAATTTATCAGTGCTTTGATTTGTATGTTTGTCTTAAGTTACAGTCGTTAATGTTTTGTTGCTTTTGCAAACATGGTCACTTTTAGCATGTAAATAATCAACAATAACTGTACAATAACATCTTTTAAAATGTAACTCCTGTACATAAATATAAGTATGTATATCCTTATCCTACAGCTACATTATAGCCTGTTGATGTCATGACAGTGTTACTTCCAGTCTACAACCTATAGTTATATTTTGCTGGGTTGGGACATCAAGGAAGCATCCTCTGAAACTTCATCTTACCATTCAAGTGGCATCTGAAGCCACAACATAGGTCTGACGATACAAAATGACAAAGTAAGTGTAGGGAGGAGTTTTTGTAGATGGAGGAGATAAGAAAGCTCTGGACTTCAAAACAGGATGACGTTCTTTCTTTTTCATGTATGGTTTCACTGGTGCTTTGATCCATGGCCTTTCCATGTAATTGCGATATGGCCTTTACCCTAATCATAGTCTTATAATATAGGACTAATTCAGTTGAGGTTTTAAAAAATATATATAAAAATATGCCTGAATCATAAAAGTGCTTTCTTTTGTGACCTTTCATGATCAATAAAAGTGCAAAATGCAGAGTGAGTGTTTGTTATATGTTTAAATGTGTTGTATTTGAATGTTTTTAAAACACTTGATGCACAATGACACCCTCTCAACACTTTGTGTCGATATAGAAAACTACTGAATGATCCTATATCTTTAGTATAAGTTCCTGTACAGCGAGAAAAAAAATACAATGAATACAAAAAAGCCTTTTTTCTTAACAGTACTTCTTGTCCTTTTTCTGTGCAAGCACTTTCTAATGTCACTGCGTGGTCAAAACATAACGTCGACCGTGTTGTTTTGCAGTTATTAGATGTAGCTGTTTTCCAAATTTTAGCTGTGAGCTGTTATAATACAGTTTGGATGAGGATTGTGCTGAACAGAAAATAAGGGTATGTAGAAGTGCATGAAGAAAGCTTAAAGCTGTCATTCCATGGTTATTTCATTAATATTGCTATATTCTCCATTGTTATTGAATGCATTGTGTGTTGGTTCTATTTTTAAAAAACGTCCGGATGCTTTGTTTCAAGCTGTTTTTGTACAGTAAAAAAAAGACTGGAGGTCGAACCACAGTTTACCAGTACTTCCTCATACATGTCTATGACGCGGTGACGTTTCGTCTCTGATTGGCTCAGAATGGATGCAGGGACACTCCCCCTCCTCTTTCGCTCCGTGTGTTTAACAGAGTAACATCTAGCTAGGTTTCGTGCTGTCGCTTGTTCTGAAAATGTGGAGGAAAAAAACGAGGCTTTATTTCCACAGAGAGCACATGAACCAGTTTGATCCGCCATTTTTTTTTCCCAGTTTGTGCAGCAGCTACTGTGGCTCCGTCTTCTTTTGTAGATGCTAATGCTAATGCTACTTCAGATTCTCTGCCGGAGACGGGTTCAACCCCTTGTGGGTGACGCTAAAGTCCCTGATGTCAGAAGGACCAGACTTTTTCTGTTTCCCTCGTTCCTCTTGTTGTTTTTTGTGAATGTGGTATGCAGCCAGTGGAGGTGACAAACCACTTTCAAAGGCAGCATGTGTTGGTAAGTCGGGGTGACCCATCAGATTCCAAAAGGAGTGTGGAAAGTGGTTTTCAGCGGAATGACATTTTTAACACGGATTAGGTTGTGTTGGCGGCAGAATGCTTTGCAGGGTACACAGCTGTGTGGCTGCGAAAGACCAGAAGGCGAGAGGGTAATAATTTTTGCTTGTCCATATTTCTGTTTGTCACCAACTTTATGCAAAAACTACTAGACGAGTTTCCATGAAATTTTCAGGAAAGGTGTGAGGGGGTCCAGAATAGATCAGTCAAGGTCACAAAAAATGAAATAAAAGATAGGGCAAATAAAGAATTTCATTTTCATTCCTGTATACTCAGTTTTTCTATATAACTTTTTTATATTATTATTATTATTATTATTTATTTATTTATTTATTTTTACTATTTTATCTCTTTTGATGTGCATTGACATCAGAAGTAAAATTGAAGACTGTAGGTCAAAGGTCAAGACCACAATGAAGTTCAAATTTAAATTTTGGATATAACTTGTGAACTGTTCATCTTTGTACAGTTCAAATGTTTTATTTATATATATATATATATATATATATATATATATATATATATATATATATATATATATATATATATATATATGCAAATAGTCAGTTCCTGACACAGTTGCCTATGACTTAAATAAAAAAGATATGGTGAATCTTGTCCAGCTCTTATACTGACATAAACAGGACTTACTGTCAGATGAGACCGAATATGGGTTCAGTAACTTGTGGATGACTCTGTTCTGTGAGCTGTCGGCTGTGCGGGCACATTGCATCAGCCACAGTTTGTATCCACTGTTCTGTTTGCTATTGTAATCGTGGTTGTACTGAGTCCTGATCCTGTGTGCACCTTCTCCTCTGGCTCACGTTTATTTGACTTCTCCAAGATTTAAATTGCTTGTAGATATACTGCTTTCTTATGAGTTTAGTTTTAAAACAGATCCAATGAATGCTCTTGTAGCTCTCATCATTTTCTTTTTAATGTTTTAGCTTCATTGTAGTTTTTTTCTCTACCTACAATGGACTGGAATCAGCTCTTCATTGTATAATGTCTACATTTAATATGAAATAAAATGTCTGAATTCATAATCTTGAGGGGTATGGATCCTTGATTTTGGACTTTTATGATTAGTCCTGTGAGGAGTGGACCAAATGGAACTGTTTGACCTAACAAAGGCTTTTTTGTTTAACAAGGGGACTCTGGTGGAGCGACCCCCTAATGAGGTACCTCTAGTGCTCTTGGGCTCCATGATGAGACATTATTCACCATGGGGACAAGTCTGTGTAAGATGTTTACAAAACCCAAAGTAAGCAGATATAGAAGTTTTATACTTATGGTATTTTGTTCTTTTTCAGTTTTCCTCATTAAGAATCATAACAATCATTTTTCATTTGTTTAATTTGGAAATAATGTATGTTGATTATTTCCTGATGTTTATTCTCAGTCCTTGATTATTTGTAGAATATTGTAAGAGTCCTCTTTCTTTTCTGGGTTGACCTAAAGCTAACCCTGTAAAAACAGTTGCCATTTGGAAAACAATGTGCATTTGGAGTCTTATTTGCATCCAAGAATGCTAATGCAGGTGTTAAATCCTCCAACTGACTTACTGTAGGTCTATTAGAATTCATCATCCTCAGACAATGCAAGATGCAGAACTTGGCTTCATTCCAATATATAATATAATAATAAATACAATATATATTTTTTTATATACACACAATTATAGAGGTGGTGCAGTGGTTAGCACTCGTGCCTCACAGTGAGGACCCTGGTTTGATTCCACCACCAGACCTTTCTGTGTGGAGTTTACATGTTCTCCTCGTGTCTGCGTGGGTTTTCTCCAGGTACTCCAGTTTCCTTCCACCATCCAAACACATGCACTGATAAGTTAATTGGTTAATCTAAATTGGCCATAGGTGTGAATGTGACAGTGATTGTTTGTCTATATATGTTCAGCCCTGAGATGAACTGGAGACTCACACAGGGTGTACCCCGCCTTCATCCATTGAAGCTGGATTCGGCCCCCACAGACCCCCATGACCTTAGTGAGGCTAAAGCGGGTTCAGATGATGAGACGAGACCAGATACGCACAATTATACCCATGCTCCTAACCACTCAGCCAAAGACCAAAAGAATGATTTTGAGTTCTTGAAAATAGTAATGGAAATTAGTTGACTGCAGCTGTGGAGATGTTTAGTGTCACTGAGCTTTTGTTTTGATGAAGCACACAGCTATGAGGATACGCTGACATACAAAAAGGAGTTCATTTTGTTTTGCTGGAAGTTCATTTTATCTGTCCTTGAAGAGAAATATATCCCCCATCCATCTCTTCTGCCTGATGTGCTCATTCCAGAGAAATAAAAAATGCTAAAGAGCATCATATCTGAAACATTCATCCCCTTGATGTATAATGATGTGTAGGAGTCGTCCAATACACATCACCACACAAACCAGCTTTTGTGAGTGAAGACATCTAATTGTGCCATGATGAGCAGACATCCACACACTCCCAACTTTTAACTTTTCCAGTTCTTCCTGGAGCTCAGTGATATCTTTGGCCTGCTTCTCCCTCTTTCCTTGCCTCTCCAGAGAGCACTGGCCCATCCTCCACCTCCTTGCTTCCTCCCCCAGCTCCTCTCCCTCCTGATGAAGATTTAAACACTGGCCTATTTCAGATATTACTCTTGCGGTGCGTTCTGTAAATCACTAGGATTAGATTGGGACCACATCAAACAGACAAGGGTGAAGTAATGGGGGGAGCTGAGGAAGAGTAGGAGGAGGGAAGACCATTTCTGCCAGTGCTGACAGGAAGAAGCCTCAGATCAATGACAGCTCAGAACATTGTGGTCTGAGCAGTGCTGTAAATTAAGGCTCAAGTTTGATTGGGCTTGATGACGAAGAGGAAATGCTTCACTATTTTCAATAATAGACTCATGTGTGAGGGAGTATATAAGAGGTTCAGACAAGATTTCACAAAATATAAGACTGACTTTCAGCTGTTATTTAATGAAATGAGTGTTCTGACCCTTCAAATCTGTCCTGAAAGGAGTCAACCGGATATCACACATCTGCCACCACATGCCTCTCACTGTTGACTTGTACTAACCCATCATTTGTGCATGTGTTTTGCATTGTTCTAAGCAACTGAAAGTTAGTAGAGTATCTTTTTTTTTTTTTTTAGAACATCATAGGACTGCATATCAAACTATGATATTCTTACTTTGTGAAATAACTGGTTAAATAACTGTTTAAAAGAAAAGAATAACTGCAGGATATGCAAATTTACACAAAGACTTTTGATATCATTTCATGGTGTGATTCAAATTCTCCAACTTTGTTTGCCTCTCTCCTTTGCAGACGGAATGAACTGCATGAACAAGGACCATGGCTGTGCCCACATCTGCAGAGAGGCTCCAGGAAAAGGGGGGGTGTCGTGCGAGTGCCGTCCTGGATTTGAACTGGCCAAAAACCAAAAAGACTGTACATGTAGGTATCTCAGCTGAGTTTAAGTGCTGGCCCACACTGATACAGAAGAATTGAATATTGTCAATATGAGAATATTTCATAGAATATTAGAATATTATATTTCAGAAATATGTTTTTAGATGAAACATATGTGGCATTTGGTTAATGAATCTAACTTCTTGCTGAGCATACACCATCACATACAACACCAAATGTTCTATTAACAAATGTGTGTTACCAAGTACCAAAATTAGTTTAAAATCCTGAACTGCTTATGGTAATTTGTAGGTGTTTTATTACTTTTCTGTTATCTCTTAGTCTTAAAGAGGACATAATCTGTTAGTCTTAAAGAGGACATATTGTGCCCATTTTCCACAAGTTAACACAGTTCCCTGGTGTCTCAATGACCTGTGTGACATGCATTGATCAAAATACCACAATTATGAAGAGATACAACAGCCTCTTCCACCTGGAGAAACAGCCCTTTCCAAAATGTTCGGTTTTAGTGCCTCTTGCTTTAACGCAAATGAGCCACAGTTGATTCAGCCCCTTTCTTCTGCGGGGTGTGCCGACGTGAAAACAGCATCACACTACCATGGCAACTGCATTACGTGCCATGACCCCTGGTCGAACAATGGCCGCCAGTGAAAACATAGCTGTACAACCACACATTCAAGAACTAATGATAAAGCAAGAGTTTTCTACATGGTTAGTTAACCTTAAGTCACTTTGATATTTACTTTTACTTTGTTTAGTTTGTTGCTACACTGACTATAGAGTGTTACTCAACGTAGTTATGGCTACTATTTTCCACTAGTTTATTGGGTGGTTATGTTTTAGTTAGCAAAAGCTAATCTCTAAAACTAATTGCGTTCCATTGGTAAAAAATATTTATATTTCCCTCTTCTGCAGTTTTGCTGCACAGTTGATGCTGCTCCACATTTAAGGAAGAGTTTTGATGTCAGGCCTCTGTTGTAGTGACTCAGATTAAAGAAGCAGTGAAGTGGTTAGGACACACTAATAGGGTCTTATTTGGGACTGTAGCTGGTCCGTTTCCATCAAAAATAAATTCAGTCCACATCAGTCTTTCATCTTCTAAAGCTGGAAGACAGTGTAGAGACATGTGTCTTTCTGTGCAGCCAGAAACCGAGCAGGAAATGCATTTTGCTTTTACCTTGTGTGTCTCTTTGCTACTGATAGAGAATAATGGCAGATCTCTGAGCAAAGGTTGCTGTGACAAGTCAGTGGGGTTCGCTGAGCTGGTGGGATGGGATGGCCTGGGATATTCAAATGAATCTATGAAAGTGATGTGGAGTGGATAGAAAATCCAAAACAGAGTGTTTTCATCCCCCTCCAACAACAAGTGGATCAAGGAGAAAAGAAGAGTGGATGTTTTTTTTTCACAATTTAAGGCCCTCCTCACACATAGACAACACATATTTGTGTTGTAAAGACATTAAAAAGTGCATTTTGCATGATATGTCCCCTTTAAGTCGAATGACTTGTCACTTTATTTTTCAATTCACATGCCAGCAAGGTATTAACATTTTATTTTATTGACTTGGTTTTATTGAGGTTATATATGGTTGTGTTGAAGGATCTAAACTGTTCTTGTAATAAACATCTGTAATAGCAATGATGGACAAGTTCCAGTAGACCTTCAGCTGTAAAATATGAGGGTGGACATTTAATACCAAAATCATTTAAGCGTTTCAGGCCAAGCTGAAAGTGCTGAAGGATTCAGTAGAGAGAGAAGTCAGGTTTTGAAAACCCCTCATCGTTCCATCCCTTTTTCTCACTCTTCACACAGATTGCCTCCAGCCATGGAATTTAGGGGCTGTTGTTTTTTAGCGGGGAAAAATAAGCTTTTAGTTACACTTTGTTTGGCAACACATCCTGTTCTCCTCTCAGGCTGTGAGAGTGTAAGGATGGTGAAAACCTCTGAAAGGCTCTAATGAGTCCCCTGCTGTGGTAATATTTCATTAGCAGCAAGAGACCATGTGCTTTGCCAGCCTGTTGAGGACCGCAGTACAGGACAGTTGTAAATGAGTGATGAAAGAAATGACAGTTATGTCTTCTTTTCCTTTGCACATGCATACATCTTCTTGTCATTTCCAATTTGAGTTTATTTGTTTTTACCTTATTCATGTTTTTCCTAACTTTTTTACCCTATCCTCCCAATCTTACTTCCTCTCCAGTCAGTTAGCCTTTTCTCTCCTTTTTGCACCCTTTTCTGTCATTTTCTTGCTCTTTCGGGTCTCTGAAAGTTTCTTAAGTGACCCACACTTTAGGGTTCTTAGGTTTAAATATCTGTGCATGTTTAGTGTGCCTTAGTCAAGTTTGTTGTGGAGGTAATGCTGTGTGAGCTGTAAATCTTATGTTAGAATTCAAGAAGAACTTAGAGAATGGATTTTCACTGAAAGTTCAACCAGAAACTTCTATATAAAAATGACTATACAGTATTGTGGCTGTTATTTGTGGCTGATTTTGGCAATGAAGCTGTGTAATGGAGTTTACTCGTAATAAATTATCAAATTCCAGGACAAAAGAACCTCCAAGATAAACAAGATCCTATGAAAGTGATGTAGCAAAGTTAAGGAAAAATTTAGCAACTGGTTTCACAATGCATTTAGAAATCCCACTGGAAGAAAGTAAAAATCATGTGAAAATGTCACGGGTGTCACTGCTAGTTACTGCCTAGTCACTGCTAGGCAGTAACACTACAGAGTTGAGTTACGCTAGTGTTTTTCAAACTTGGGGTCATCTGGAATTCAGATGGGGTTGCTTGAAATTTCTAGTAATTAATTACAGAAAACTTACAAAAAAGATATGAGTTGAGAGACGATCACAATACATAAAAGACAGGCTGAGTCTGAAACTGAAGCACTGTGATACCATTCATCTGTCAAATGTTAATTGTTGTCAGTTTCAGATGCTGCGGCTCTTTCATAATTCATAGCTTGAGTTGTTGTTTGTTCAGTATTAACAAACAAATATAAGATGAACTGACTGTACATATGCTGACCAAGTAACCAAGTCTGAATTTGTGCATTAATCTACACATGGCTTTTCTGCCTATATTCATAATAATATACATTATATAGACTAAATGATGTCTAAAATGAACCTTCATTTGCAACATAGTATAGCAAACAATTACATGATCAAAAACAAATTAATTTCAAGTAAAAAAAAAATCTTGGTTTTGAATGCCTGCATGTGTGACATTAAAACGGGGTCACAAGCCAAAAAAGGTTGGGAACCACTGATTTTAGGGTGATTCTCCCTCGCACTAAAAGGTTCCTATAATCAACTTCATTAGTTTTAGGGTATCTCCAGATTTTATTCAACTAAATTAAATGTGTAGAAAATTAAAATAAATATATCATTGACCTTGTATACATTGAAGAACACAGACTAAATGTGTGTGCTGCTTTCAGTGACATGTAACTATGGAAATGGCGGCTGCCAGCACACATGTGATGACACAGACACAGGGCCGGTGTGTGGCTGCCATCAGAAGTACGCCCTGCACTCAGACAGCAAGACCTGCATCGGTGAGTGACATCCACTTCGGCTTCCCTCCTTCTGTATTGTGACAGCTGTGAAATAGTTAATTGTTTGAACGAGCACAGACCAGTGACGCTCACGTTTCAGTGAGGGTTCTGCTCCTTATTCCATCACCTTGTTTGGGACCATGCATTATCTACCAAACTCACTGCTGGATGGTGTGGCTGTGACAATATTACTGTACATGTAATATACCTTACCCGGTAGTCATTAATTCACTGTACTCACCCTGTGCCAGGTTAATTCAAATCAGAAAAACATGTTTAACTGGACATTTTTTATGCAAAGCACGAAATGTGAATTGTGCTCTGTAATAGGAAAAAAGTGCACACTGCTTTCTGTGTATTTCATCTGTTAAAAATGTTAGTGATTGTCATAGTTAATTGTTGGCCTTTAATATATGCCCTTCCCTTTTTCTCTACCTGGACCTAAACATAATGAGCCCAATTTCTTTACTTCCCTGAGTGAAGTGAAGTCCCGCTTTTATACACATTTATCTCACTTTGTGGATAAGTCTTGTTTGTTCATTCCAAATCTTCCCTTCAGCACTGGATACTGTTGTGTACAACTATGGTCTTTCTGTGTTAAACATTTACAGCTGAGCCCACTATCTTGAAACATCTCACACAAACTTCAACCAATGTTCTACTAAATAACTGTTTTAGTTAAGATTACCTTTAGGAATAAGACCAAACTGCAGTAGATTGTTCTTTAAAGCAGGTTATAAAGGCAAAAACTGAAAACCACGAGGTCTCTATCACTCAGTCATGCCTGCCTCATAATCATTGATGGCTCAGAGACACAGTTTTGCCTAATGTGTCACAGTGGAAACATATCAGCTAATATGTTTGGAGTAAGAGAGATATGATTTAGTTGACTGGTGGAAATGAATGACTGACGGATTTCTACCTCTGAAAAAAACATTTATCATGTCAAAACTCATTCAACTGAGTGGACCACGCCAGGACCAGCAGACAGCTCTCTCTACCTAAAAGCTCATTTATACATATGACTGTCAACAGATCTGTTTTCTTGTGTCCTGGCTCTCAACATAGAGGATATTAAATTTCATCCAGCTAGTTGTCTTATCAGTACAGGATGAATGAAGAACTCCAGGTAAGTTGATTTGTACATTACTCTATTTATTCCACCCTGCCTACAGTGTGCTAATAGACATTCAGCTGATTTTCATGATTTTTACCCAGTCTGTTATAGTGTGTTGGTGTCATCCAGGTAATTTATGAAGCCTGGTTGGTGTGAAGTCATTAGTAATTGTGCACTTTAAATTCATATTTACTTTTCAAGTACTGTTCATTGTTTCAAATATGGCGGACCTATTCTTGCTAAGAAAGATACATTGCAGCTTTGATTTAGCAGCAATTAATGCTGCTCACAGTGTGCACATGTGACACGTATGCATATGTGCCCATTTCAATCAAGTTGGATTTATTCCATCTTAAATGATGTGTGCAACATAAGAACATTTCACACCTGTTACATGTGACCTGGGCTTTAGTAATGGTAATTAGTTGTTTTTGTGTTAGAATGAATTAGATGTGTTAATTTTACTGAAGCGAGTTCACTGTGCAAGTATTGCAATATATGTTTTGAGCAGCAACTCCACTGATGCATTCAGGAAGAACCCATTAAACAAGGCTCCAAAACATTGGACAAAAACAGCACAAAAGTCCAGGTTTTATAGGCACAGGACTGAAATGAACAACTGATAACCACAACTTTGTCATTTTAACATAACAAAATGAATCAAGTCAAAACCACAGTCTAGACTAATATCTTATTTTTCCCTTTAAAGAATCTGAACCGATTCAAACACCAGAAAAGTATATTTTATTAGCTCTTACTGATAAAGAGCTTGGACCAGTGTTTTTTTTTTGTTTTTTTTTTAACTTCCCTGTTGCAGCAGAATCTCCAACCCGGCAGGAGGACAGGTCACCAAATGTCTCTTCAGTTAATGAGTTGTTTGGTAGTTCACGTGACTTTTGTTTACAAGTTCTGGTTCATTTGTAATTGGCCAGTGTAAACTGTAATTAACCAAATAAAAAATACAAGTAAACTTTTCCATGTGGTTTAAACGAAAGAAAACAAGACTTAAGTGGGATTTTACCCTTCGTTACATGTAAGAGTGTAAGATTATAACCACCTGCCCAACCACATAACATAAACTTCTCCTGACTATTTGGAGATACATCCAACATTATGATGTTATCTGCTGTTTTGATGTGCTGCCCTTACTGCTGTGTTCAAACACTGGCAATACTGGTCTGTACACTGTGTCTCTCACATTTTGTCTCCGCAAAGAAGGAAGTGCTGCTGTTCAGTAGCACCAGGTGTTGACTGCAGCTAATCATTGTTCCTTTCCAGCTGCTTTGAAGAAGCAAGAACAGACCATTAAGGAAAGTCTGAAGAGGATGCAGAACGAGAGCGAGCGGGAACCCTCCTCTCCCTCCTTTTCCTCTCTTGTGTCTATTCTCTCTCTCTCTCTCTGTGTCTCTCTCTCTCCCTCTCATACTTTGATGAGAGAAAAGACCTCTGTGCTTGGTCTGAGTGTCTCAATAGGCCTACCTTTAACCCCCACCCACCCACCCCTTTTTACCCTATCTATGTAGTACTGCTCCTTTTCCCTCCTCCCTCCTCCTCCTGCTTTCTGGTGATAGTACCTGATTGCCTGTCTTGTCTGAGCATCCATGTTAAAAAATAAGACGTAATCCTCAGTGTCCAAGAGGAAAGTGTGACTCTGGGTGGGGGGGTCGAGGGCCACGTCCTATTCTCTGTGGTTCAAATCGGACATCTCAATTGCAGCCTGATCTTAGGTAAAGCTCCCACGAAAGCAAACCTAACCTCCTTCTCCTCCTCCAGCTCTCTTACCACCTCCTCATCCTCCTCTTATCCTGAAAAACAATACCAAAAAAAATGACCAAGCAGAGCAACAAAAAAGCCGAACTTACACCAAACCATGCTTCATTCCATCCATCAACCCCCTTCTTTGCACCATATGCCATAATACAAAGGCAGGGACTTGTCTTGCACACCCTTCTTCACTCTTACATCTTGATAATATGCCAATTCTACTGCATGTGTCCACTCACATGTAAGTCACACACTGTATGTCTGTCACTAATCTCTCTGTCCATCAGTTGTCTGCTTGCCCAACTGCATGGGAGAGCTTGTACTGCATTTGTTTGGTTTCCCCTTTTTCCTTGTTTTTTTTTTTAATTTTATTTTAAACTGCAGTACATTGTTATTGATGTTGTTATTAGAAACCCTGGTCCTTCTGTTTTCTTCCAGTGCATTGGTTTTTTACTATAGTCCTCCTAGGTATAGTACCCTAGAATGGTTTAATTCTTCTGCCTCCTTGTCCTGTATAGGTCTGGCTCTCTAAATACTCCCCTCTCTGTGGGCCTCCAACCACTGCTTAGTTCCAAAGAATCTTAAAGAGTGAGCAGTTGAGACTCCTCTCTTCCCACCCGTTTTCAACCTGTCTTGCATAGCCACCTCTCACAAACACACAAACACATACTTTCATTTTATCTCCCTCTCAGACAGATTTTTTCACACACTCGAGCAAGCAGACACTCAAAAGCACGTCCCCTGGTATGCTCCAACTCCCATTCCTACAATCACACACGGACGTTCACACAAGCGCATTTCACCCGTTTGCTGAGCACCAGAAAGCCTCCATTCATTCCTGAGTGTACTCCAGAGAGTCCTCCAATTTGTCCATCAAGCGCCTGAGAGGAGAGAGAAAAAGTGGTAGCCGGCCGACGTTGGGCCAATGGAAGGGACATTAATTACTACTTCATCTAACCCCCCTGCCATACACACACACACACACACACACACACACACACACACACACACAGTCCCCCATCCCACCCCTTAGGACTGTGTGTACATCAAAGACTGGTCCTATTTCAGCAAGTGGCGTCCATTCACAGAGAGATGCTCATTCAGACCCTAATGACTCAGGTCCAGTGAAAGGCCGCCTCCCTCCCTCAGCCCATCATCAACCCCACCATCCCTAACATCGGAGCACATGCATGACATCTTAACAGTTACCAAAGCTTTCTTCCTTCCTCTACCCCTTCACTCTCCTCCCTCCACCCCCCTCCCCACCTCTGCTGCCCCACTCGGGGACATGATTTTTCCAGCGTTGACTGTTAAAGCCAGTTGTGATGTGTTCCATAGACAAACAGGCAACCAGCGCTGCCCCAGACTACCTCCTCCTGCTTTTTTTGTTCCTCTGCATGATCCCCCCACCCCCCACCCCGTTCCAATCCAACCCCATTTGTCAGTGTGTGCACCCCTCCTACCCTCATACACGTCTCCCATTGTGGACCATGATGGGACTGCTTTTCTCTCTCTCTCTCTTGCTCTCTTTTCCTACTCTGTTCATCCTGTTCTTCTCAATCATCTCGTCATCGATTGGTTCCTCAAGTGCCCTTCCCCTGTTGTTTGACCTTTTGTCCTCCTCCCCCGCACAACCCTCCTCGTCTATCTTGTTGTCATTGTCACTCCCTGTCCTCTGCTTCTGTGCCCCATATTTAATGCAGCTTGTCTTGGAAATGTTGGATTCCCCTCACTCTCTTTCTCGTCTTCCTCCTTCATCCTAACACGAGGGAGTCATTGCTGACAAAGTGTGGCTGTTTGATATGGAAGACAGAAACTCCATCGGCGACAACAGCAACTTCAACATCAAAAATAAAAACCCCTTAACATTCACTCCAACTCCATTCCATCCCCAAATCCACATACTGTTATGTTTATTTCCTTTTTTTTTTAATACTTATGAGCCCTGAACCTCCTTCCCGTCCCTTCCCTTCCTTCCTACCTACCTACCTACATACCTTCCTGCCTACCTACCGCTTCAATTTGTCAGCTACACACTGATCATTTTCATTTATTTTGTTTTATTCTTTTGATTTGCTCTGGGGGATTATCATTTGTTTGGGGATTAACACTCTAACAGGGATTTTGGCGCTTCTTCATTGCTTCTTGCTTCTTGGCTTTGGTTTATTGCTCAAACGCCAAGAGGGGCTGAAGGTCTGGTCATTTGGGCTTCTCATTAACCTGCTGCTCACTGTTTGTCCCCTTGTCACTTGTGTTTTAGAGAAAGATGAGGCTGCAATTGAGAGCTCTGAGTTCAATGCCACGTCAGTAGCTGATGTGGACAAGCGGGTGAAACGGCGGCTACTTATGGGTAACTCTTTTCTTCCTCTTTCTATGTGTTGCCATGGCGCTTGTGCTTGTATCCCCGACTCTACACCTATCCGTTCCTCCTCATGCTCCTCTCTCTGTCTGTATTTGACCTTTTTTGTTTTTTTTTTTTGTTTTTTTTGTAAACCTTTGGTGCCCACTGTGTCTACTCTGCAACAGTTACAGTTTTGTTGCAACTGTATCTAATATATGTAAGAAGGTGTAAAAGAGGTCACTGTTTTCCATTAAACCCTTCTTCCCTGACTCTACTTCCCCAGTTCTGGATGGCTCTCAGGTTTCCTCAGTCACTAACATTTACTTTTTCAGTTGTAGCTTCATTCAAGTATTACATCTTCTATTTTCTGTGTTTCAAAAACCCAAGACAGGATACATTTCCTAAAAAAAAGGTTGAAAATCTGTTGTCAAGACTTTCTGTAACTATAACCCATGAGTACACTGACATCCACGCCTACATTACAAATGTCACAATGATAGTATAACAGCATTCTCAACTTTATTGATTGATTAATGTCTTGTTAGAAGGAGATTAACAGATTTTTTAAACATTATAAAAGAATTAAATGTATGACCAGGTTTTTTGATATGTGCAGGTATATCAGGAAGCTTACTTTTTCAAGAGGGTGTTTGAATAAATGAAAGAGGGAGGCTGTTTTCACACAGTAGAAACTTATTTACCAGTGAAAAATATTTAATAAATGTTACTTTTAAGTCTGTTATGCTCAGCTGCTTGTAAACAGCAATTACAGTAGTGTATTATCATTAGCCAAATTAAGAGCTAAGAATAAGGGTAAAAACTAATATTTTGTGCTTTCTTCCAATAACCTATAATCCCTTCCAATGAGGGATTACATTTGTTAGGACTTCTCAGATGAAATGTGTAAACCCCAAATCATAATGACATTTTCAAAATGTGTCATTTATGAGAAAAAAAAATTAAATGTGGTGGGATGGCGAAAAGTGAAACAAACACATGAACTCGAAGGTTATTTTTTCTTATCATCCCTGCATTGCAATTTGGAATTCATTGGTCAAACATAATCCAGTGTATTTTTAAGTTTCTCTTTGGGTGCTCTATTCCCATAAATGTCAGGTGAGGACTTTGCACTATCAAATATTTAATAAGTGGTTTCAAATAATTAAAATTTTGAATCAGATTAATCACAGGGTTGCTGTGCATTAGATTTAACTTAATTTAATTAATATGGATTAAATATGATTTCATTTTTAATCTATATTATTCATGTTTCATGTTGCATGAGTATACAGACTCAAGAAAGGAGGGATATATGTGCACTTAACGTGTTTGTCGCAAGCTAGGTGAAACATTAGCTGAAGAGCGAGTAGAATCCCCAACTAACGTGTGCTTTGAGTTGATGTGATATTTTAAGTTGGAAGTGCTCTGGTGAATAGAAAAAAATCTGCAGAATGTATAAAACTTTGTTTGTCGACTATTCCGTCATGGGATTTTTTTTGGTCCTTATATTTCCATCCAGAGGGTCAACATTCTGTTTAGCATCTTCCATCTTTATCAGTTGGTTCTGGTACCTGTCACCACTGGATCAACTGCTCATTTGCAGAAATATGATGGTACCTCTACTTGAACAAACTGCCTGAAATGCGTTGACAGATATTCTCATGTTCAGATGGTTTAATTCCATGAAAACTTTTATTGAGATTAATCATGGTGATGGATTAATCTGTGTTAATGCATTATTTTTGACAGCCTGAACATAAAAAATGTGGCACGTCATGGTTTGATCTATTCAGGATTCCTCTCTGTATCTTTTGATAATAAATTTATTGTTTTTATTTTTTGTTTTGGTGTGACTCTACTGGTCAGACTTACCCCAAAACTTAATGGACTCGTCATGAAAGTGATTATGATTCCTATCGCATCAATAACCAATAACCCTTCTTTTATTTTTAACAACAGAGGTACAGGGGACTTCTCTCCAGTTGATCTGTGATCTAAATCAGAGTCTCTACTGTTTTCAACAAGGATACTTTATACTTCCGCAAGTTTTATTTCAGCAGGTTCTTGCCAGTGTGGACAGCAACTTGGAAGAAGAGCAGAGAATTTGGATTTAACGATGCTTCTTCATGTCTTTTCTACTCTTTGTCCTTCACGTCTTCTTCAGTTATTGTTTAACTGAATATTTTATTCCTCCTCATTGGCTAAACCTGTTTCAGTTGCTATTGCCTAAGCCTGTCACCTGTCTGACGATCCTCCAGTTGATCCAGGTTAGATCTGACTGCAACATCCCAGGTGCACCATAGACGTGTTGTCACTATACTACATGACCATGTTCCAGACGTTATGTAACACTGTATAATACATATGTCTATTGAAGTTGATGCTTCCTTTCATAAGCTCACATTGGCGGATATGAGTTTGATCGTACAATTCAAAATTGCAGATTCTTTATGTAAGCAAGACTTATGTGCATATTGCGAGCTTCTAAACCACCTTCCATCTCAGCTTTCCTCAAATGTATGGATGCATAAATGTGACTTACAATATTTAGATACTAAATCATAAACATGTTAATTTCGTAAAGAAGCGCAATATCTTTATATTAAATAAATATATAATGGAGGCCTCTGTCATGCCTGGACTGTTTGAATGCATATGGTAGCAGAGAGCACAGAGGCCACCCTAGTGCTATACTGGCACAACCTAAACAGCATCACCATGTTAGATTTGACACTGCTATCAGTTTGTCTGCTGCCTCTGACACGAGGCACTCCTGTCTCTGCCCACAGACAAACAACATGTTGATTAAGACAAATGGAACAGCAGCTCAGACAGTAATGAAAAGACCAGTGCTGAGATGAGGAAATGAGAGGGAGTGAGAGGGTAAGAAAAGAGAGGACAACTTGATGAAAAGCAATTTGGAGATGTTGATATCGAATGAATAGCAAAATTCAGAACCAGGTGCCTGACACATGTGAGTGTGTGCATCAAAAGAAAGATTCTGTGGTGCTATGGTGGATATAGAATGGATTCAAAATAAACTGTCACTTCTGGACAGATGGAGCAAATGTCTGTCTGTACAAATGTATCCACATAGCATGATTACTGGGCAGAATTATGATGACTGACAGGTGATTATGAACCCTTCATGGTGCAAAAGAGGATAGAGCTGAGGGCTGAAGGGTGATTGTGCCTTTTCACTTTTTTACAGTGCAGTGGTTGCGCTTACTTAGACTGACATTTTAGTATACACAACTCACATGGGTTCTTTCTTTTGATTCAATCATAATGTGCCCTCATTTCACAAAAGAGCAGATTGGTTAGCATTACTGTGCAAGGGGTGTGATGGACATGTGTATACGTTGTGTCTTTCCTGTCATTCCCCTGCTCCTCACTGATGTATTGTAGTTACTATGGGCTCTAGCTTCCGGCTGGCGCAGAGCAGTTTGGGAGTGCTGGCGTGTCAAGATAGGTGTGGCGGCGCACTCGTGGGAGGTGACCACTGACCCAGCTACGGCGTAGTGACAGTTTCGCTGGCTTTAGACAGTGTGCCAAGCTCGCCACCTGAAGGCATGTCTAAGCGTGGCGCAGCTGGTGTAGTGGTAGTTTCAGACCGGCACACATGTTACCACAACCTCACAGACAGGTTTCCAGAGTGCCAGAAACATGTCAATGCAATACCCGATCCACCACCACCTCTGGGGTGATCAGTGGTATAGATTTAGGGTTATTTTTTTAATCATCCTTATTTGAAACAATAGAAATAACAGTAGCTACAATATCATTCTCAGCATTTAATGACTTAATTCCACTAAGTTGTACCTCATATGTTAAGTTATGTTCACTTTTATATGCACAATTATTAAAAAATATTAGTTGGAAGTAGCTATTTAAAAAGAACATGTTACAACAACTGAATACATTTAAGTTAGTAGTACTATTACTGAAACTTTGAGTATTCACAAGTTAATATATTTAATTATTATGAATATTCGGGTTTACAGTGTGGAGTGGGTAAGCCATCTACTTCCACCCTTGGGGTGCCGGTGGGAGCAAGACGAAATATATTATATTATATTAAGCCTATATTATATGTGGGCGGAAGCAGGACAGAAACTTGCGGGAGTGTGTGTGTTATAGGTTTATCAAATTAAACCTGAAAATAGAAAAACCGGTCATCTACAAACCCAAAACTTAAACCACAAAACTTAAGAACCATAAAGACTCCTAAGTGAAATCAAAACCCTGTTTAAACAAAACATGCAAAACCCAAACTGACCGACAGCTCGTGTCGCAGCATGCGCATGGATGTGCATTTAAGAGAGGAGAGGCGCTAATGGTCAATCAGCTGTGTTGAGTCCATCCCCGCCCTTTTCTCTCCATCTCTTCCACTTATGCTTGAGAGGAAAGGAGATTTAATGGAGGAGGGATGCGCCAGTAGGAGCCAGGCTTACACCAGTCTGCGTGGTGTGCCAAACTTGCAAAAGTCGTCTGGACACCCCTTTAGCGCAGCTGCACCCCGCTTGCGCCTGGTCTACGAAACTAGAGCCCTATAGATAAAGCTCTTGGCTGTGTTCACTTTGCTTGAATAAAAACTTGTATTCAGATGTTTTCAGCTTCCCAATATCTGCCCACATTCCATTCTAGCAAAAACAGAACATTAAATTAAAAATAATTAACAAAATCAAGTCAATATTAATGAAATTCAGCTTTTGGACTGTAAATAAATGTTCATCTCCATTGTCAATTAGCAATTTTTTTCATTTTCTTTTGTGAGGATATGATTTACACAAAAAAGCATGTAACATTTTCATTAGAGAATTACATCAAAACTGACTTCAAAACTTCAAATAGATACTTGAATGTTTTAAAATTATTCATTTTTGAGCTTCTTACACTGATGTCCTAGTATTTATTGGCATAACCATTAAGCCAAATGTGATCCCAAGAATCCATGAGAAGGTGTGCATCAGTAACCTGACTCACGCCAGATGTATGGATGCTTCACATGACTGCTCGCATCTTACATCTGGGAAAGCACCATTAGCTTCTCTTTGTTAAGATGGGGTGGTCAATCAAAAGCATTCGCCCTGATTGGAGAAACGAGGTGCTTGTCATTTTGAATGACGTACTACCTCAATGAATCACATTGAAAGCAGCATGTAACATAGATGAGACCTCTTACCATATCCGGTTGGGAGAAGAGCCATAACATCCTTGCCACCAATAAATTCTTTCAAAACTGTTCTCTGTTCATCTTTTAAAGGTGTCATTCCAACGTAAACCACTTTTCCACGCTCCTTTTGGAATCTTATGGGTCACCCAGAGTTACCAACATATGCTGCCTTTGAAAGTGTTTTTTCACCTCCACTGGCTGCATACCACATTGACAGAAAACAGGAGGAACGAGGGACCCAGAAAAAGCCGGTCCATCTGACGTCAGATCGACTTAGCATCAGCGTGGGGTTAAACTCGTCCCCCATTGCAGCGAATCTGAAGTAGCATTAACATCTACAAGAGAAGACGGCGCCACAGTAGTTGTTGCACAAACTTGAAAACATGGCAGATCAAACTGGTTCATGTGCTCTCTGTGGAAATAAAGCCTTGTTTTTTTCCCTGCACATTTTCAGAACAAGCAACGGCATGAAACCTAGCTGGATGCTAGTCTGGTAAAGGTAAACGCATACGGAGAGCGAGAGGGGAGGGGGGAGTGTTCCTTCACACATTCTGAGCTAATCAGAGATGCCTCATCACCGCGTCATTAACATGTATGAGGAAGTGGTGGTAAACTCTGTTGTTCGACCTTAAGTAATTTTTCTACTGTGCAAAAACTGCTGGAACCAAAGCAATCCGGACGTTTTTTAAAATAGAGCCAACACACAATGTATTCAATAACAATGGAGAACGCAGTAATGTTAATGAAATAACCATGGAATGACACCTTTAAAGAATCAATCTCCTGTAGTTTCGACAACACCGTTGAAATTTCAGAATCGAAGCAGAGTTCAGTCTTCTCCATGCTAGCCACCATGTTTTTCAAAGCTACTGTGTCGAGAGTCTTACTCATGTCACAACTGTTAAAATCACACCCAGTGATCCTGATTGGTCCATCCATGATTTGGCCGTAGACAACAGAATGTCTACGGTGCTTTACCAGATCCTTGTGTGACGCTCACAAGGCTGAGCAGAAACACACGATGGTCGGCGCAAGCCAGGCTAGTGCATCAGCTATTGACCACTGACATTTTGATTGGTTTGGAAGAGATGATGTCATGTGATCTGATTTGATATCAGCAGCATATGAATGAACACCTGAAGCTAAATGTGGGGTTGTTTGCTTATGCTGTCTTTCTTTGTCACTAAAATACTATCAAAATGTAAACAACGGATAATGTATTTATGATAAAACATCTGTATGGTTTATTTTTCTTACATTTTCTTAATTTATGCATGATGGCTTTATATACCAAAATATGAAGTGCATAGAAATCTGAGAAATATTCAGGGTTAGGGTTAGGTAGAGGGTATAGGAGGTTGGGGCACATCAATCAGACCTGGTGGTGCATTTGTGTTCCTGCTCAGCCTGGCCCTGGGGCTGGGCGTGGCCTGCCAAGACAGGGGCTCTGAACAGGACTGTACTCACCCTCAGCTAATGATAGGCCCCACTGTACTCTGTATAAATCACTCTGACCCATAAACACCACCTCCACACGCACTAAGGCTACTCATGCACATATACATTTACACAGAGAAAACTCCAATTCACAATCACCCATGAACTCACGTAGACTGTAACACAATACACAGTCTCTCTCATACACACACACACACACACACCCTTCAGTGGGAAGCAGACTGGATCTGCTGTCATACCCTTCAGGGTCCATCAGACAGACTGCCTAAATGATCGAGTACCTCACCTTCCAGACTCCCTTCATCTATACTGTGCAACATTCTGAAACATCCCACTCCTGTTCTGAAAAATTCACTGTGGTATTTGGAATAGGTAACGTAACTGCGAAATTCTACAGAGGGTAATGTAGACACGAGCAGGACTGGAAATGATGAACACAGAGCTCTGATGAATAAACATAGCAGGGAACAACTGCAGACTAGAAAACAGGGATTAAGAAAAGAGGCTCTGAGATTGATGTTGTTTGGAACCACACGAAGGAACACAAACAAATCTGCAAATACCTTCCTGTTTCTTGATAGAAAGCATCAGCTATCTTGGCTCAACGTGTTTGTGATTCTGCATTCTGAAAGGGCATTATGCTAATGTCTTGACCTCTAGATGTGGATGTGTTTGCCAGCCTGAAAGGGCTTTTCCTATTTCCTCTTTACTTCACTCAGGCACATAATCTCCTGGCATTTTAATTAAATGGGAATAGCAGCCAAAAAGAGGGACATCTCTGATTTACATAATACTGCTGTCCAGCAAAGGTCTTTCAGTTGCAAAATGTCAACTTTGAAGAAAATTAAAAAAAAAAAAAAAAAAAAAAAAAAAAGTTCAGCTTTGTCATTTTGAAAGTTTTTAACATTAAACTTTTAAGACAATAAATTTTATTCTAAGATAGTTTTTTTCCCACACGAAATTTGTGTCAAACTAAGATTTTCTCTGGAGTTACGAAGTTCAAACCCGCCAAGTACAGAACTGTTACTAAGAGAAACTTCCTTATTAGGTGCAGTTATATTGAACCTCTTTCAACAAACATGAGTCAATGTCAAATTTCAGCCTCCTCAGCATTTCTCAAGGCCCATTGGGAAAGTGAGTGCTGAGCTTTGCTAAAGCAACAGCGGCTGGGCAGGTGAGCTAGAGTTACCATGAGCTTGTGTTTGTTTTGGGATCAGCTCAGGCAATATTCACAAGTCCGAGCAAACCTTATCTACGCCACGTACAAGAACATTTTTCTGGAGGAAAATATACACACTGATACTGCCGGGTGTGTTCTGGACTTACAGCACTCAACCCTGAACTAACTTTATTTTTCTCTCTACTTACCTTAACCCTACTTTCTTATTTTTGTTAACTGATTTCTGGTCACTTTTGGAAACAGGACCGACCTTTGGGTCAAACAGTTATTCACCTTCTTTATCAGCACAGTGTCATGTTTCATATTTTTGTTTTCACTGTAATGATACATCACTGTCAATGATAAACATATCCGGATTGTGATTTTTTTTTTTTTTTGTGTATATATTGCATTAATCTCCTTATAAAACTGGGGTGTTAAGATGTAACTTCTTCATCTGTGTGTTGACAAAGCTACATGTACTTTGAGAAAACACAAGAGTACATCATAACCTGCTATGTTGTTGTCTGATTGTGTATTTTTTTTTTACTGCATGAAGCTTTGTGTCAACCCACACCACCTTCAGTGTCAGTAATTTTCATGACATTGAGAGACTGTGTTTCAGAAGCAGTCCTCGCATGTTAACATCCCCCTCCTTCTGTTTCTTTTTTCCACCTCTGTCCTACCATCTGCAGAGACCTGTGCTGTGAACAATGGTGGCTGCGACAGGACATGTAAAGACACAGCCACAGGGGTGCGCTGCAGCTGCCCCGTGGGATTCACCCTGCAGCCAGATGGCAAAACCTGCAAAGGTTAGTAAATGCATCCAAGTATGTGTATGTGCATGTGTGAGGAGTTATGTGTGCACAGAGGAGGCCAAGTCTACCTGAACCTGCTATGACTGGTATCTGAGTGATCCAGAGCCAAACCGACCCTGCTATCCACTTCACATCCAACTTCACGGAGCTGCGGTCGCGGTCACTGCCTCTGCCTCAGGTTGTTGTTGTTGGTTTTGCCGTTGAGCATTTCTCCACTTCCGACAGTCTGCTGGTGACGTCAAGAACAGTGGTCCGAGGAGAGGTTCGTCACAGTGTGGACCTAAACATCCCAAACAGATTATTATAGTGATTTGGCTTTCCTCTAAACAAACAGTCTGGCTGAATGACGCTGACCTGTGGGTACAAGTTGAGTCAAACACTGTTCCTCACAGGCAGTGGTGGCCTATTCTCCCGAGAGGTGGACAAAGCAGTCTGTGAACCGTCTTTGAGTAGACAGGAAGAGGCATTCTGTTTTTGAGTTTGGTTGAATCACTGTGGTCAAAAGTGTTCAAACCTTTGGTGAGAACCTCAATCTGTGTTTGTTTGCTGAACTTGTGTTTAGTCTTAGTTGTGCGTTGGCTTATATGTCTCTTGTTGTTGAAATGGAAAGTTTTCTACAGGAATAAATCTTGATATACAAAAGACAATATATAGTTCGTCTGTCAAATTTGAGCTCTTTAGTCAAAAGGAGTATCTAGTGCTGTATGTCACCTGAATAAATTGAACACCAAATTATTCAGCTTCTTCAGAAAGTTCAGTCACTAACTGAATACAGAGCTGAGAGGTAGATACAGATCTACTGTGGTTTCATCCACACCTCTATCTGCATTGTTAGATCAGAGAGAGGTAAAGGAAAAAATACCTTTGTAATATTGTTCAGCACTTTAAAGCAAGTGTTTTGCTAAATCTTGGGCAATTTAGATTAACTAATCAGTGTATGTCTTTGGATGGTGGGAGAAAATTGGAGTCTCATCTCGTCATCTGAACTCACTTTATCCTCACTAGGGTTGCAGGGGTCTGTGGGGGACTAATCCAGCTACAATGGGTGAAGGCGGGGTACACCCTGAATGAGTCGCCAGTTCATCGCAGGGCTGGACGTATATAGACAAACAATCACTCACATTCACACCTATGGGTAATTTAGATTAACCAATTAACCTATCAATGTATGTGTTTGGATGGTGGGAGGAAACCGGAGTACCTGGAGAAAACCCACGCAGACACGGAGAGAACATTTTAATAAAATTGTGTGCTTTGGCTAAATAATGAGTTCCTGTTAAATATATTATGGTTAATGGTTGTACCACTGTAAAAGCTGTTTCCTCTTTGTAACACATCGAATTTCACCCAAACCCTGCATGTGACAGACATATTTCAAGAGAACTTGGAGTTGTCATAGGAACAAGAGGCAGATCATGTGACAGATACATGGCTCTTTGCATGTTAGAATCTGGATGCCTTGTGTGATGTGAGTAAGCTCTTAAAGATTGTATAACACTTTTCCATGTGTGTGTCTCTCTGCACCACAGTGTGTGTATGGTTGCAAAACGAGTGTCAGGCAGTTTGAGAATGTGGCATGTAGGTGTGTGAAATCCTGGAGCCGGAGCTGTCTCAGGCAGACGACGCGTCTGCAAACTTTGAGATGTTTGAACAGTGAGGCCCACGCTAGCCACTGTCTCTCTCTTTTCTTTCTCTCGCTGTCTCACTAGAACGTACACACTGCCACACAGACAGCATCATTCAGCTGCAGTTGAAGTAAATGCATCCGCAATTCTCAAAATCAGAACATTAGGTACAAGAATGCAACACAAATACCATAATTAGCTTGTTAGACAGCTATGGATGGTTGTCTTAAATGACAGTGTTTGTGAATCTTAGATCAATAATCGTAGGAGAACTTCTGGAAAATTTACTATTAGACAACTTTTATTTTTCAATATAAAAATGCTTTAGTTCATAAAGAAACTTGATGCATCTGTGTGTCCAAAACTAAAGCTGGTGTAGGTTAAAAAGCAAAACTGCAGCCACTCAGCTGACAGTGGACGTGTGTATTATCTGCCAGCTCTGCAGTTGCATACTGGGAAAACATCTTGTCCACTGCTCTGATGTCAAGTTCAAGCCCAGCAGCTTGTCTGAACATTTCCACTCTGTCTCCCAAGGTGATTTGTGGCTCTGACAAAACCCAGCATTTATAGTGGTCGAAAAATGAAAAGTTCCCTCTCTGTTTTCGGGCCTGAGTTGAGTGGAGAAGATGGATAGGAGGCAAGTCCAGCTGTGCCCCACCCACATAATTTAACTGTGGATCAGCTCCAGGGCTTCATAAATCTCTGAGTGGTGATCAGTGCTAAGGGGAGCTGAGAGACACAGAGCAGGCAGAACACATCGATCAGTATCCATCACCTGGGCACCGAGCAGGGAAACACACAACATCTGACAACAGACCCTTAAAGTGATGCAGACACAACACCTCTCCATACACACCCAGTCAGTGCACTTAATATCTCAACCACTGCAAAGTTACGGCTCCTATTTGTAGTTTGAAAGACATGGAACCACTGTGGTGAGATACGGATGTTTCTGAGGAGGGTTTGTAGCTCTCTACCTCTCTCTCCCTCTGCTCTTTAGAAGTTTATAAAGTAATTGAATTTCCATATGTAGGTAAGGTTTTGGATCTTAGATAACACTAAGATTAAGTATTTGAATGATCTATCTAGTTTTATCTGTTGCTCTTTTGAGAATAAGACTTTATGCTGAACTTGTCTTTGCTTACAGACACTGAGCATTGTCTCCGCTCTGTTTGTGGTTTCCAAATTTTTCAACTTGACATCCAAACTATTTCCTCAGGGCCCAAAATGTTTTTCTTACATCATGAATTGTGTTTTTTTAGGTAATTTTTGTGTTGTTGCATATTTTACAATATTTTCATCTTATCGCATAATTTATGTCTAAGAAAGTTCCTCTTCATTTCACATCGCTCGTTGAGATCCCTTCCAGAGAAAACTCATCTTCTACCATAAATAAGGAAAGGAATTAATATTTCATTGTTATGCATTTTACTGACAGTTGTTGAGTCAATAAAAACTGTGACTCACTTTATGTCCTGACCCTGATGTTGGGAAAGGCACCTCTGTTGATGTTGAACCATGCCACATTTTGAGACCCCCGTCTTTGAAATGATCTCTCTTTTCCATTTCAAAGGAAACATTACAAGTATGTTTTAAGGTGCTAAAAATTTCATACATACATAGAAAATTACATCGTCCCTTTGCCATTTCATATTATTATTTTATAACTGTCTGCAAGAGTCCACAAAAATGACCAATTTCCTTAGAACATATCATAGTGGTGTCCTCTGTGCAACCAATTGTTGCACAGAGGACACCACTATGATATTTTGGTTTTACTGTTCCATAATGACACAAAACAAACACAAAACACATATTCAGGTATTTTCTACCCAATTTCAGAGTCCTGCATCTTTAAAATATGTAATTAATAACATATTTGATTCGTTATTTTGCACAGGAGCTGCTCCATTAAGCAAGCAGCCGTTGAGGTGACATTTTAATGTTCTGTCCTCATTGAAACTTGTTTCTCCTTCTCCTCCTGTGCTTTCTTTATTGATGCCCCTCATAACAGGATAGAGGCAATGCCAATGTCGTGTCTCATAGTGGCTCCGTGTAACCGTGTCAACAGCACACACAGTTTGAGAGGGAGAGAGAGAGAGATAGCCGATCAATATTCCAAGGCCAAGGCCTAAATGCGTGTACATGTGTGGGTGCATTTCAACTCTGGTGGCATGTGTAATCACAGTTGTGATATTGTAGTGCAAGTTTAATTGCTGGCATTTAGCAGTTTACTGAACATGGTAGTTAGCGCCAAGATAAGTGCCACGCTGTGAGGTGGTCTCATCTAATGTGCCACTAAATTGCTTGATTGAAACAGACGGCACTCTCTTCATCTCTTTTTCTCTCCCTGTCTATGTCTACCTCACTCTAAAGCCAAGGGGATGTGCCCTGTCGTGCCTGTCTATCATAATCATTTCAATATAAACTATGTAGGGCATGTTTAAAACCCACCAGTCTGATAAACACCCTTTCATCTGCGCTGACAGATGAGGTGGTTCGACCTTTCACGATGACAGACACGCCAACTGGAGGAGGCGGTTCATCACAGGGCTCTCATGCCGACAACTGGGTGAGAGAGGGAGAGAAAGAGAAAGAGAGAGGGAGTAAAGAAGGATTTTTTTGAACTGTTTCCAGATGTTTGATTAGTAGGTACACATCGGACATTAGATGAGTTACTGTATATGTATATGCATTTTCCATGTGTGCTTCTGTTTTTGTGGGTTAATTAGCACACATTTAGGTTGCATGTGAGTGTATAGACCCTCATGAAACACTGGAGGTGCGTGTGTGTATGTATGTGTGTGTGTGTGTGTGTGCGTTCGTGCATGTGTGTATGCGTGTGTTTCTGAAGATAGCGTGTGGTCGTTGTACTGAGCTGTACGGTACATAGTGTGTATTGGCACCTGAGACACGTCCTCACTGGCCTGCATTCCTCATCTACAAAAAAACCCCCAAAAAAACACATACATCCAAAACTGATCGTCTTAGCTGTCTATCAGTGCTAGAGTTGGTTACAGATTACTGTTACTATGCATAAAAGTAATACTGTTTTATTTACTTCATTCAAAATATCTAACTTGTTACAGTTGATTACATTTTCATTACTTGGTTCATGTTTTTAAGATGTTTTTAAAGCTGGAACATTAGAATTATGCACTTAAATCCTGAAAATAGTATTTGATTGGGGTGTTAAAAAATATAACGGTCACCCACAGTTACGGGTCATTAAAAAATATTTTTAATGATATTCGGGTTGCGGTCAGTCGGGTCGTTTGAGATAAACATTAAAATAACCTGGTGAATTCGCTTAACTGAATGTCCGTGAAGGTGACATACAACGTCGTCAATATCCTACGGTATGGCGGGAGCAAGAGAGAAAGTCAAGTTAGGAGAGTGGAAACTCTGGAAACATACAAACAAAAAAGTAAGGTTTGGGACACATTCACTGAGATTTTTAAAGATGATGAGCAGCTCCCAGTGTTTTGTTTTCCGTGGAAACCGGGTTCAAATGGCTCTTTGGGTGTTACATGTTACCGACCCCAATGACATTGGCTTTTAACAGGGAAATAAATGCAGGTATGTGAGTAAGGTCGTTTGATGTTCATAAAAATCATTGATTACATTTTTAAAATGCGGGTTGAGAAGCGGGTCGGGTCCGTTCTTTACAAATATATATATTGCGGTCCGAACTGCGGGCGGGTTAGTTAAAAAAGCGGTTGGTTGCGGGTCGTTTATACATGCATCACTGGTGTGTTCATATGCCAGGTGTAGCAGACTCAGGATTCCTCGGTTTAATGGGGACTGAGGTGAATCTGCTTCGGCTCCGTGTCTCTTTATCTGTCTCATCAAGTCCTAGTTTGCAGTTATTTTATTTCTCTGTTATGATCATTGCTTTTGCTCTAGCTAGATGTATGTATGTTGGTACAATTGCTCTAAGTAACCAGTTGTCCCCTTCCACATCTACACTCAGAGATACACATTGAGCCATTTTTTTTTTTTTGCAGTCTTCATCACCTTACTTGACTGCAGCCTGGACAGCAGTCCACACTCCAAACTGTCCAAACACAGAGCCCAGATCACTGGCTGTTTTATTGTTGTGTAAAATGGAGAGTTTCCCTTGGCCCACATGCATCCCTGGAGTGTTTGTTATTAAACAGAATGGAGAGCTGGGGTCGTTTAATACCTGAATAAATACACGCTGCCTCCCAGGCCTGATGTCTGTCCTCTCCACCAGCAACACCCTGCGCAGAAAACTAGATCCACTGTACTCTATCTGTAATTATTTGTAGAGGTTCGGGTTTCCGCAAATGTATTCCATTTAATTGCTTTTTACTGCAAATATTTGGTAAAACTACACAGCACCTCTCCTCTGTGTGCAGCTCGTACCCTGGAGGTATGGAGCCGCACATTCCTACAAACTCACCTAACTGAGGTTTAAGAGACAACAAAAGTTATTATTTGCGGTCGGTTTGTTTCAACCTGTGTTTGCCAACAAGCACTTTACACCTAGTGGTTGTTTTTGTCTTTCAAGTAGTTTAAAGAACAGACCACTTTGTTGCATAACAATGCCCCACCAAGGGACGCTGCAGAGGACCTTTGGGTGCAGGGTCAGAGGTGAGGAATGGCTGCTCATTTGCCCTGGTCTCATTGGTGCAGGTCCGTCTCAGGCTGCAGTACAGATCAATCACATTTTGTTGGTGGGTCTAAATCAGGCACCTGAGCCCTATAGCATCATCAGGGGCTTTTCTGGAGTTGGGTTTCTCAATACAAACACTGGACTTCTCAAACACAGGCGTGGGGGTGGATGGCTTGTTTCCTTTGGCCCATGTAGATGTTAGCAAGCCTTCTCATTTGGCCCTTGGCCTCCTGCGCAGCCGACACTGTATGTGAAGAGTTCACTTTCAAAATGTCTACCCTGGACCAAAAATTCATTCCCTGAAGGTGACTATTCAACCAGCAGCAGATTCTGTTGAAATTCCATTGTTCAGAAACCTATCATGTAGGTTACCAAGAATTAGTCTCTTAAAGTAGCAGAATGTTTTATTAACCAGTGCAGACAGGCTTATAAGATATTTGTTAACAGTCAATCAGTGCCACACATGACTTTTTCAGCATAATATTGAATTGCAATGATTGATTAACTCCAAATTTCTCATGTCCAGCCACCTCCTCTAGCTGTTAGATTACTGTAAAACACATGTAAGCACTTGTGCTCCAGCAGTTTATGAATGAACGCGGAATTCAACACAAATATTTGCCTTTTCCTTTGCTTTGTTAATGTAATTGTCTTAACTTTATTCTGTCTTTAATTTTTCCCTGAGTCTATCTTTATCTAACAAAATGACATGCCTTGTTGGCCTATGTCCTACATTATAAGTCTGATTGTACTGATTTAACTGGACATTTCCTGATGATAATTGAAAACTCTCTCACTGTCTTCACACATTTTAAGATCAAAAGATCATCAACACATCCATTCTACCTAGATACATGATTCATCTTTTTTTTTCTCTTTTTGCTCTCACAGTAAGAAAAAAATAAAATGTCCAAGAATGAGGCACAGTGAGATTTAAATTTCACAATTATGAGATGCCAGTGAAAACACTTAGGTGACATGACTTAATGTCACACTTGACTGTAATGCTAACGTAGATTATAAAAACATATGTGTTTTGACAGGTCTGTAAAGTTTTGGAGACATAAATGTGATCAGACACCACATAAAATGATCACATTGAAGCAGATTTTTTTCTCCAATTAAGAAAAGATGAATTAAAATGAATTCTGATTATTCATAAGTGCAAAAACAAACCTTATTAGATAAAGTAATTTAAAATCACATTAGATTAGCCATGGTAGCAGTTTCCAATCCGTTCTCCTCTTCACAATAATTTTGTGAGTATACAACAGAGTTAATACAATTTAGTTTAATGTTTCATTAAAAAATTCTTTAACATCATGTTCTTAAATGATTTCCTGGTAACATTTTTTTAAACTTTCTTTTTATAGCCTCGCAACTTTCATTAATTATGTTCAATTGGAAATACACTGCTTTTGCCAACAATTCTACTTCTTTATTTTGGTTGTTAAAGTGGTCTTAAATCCATGTTCAAGTAGCTTTAAAACAGCCCAGAAAAGTACAACATTTAGCTTTTTTAAAAAAAAAATCTGCACACTGTGTGTGTCAGGCAGTAGTGGATGGTCAATCAGCCAGTCTGGTATATCTGGAATATCTCTGGCTCAGACATATTCACAGGCATAGCACCTGGCCCTGGATGAAACTATTGATTGAAGGCCAGAGTGATATTGATCATGTTGAGTAAATGTCAGAGATGGATCCCAGGAGGCAGGCTTTGTGTACAAACCTCATCAAATCACATCCAGTGAAAGTGACAAATTACACCTTTCACAGGGAGAGACAGAGGAGGAAAGACATTGTCAGGGGAAACACTGAAGTGAGACACAAAACATTGTGTGTGTGTGTGTTTGTGTGTGTGTGTGTGTGTGTGTGTGTGTGTGTGTGTGTGTGTGTGTGTGTTTGCTTCAACATTTCTCTTCATTCTTCTGTGCTGTTCATGTGCACTGCATTGTCATGAGTTAATTAGGAGTGCCCTCATTACAAATCACTGCAGTACAGGCCTCTGGCCGGCCAGATGTTAGTGTGCGAACGTTCATGTCAATAAACAGATTTACATTTTTTACTACTTTTAATGCATTCTATATCTATTTATCCAGAGAAAGTCTGTATTCCTTCGAGTCAAACAATAGTTTGCAAGGGAAGACTTGACCATTACATCATCAGATGGTAATTAGTTGTCTTTACAATAATAGTTGAAATAATAACATAGTCCAACCTGAAGCTCTTTTAAAATGTTCTGTTTAACCCTTGTGCTGTCTTGCCTTTATCTGTCATCTTTCTCTTCTCTTCAAACTCACACTTTATCATTTCAAGATGTGCAGCGGCTTAATGTATTTATTTAAGCTCAAAGCTTATTTAAGCCCCATTAAATGTAATTATACACCCCATTATAAAGCTCAACTGTCCCCAGAGTGGCCATTAAGTGTGGGTAGATGCAGTGGTTCTGCCAGTGTTTGTGGCTGCCAGAATAATTACGAAGCTGTCTGTCTGCACTGGGTAGACCCAGGGTGGTATCCACTGCTTTTACATAGGCATTAGAGCGGAGCAGACATGGGCAGAGGGGGAATGTTAAGGAACAATCTGTTTTTCTCGGTTTTTGTGTCTTATTTGAAAACATGTTTAACTGGATACAGAATGCAGATCTCCCATCTGTAACACTGTTCCTCAGGGAGCTTCTATGGATATTTTTTTGTTAGTTTGACAATAAAACATTTCCCTGATTAAGGAAATTAGTATTTTTTCATTTTATTGTATTTGAAATCTTGGAATTTCAAGGTTGATAAGTATTGTGGCACAGGTAACCTGGAGTTGTTAGGTCTTATAGATACAGATCAGCACTAAATATCCCCAATAAAAAATAAACATCTGTGATTGGTATGAAATCCTTTCATTGCAACCAGAACTACAGGGATGCCATGAGGTAACATAAGTAAGTATAAGATGTGAAAAGTCTAAAAAGATTGTTCAAAACAAAACAAAAAAAGTCAGTAAGGAATACAGGAGATGAGTGAAGAAGAAAAAGGAACTGAAAGTACCCAATGGTTCTAAATGCATCTCTCCTGGCATGACAGCACTGAAGTGTGCCAGCGTGCATTTACCTGCCTTCCTTTCTTTAAAAAAACCAGAGCCTCATTCTGTTTCAGGAGCCATGGGGAAATCCGTTTTAGTTGTGCCAGATGGAGGGACAATCCCTTTAAAAGGCCGCTGACCGGGCACAGCGGGACACTCATTTTACTACATTTTTACTGTGGCGCGCAGCCAGCTCGTTGTGGATTCCTGTCTCAGCTCCATATTTAGATGAAGAGTTCATTCAGCAGAAGTTCCCTAAGGATACAGAGGAAGACGATCAGGCCAGGAAGGCCTTAGTATGCCCTGATGGAAAAACACAGTGGTTGACTTGCTGACTTACAAGGCGTCCTATCATGAAAAGAGTTGGTGGGATTCTCCACACTCTCTCCACCTCCCCTTGAACCTGATTTTCAATATGTTTAAATGACTCAAACTACATCAACCTCATTCCCATTGTTTAACATTGCAAAGTTGCGTGTGCCTTATCTTACTGCAAGTAGGATGTGTGGAACTTTAATGCACTCCTTCTATAACCTTTGAATAATTTTGTAAATAATTTTTTGTATTAAAAATGTGGGACAGAGCTGCATAAAAAAAAAGCAATTTTTTGCTTATTTTTTCCCTGTAAGGAATTGACATTTTCAGGAGCTACTGGTCTTCGTTCACTGGTCTAGCAACTAAAACATTTTTGTTTTATTTTTTTGGGTGATGTCTGGAGCTTGGAACGTGAACTCAATGAAAAGACTGTGCTGTTGATATAAGTTGATTGTAACTTGAAGAACAAGACACAACATGCTTACTTAATTACAAACCACAATATTTCCATAAGCTTAACCAAACTCCTTAAACAGTATAAACAATTACATGCTGTGCCCACACTTCAAATCTTTCTCCCAGCACATTAAAAAAGAAAAAAATCTGAGCAACACTTAACATTTAATGTTAATGTCCTCAGTCATAGCACCAGTATGTCTAGTTACCTCCCCACTAGATGAGTGGAAGGTCCATAAGATTTTATTTATTCAGTAACATGTGCTTAATTTAATCAATATAACTTTTAATGTAAGAGTAAAAAATTATTCATTCATTAACTTTATCAGATTGTTGCCCAACATCAACTAATTCACAGAACACAAAATTAAAGTGGTGTAAGGGTGATGGAAACAACGTTGGAAAAAGAAATCTGTAAATAGCATGAACACAGTGGACTTCAAGACGTTCTTAAAAGCTATTGTTTGTTGCATTGTGAGAAAAAAATCATCTGGTGCTTAATTGGTTTGAATATGGATGTGGTTTGTATCCCTCATTTGTAACTCCACATGCCATTTCTTCATCTTTTCTTACTTTTCAACACTCTGTCCTTCTTCCAACCCCTTTATTTTTATTTAATTAAATTTTTTTCAACAGATTTTCTTCAATCCATCTGTCTTATTCCCACCTTTCTCCTCAACTTCTCCTTTCCTCCACCTTTTCTCCTCCTTTCACGCCTCCTCAGTTTCTCTGTGGTGTCTTGCTCAACTTATTTTTCAGCTCAAAGGCTTAAATGTTAATCCTTCACAGTTTTCATCATTTAAGGTACCAATCAAAAAAGGCTTATCCTGTGTAATCTGTCAGGCTATTGTCCCCTCTCCCTCCCCCTCCTCCCCCTCCCCCTCCTCCTCCTCCTCCTTGTCCCTCTACCTGTTCCTCTTTACAGCTCTCCCTTAACTTTCCTTCTCTTCTGCCTTTCCATTGAAAAAGAAGGTACAGGGAATGGAAATCTTCCATGTACTAGATGTTCTGTATTGAGTCATATTCTGATTATTATATAATAAGAATAAGCTTTTTCACATTGTTTAAAAAGTGAAGATAATTTACAGTTAGACTTCAAAGGAGGACAGTGAAGCATGGAAATAAAATCATACTGGTGTGAAATCAGATCTGCCATGAGGTTTGTAATTGGCACCAAATGTAGTACCTTGTGGGTGAATGCATTCACCTATTATTTCAGTATTAGTGGTTCTGAATCTCTGCACCCCACCTGCACTACAGCTCAGGTGTCTAGATTTTATTTCACATTGATTCATGACTTCACTTTCTCCCAGGACCACAAGCTTGTTTCATACTTCCTGTAGAACAACAAAAGCATGGTTGATGTTGTCTTTCATTTTTACATTGTACATGGTTAATATATTCAAAATATTTCACCAGAATAGTTATGAATTTGGAGATTAATTAGATGAAGAATTGGACATGTGAGTTTTATTGACTTTTTTTTATCATAAAAAATACTATCTTCTCTGACTTTGAGTGAAACACATATCTGCTGTTTTTTTTTTGGCTTCATTATTTTTCTACACCTTACTTAGTGCTATCAATATTGGCAGAATTTTTAAAAAAGTGTTGGTCCTCTTTGTGCATTTAAGAATTGGTGTCTGGAGAAAAAAAAGTAGCCATCATCTTTTGTTTTCTCTTTTCATGCCTGTGTGGATTTGGAAATCACAAACAAATGTGGTATTATTTTTTCATAAATCAATCAAAATTAAAAACTTTGCAAAACGTTGGCACTCTCTGTTACTCAGTTCCTGATCCTTTAAAGAAATAGTTGCCTTAGTATCTAACTTTACCAAGAGTGTTCCATCTAAAAAAGAACGATCAGATATATTACAGACTCTTGTATCTTAGTTGTCTCTCACTTCTAGACTGTGGCTGCCACCCTCTCTCTCCCAGAAACTACAGCCACATTAGTTCCAGATAAGTAGTGGATCATGGGATAATACGCTACATTGGATCTTAATGAACAAGCCCCAAATTAAAACTCCAGAGACTGAGACAAACTGCAAGTATATCATTAAATGCAAAAAAAAAATCAGTTTATATGGATTGGGTAGAAATAAGAAGTGTAAAGAACTACAATAATGTGTACATTAACAACATCACAAACAAGTTGTGTCAGATACAACAAACCTCACTCCTCACAAAAGTTTTATTTGATTTTCTCTATCTCTTATCATGAAAATTTATTTTTAGTGACCTTGAACTTTGACCTACATTCACCAAAATGTAATGGGATCTATTCTGGCCCACCTTGGGCCTTTCCTGAAAATTTCATGGAAATTGGTTGAGTAGTTGGTTTTTTTTGGACAAAAGAAGACCCTCATCTGCCATTTGGGGGGCAGGGTAATAAAAATCAGCTTGTCTCAGTATAATATTTTGTATTGTGCAAAGGCAACATCCATTTTTCCACAAGGTTAGTTGAGTGTTTTTTTTTCCTCACCACTGTGTAGGCACCATGTTTAAAATAATGTAACCAGCCACAGATCTGTTTGCACTCTTACTGGTCCTTTGATTAATGGCTTTTTTTTTTTTATTTTCTCCACCCAGACATCGATGAGTGCCAGGAGAACAACGGTGGCTGTGATCACTTCTGCCGTAACACAGTTGGCTCTTTTGAATGCAGCTGCCAGAAAGGACACAAATTGCTCACAGATGAACGGACATGCCAAGGTTAGTGACAGACAGCTGCCAACCACAGAGATTTCCACAGTGGGTTCACAGTGAACATCAAGTCTACACAAGTTCATTGGCAACATTTGATTCTACTGAAGACTTGTCTTTAAGATTTCTCCCCACGATAAAAGTCAAACTCATACTTGGTTTATGACTAACAGTTTAATGATGCCCATAAAACAGAACATGTCTTAAATGATTGGGACATTGATATTAGTATGTCAATAAATTCAATCCTTGGAGCAAGTTTGCATTCTGGCAGAACTTAGATGAGAAAATCAATATCGGTTTGATCTCTTAGTGTAGTCCGGGGATCTTGTAAATCTCACAGGGCATTAGTGTTTGTGCAAGTAAAATATAAAATCCATCTTTTAGGCTCTATTCTCTGTGCTGAGACAGTATTTTATTATTGGTGCCCCAGCTGATTCTGTGTTCAGGAATGCAGGACCATGCCTTTAACTGAGAATGTGTTAATATAAAAATCTGTTAATGCATGCAATTTTGTGGGAAAAGTCAAAACAATCTACATCTTGTTGCTGCACTGTACCAAACTTCCTAGGCTGGGTGTGTAGTGTGCATGCATGTAATCAGTGGTTATGTTTGTACGACCAAAGGCAGATTCCTTGTTACAAGTACCAGCAAGCAAGACAGGAGAGCAGACAAACACGAAAAATGTTTTATCAGTAACAAAACCCTGAGGTGCTTCTTTTCCAGGTCCAAAATCACCAAAAAGTGAGCACATCTTGTTTATCAGTAGTTGTACTGGAGTCTTTAATATTGTGGTATTGAGTGCTTTTAGCCACATCACAGCATCAGTGTCTGGTTCTGACACACCTTTGGTATTTTACTATACCAGCCAATAGCTGCTGGGTTTGTCCTGTCCGCTGACATCTGGCCTGCTGAGCTTCAACATAACCTTCATATTAAATACAGTGTTTTATTTGTTGGATGTTTCTGCGTAGAGGAACTTTTCCACAGAAAAAAGCTCCTGGTCATACACCACATGTCGGTGTTAGAGCATCTGCCAGAATTGGGTAAGAAACCTAGGCAGAAAGATTCATCATTTACTGTGGTTTCATAAGTAATTTCTGCAAATAACTCTTTCTCATCTAAATGTTGAGAATCACAGAAAGATAAATAATGACAATGTTGTCAGCTTTTAGATAAATGTCAGTGATCACTGGCAAATCACTTCTTCATGACAGTGGGTGTGTCTGACGGAGAAAAAAAAAAATGCATGTAAACCAAACCAGGAACCAACATTTATTTAATATACCTTCCTTTTACATTAAACAGCTGTAGGCAGCTTCTGTGTGCCCGGCTCAGTTTATGTAAACTAAGCTACTTCAGGGCTACTTTGAAACAGGCAAGCTATTCCAAAGTCCTCCCATGGACAGTTGCCTGGAGTATTTATCCAGCCAACATCCAGGCCTTAACAACTTCCTCCACATGACAAACTCCATTATAACATGTCGTATTTTTAGCCCCTGTAAAGCCCTGTGGAACAGACTGAAATAAACCAGGTGAGCTTGAAAGGCTGGCCTCCATTCCTGATAGGTTAATAATATTTGGTGCAGCACAAGTATACATAAACACATGCACAGACAGGCGTGCACACTCATACACACACAGACATTGACGTAACGGTGAATGTGAGCTGTCTCAACCTCAGTCCAGTGAAGGTTTTCCAGGTTGGTTTATTAGAATGAGCGCTTGTCCTAGTTTTGCGAGCAAGTCATGTATTTGTTTACTATAATGTCCACTGTGATTAATGTGATGGACTTTTTAGTCCTTGTGAGCAATCTGTGCCTTTCCATAAATGACTTAAGAGTGCAACTTCTGTAAACCACTCATCACACTGACATTTGCTTTTATCAATGCAGAAGGACAAAACATTACTATGTACTCTGACTTATTTTAACCATGATGGCACCAAGTTATAGCCAGTTAATCTTGTAAAGTGATCATGTGTGTACTGTCAACAAGGCGGTCACTGTATCATTTCTGAACTGATACAACAATGCCTTATATACAATGTGAAATGTTATATTACTGAATTATAAAAGTATATTATGTCACTATCCTGGTTATTTATTGATTTATAAAAGTGACAGCTCCCACACTATTAACATTGTCTCAGATTTTTTTTCCACCATATACTCAATGGTGGAACACTGTCACTACATTATTTAAGGACAAAAGAATGGTGGTCATCCAACTGTTGTCTCAATTGTTGTCATTTCCTGCATTGCATTTATAACATCCATCCATCCATCAATCCATTTTCCAAACTATGTAGTCCTTATGAGTGTTGCAGGATATATATGTTGCAGGTATATATGATGTCTCCCATTCGTCTTAAAAAAATCATACTACAAGAATAATCTGATTATCCACCGTCATATTCAGATCTGGAAAAGTTAAAGTTGAAACCACTGTCTTTTGCACTACTCATGTTAGCAAACCCCTCATTTACCCCCTCTACAATGGATGGAGGGTTTGATAGGTGGCAAGAAAGTAGAATATAGGTTGTTGGGGAATTATATATCCAAAATACATTTGTATCATTCCAGCAACTTCAGGAGAAATACAACCTGTCTGGAACAGTTTTTTTTATATTCCCTCACATTAGACATTTTGTAAAAACTTGTCTCAACAATTTTGAGAGTGCATCGCCAGATATATTAGACCAATGTCTCGGAGACTGTAGAGCAGAAAAACAGGCAGTTTCATATGTATACAAAGTACAAAAAAATATGGGCAAGCATATATGGAACATAAAAAATTACTGGGAAAAAGAAATAGCTGAGGATGTCTGGGACAAGGGTTTAAAGTATGTAAATACCTGTTGTCCTAATACTATACACTGTCTGATCAAGTTTAAAATAGGCTGCATTGTCCCAAAGTGAAACTACAAGATCTACCCAGAAATATCATCTACTTGTGAAAAACTTAACTAAATGACCGACTACATGACTATGTACTATGGCCTAGGTTAGAGGAATACTGGAATGCAATATTTTTATTCTTTTCAAAAGCATTTAAGGTCCAGCTGAGACCAGATCCCTTACTGGTGGTACTGGGTACTTCAGAAAGGTCAGAAATATACAGAACACACAGCACCATCTCCTGTCCTGTGGCCTTCTCTGGGCTAAGAAGGTTATGTTCCTGTTGTGGAAGTTAAGAGACAACAACTTTTAAAGCCTGGATAACAACAATGATGGACACCCTTCACTTAGAGAGGTCAACAACCTGAGGTCAACAACCTGGGAGAATTTGAAAAAACATTGGTAATCCAAACCTGTGTAGTCCTTATGAGTGCTGCAGGGTTAATATGTAACATTTCTCATGTGTGTCTGATTTCCCTCAGACATTGATGAGTGTTCTTTCGAGCGAACCTGCGACCACACCTGCATCAACTACCCCGGCAGCTTTGAGTGTTTGTGCAACAAAGGATATATCCTGTATGGCCTCACTCACTGTGGAGGTGAGTGTTTGCTGCTGCACACTATAAATGAAATAAAAGTGAACTGAAGTTGATCGTTTGTGTGTGAGAAAGTAGATTAAATGCATGGTTGTGTGCAAGGGGTCACTGAGCACATGCAGACTGTTGGTGCTGAAAGCACTCTCACACCTCAGTTCACCTCAATAGGTTTTCCTTTCACTGTTTGTGTGTGATGTGTGATTGTGTTTTTGCATCCTTGGCTATGCGAATGTTCTCATTGTGTGTTGGTTGGCCTGCTTGTTTGTGGGTGTTGCCATGTCGGGTTATATCTGTAGTAGCTGTGACATCACTAATAGAGTAGTGTTGGCACCATTACAATTAAGGCTGCAGCTAGATGATGTATCTGCTGGCTTATTTCAACACTGTCAGGACTTAAGTCAGAATTATACAATATATTCTGAATGTAGGGGAACTTATGCAGGTGGTACTTAGAGCCATGTATATATGCTGTCAGTAAATGTACAATGTAAACGTGCATGTCTCTGTGGATTGAGAAAAAATTCTTAAAATGTCTTAAAAGACTTGCATTTTCAAATCTGCATTTAATACCTTAAAAAGTCTTTATAATGTATTAAATTTGATATGGTATGTCTTAAGTTATGTTGCCACCAACTTATAGGCTGTATTGTGTTTAAATGTGTCCACACTGTAGAATCCCTCCTATATGGTTTAGGTAAGAACCAAGTTTATAATACTTGATTCCTACCTATATAAGTATTATTAACTTGACCCTCAGTAAGAAATGATCACAGAAAATTTAACACAATATATATGCAGCTGATAGTCACCCGAGAAAGCTGACTTTGTGAACTTTAAGGGACACCTCACAAGCGAAAACTAAGCATTGAAAGGAAGTGCAAATGTAATAATGCCTGGTTGGAGAAAAAAATCCTCCTCAACTTGGTTGACATAATTCAAGCAGTCACAAATGTTTACCAGTATGGCCATGAAATAGGATGTGAAATGGGCACTGAATTCTCTCCTAAATAGTCTTAAAAGGTTCTTCAAAAGTATCACATTTAATTGAAGAAACCTGTAGGAACCCTAGGTTTGTACAGTATATACCTTCATTGCTTTTCCATTAAATTTCCTAATTGACGATCATTCCTAAGTGCAAAGATGCTAATTAGTTTGTTTTACAAAGGTATTCCTACATTTCTTAGCCACTGGCACACTGTAGCCAGTTTTACCATTGATCTGAGAAGGGAAGGTGCATTACACATAAACAACAAATAATTCCTTAATTATCACTATCAGATATAGAGCTATGTAAATGTTTATACATTTACATTTAACTGTCTTACAAAAATGTTTAAATGCTTTAGCACATTGGCAAAAACATTCTTGCCAATTGTCTTTAAACGGCTATTAAAACCATCTTCAGACAGATAATCCATTGGATAAAGGTATTTACAGATTTTCACCACTGATGCCTCATCTGTAATTTATAATCCATCTGCAAACAACAGTTTAATGGATCTTAAAGTCCCTATTTGTGTATCAGAACATCTCTTAGGCCTATAATCCAGAGCTTCTGCCTGCTCTGTAACAGAACAAATTTGTTCATACACTGATTGTAAGTTTCTCTGTGGTTGTGCTTCAGATATTGATGAGTGCAGCATCAACAATGGAAGCTGTGAGTATGGATGCATTAACACCCAGGGCAGCTACGAGTGTCTGTGTCCACCTGGACAGAAGCTGCACTGGAACAAGAAGGACTGCATCGGTAAACACCAACTCCGTGTGTATGTGTGTGTTTGTTGGAATGCTGGATGCTCCTGAACACAGGTGTATGTCTGTCCATGTGGTTGTCACGATGATGTGACTCTGTCTGTTCCTCAGAGGTGGTGAAATGTCTGCCAAATGGGAAGCCCGCGCCCAGAGCTCAGCTGACCTGCACCAAGAGTGGAGGGGCAGAGGTCTGCTCCCTATCCTGCCCCTCCAATGCCCTCTTCCTCGCAGGTGCATATGGACACATTTGTTTAAGTGGTTCATTTGAGAACAGTGTAACAGTAGAATATACCTACATTTTGAAAATTATATTGCTTAATTTTTCACCAAATATATGAGGATTGAGGATTAATAATGCACTACTGTGTTCACAAAGTTTTTTCTTGTTACCTAATGACTAACCATACATGTAATATTATACTATGTTGTAATTTATTGTTTGAATCTTAAGTTAATCTTGAGTGACATTGATATAGTAAGTCACAAACACAAGTCAGTGTAGTTATATGCAGTACACGTTGCTGCCCCCTGGTGGCATAAGTTACCATTCACAGCTCTTGCCTCTGGTTTTTTGATGCTACTGTTGCTTGATGAAGGCTCACATGATTTTTATTGCTGTATTTGTCAACTCCTTGGGGGGCTCTCCATTCAGACTCATGTATTTTTCACTCATGAGACTTTCTTGGCTTCGTATATCCGGTACTTTGGCGGGCATCCGGTCTCTCCTCCTGCGATAGTACTTAACACACATCTGTAAATCGATTACATTCTTTGATCATGCCATATTTTCCATACTGTGGCCCTCACTCGGTTTGACTTGGCAGCTGCCGTGTGAGAATGATGGATAGCTCTGAGGCAAGAAGTGAAATATTTGTTTTTCTATCTTTTTGGAGTGTGTCTTAATTTTAGGGGTAGAGAGCCATGTAAATTCCTGTGGCTGAATGCAGTCCGGGCTCTTATTTAATCAACTGCTTTTATGACCTCTGAAGACTTCATCCCTCATTTCTTACTTGAAATGCGTCCTTGTGTGTGTTCATCCAGATAGAAAGACAGGATTCATAGATCCTTCACCCTGGCTCTAATTTCTCAATCAGCGTTTAGGTCACATGGCAACTGATTTTCCTCTGGGATCACTGTCTCGCTCCTAAAAACAAGCTGATAGTAAGGTCACAGAACATTTATAAGACTCTTTCTAGTCCTCACAACTGTGCCGTAGCCAAGTGAAACACACATGCGTCCATACCCATCCACACACATACAAATCAGATGTTAGGTGGAACAGAAGGTCCTGGTCACACAGTTCTTCAGACAAAATCAAAACTCTCAACCTCCCTCAGCTGTCATCATCAGGTTTGATTTCTCCTCCCTTAGTAATATCGCTCTGTTTGTGTGTATGTGTGTTACAGACTCCGAGAACAGCTACACACTGAGCTGCGGTGTGCCCGTCCAGCCGGGTAAAGCTCCTCAGAAGAGGAACGCCACTACTGCCTTACCATCCTGTGCCGGTACAGTGGGCAAAACATGAGGGGAAGCACAGCATGTGATTCAGTCAGCTCCTTCTCACTTTTGTGACACAGCTGGACTTCAATTCTAGTGCCTTATGTTACTTTGCTTTACTTCATCAGAAAGTTACCATCTATGTCAGATACCTGTAGGTCTGTGAGGTCTTTCTAGCCTACTAATAAAGTCAGCTAAACTGAACTCAAAATGTTAGAAGTTATATATGTGTATACATACAGCGGACATCTTAAGGAAATCTCAACTAAACCATGCTTCACAAAAGTATATTAAAAATATGCTATAGTGCAAGCTGTGACAGGGTTTCTATGGGGTCTTAAAAAGTCCTCAATTTACACATCTGCATTTAATACATTAAAAGCCATTAAAATGTTTCAGTCTGAAACAGAAAATAAAAATACAACATCAAGTCCATATAAAGTACTGAAAGTTAACACATAAAAAACAGTAAGAACACTTTTCTGAGCAATACAAGTATTGAACACTGAACATGTTGCTTTTCCTGCTTCAGATAATGTCAAATAAATAAAACCAACCCATCCATCACAGTTAACCCCTTAAAAAAAGACTACTGGTATACAGAAACAGTTAAGTTCGAGATTAAAAATGAGATTAATGTGATTTTTTTTTTACTGTAAATGCACTAGGTATTATTATTATTATTAGTAGTAGTAGTAGTAGTATTAGTACTAGTATTAGTATTATTATATGACAGGTCTTTACTCATATTGCTATAAACTTATTTGCTTTATTGTGATTAAATGTGTCTGTGAAATGTCAAAGTTACAAATACAGTAACATCAGTTTACTCTGTTCCAACCCAACAGTATTTAAACAAGTGTTCAGAGAATGCCTACTCTCGTCCCTATTTTGTGCCAATTTCTATGACAATCCGTTCTTGACTTAGAGCCAATAATGTGATTTTGACCTTTCTGCTAAATACGATCTTTGATCTTTACTCAAATGGATCATTGCATCTAATGTGCATTAGTTATACGCATATGCCCATGTAATTTCATGGTTATTTCTCAAGTATTCATTGAGCTATAGCATGATATGTTTCTGCAGACACACAGACACACACACTGATTAGAATAATCTCTCCCAACCAATGTTGGGCAAGATTAATTAGCAACCAATTATCACTAACTTTGTAGCCCCTGGTAAGAAATTACTCAAAACAGTGGGAATCAAGACATTGGAGTAAATAAATACATTTTCCTAAACTCAAGGAGTCATAACTCTTTGCCAATAGTTTTAAAAGGTCTTAAACGGTCTTAAATTCAACGCATAGAAACCTGTAGGAAACCGAAGGAGACCGAAATTCAGTTTTTTTACTATGGGGCCACAAAACATTGTAAATGTAACACATTCCAGCACAACATTATGGTTTGATGTTTGATGGATCTCTGCATCTTTGTCTTGTATGTGATTAAAGACACGCTGGCTCCACCCATCAAACAGAAGGCCAGGTTTAAGATTAAAGATGCCAAGTGTCACCTGAGACCCCGAAATAAGGAGAAGCACAGAGACTCATCAAAGCAGAATCTACAGGGTAAGAGAGAGCTGTTGTGGATCACACACACAGCCATTTATTCTGCCATAAAGGCCCAGTGGTTTTTTTTTGTGGCAGTTCACATATTATTTTTCTCTACATTTAACCTTAAGTGATTTATCATAATTTATTGTACATTTTTTCTCTTTAGTTTTTTTTACAGTGTAAATCATATACTTTCCTATATTCAATTCACTGATCATATATATATATATATATATATATATGTTAATTAAAGCTGAAAGTAAATTCAAAGGTTATTTTGTCAGAAACGGAGACAACTCAAGATATAGTGACTTTTTCAGTCAAATCTATCATTAACTGAATATAAACCAAGTGTGTCCATCCACTGTCATTGATCAAACTCCAGGAGTTTTTACTGGTGAATCAATGTTTTACAAGATGATGATATTTCCACACATCCAGATGGGTCTTATGTTAATGACCATAAAAAACATTACAAACTGCATTTTACACCAATTATTCTCTTGTATTAATAGGATTAGTGGATCAACAGGTATTAAACATGTTAAATCAGTAGTTGGTTTTGGTTGTTGGGTCTTTATGTGTTAAGTAAGGAAGTATTATTTGAGTCTCTTCTCATCAGTCTCTCTTCAGTTCTTACCACTTTATTTTTGTTTTTCTACCTGAAGGAGGCCAGTTCCCCTGCACCGATGACTGTCAGGTGACCTTTGTCAACTTGAAGTGCGACTCATCCAAGAAACGCAGGCGAGGACGTAAATCTCCTTCAAAAGAAGTTTCTCACATTACGGCAGAGTTTGAGATGGAGATGAAGGAGGAGGAAGCTTCAGGTGGGATGTTTTCCACATGTATAAAATCTACCATTTAATTGCATTACTGTACACCGTGTATATATTATGTCATATATGTTATTCCAACACGGGTAGAATTTTAACATTTAAAGCTATTAAAAAAATAAATTATTGGAGGATGTAAGTAATTACGACGAACACATTTGTATGTCAGACTCCTGCAATGTGGACTGTGTGAGAGAGAGGATGAAGCAGAAGCTGCAGAGCGCCATGCGGACACTCAGAAAGTCCATCAACAAACAGCAGTTCTACATCCAGTTCTCTGGGACGGAGTACGAGGTGGCCCAGAAACCATCCAGGGTGCCAGAGGGTGCAGAAGCCTGCAGCACAGGACAAGTCCTCAGAGATGGAAAGTGTGGTAAGTGTCTTTTACTGCCTACTGGAAAGATGCATTAGTGTCCTCTAATGAGCAGCAAGCACTCACCTGTGTCTTGGTCCTCAGTGAGTTGTGGTGTGGGGACGTTCTACAGCGGGGAACAGGAGCAGTGTGTCCAGTGTCCTCCAGGTACATACCAGGACACTGTCGGCCAGCTGTCCTGTGAGCCGTGTCCAAGCACTGAAGGACAGGGCATTGCAGGTGCCAAGAATGTATCACAGTGTGGAGGTACGTCATCGCAGAGCACACCAGAAACCTCAGTCACATTAAACAGAATACATCTCACACGATGGGGCAGGCCCACATTGTGTCTAAATTAAAACAGATCTGACTGCTCCGTCCTGGCTGCTGAGCTGCTGCAGACTTGGTCTCTTTTTCTTTTTACTCGCCAAATACATTTGGCAATTTCCAAAGGCTGAATCAAGGGACATTTCATTTCCCCTGGTTAATATTGAAGTCAATGCTTTAATATTAATCAAGTGAGGTCATATTCACATAACACATTTAAAAGCAGGATTGCCTATATTCAGCACCATTATCAGACAAATGTGGAAGTACAAATAATAAACTAGAAAAACACTCAGAAAGCACCAAGGCAGATCACCCCATACCCCAAATGACCAAAAGGAAGACAAGATTTCACTTTCACAAGTGCTGGTCCGGTGTGATCTACCGAATGAAAGACATGCGTGTGTCCCCCTGTCCCCTCAACTGATCACCACAAAACTTTTATCACGTTTCCTGAAAATGTCAGCCAAATTTGTCCATACCTTTTGGAGTTCTCTTGCTGTGAATCACACACATTTGCAGACAAACAGATAAACTAGGATGACCATATGTCCGGACTTTGTCTGGACAGACGGCTCTAAAACCGGAATGTCTGGACATCTGTCACGTGTCCTCACTTTTTACATTTTTTCCTTAGGACCCTCAATAAATGCTGGTAAAAACATAACTCCACCTTTCCTTGGCAGTAACTACAAAAATGTAAAATAATTAAAAGCTTTGATAGCAAATTAAAAGTATTTTGAACCCTAACATTTTTTTAAATTATCCAAAGCATTATGAGCATCTACACAGTTAACCATTGAAATTGCTGTGTACACAGAGATACGATGCTGCTTTTTTATTTGAGATTTATGTACTTGTAAATACTGAATGTTGGCACCACCCTGTGGACACTTAAACAACTGTAACTCTGAGCCACATCCACAAGAGAGCACCAGAGACCACTGTTGTATTCATACAGGGTGTACGTGTATAAATGTTTACCCTCTAATCCTATCCACAGAGTTACACATGCAGAGATGGATATCCAGGAAACAACAATAATATGACATTTTTCCTATGTCTTGCTTTCAGGTCAGTGTCCAGCAGGTCATTTCTCTGCTGATGGATTCCGTCCATGTCAAGTGTGTCCACTGGGCTCCTACCAGCCAGAACCAGGCCGGGTTCTCTGCTTCCCGTGTGGTGGAGGACTCATGACCAAGTATGAAGGATCAGTCTCATTTAGGGACTGTGAGGCCAAAGGTGAGGGTTGTCAGTACAAGGGGAGGCTGAGAAGTTCATAGTTTGAGTGTGAAGAGGGATGAGTGAATTGATGAGACTGGATGATTGTGGCTTTGAACTTGTCACCAGTCACCATAACCCACTGACTTTCACTGGTCTGGAATGAACTGATCATACTGTATACACAATGAACTTTTCACATTGCCATCATCTGTTCCTCAGTTCATGTGAGGCATTGAGTGTCTCTCTAGCTACTGTTGCACAGCTTCTCTGTATACTATCTAATAAAACACGTTGCATTTGTTGCAACAGCCAAAACGACAGATGTTTGTGACGTGCACCATTTTATTTCCTCCAGTCTAGAAGCCAATTTGCTGAACTTGCCATTATGCTAGCGTTTTGTTAAACCACTGCATTATGGCAGTAAAATCCACTCAGTAAGTTTACATTCAATGTTTGGAATTGTCTATCCATCTTGAAAGGTTGACATTTTTCTTGTGTGTGTTTCCAAACAGTTTATGGTAATTGAACTTCTTTGCTAATTGAACATTTGCTACACAGGTCATTTATCAGCAGTGTCAGTGTTAATGCTGCAGTACATCAGTGTGCAGATGTGAACAAGATCATAAAGTCATCTATGCAGGGTTTAGTGTTGTGTTTGTATGCATGCTTTGTAATTCATGAATGCTATGACAGCTGCGTGATGCATCATGTATACAACCTGCTCTTCTCACTTTTATCTTCACTGACTTCATCCCATCCCTGCTTGTCCTCCTTCTCCTCAGTGCACTGTGCTCCTGGACATTACTACAACTCCAGCACCCACCGCTGTATTCGCTGCCCAGCAGGGACGTACCAGTCTGAGTTTGGACAGAACTACTGCATCACCTGCCCCGGGAACACCACCACTGATTTCGACGGTGCAACAAATGTGTCCCATTGCAAAAGTATGGCTGCTCAGTACTTACTGCATTTATTGCAACTGAATATGATATCAAATATAATGCTTTTAAGAATTACATCATGATTGTTAAAGCAAAGGATGATCTAAAACTAGACTACTCTACACTCTACACTTGTGCCACAGCTACAAAAAGACATCCATGCACAAACTGTTGTTTGTAATGATTGAATGTGGACACTGCTGAGGGTTCCAAGACATTATAGTGCCAATCAAATGTTTGTGGATTGTGGTGTTTGATGCTGTGCAGCTGCTATACAGTATTTTATTTATTCATTCATGTGCAGAGTTATAAAATTATCAAACTCAGTTGCACAAGCCCTGGTCTGTTCCAAGATTAGCTCTGTACGGTATAATTCCAAAATGTGGTCTCACTGGGGATCAAACCTTTGTGTGTGAGTAACAATGGATTTAAGCTTTTTACTTCCTCTTTTACTGTGTATTTTTCTTTTTCTTTTATCATATGGGCCCAGTTTCTGTGTCCTTAATGAAGCCTACATTAAATGAAATGAATGAATGTTATTAAAGTCCAGTCTGTTGTTTCAAAGTGCCCTGAGCTAAAGTTGTTTCTTTTATTTTGTCATCAGACCAGTTGTGTGGAGGAGAGCTAGGAGAGTATACAGGCTATATAGAGTCTCCCAACTACCCTGGAGATTACCCATCTAATGTGGACTGTGTATGGACCATCAACCCACCACACAAGAGACGGATCCTCATCGTAGTACCAGAGATCTTCCTCCCCATTGAGGATGAGTGTGGAGATGTGCTGGTGATGAGGAAAAGCGGTACTGAGAGGCTTGAATCCACAAGCTCATTTTATTTTCATTTGAAATTCAGTCAATCACAATGATGCACTGCCTGCATTCTGATATTCTCCAAATTATACAATCATATAATGTTGTTTTAAAAATGGACAAGTACTGTGTTTTCCAGAAGATGGTGCATAAATACTAATCTCTGCTCCCGTGTCATTGAGTCATGCAAGAATGATGTGGCTGATACGGCTGATATTTCTTTCAGCTGTAGTAGATCTAATCTCACTGAATGCTACACACACTAAATTAGCTAATGTCTGTATCCTTCTCCAGCACAGCCCACCTCCATCACTACCTATGAGACATGTCAGACTTATGAACGTCCGATCGCCTTCACCTCTCGCTCACGCAAGCTTTGGATCCAGTTTAAGTCCAATGAGGGAAACAGCGGCAAAGGCTTCCAGGTTCCATATGTCACCTATGACGGTGAGTCAGTCCAGGCATCTTCAGCAGCAGTCTGCTATCTTCCATCAATCAACATCCCTATAATATGTGCTGTTTTAAAGCTGCTTTGCTCCCTGTTGTATCATCATTGCACCCTGCTGTTTTCTAGAGGACTACCAACAACTGATAGAGGACATAGTGCGAGATGGCAGGCTCTACGCCTCTGAGAACCACCAGGAGATACTGAAGGTATCAACAGATGTATCACATCGCTTTGGTGTCCAACATAGATAGATAATGTGATGCATGGACCTTGAGGACAAAGTAATGTTCTGAAAATATGCAAGAAAAGCCCAAGGCCCTCTCTTTAAACATTAAATTGCTTTTATTGCCATAGCATTGCCATATTTAGACCTTAAAAAAATACTTCAAGTCTTTATCAGGTCAAACAGGAGCCTATATAGTCATGGAAAAAGTTTTTGAACACCCTTATAATTTTGCATAATCTCAAAAATAATCATGGAATATTTGATGTATATATTTATTTTTTTGTTAATTTCTAATGAGAAAAAAAAACAAAACTAAATTCTTGACACTTTCAACTTGTCACATCTTGGATGTATTTCATTATCTCCTGAAACATCCAGTTTTGACCTTGATATCACAGTAGGGAGCATGTGGGTTTGAGGAATGGAACGATACTTGGTAGAGTTCAATAAATGAAGGATTCTTAATGTAATATATTACAAATGCATCGGATGTCCAAAAACTTTTTTCCACCACTGTATAGTAGGTCAGGACCAATAGGAACCTGCCAAATGGAATAAAGATAACATTCTGCAGAGAGTGTCCTGCAGGTGGTGTAACTACAGGTCAAAAGGCCATACACAAAAAAGTAGAGTTCTTTTCAGTTGAGGGGGGGGGGTATTTCAGTTCACTTTAATTAAGACCACCCTTGTACTAAATGTATAAAAGTTATACACTGTAGTCAGATTTCTAAACAGTTTGCAAAGCATTATGCTGTTATAATACATTTCACTAAAAATGCAGCAATTGTTTGCTTTAAAAATACTTAGCATATATTTACCTTTATTGTTGTGACATGTTATATGCTGAGCTGTTTTTGTCTTCTTCAGACACATTTATACATATCTATTTCATTTGATTTTAATTAGTTCGAGAAAACTAACCATCTTTAGTATACCTTAATAAATAAAAATCGATATATCTGATTATAGCACATGAAATTAACAGATTCATAAGGCTTGTGTAACATTATCTGTTTCACTTAATATGCTTCTCTTATTCCTGTTCAACATAATATTATAGTGAAGCTGCATGCATTACTTAATTAATAAATGAGCTAATGATGAACCATCTCTAAATTCTGATTTAAAAATTATAGTAAAGTAGTAAATGACGTTTCTCCTCAGTCAGTTCAAATGCCTTTGACTCACCTTGTTCCTCTTTGTCACAACAGGACAAGAAGCTGATAAAAGCTCTGTTTGATGTGCTGGCCCACCCTCAGAACTACTTCAGATACACAGCACAGGAGTCCAAAGAGATGTTCCCTCGCTCGTTCATCAAGCTGCTGCGTTCCAAAGTCACCAGGTTCCTGCGGCCATACAAATAGACAGAACCATGGCATCGTCCCGCACATCCCGCATCATTCCAAATCCAGCAGTCTAAATATAAAACCCCTCGTCTACTCTTTCCCCCGACTCTCATGTTCTCTGACTAAATACCCTTGTTTCCTTTATTGTCTTAAATCCTTGTCACATGATGCCTTTTCTCATCTTCCCTCTTTAACCGTTTGACATCTCTTCCTCTAATTAGTGCAGCTTCTTGAATAGGGTTTGACCGATTTGGGTGTATTAATATTTTTTATAACATAGCAGAACATGCCTGACATTTTGTATGTATATAGTGTGTGATTAAATTTCACCATTTTTATACCAAACAAATCTAACATGCACAAACACTGAGTTGTTTTTGTGTTTGGTAGAATGGTTCGTTCGCCTGTATCTTATGTCAGTCAAGGTGCAATATCTAATAGTATTATTGTTTCAGTGTAAAAACACACACAACAGAAGCATCATGTTACAATGCACGCTGATATTTGACTTTTCAAACACTGTAGGTAAACATTTAGAATTCTCATTAAGAAGTCCAGCACATGTTTTAAGAATGAAGGTGAGTGGTTGGTAGCAGCATTTTATATTTTGCTGTTATTTGTTTTACACATACATCAAATGTTTTTTCTTTGTGAGATAAATTAAAAAAAAAAAACCATTGCGTTGCTGTATCTCTTTACACTGGAGCTTTTTGTCCTTCAGCTGTAAATGTATAAAGATGCAGCATATCAAACTGCAGGAAGAAGTTCCTGGAGTTTCTTTTTAGCTAAACATTATAAGTAACATTTTTACTGATCTATAAACCCTAATTGAGTCATTGAAGACATGTTACTACATTTTTTTCCCCAGTATTGAATCAAAGGCCAGTATCAGCACATTAACATATCGGTCAAACCCTACATGTTCTTCCTCCTGATGTTTCCTGATCTGCACCTTCTCCATCAATCATTGTGAGACATCTCTCCCTCTTTCATGTTATTTTGCTCTGCTTTGGTGTCTGTGATGTTGTTTTGTTTTGTAATATTTATACTGAACATGTCAGAACTTGCAGAAGCCCATATCATAGGTGTTTTAGATAGATACACAAAAGCAGCGGTGCATGTGTGTACACACTTAGGTTTGTGTGGACATAATGATGACAGAGTATACATGATGTGCCCTGCATTTCTTTATTGGCCCTAATGTGCACGAGACAGAGATGAAAAACAATTGGTGCACTTAAAACACATTTGAACCAGATTAATAAGTAATGTTAAAGTGGGGAAACCCAGCCGTTCCACCTCAGTGGGTGCTTTATCCTTTGGAGCACAGAGAAAGATTATTGGGGTGAATCAGAAAGTCTATATGATCATTTTTAATGAAAAAAAAAAAATCTTTAACAAGATGAAATAAACTACCTGCAAGTAACAGATTGTTACTTTAGAGAGAATTGTATGTGATGTAACTAATATTTGGAACTTTAATTGCACTTGAATTTTATATTGTAAACTGTAGGAAAAAAGATCTAAGTTACGTATTTGTTACATTTTTTTTTTGTGTTGTTTTGAAATGTGCCACATGTGGCGTAGAGGAGAGAAGACAGCTGTGTCTCCTATATTGCTCCCACTCCATAACTTGCAGTTACCCCAAAATCTCTGTTACAGCAGCTACAAGCTCCGTTCACCCACAGAGCGAACAAGACTTCATGTTCAAGCTTCAGCATCTCAAAACATGAGACTTAAGCGCACAGAGAAAAGATGGTTTGTCAGTGTTTTCCACTGCCAGATCCTGCTTTGTCTTTCTAAGATTTCTTATAGCTGCCAGAGAAAAGGAGCACCTCCATAAAGACTTGATATATGGTGGCACCACATATACATGTTCCTTATAAACAACATAAAATATCTGTATTCATTCAGATGCAAACTGTCCATCGGATAAGAAGTATGGTGTGTATACTATGCTTTTCTTTTTATAACCCAACTAAATGTTTCTGTGTCATTCCCATTGGTACTAATGAAATCATTAACTGCGTACTGAAGATGGACTCTATATCTGCACAATGTGACTGGAGTTGAAAAATGTGTGCGATGTGACTGGAGTGTTGTTCAGGAGGTGAACGTAGTGGCAGGGACACAACCGGGAACACAGCCTTCACAAACAGAAGGTCCGCTCCTGTCTGAGTGTCTGTGTGTTCTTAGCATTTGCAGCTTCAACATTAGGCCAGTGAACTTTATCTGTGTAGTGGTGTTCCCCTGACAGACCAAGAATATACATAAGAAAAATCCCTCATTGCACTGTAAACATCTAAATTTTACCAAATATGTTTAGTTAATTTCTACTCAAAATATCCCATCAAATTTAAAATAAGACATACTCACTTAAAGAGTAACTTGTACTGTAATTGATATATAAGAAGTGATTTATTGGCAATAGATCATTTTCACTTGTTCTATTGGCAGATTTGATTTGCTTAATTCAAACAAAAAAAGTAACAATTATCTTGTAAGATTTCTTGACGTAAGATCTATTGTCTATAAATTTGTTATTTATATCTCACTGACAATTTACTCTTTAGGTGATTATGACTTATTTTAAGTGTGATGAAATATTTTGACTAGAAATGAGAAAATGCTCTGAGTAAGATTTTGATTTTTACAATGTGCCAGTAAAGATAGACACCTTTTAAGGTAATGAAATGTGAAAGCTTTAAATCTTGTGCTGGGCACGAGGAAGACAAGGAGGTGTCAGTGCTGAGTTAGAACTTATCACAGCCCAACTTTGGATTCAAGGACTGTACTGAGCTTCACATTTTAGCCCATTTACTATTAATCAAATTTATGCTTGGGCATTTTCCAAAGCATGAGGTTTTAGTTTTTTTTCTTTCTCACAGTAGACAAACAATGGTGAATAATAGTTGTGTTTTAAACTGCACTCTTTGATGGGGTTCCAGGAGATACTCAAGTGTTAAATGAAACATGTTTGACTGTTACACAAAAGACTGCAAAAAGCTAAACCTGAAAAAAGCAAGAGAAACGTAAAGTCATCTCATGTTTTATTAAATATGTTTTCATATAAGGATAATCCTTATTATTGTCTGGTCATCACAAACTGTTTATTTTAAGATCAACTCAGCTACTGTCAGCAGAAGAATCTTTTCTAAGGTATTAATTTCATTAATTATATTAATGTGCCTATGCCCGGTAATCCTTAAGCACCTGGCAACTGTAGAAGTTTTCACTAACCCATCTGACATTATCCCACAACATGAGTATGCTGTTGCCCATAAAGTTGGAATAAATAATTTTTACTTCTCATGAAATGATTATGGCAATGGGATTTATTCTTGATAGACAAAGTATAACTGAGGTTGAGTATGGAAGCATTACAACTGGTCACGTGTCATTGTTGATGTGTATAAATTTTAATAAAAAGAGGAATGTGTGTCAAAACGAAATTATTCCAACTTTATGGGCAACATTGTAATTACTTGTTTTCTCAACTTTTTCCACTTTGATCAAACATCACCATCCATGTTCTGAATATTTTGAATCCTTGAGCAGATTCACAACATTAGATTTGGAAATGTGAAATTTGCTGACAATATTTATTATTATAGCATACATACATCAATTAAAGAATCAGGCAAAAACATGCTTTGGAAAATGCTTTAGAGTATTCAGTCTAATGGGTTAGCGCATGTGAAACTACATTTATGGTCCTGCATAGCACTGAGATGAGACGTATTGGTCATATATTCCAAAATAATGTAAAAAGCAAAAAAAAAAAAGGAAAGAAACACCCATAAATAATTGAAAAAATGCTTCTACAGGCACTGGATGATAATCACCCTCTAAAACAGAAACATAATTAGCCCTAATGTGAATTGCAGTCTGATATAATAAACAAAATAAAAGCATACTAGTGTTAAATATTGTTGCAAAACAGCTACCACACAGACATGTTATGGTACGGTCTACTTCCTGTCGGAGGTGACACAGGTCAATATGAGTGTTGTAGGGGGGAAAAAAAGATATGAAATGCTCTAAAATTTATGATTGACTGTTTTTTTTTTTTCCTTGAGAATGTATTCTATTGTGAATGGGTGTGCATTGTGTGTTAATGGGAGAGTTTGACAATGTGTGTACAACAGGCATGTGTGTATGAGTGAGTGTGTGTTTTTGTGCTGGACGCATGTGGTGGAATAAAGACTGTGTGTATGTGTGTGCGTGTGTGTGTGTGCGTGTGTGTGTGTACGTACGTATAAGTGTGTGTGTGTGTGTGTGTATGTATGTATGTACTTTAGTCCATTTTGTAGAGGAATAATTTTAACGTTTGTGTTAGTCGGTTGTACCCAAAGAGAGAAACTGTAACGCAGTGTTGTGCCATTGTTTGGTCCATGAAACTCCAGTACTGAACAGATTAAATAAAACAGTAGCAGAAACCAGACTCCCATTGTCCCCTTTGTGTGTAAAACCTCTACATGTACACTGAAACAGATTCAGAGAAGCCCTTGGAAACTCATATCTACTCATTACATCTCTTATCTTTCCCTTAGATTTGACTGCACGTGCTGTTACACACAAGCACCTCGAATCACAGCAAATTAAGCTGACACTGCTAATATTGCTCTAATCTCAAACGACACAATCTGAGCAGCAGATCTGAATGATATATCAGAAACACTCATTATCATCCACAGTGAGAGGATTTTTTTTCCCCATGCTACATTTCTTAGCTGTTTTTTAGTCAGAAGGCAGAGGAAAAGGAGAATTTAATGTTTTATTTGCAATTAAACCTTTAAAAACCTTCAGTAAGAATTTTCAAGGGCAAACTTTGAATATATAAAGTAACATCAGAATTTGGGTGCTTACAGTTACATAATTAAGCAGGATTTAACATCTATTATTGTGAGTCCTGCCGCTTGTGTTCATTCTTCTACATTCTCTTACATTTTGGAGAAGTGTTGAGAGAGCAGTATTGATTTAAAAGTGCTTGTGTTATGTACAGATCCATTTTACTGATCTCTAGGGGGATATTCAGCATACTGTATTCATATATATATATATATTATCTACTAATATTATCAGTATTATTATTCAGCAATTATTTATATCTATTTGATTTACTTCATCAAAGCCTAAAATGATCAGCCTCGATTTTTTTATTTTTATTCCCTGCCCCAATTATTAGTTGAATTCATACCAAATTGGGTTTATAGATTACCAGTGATCCAAAATAGATGTCATTCCATTTTGTGAAAAATGTGTTAAAGTCCAGGCTCTTTTCAAGGGTCGTTCCAAGTTGGTGGAACAAGAGTGTCCCTGCAGAAATTATCTCCTGTCCTAACACTTTCAAACATTCCATTCTGAATGTGTTACCGTATTTTCTGGACTATAAGCCTCTACTTTTTTTCATATGTTTTGAACCATGAGGCTTATACTGTCCAAAGGTGCGGCTATTCTGTGGATTTTTTATGGTGTAAGATAGCTGTCAATAGATTCGTATCAACAGGTTGGATACCCGTGTCAAAAAAAAAAATACAAGTACGACTTAAAAATTACAAGTATGACTTACAGTTTGCCTACGACTTCCCACAAGTGACGTAACTTTCAAAATACGTCATTGCTTGTTGAGAAAAGAAACATCGATCCGGCCTTAAGGTGAACCCCCCATGTGAACCCGTTTTCATTTCATGTCGCTTTGACGTCTCTGAACTATGACATATATCCTTTAAAAATAAGAATGAGTACTCTTAAGTGTAGCGAAAAAACTCATCACATTAAAATCCTGTCAATTCTTCGCACCGAGGGATTTTGTGGCAAACCATTATCCTCAGAGTGGAGTCAGAAAATGACGTTTGGGACATCACGTGATCGTTCTGGACCAATCGAGTTGCCGATTTAAAAAAAAAAATGTTTACAATAGACCAGCCTGCGTGATTACGGTCACATTAGGAGAAAAATTCTCCCAAACCCCCTCCCAACCGGGCCAAATGCCTTCTATGTCCTAAATAGTGCTTTATATACATCACTTAGACAATAATGTATATATGTAGTATATTGAAGTGTTTTTATTATTATTATTTGAATAAAAGTAATATATTTATTATTATGATTATGATGATGATGATTATGATTATGATTATGATTATGATTATGATTATTATTATTATTATTATTATTATTATTATTATTATTATTATTATTATTATTATTATTATTGTTATTATTATTATTATTATTATTATTATTATTATTATAGTACAAAATATGGTGTAATGGCAAATGACCAGGACTATTCATCTGTTAATTCTCTTAGGCAGATCAACTGTTAAAGAATTTGCTTGAAAAACATAGAGTTTATGATCGATGTTTTTTTTTTATCAACAAGTAATGCCTGTGGATGTGGTGATGACGTATTTGGACAGTTACGTCACTTGCTAACCCTAACCCTAAACCCAGCTGTAAGTTGTACTTGTAAAGTTTGAAGTCATGCGTGTAATTTTTGAAGTTGTACTTGTAATTTTTAACAAATACGCACGGGTTTCCAATCTGTGGAGACGAATCTATTGACAGCTATCATAATTTTTATTTCACCGCTAGGGGCGCTCTAACCGGAATTAGAATTAAAACTGCTGAGAACAATATATGCAAAGAAGAATAACCACTTTTTCTTTCGCAGATAGAACACGGACGATAAGTTATCAACTGTTAATTATTTTTATATCCCCACCCATTCATCATGGAGACAGATGTGATGAAGCACTGCTGAGGTTGTTCAACTCTGACACAGAATAAGACGACTTCATGGGGTTCAGTGAAGGTAATTAAAGTGATTTGTAATTTAAAACACGGAAAAAATGAAGATAAATATGGTAGATACTGTTTTTTTTCTCTTGGTTTTGTTCCATTTTAATCAGTAAAGTTGTTAAGGTGTTAAAAGACACTGCAAGGGAAAAAATGTGTTCAGGTACATGTAACTACATTTACAGTTCAAAATACTTCTGTGCATGCAATAAATATCAGATTTTTCAACATAGATATCTGCGGCTTATAACCCGGTGCAGCTTGCATATTCTTTTTTTTAATTATATATATTTTTTTAAATACAGTGGATGCGGCTTATATACAGGTGCAGCTTATAGTCCAGAAAATACTGTATATGTATTATATTGTTTTACTTGGTATTCTTACTTCACTGTTTTTACTTGTACAGCTGTGTTGTTTTTGGTTTGTCTGTCAGCAACTTCAGGCAAAAACTACTGGACCAATTTCCTGAAATTTTTCTAGCGATCTACTTTGACAGAGTGCTTTTCTAGTTTTTAGAATGTAACCCCCATGATAAATGAGGGACCACTGGTATACAGTATTTTTGTTTATTTTTCAGTATGGCATGGTTGGACCTCTACACTCTTCAGAGGGATTTAAAAGTGGGTGTACTCAATACAGACTGAAACATAAGTAGGTATATACTATATATGCTCTGGACTACACCCCTGCTGTGTTTTAGTGAACTGAGCTGAGTGTTTTTCTTAATCAGCTGTTACCTTATGAAGTAGTAAAAGACAGATGCCACCTTTCTAAACTCTATCCTTGCTTTATTTTTTGTTTTGTTTTTTTAAGCTTGTTTATAGAACGTGATCATCAGAAGTCGTAAACTGTATTTACTCAGCTGTAAATGGCCTGTAACTCTGAACGAGTCCCCAGCCTGTTTTGGTTATTACTGTACATCCTCAGTTGCTTTGCTGTTGGTCATTAATCATATTTGACAGGCAGATCTGATATTTTCTACGTGATCTTTCCACAACATCCAATCAGCAGCAGGCATCTGCAGGCAAATGTGACTGTGCCAGATGCTGAGATTACTCTGCCTTCACTATCTTGTTGCCTCTCCCCCATCAGTCGGTGTACTGAAAGTTCACTGGATGTGAAGAGATAAGGACAAAATATGAACTGATTGTGTCTAATTACACATGGATCTGCTACACATAGGGCTTTGTAAACATGTGCAAAACATGTAACAAGTCTGCAAAATACTTTGTGTTGTGTTTATGTTTTGAATTTTCTGACTGATTTGATGGGGGAAAAATGTTTGTGGAAGATCAGTGAAAAATACGTATTACAGTTCTGAAGGCATTTTCTGAATCCTGAGGGGGTCTGTTTAGTTTTCAAAGAGAAATATAGTAACAGTTTTTAAGTTGTTCAATAAAAACAACTATTAATAATAATAGTTATTTTCTTTTCACAGTTCAAGGAAAATATAAACTTAGTATTTACAATATATGCATCTTTCACACATACAGTACACACATGAATGAATGCACACACACATTAAATATAGCTACAAAAATGTTTGACAATGTACACATGCAATGACACCATATATAATTTGTACCTATACTTAAACTAGATTTGCTTTCAGCTCTCTGAAGTGCGACCAATTTGGTTGCACATGTGACCTAATTTCTCAAAAGTGAAACTAAAAATATTTGGGGTCGCACCGGTGCGACCAGCCCTTGGGAAGAAAAATGTCCGCAACTCTACAAGTCTCCTGGGCTGTGTCCCACTCCCTAACCCCTATATAGTGCACTATATGGGGACCACGCCATTTTGTAGGGGTGTCTGAATCGTTAGTCAACTATTTATAATCACTATATAATGCACTCCATCTATCCCACAATCCACCACAACATGTAGTGGACGTCGATGGTCACTAACTACAGCATAGACATAGACCCAGCAGTGAACATAACCACCCATAAGCGATGACAAGCCATGGAGCCGCCATATTGGAGTGGTGATACGTTCCATTCAGTGCAATGGGGAGCTTAAGGTTCCACTCCTTCCGGGAGGCTCATGGGACCTGAGATCAGAAAATTAATGAATGGTATTCATTGGGAAATAACATGCTAAAATCTTATCTGGTTTATCATGTGCAGTGAATCACACACATGTTGTACCTTATTCTGTTAACCAACGTCAGATTGATTTGTCCAGAATCCAGGATCTATTCCAGATCATCACCAAAATCGAATCATTTGTTCCTTGTGACACTCTCAACGCGTCATGAAATTTTCATCAAGATCCATCCATAACTTTTTGAGTTAACTTGCTACTGTAACTAACAGACAAAGACAAACAAAGTGGCAAAAATATAACCTCCTTGGCGGAAGTAATAAGGGAAGACAAAATCAATGTTTAGAGAAGTGAGGTAGGAACCATTTCTGAGTCATTTATCATTATTGTTTTGTATCCCAGACTTCTGTTAGAGAAGACACTTGAATTCAATGTGTCCACATACTTTTGTCCATCCAGGTTTTATGGGCTTGGATCCTTACGTTCAACTCTAAACCTTCAAGTGAACATAAGCAAACAAGACCTCTGTCAGGCTGAGGAGTCAACTGCAGAGTCTTTGGTCACTTCTGCAAACCCTCCAGTGTATTTGTACATTTCATCTACAGGACAATTCAAAGTGTATTATATAAAATGGGGTCGACCCAGGACACGCTGGAGGGATCATATCTGTCGGCTGGCCTGGGAACACCTCGGGATTCCCCTGGAGGAGCTGGCTGAGGTAGCTGGGGTGAAGGAAGTCTGGGCTACTTTGCTGAGGCTGCTGCCCCCACGACCTGGACCCGGATGAAGCGGGAGACGACGAGTATGAGTATGAATAGTATTATATAAAACACAAAAGCATCACAGGACATGCATGAAAATAAATTTAAAATGAGAGAAAGTTCAAATACAAGACAATTATATTAAAAATTTAAATATACATTAAAACTGTCAATAACTTCATTTTTTGTTTTTTCTCATATATATATATATATATATATATATATATATATATATATATATATATATATATATATATATATATATATATATATAATTTGCATCTGTTTGTCTGATGCAGCCACATCTTTATAATATTTGAATTTGTGTAAAATTGTAAGGGTATACACACATTTTTCCACAACTATATGTACAACAGTGCAAAAAACAAAGCTCCGAAAAGAAAAATAAGTAAATAAATAAATAAAACCATATTGGGGTCCAGACAACTTAGTATATCAATGAATGAAAAATAAACGGTCAGTTTAGATACAACCTAGTGTGGTTTTTCCCTCAGACAGACAGGTGTCTATCTTGCAGTAGGTATGTATCCACCTCCTCACAAAGACAGAGCAGTTAAAGGTAAAGCCTCCATTCCACACACTTCCTCTAACGTCTGTTTCTACTGGGTCACTGTAAGCAGCTGTGGGTTCTTCTATAAACTTTTTAAAATCTTTTTGTATACATTTGTATTGTTTTGTGTTCCAGTCTTTCTTTGGAGCATTTTCTGTTGCAGCTCCAAAGCTATGGAACAAACTACCACTGCACATTAGACAAGCCTCTGTCTGTCTGATTTTAAAGCAGTTCTTAAAACCCACTTATTCTCCTTGGGCTTTTATATCATCTAGGATGTTGATTTCATGTGCATGGATATTTTAATCTGGAGTAGACAGTCTGTGTATTTATTTATTCCCACACCAGACCTTTCTGTGTGGAGTTTGCATGTTCTCCCTGTGTCTGTGTGGGTTTTCTCTGGGTACTCTGGTTTCCTCCCACCATCCAAAGACATGCACTGATAGGTTAACTGGTTAATCTAAATCAGGGGTCAGCAACCCTGGTCCTAGAGTGCCACTGTCCTGCATGTTTCAGATGTATCCCTCTTTCAACACACCTGATTCAGATGATCAACCCGTCATCAATCTCTGCAGTAGACTGATAATGACCTTCAGGTGCTGAAAGAGGGAAACATCTAAAACATGCAGGACAGTGGCAGACCCCTGATCTAAATTGTCCATAGGTGTGAATGTGAGAGTGATTGTTTGTCTATATTTGTTCAGCCCTGAGATGAACTGGTGACTCATACAGGGTGTACCCCACCTTCACCTATTGTAGCTGGATTATGCCCCCAGTGACCCCATGACCCTAGTGAGGATAGAGCGGGTTCAGATGACAAGTATTTATTTATTTCATTTTGTTTTTATCTTCATTTAAAAAAATATATATATATTATGTTTTATTGTGTTTGTTGTATTGTACATCAGTTTGTAAATCTGCTGTTGTTTAAATTTCTGTTCTACAACTAAAAATGGACTGGATTGGATTATTCATCCTGCAGGAGTGGACAGTTTTGCTCACTATATGGATTCTTACTTGTCCAGTAGGTGGCGCACTCACTCCAACTTCTGCTTCTGGAAGCTTCTCTATGTGAGTGTGACTTCTGTGCATGTGTTTGTTTGAGTTCCAGATTGTAGTGTGTTTGTTTATTTAGTTCATTAACAGCCCCAATCCCAGTCCAATTACCTGCAGATAAACAGGAGCAGAGGTGGTGTGATATGCTGTAATTTGACTGATTATGTTTTACGCAGCCAGTGCATGAAGCTGAATAAATCTTTTATTTTCAGTTTGTTGGACGTCACTAAGTGACACAAATGGCTCATCTTTTTACATGTCACACATATCAACTCATTATCCACATTCTACTTGTCCCGTATTCCCTCATATTTTAACTTCATTTGTGTGTGAACAAGAAAAAGAGTAATATGAAATCGGTCCACTTCCACTCACTCTCTTGGAAATGACAGGTTTCTGTACCAATGTAGAGAAAATGACAAGATTCTGCAGAAATTATATAAAGTTCAGAAAAGTGACAGCTTTCCTTCACTGGTAGATGACAGTGGAATGGCTGAAATGTAGAAAAATGACTGAGCTGCTCAGAGTTGACCACAATGCAAGACCGTAAGAGAACTGGTGGAGTAATTCACCACACGTTAAACAATGAGGAATTGATCAAAATGAGTTATTTTTACACAAAATCCCTAAAAGATCCAAACCAGAAACATCCAGTTTGTGTCATATGAGCTATTTTCAGTCAAATGTGGGCGACAATTCCAGATATTTTGCTCCACTTGTTCACTTATAACTGAGTAAGTATGGCCATGAAGGGTTACATTTGAGCTGCATGTAAGGGTCACAATTGAATATGTGCACAGTTTCCATGGTGGCTCTACATGCGTTTAGCTATATTACAATCAGAATGAAAGATCTGAATATCTTGTATAATTTATTAGTCACACTATTTATCATACTGCATTTATGTTTCATGTTATTTGCAGTACCTAAATTCTATGTTTAAGAAATATCTTATTTTTGTAATAATTTTTTATTAAATAGCTGTGCCTTACTCTGATATTTGGTTTTATTTTACTGATATTTCTTGTTGTTTTACTGATATGTGTTGTTTGTCTGTAAATTCTTGCACTGAACCTGAGAGCTCTACCTTAATTTCATTGTACTGAGCACACTGACAGTGAAGTGATGCTGATTCTGATATGGGTAAACACATCTGGATCACCATGGAAACTGCGGACAAACCCACCTGGGACCCTTAAATGCAGCCCAAATGTAACCTTTCTGGGGCCCACATGGACATATTGATTCACTTGGCTTATACATTTTTTAAAAATGTGATTATTAATTTTTCTTTGAATGCTTATGTCCATTAGAGCAGTTCATTTGTGTACTTCCCTATACTAGGAACCTTGTCATTTGGGTTAGAAAAGAAGTGTCCTATGTTGTATGATTGTATTCTAGTGGTTTGTGTGTGTGTGTGTGTGTGTGTGTGTGTGTGTGTGTGTGTGTGTGTGTGTGTGTGTGTGTGTGTGTGTGTGTGTTTATTACCCTTGCTGCATGCACACCGAAGTTGTTTTCTAAAGGCTCGTTTTCACATTCATATTTAAGTACAGAATGCATTTATTTAGGCTTCCTTAAATGTTTCTCCATCCATTGAAATAATCCGCGTTTCTGAGTTGGTGATGAGTCTGTGGTGTGTTTTCACCCAGTTAGGATTGATGCATTTGTTCAGAATACAAATGTCAAAACAAAAATAACAAAACACTTAAACACAACAGCTAAGACATGCAATACATACTGGAAAAGGAGTGAGAAGAACTTAAAAGCCCCCATCCCTTCTCCATAAGATACAATAAGATGAGATAAGATAAGAAAATATCATCCTTTATTAGTCCCACAGTGTCGACATCCCCACGGATACAGCAGCAAAGGACAGTAAGGATACAAGCTTAATTTACAGTAAAGAACAGTATACAATATAATGTACAAAAGGAATAGAAGTACAAGAAATGCGACATGTACAATGTTAAAAATGACTCATGTGTAATGAGGTGTGGCATTCTGTACAGTGCTATGACAAAAGTGACAGTGTGCGAATAAGGTAAGAGGACCCTGTGTACTGTATGTGCAGTAGGATCCAGTCCTGGTTGTTCAAATGAATAAAATAATGAATGAATAATTGATAACAATAATATTCTTCCCAGGCTATAAGCATATCTATACTATAATGTGTCTGTTACTTATCATTAAATCGTTGTGTTTCTGGTTTTATATCATATTAAATGTGATTTTGTGTGGCCGGGATAGAGCTTTGTGGACCTCCTCCTTTTCTGTTCCTCCGGTGTGATACGGTGGGTATGAGTGACATCCGGAAGAGGGGGAGAGAGAGAGAGAGAGAGAGAGAGAGAGAGAGAGACGCTTCACCGGTGCGCCACGGGGTGCGCATTCAAACTGACCAGCGCGTCTCTTCCACAGCACCCAGCATCCTCCTCCTCTGTCCACATCTAGCAGCAGCAGCAGTAGCAGGTAGGTTTTCATTTTGGTCTTTTCTTAGATGCACATATGCAGATATTCTTGTTTCATAAAAAACAAAAAAAAAAGACCGAAGCACAGATTTGCATTGAACCCGCACACGGCGCAGCGCATTCATGTGGGTACGAAGCCCCACGTGAATGCGTTTTTTCTCCACATGTGAGAAGGTTCCTGCGCTCGCTTGAGTAGTCTGGATTTTTTTTTTTAATAAAGACACGCATATTCCACTGGTGTTAGGTTTTTCCAGCAGCAGGGCTCACCGGAACGCTTTAATGTTAGATCAGGTTTCAGTGGCACCGCATCCAAAGGGCAAAGTGTTCCAGTCCAGTCCAGACTTACTGGAGCTTCCAACTAACACACTGACAGTTGGTGCAGCCTGTGGGACCACCTGGCTCCAAAGTTTTATTACAGTTGACTTAAACAGCGCGCAGACTGCGGAGGCACAACTTCTGAGAGGAAAGAAAACTTGGGCAAATGTGCACGAAACTGACAATTCACACGAGCATTTGATAATCTAGCAGAAGGTATGTCTATGCTGATTTGAATTTTTAAAAAAAATCCCAATTATGCTTGAATGCACCAGAAAAATAAATAAAGAGATAGGATAAAGGATAGATCCGAGTCAGGGATGAAATCAATTATATTTTTTTAAGTTCCCAAAATTGACCCGCATGGAGATTCCTGCATTTTATGAAGAATTCTGGGTGAAAATCAGAACAACACACACTAAGATGAGGATAAAACAGCACAATTAGTTACATTTACATTTTCTGTGTGCCTAAGTAAATGAACATAGTTAATACATTTGTGTACATGTAACTTCACTGCACATCACTTTTATATTTGAAGCTGACCTGAGGCTGGAGATATTGAATTTTCTGCATTTTGCAAAGAATTCTGGGTGAAAATCAGAGCAGCACACTCTAAGATTAGGATAAAAGAGGCAACTTAAGAGCATTCAAATTCCTGTTTCCCTAAGCAGATGAAAACAGTTGATAAATGTGGGTAAATGCACTGAACATCAGTTTTTCTATTTGTTCCGTCATAGTACTATACACTAGAGCCGCTGATAGATCTGTGTGACGGAGGCTCTGTTCCTCAAGGATGAGACCGGCTCAAGGGCCCGAGAGGCTCATTCAGAGACCCATTACTTGTAGCCACTGTCAGATCTGACATCATTACATCATTTGTTATTGTAGGGTCTCAGGTCCCATGTCAAACACTCATAGGTCTGATGTTGGAAAATGGATCATCCTTAAAGTCAGCAGCTGCCAGTTAAAGTGTGCACATAAAAAATGAGTGCATGTTAAATGACCTTTATCCTAGTCTGTGATGTTGTAAATATTCTGTTCTATATTTAATTTTATGTAGCAGTAATGAAAGGTTGTTTTCTCTGTTAGGGATGAGAATGTGAAATGCCCCTTTTTTTTAAAAAAACAAACACTTATAAACATTTTAATTCAATGTTAAACAAGGTTTTTTCAAAAATGCTCAATAAGGTTATTCTGAGAAAAAAAAATCCAGGCACCAAATATAACTATGGTGTCATGAATTGAAGTGGAATTTTCATGATTGTTCATTCTTATGTAGATTCCTTATTTTCTTGATTTGGCTCCGTGTGAGTCCTTTTTTTTTTTTTTTTAAGTGTGTATAATTTATACCTGCTCAGGTATGGTCTTATCAGGACCACTCTGTGAAGTTCTCCAGCACATCAGCATTATGTGGCAGAGGTTCCTCGGTGCCGGTTGCTCCAGGTTTTGGAATGAGAGCAGCTGGAAGAGGGAGGTTTGAGGAAACGGTGAATAAGGCTGCAGTTCAATTGAACAAGTTCTACTACTGGCTTCTTTTGATAGATAACTGTGAATAGAGACAAAGCTAAGGCTGTTTTCAGATAAAATGGTGGCTTTAGTCACAAACACAAACCTCAATTCTTCCCGTTATGGCTGTATTTGTTCTGACTTGCATTTTTATGAACTTTTCTCAAACATATCACATATCAAACTCTAACATTAGAGCATTAATAAATTACCATCCGTAACCAGAAGGGGTCTTCACCTCAATATTATGTCTTTTATCCCATTGTCTTTTCAGTGTGAATCTTCTTAGTCTTTAGAGATCTAAACATTCCAGGTATTTGTTCCAGTTCAAATGATATTTTTCTGTTTTCCTCCATCCTATAGGACAAGGAGTGACTGTGTTAATACAGGAGTTGGATTTGGTTCAGTATTTGTTTAGGTTTTTAGACTTTAAACCAGGAAACTGTTAGAATAACCTGTACTGTATTTCATCCAGTCCACCTTGTCTCTTCTGTGCAGGATGCGTTTTAACTGTCTCATCCTCTCGGCGTTTTGTTTCTAGTTTTAGACAATGACAGATGACTGAAGCTGCTGCTAGTGCCCTGAGCAGTAAGATGAAAAAAAGGACAATTATAATCTTTTAACCACAGGCGTGAGTGATTGGTAGGTTAAGAGTGCGGAAAGGACAGTATTGTATTTTTTGGCAGAGGTAATAGGTCTGACTTTACAGCTGGCCTTAGTATTTGATAGTGTTGAGGTCTGTTAACCAATTATATAAGGGTTCAAAACCTCAGATTTACTTCATCTGATCTTTTTTTCCCCATCCATATAAAATAGTCCTGCAGAAAAGAATAAGAAGACGGATGTTATCGGCCTGACTGCACAAAGCTGAACACTGACAGCAGTTTCTATAAACACTTAACATCTTTATGGATTAAAACAAAGAGAAGTTACAGATGCAAATAAATACTGATTTTTGTTGCACGTTGGAATTTGAGATGAATTTGACTAATAGGAAATGTTAAAGATTTGTTTTTAGGGGGGTTTGGTTGGCTTGATAAAACGTTGTCAGACACCAGCCCCAGGCACAGATGTCTTTGTTGATACAGATATTCAACTGGCGTGTGCATGCAACTGGATCTCCAGGTGGAATATTCTGACATTTTGATGAAATCAAATCACTTATTTCTATTGTACAAAATGTAAAACTTCAAACTGTGAAGACTTATGGGCTGAAGAAAATCATGATCACCTCAGGTTTTATGATACTTGGCTTTTGTGTTGATTTATACTGTTTTATTTTAGCTTTAATTCTGTACATTTTAATGCACCGCTTCTATCCATTCAGATTCATTCAGTATTTTTTCAGTCAAACCACAGTGATTATATTGTATTAATGATAATGTTAAAAAGTAAAAAAAAAAAAAAAAAAAAAAAAGGCATTGTGTGCTGAAGAACAGTTCCTAATACTTTTCATTACTCAGGAACAACCAGCAGAAGTAATTGTTAGTCACAGTCCTGATTTTCAGATAGAAATAGCAAAAATAAAATAGGAGTTGAGTTCAGTTAGGTTCACATTGTCTACGAGAAATCACCCAGATTTCCTTTTCTTATTTGTCACACATATGGAAAACGAGTCAACTCTTTTTTCCATATGTCTGGCAAATAAGAAAAGGAAATCTGCAAAATATGAGTTTCTAAAATCTGATGTATTTTTGAATTGACCTCAAATCAGATGTGGCACTAATATGTTATTTGAATGTGAGTAAATAGAATCAAACACTACAGTATGGATTGTTCTTTTTGTTACTTACAGAGCATTTGCTGTTAATACTTGTACAGTTTTCCTCAAATCCAGGATCTGAGCATGTCTCTCACCACTGAGTGTATTTTACGTGATACATACGAGTGCATTTGGCCCAGTGTGTTTCAATGTCCCAGCATCTGCTAATGCATCTCTCAGTTTCACACTGGCAGGATGAACGGCTGTCACCGTCTCATTTATGACAACAGAAACACATTAAAATATGCACGCACTGGCCTGAATACACATCAACCTACGTGCACACGAAACACACACACACACACACACACACACACGTTACAGTTTGGGCTCCTGAATCACATCCACCAACCATGCTGGGATTTGCCCGTGACAAACAATGGCGGTGTGAAGTGTGAAGTGTGTATCTGTCACGTCAGTGTGCTGTCAGTGTGTGAGGTTGCAGTGAATGAGGAATTGAGATGGCGCGCCGACATCGCACCACAGTCCACGCCGACTTTGCCAAAGCCGCCTGTCCCCAAATTATCACCTCGGTCTCCCAGCATCCCTGTCATCTCAGCACCTCTCAGCAGCTCTGCTCTCTCCCAGCAGTCGCCAGAGCCTCTGAAAAATGAGCTGCAGAGCTGAATCCAGTGCTAATGGGCAACACACACACATACACGCAGGCCTCACACTCCAGGGACAGCCAATGCAAGGATTTTATCTGTTTAGTTTATTTTTTCATACCTCTAGAGGAAAAGCTCAAATGAAAAGAGCTGGACGGGAAACCTGAAATATTAGAAGAAGAAGAAGAAGAAAAAAAAAAAGAAACCCCCCAAAGTAAATTCATAAATAATAAATCATTTGAGGTGTGGAACTTCAATCTGAAGCCTGGTTAACATTATACATACCATCCGTTTTTCATTTAGGCTCCTATTCAAGGTGAAAGTGTTGTGTTCCTGCTGCCTGTGCGGCTCCAGTGTTAACATTAAGTTAAACATGTGATTAACTGTAGCTGGAGGGGATGCAGCACTTGCCAGTAAGCTTTACTGAAACACTGCAGTCCTGTCACTGAAAGCTGTACACTGCCAACAAATCTGTGACGAATCTGTGATCTGGACTTTGTATAGTTAGTAGGGGCGTAAGAAAATATCAGTTGCACAATATATTGTGATATTTAATTTCTCAATATTTAAGACCAAGGTGATATTCTGAACTTTAACATATAGAGCTCCTCCTGAGTCAAATTAAATGTGTAATCTCTTCTATTGTATATTTAGCAATGATTACATTGACATTTTTATTCATTGTGTTTTCTTGTGGAAACAAATGTAAATAGAGTTCGGAAATAATAAAGTTTACTTCAGTCTAAACCCTTTCAGCTGCATTGTATCTGGAACAATGATGTGTTTTTTTGTTCACAGAAATGAATGACAAAATAAACTATTACTATTATTACTGCTACTGTATAATTATTTTTAAGTATTTATTCAAGGAGAGACATAGTTGCAATTCACCTTTGTTTTTGTTTTTGTTTATTGAGCTCTTTTATTTATAGAGCAGGATCTTAAATAGTTATCCCTGTCAAACTTTATTTATTATTTATTTGTTTATATATATATATATATATTATGTGTGTGTTTTTTGTATTGGTAAAACTCTATGTTATATCTTTATCCGAATTCTGGACTTTTAAGTTTTCACAGAAGGAACTTGTGTGATCCTGTTCTGATCAAATAAAAATATGTTTAGTATTTATGGTGTTATAACATTTTTCAGGAAATAATATATATTGTGATTAGTATCGTGATTTCTATCGTATTGCTAGATTCTTGCTAATACACGCCCCTAACATTCAGCGTTCTGCTTTATGCATTTCCCTTTACAGATCACATTTAATTTTATATATATATATATATATATATATATATATATATATATTATGTTAGATTTTTAAAGGATTCCAAAATGGTTCCTTCTGTAGTCTGCAGCATGTTCCCCTGCATCTAAATATGAGCTGATAGGAGCTAATTATATCAATCAATAATAAGTAGTCATTTCTTTACTTTATAGTTTGTTATACAGACAGCAGAATAAAGTAACGCCATGTAATAGAAAATGTTCTCAAAAGAAATGTAAACTTCTTTGTTCACAGAATGGGCATGAAATGGAAAGAGTACTGATGATATTGAAAAGATATCTTATAGTTTGTGACACATGATATATGAAGGTGTTCATCATCTTGTATATTTTATGTATTCCCCTTAAGTCTCAAAACCTTTTACTGATGCCTTCAACTTTCTTTTCTCTTTAAATTTAAAGCCCATAACAATTTAAAGACCTTTATGAAATGGACAAAACTAGCAAATATTCACATTTAACCTGAAATATTTTGACATTCTCTGCGATTTAAACATGAAATAGTTGCAGATCTAAGTTTCTCATGTCATCTGTCCTCTGTTCTTCTCAGGTGCAGAGAAGCTAAAGAGCAGAAGAAGAAGAAGAAGAAGGAGGTGGAGGTGATGTTCTCTGCTCAGCTCACTGTGACCGTGAGCCCAGTGAGGCTGTGATCATACCAGGACACCTCCCAGACGCCTCTCTTCAGGCCACAACAATAAATATCCAGTCTCACCACCCTCACACCTCACTCTCCTCCTCCACCCGCCATGGCCTTCACCCTGTCAGAGATCATGGCGGCGCGGCGGCAGCAGCAGTCGCAGGCTCAGTCTCACACCCAACGCAGCAGGTCAACGGTGGAGGTAGATGAGTACAGCACCAATCCCACTCAGGCTTTTACCTTCTACAACATCAACCAGGGACGTTTCCAGCCACCACACGTGCACATGTGAGTAAAGAGGCTCAGGTTCATTTGGATATTTACTGTAAAGGAGCAAACCACCCTCGTTTACACTCAGAGCCGACAGTATTTACTTTCGTCTCTATTGACTTTTCATCTTCTTTGATTATTTTCCCATATGCGTCTGGCATATAGTAACATTATTTAAACATTTTACCTGCATTTATTTCATCTAGATTTTTTTTTTCTAAACCAGTTCATGTATTATCCTTTGAGTGAAGCAGCTCTTTAAGCAAATGATGCACAAATGAACCACAGTATAAAAAATATTTCACACTCAAGTATTCAGGCCTTTCAGAATAAACCTCAATTAATTTCATTTAAAAGAAGTGAAATAAGAACAGAATGTTATTGAAAAATGAAGAGGCTTCAGTGCTCTCTACACCACTTCACAACTTATTGACAAAAATCCATTGAGAGAAATTTGTGCTTATGCAATTGATGTGGATTGATGGCATGGTCACTTATACTGATGTAATTCTGACTTATTGTCAAATTATATAATGTCTGAAGCTTCAAAATGCTCAAATGATTTATAAAATCATTAACCAGCTCTTGGTGGGTTATGTTAAATTTTGTGAATTATTGATGTAATTAACCATGATATCTGAACTCTTCGTTTGTTATAATATTATTAGTGTTTGTCAACAACTGAAGTACCAAAAGATAAATTATATAATTGATAACAAGTGATGCCAGGCACATCCAACCCCGCTCCTCACAAATGTTTTACCTGATGTGTACACACTGTAAGAAATGACCATAGAATTAACAGCAAAATGTTGTAAAATTGCAACATAAATAAACTGTAAGTGAAAATACAATGTAAAGTTGTTTATTTGAGAAGATTTTCATGCTAATGATTACCGTAAATCAAATATATAGCTGTACTTTTTACAAGAAGAATATAGTAACAAAATCACATTTGTATCTAGAAATTATGTATTTCTATTGTTTTGACAAAATAAAACAGTACATTTCAATTTAATTTTCAATTCAATTTTATTTATAAAGTCCCAAATCACAAGAAAGTCATCTCACAGGGTTTTACATAAACACAATCAACTACAGAAATAGATAAAAGGTCCCAAGCTCCCCTGTCCTTTGACCCTCCTCAGCAAGAAAAAACTCCAAAACCCAGTGAGACAAAGAAGAAATCTTGAGGAGAACCACAGTGAAGGAGAGATCCACTCCAATGGACGGACAGACTATAGATGAACGTCTATTTGTAGATGAAAGAGAGGGAGTGGGGGGATAAAAACAATGTGGTGCCATTGAAATTGCAAAACCACCAGGTTGAAATAACAGCTTTTTTGTTTTGTTTTAGATTTTAAAAAAAAGTGACACAGAAGTAAATATTTAACAATTTAAGATTTTAAATATGTAAAATAACAGGTAGGTGTGGTTCAGATGGTAGAGTGCATCCTCAAATAACCAAAGGGTTGGTAGGTTGAATCGTAACTCTAACTCATATCAAGGTGTCCTTGTAAAACTCTGAATACTCTGAACCCTAAATGTAAATGTCTACCAGTTTAGACCTGGGGGCTTTAAAACTCACTATGAGTACCTGCAGGTCTGTGTAAGTACCAGCCCATTTACTGTAGGTATTCATTGTTAAATCTATATGTTTAAAATATTAAATCTATATGTTACTCTGTAAATATGTTTAGGGTTTGAAGTGTTTTTACTGGCAACCACAGCTGCCAGTTTTTTCCCCTGTAAAAAGCATTGGAATTTTTTTTTTACAGTGCATCTCTTACCATTTTGAAAAACTATTTTTTGTGACATTGACCTTAAAATGCAATGAGGTTTATTCTGGACCATCTTGCACCTTTCCTGAAAAATGTCATGGAAATTGGTCCAGTAGTTTTTGTGTAAAATTAACAAACAAACTTAACAAAAACAAAACAATACCTCTGCTTCCCCTTCGGGAGCGGAGTAATAAAACTGAACTATTTTGCTCAAGATAAATGTAACAGAGTCTTAGATAAACTTTTTGTTTTATGCACTTGGGCTGAAAAGTAAATCAGACCTCTGTTTTAAAAAGGTTTATCTTAGCTGCGGGTCTCAAATCCCTAATTAATTAAAAATCAATTATTTTAGGTGTATGTGTACACTATATTTATGCTCCCAGTTTTCTAAATTCCACAAATCAGACGTGCTTTATTTTACTGCTGAGGGAAATTTAACACTCCCTGTGTTTTCTTCTTTCCCATTTTTTTTTCAAATAAATGTATTTGTAATCAGTATCAGTGACTGGGAAAAATAAGTAATCAAAATATTTATAGGCTAAAACTTTTTAGCTTAGCTACTCTATCCCTGTTCATTACATTAGGAACACTTCATAGGCAGAGGAGGCGGGGCTAAAAGGTTGTCTTTCATATCCCTCTGTATGCAATAGGACGCTACTACAACCAATCAGCGTACTCTTTAGGATAGACGCCGGAAAGTTCACGGAGAAAGATACGAAAGTTAAGAGAAGAAAGTTAATACTGACGAAAAAATTGTGGATTATGGAGCTTAACGACTGTTCTCGCTTCTCAAAAATAATTCAAAGTTTGTTGACGGTTTCTCACATTCTTCAATCATTTTGATAAAAGGAAATCGCCACCCGTTACTGTTCTTCTTCTATGGTTATTTCCGGTTGTTTCTCCGAATCATTGCAGCGTACCTTTGTTACACCCGCCCTCTGACTCCATACTTCACTCTGATTCGTCGGCCAGTTTCCGGGAAATCCAGCCAAAACTTACATTGAGCAGAACAAGACTACTACGGTAGCAAATTAGCACTGTGTTCCAAATCACGCACTTGTGCACTTCAGACGTTTCAATTGAGGGTATAGTGCTGTTCCAATCGCAATAGTAGCAAACGAAGTGCACAGTAAGTACCCTGATGGTGCATTTCTGTCAAAATTGTGTGGAGCAATAGACACTTCTCGCACTCACTGGGCGCAATTTTTACTACGTAACGGAAGAGGAGGGGCCACCACCACTCTTGAAAGATTAGAAAACATGGCGGCTGAAACACAGGCATAGGTGGAGACGGTGATACCGGCGGTACAGGCCTTCTGGAGGAAAGGGCTTATAAAAAGACAAAAGGAGGAAAATGCCGGTGTCCATTTTGTTTTCAAAGCTGGTCGGTATTTTGGCGGGCGATCGAGATATTTTGACAGCGCGATCGTCATTTCCGGTCAGTGCAGACGAAGAGTGTTTCACTCGGAACAACACTGTTCGTTAAAAATTCGTACACTATCCATGTACTGTGTAGTGTTCATAGTGTATGAAAGGAAGTGCACTACGGGGAGTGCGTGATTTGGAACACATCTTAGGTTTGCTGCTGCTAGGGGGGTCTAGACTGGTTAGGCTAAAAGCTTTTACTACTCTTTTTCATAAAAGATTATATGGACAGGAACGGTTGACCAGTGAATGACATGTCATTGGACAAGAATTTGGGAAATCCAGTATTTTCTTTCTAAAAGCAGAAATGCATTCTGACATTAAAATAGGCACATTACTTATGCTTTTTATTTAATAAAAGGTCAACATTCTTCTTAAAACTGCAGCAGCTGTGGGTTTAGCTGTAAAACCAGATGGAGACATCAATAATGGAATAACAGTTAAAGGCTTTCTGTTCTGAAACATTCATCTTTTCAAAGCAGGGTAATAAGTGTGACTACAAGTTTCAACTGTATGATTTAAGAACTTAAAATCATCTGACAAAGCACAGATTTTATACAAAGGCAAAATAAATGATGACACGTGGTTCTTAAAATTCTCAACGTTGCAACATGAAGCATAAAAAGGCCATGGTGTTGGTCAATTAGGTTATTTTATGATGTCAGAACCTTCAGTGTGAAATAGTTTTACAGGACATTTTGACAGAAGCTGAAAAACAAACAAAAAGTACAAAAGAGAAAAGAGGCGTAGATCTTTTTTTCAATGCATAACTGATAAAACACATGCTTTGTAACTTATATTATGCTAAATTAACCCTCTAACATACATGATTTCTACCTCAGTGGTTTTTATCTGCTGGGTTTCATCAGTTTCCATTTGCTGGTAACCTGCCACATGCTTTTAATAACAGTGCATTTTGCAATAAATGTATACAAATTTAATAACTTTATTTTATTTTTGTAATAAAGTAAAAAAAAAAATTGTAATAAACTGCTCCAATGCATTGAACACCTCCATTAAACAAAACGAAACAAAAATCTGAAACTTCCAGTACTTTATCTGTTAATGCAGCCTTTGAATAGTGTACTGATAGTAATTTGCTAAATACTTCTGGGCTAATACAGTGATACCAATAATAGGCTTAGCTTTGTACAAATACTTGAAAGTAAAATAAAATACAATTAACAAACAAATAAACTATATTTCAGAATCATTATTAGATAATGCACAATGTTATTACATTTTCAAGAAAATAAAAAAGTTGTAAGTGCATTTTGCAATCTTTTCCAAATGTAGTAATTTATTACACAATGCAGAAATGTGGCTTCATTACAAAATGTTATTTTACAAGAATTGTATTAAAAGATATTGCATTTAGGATTTTTATTATAAAATACACATTTATTACAAACCTGAAACGGTGAGGTCAATATTCCACACTGTGATATTTATATAAATAGGCAAAACATTCTTTAAGAGTTGTATTTCTATGTGGCTCCATAAAACATCCTGTACATTTTATAGATGCATATACAGTATATGTGTTTCTCCACTTCTCATCTCTTTATCTGTTATGGTTGGGTGTCAAGAAGGAGGAGGAGGAGGAGGAGGAGGAGGAGGAGGAGGAGGCAGGGCTGGGCACTGTTGTACCTGGAGGAGAGCTCACTAAAGTGGGCCACGGTTATTCACCAGCTCCCCTCTTCCCCCTGGAGACCTGGTGGATGTGCACACTCGCTGGAAATCCCACAGGACTCTGCTCTTTTTCTATATCTGCGCTTTATTCTTTTTCTATCTCTGTACATTTCTATTACTGTCTCTGTGTGTGCCGTGCTTTTATTGTGGCCTCTCGCTTCTCGCTGTGTCTCTTGTTGCCTCCTGTTCCTCAGTCTGTGGGGATGGTTTTCTGGTGGATACTAATTCAAACTTCTCTCACAGTCGGCCCCTCACCACACAGATTTTGCATACAGTGCTGTGTTTCTTCCTCCTGTATTGTTTAAGTGCACCAACAGCCGCAGTGACCTCTTTTTTTCCCCCCTTTATCCTGTTTCTTTAACTTTGTCTTCTGTTTTTTTTTTTTCTGTTTTTCATCCATTCAGGGTGGACCCGATGCCCCATGACACACCAAAACCGCCGGGCTACACTCGCTTTGTGTGCATCTCAGACACTCACTCCCGCACTGACGCCATCCAGATGCCGTATGGGGACGTGTTCATCCACGCCGGGGACTTCACCGAGCTGGGCCTGCCCTCTGAGGTCAAAAAGTTCAACGACTGGCTAGGTCAGCACCTTTGAAAGTTGTAGCTGTAGATCCATTATGATTTTTCTTTCTTTTTATTTATTTTTTGAGTATCTTAGAACAGCAATAAATCTAAATCTTTACTATTTACTAGTATTCTTTTTATGGCGAGTTCCAAGTAAGTGAGTAGTCTCTACATTTAACCTTTATCACAATGTAGTACAACATCATTCTCTCATTTCAAAAGGAAAATAAAAAAATACATGTTGCTACGACAATGAAGTCATCATATTTTGAGTCATATAATGAAAATAAAGTCATAATACAAAAAAATATTTATTGAAAATAATACACTTTTATTACATTAAAATTCTAATATTTTATTGACTTTATTTTTATTAATTTATTACATTAGCAAATGTTATGACTATAATCTTGTAAAAGTACATCATTTTCATTAAACAAGGGTTTCTTTTAACTACAACTTTTTTCACATTCGAATATTTATTCTTTAAACATTACGCCTTTATTCTCATAGTGACGAGTGTTTTTATTTTCTTACTGTATGTGGCCCTAATCATCGCAGATATCAGGTATTTTTCAATGTTTTAATTCACTGACCATGTTGCTGTTCTTAAAAACTCTGGATTAATTCAAAAGTTATTTAAAAACTTTGAAAACAGATAAAATAGTGACTTTTTTCACAAACCTATCATTAACTGAACATTCTAAAAACAACCTCTGTTGTTGGTCAAACTCCACGGGTTTGACTGGTGAATTAATGTTGCAGAAAATAGTGATGTTTCTATGTTCACTTGGTAGGGAGAGTCTGAACATCTAAATAAGACACATCAGATGCCACTTTAAAGCTGTGACTGTGGATTTTATTTAATTTGGTGTATTGTCAGGGTTAGTGGTTCTGCAGTGTTAGAACAGTAGATGCTTTTGGTCACTCACAGATCTTTAGGTCTTGAGGGTTACAGTAACTACAGAGGTGGAAAGTAACTAAGTAAAAGTACTTTGTTACTAAACTTAAGTAGACTTTACTTGAGTATTTATTTTTCTGACGAAGTTTTACTTTTACTCCCTACATTTTCATATAATTATCTGTACTTTATACTCATTACATTCTCAGAATAGACACATTACTTTTTCAAACTAAACAGATGTGACAGTATGAAAAATAAGTCACTTCAAAGGAAAAATCAGTGGTGAGAAAGTGTGACTTTATATATTAATTTTGATTTTTGGCTCATAATTTTGACTTTTTATTTCAAATTTTTAACCTTTTATCTCACAATTTTGACATTTTCTCTTAAAATCATGCATTTGTTCAAATCTCATTTGTATATATATATATATATATATATATATATATATATATATATATATATATATAATTTTTTATTTTTTATTTTATTTTTTTTTTTTTTAAATCTCATGATGATTTTTTATCTCAATTGTGACTTTTTTCTCCCATGTTTCCTAAGTTCCCTGCCCATACCCACAAAACTGAGTACGATGACCCTGGCAAACACATTATCTACACAGTAACTCACTTTTAAATCCTCATTAAATAAGTATTATTGGATTCATGACAAAAAAATTGCAATTTTACTTTTTACTTTATTACAATTGTGAAATTGTACTTTTTTCCTTTTACTTAAGTAAAGGAGTTGAATCAGTACTTCTACTTTTACCAAAGTATTTTTCACGCCAGTAGCTGTACTTGTACTTAAATACAGAATGTGAGTACTTTTACCACCTCTGGTTACTGTAATCGTTGCACCCTCTTTCACATTTAACAACTCAAATCAAATTAGAATTACATGTATACTTTAACATTTTAATTGAGTAACTGAACTTTCATAACTTGATAATATACATTTGTCGTGTCACATCTGGTAAATTCAGGAATGCTCTCAGGCTGTCAGACATTTTACCTCCAACTGATAATTTATCAAATTTAAGACAAGTAAAAAAACTTTTTGTAGAAACAACAGTATCTGCTTATTGTTTACCATCTGTATTCAACATAACTCATGAATGTAGAGCTGTGTGGTGGCTTCTGAACATTTTTTAAGAGCTTCTTGAACACGCCACAAAACTGCATTCTTACAGTAAAAAAAAATTACAATGAAAAAAAAAAGGTTGACTAAATGTCAAATGTGATAGACAGGAAGTCTCTGTAGAGTCTGTTTTTTTGCATTTCATGAAAATTGTAAATTAGCCAAAACCTTGAAAGAAAAAGAAAAAACTCCTCAAATGAGAAACGCATGCTTTGCTTTGGAAAACGGGCTGTACAATTGTAAAGGAGGCCTATGTATAATGTGGTAAACAATAGTGTAAAAGGTCCAGTACGCTCCCATACACACTGTGTCATATACAGTGGGTCTGGTTTGTGTTAGACTCTGACAGCGGCTGCAGAGACATCTCAGGTCCAGGTCTGTGTAGTTTAACAGTGACAGCAGCCAGACTAACTTTTTCTGTCTCCAAACACACTACACGAAGGGTCATTCTTTGGGTTTTTGAGCCCCTGAAAATCATTCTCACCTCATTTTTCATTTTTACCATAAAAAAATCATTCTGGTTTATTACACTCTACTTCAGGTTAAGGTTTTAGCCTCTTTTCCCCCTTTTTTCCCCTTTAAAGTACATTAGGGCCGCCATGTGTCAGGAGGTAAAGTGAGTCGTCCAATAGTGAAAGGATTAGTGGTTCAGATCTTGCTCTGTCCTCGTCTCTTATACTGGTTCTATCAGGCTATGTAATTTACCATTATTACATTGCATTTGGCAGATGCTTTTATCCAAAGCGATTTACAATAGAGAACATAATTATAGCCTATAACACTTACAGTTACAAGGTAGACAGGAAATATACAGACCAAAGGTGCAGATGCTCTCAAGGGTTAGTAGGTTTTTGTTTTTTTTCTCAAATACTTTGATAAAGGGTCGAGTGGAGTAGACATAATATGAACGGCTGTGGTTCAGTTGACAGAGTGGGTCGCCCAATGACCGAGAGGTTGGCGGTTCACGTCCCGGCTCTGGCTGTCCACATGTCGAAGTGTCCTTGGGCAAGACACTGAACCCTAACTTAGGCCCCCAGTAGGACTTACCGTAGACCTTAGAAACCTACTGGTGTATGAGTGTGTGTGTGAATGGGTGAATGAGAGGCTAATGTAAAGCGCTTTGAGCACCATGAAGGTGGAAAAGCGCTATATAAATGCAGTCCATTTACCATTACATAAACAGAGACAGACATACACACACCATGCAGCATGCCTAGAGTCGACCAGGTCTGGGCCAGCACAGGCATCAGTGCAGTAGATAGTCACAAAAGAGGAGAGTCTTCACATGCTTCTTGAAGGTTGAGAGAGATGATGCTTGTCTTGTCAATTCTGGGAGTGTGTTCCACCACTGAGGGACTAATACACAGAACAGTTTTACCTGGGATCACTTAGAGCGAGCAGAGGGCACTGCTAGTTGGTTTGTGTTGGCAGAGCACATGGCTTTACCATATCCTTCAGATAAGGAGGGGCTGTTCCTGACATGGTTTTGCACCACCACGAGAGTGTGAATGTGTGAGTGACACTTTTAGCACGTGTTCATACAAAAGCACTATATACATCTAAAGTGTTACTTACTACCCAGCCACCCCAAAGGGCAGACCAGGGGTATTGTTTTTGGTTTGTCTATTCGTCAGCAACTTGATGCAAAATTTACTTAACCGATTTTCATGATTTTTTTTATTTTTTAGGAAAGGTGCAAGGTGGTCCAGGATAGATCCCATTCAATTTTCAATTTTGAAAGAAGGTTAAAGGTCAGGGTCAAGGTCACCTAATTTTTTTTCTCATAATGATAAGAGATAGGGCAAGTCAGGAATTTCCTTTTCATTCATGTATGCTCTGTTTAGCATGTAGCTTATTTTCACTCTCATTGTTGGTGTGCAATGAACCTTGGAGGCCAAATGTGAAGACACTAGCTCAAAGGTCAAGGTCGATTTTAAAATAAAAGGTCAAAATCTAATAGGGAACAAAACTGTATTGGTGAGTTTAAGAAACAAAAAGAACATAAACTGATTTTGATTAATCTGTTAATCATTTTGGTGATTTTTTTCCATTCTGAATAATGTTCCTCATTTGTGAACATTTGATATTTTTTTATTTTAGATAAAGACTTTTTTTTTCTTTCACTGATTCATTGATTTTTACAACTATTAAGCAAGTGGTCATACTTATGCAGACTTAATTAAACTTGCTTTATTGTCCCTGTAGCACAGGGGTCTACAACCCTGGTCCTCGAGAGCCACTATCCTACAACTTTTAGATGTTTCCCTCTTCCAGCACACCTGATGACCATTATCAACTTTCTGTAGAGCTTGATGATAAACTGATCATTTGAATCAGGTGTGTTGGAAGAGGACTAGGGTTGCAGACCCCTGCAGTGGGGATATTAAGTCTATGCATTTACACCACTATATTACTTATATGGTAATGGACATAAACCTTTAACTGGATTTTAGATTTCACTCAGTATTTCAGGGAATATGGATTTACTTACTTTCATAGTTGAACTTTCTGTCAACTGAAATCAAGAGGGAAAACACCAGAATCTTCCCTCTGCAGTCCAAATATAAAAATTACATATTATAATTACATACATGAGCCGATGTGGCTTCATACTGTACACATACTTTCACATCCCCAAATATCCCACTCATAGTAGCTGCCATGTCGCTCCACTGTCAAGTCATTGAACAGCAGAGCAGTTTGTTTCTAAGAAAATGTATTAGTAAAGCTGTTAATCACATGTTTCACTTTATATTTGTCTGAAAACATCAGTGATTGGTCTAAATAATGCATCACAAGGTAGATTTCCTTCAGAATGTGAATGGAGACAACATTAGCTGCAGAAGTGTTTGGGTAATTTTGGAATGTTGCTTAGTGGTGCTAAAACTCTGACGTCCATCCTGAAGCTTTATTATTGTAAAGTAAAGTGCTGCAGTCTGACTAAACTATGTAAGTTTATATATTTTCAAACATTTTCCTTTAGCATTTTCTGCAGAGAAAACTATTTATAAGAGGTGTTCTTTATTTAGTTTCAGTTTTATCACCCAAATAAATTGGAACTGTTAAGTGCTCAACAAGTGTCTGGATGTTGGAAGAGTTCAGCCATAAATTATAACAAAACCATGTAGTTCAGTCTGTTTCTGCAGGAGTCTTTTCTGAGTTCTGAAACACGGTTGTACTGTTCAGTCTCAGAGCATCAGTGACTAAATGGAACTGAGTTTAGGTTGGGGCCATGTGTAGGGAAGTTCACACCACATGTTTGTTTTCCTGTTTTCTCTACATTGCATCATGAACTGATGAGTGAAGCAAACACAGTATGACGTCCATCACTGTCACCTGCTGAGAAGAATTAAGTTCTGATGTAGCCTGTCTCAAGATGAATTTACTAGCTGATGGTCGAAACCAGTGGCTCTTAAGGGGGGGGGGGGGGGCAGCACACTCGGGGGGCCTTAGAGAGCTGCCAGGGGGCCTTTAGTTGGCTGCAAATGTTTCTAAGAAAGTACAGAAAAATAATTCCATAACAAAATAAGAAGTGAAACAACTGTCTTTAAGTCAGTGGTGTCAAACATATGACTCATGGACCAAAACTATTTTGCCAAAGGCCAGTGGGATGAATTTATGTGCAAAAATTACACTGAATATATTTTAGTTTCAAACCACACATTTTTAGCAATACTATGCATGTTTGTTGTGTGTATAGGTAAATTCACTGTGATTTTTATTTATGCAATTATTTTTCAAATTGGGGTGTTTGCACTCAGGAATGACCAGGGATCGATGAGTCTGTTGAAGGTACATTTATTGCGCGCAAAAATGACACAGTCTTCAACATGACAGGGCGTCAGATGATAAGTGTTTTTCATGTTCTAACAGGCATATTTTTATCCTAAAATGAAGGTCAGAACAATAACAATATCCCACCAGGTTACATCATTGTGATAAAACTGAAGTGTCCCAGGCTATCCGGCATCACTTTAGGAGGTACCAACATTATCACTTTATCATTCTCAACTTTATCATCTTTGACGTGTTTAGTGACCTGGAGAACTTGCCATCATGACACTGGTTCATAACTTTATACATCCATAGTATCAAAAATGTCTTTTGCATGAGAGGTCTGGTCAAGGTAGCAACCAAACAAAGTCCAAACAATGTAAATCACATATATGATATACAATAAAACACATTAACATTTATTCAACCATAATGGCAACAAATAAAAGTGACATTCCTCCTTTACTGCATTCACCATGATACATTTAAAATCACTAAGAGAAATGAATGTTTGCACTGTAGCTTAACAGTTTTTCAAACATTATTCCACGCTGCCCATGCTGTTTTTCCAAAGTCTGTCAGAACTCAAAATCAACCCCTGTGAGGAAATGTACGTTTATAAATGATAACTTGAGGTATAATATTAAATTGCACTTATTTTTCTTGAGGAATTTCCGATTTTTCAAATGTTCCTTTTTTTTGTGAAAGCATAGTTTTTAAATGTAAAGCTTTTTTTTTAATTATTATTTGATTTCCTTGCACTCTAACAAAGAGAGTGATTTAAAGTTATTATTATTTGGAATTTAAAGTTTGTTTATATTTATTAGTGTGGATGTGTGGCTGATTTCCATTTGTGCAACTTCTGCTGCTGCTGTCTGTGCTAGGATACTTGAAAAAGAGATTTGTATTCTTGATTAGTTTTTTAATAATAATAATAATAATAATGATAGACCCATATAATTTATTATTATTATTACTTGTCCAACTTTCTGAAGATTAAATTGGGCTGTATGTGGCCCCTGGACACCTGTGATCTTACTAAATAAACAGCCAATCTATAGTGATTCATTTGTGTAAATTAACTGCTGAACCTAATAACATATACATAAATTGATCCAAATGCAGTATTGAGCAGAACCATGGCTACACCTACTACTGAAGTCTTCATTGTGTGGACATTTGTGTTTCATCCTGATGTGAATAGTAGTGCAAAATAGCAGACGTTTTAAAACAACTTAACTCTCTTGCAGCTTTAACACCAACATCATCCTTCTCCATTACTATTCCTACATTATAATGCTGTTTTGTGCATTGACAGACAGAGTGTAGTTTCAATCAGCTCCTTCACCAGTGTTAGTGTGTTAGCCTACACTGCTGTTGCTGTGTATTTTCATGCAGATGGAACATGATTTGTTTTCAGCAAGCACTGAAATACACGTCATATTGAAAGGAAGTGGTTTTGTCATCATTGTAGTAGAACAGACAGGAGGGAAAGTCTGTTGTATGTAGGAGGACGGCCTGGATTTTTTTCACCTTTACGGCAGAAAAGTTGAGATTGACGGTAGAACCTAAATAGCTACAGACACGAACCCTCCGATAAATAAAGACATGTCTAATTACAGGTGGGACATTCCGATTAATACACTGGTTAAGTTTTCATGATGTTTTTAAATTTAGAATTATTTATTCTGAATAAAATATTTAGAATTAAAGCAATTTCCTTTGTGTTTTCACCGAAATGCAGAATAAAGGTTTCCATGGAAAACACATACATACCTGCTTTATGTTAATTTCACTTTAAAAGCTGGGGGTAGCAGGGTTCTGAATGGGCAGAATGTGGCTGTAAAGTCTTGATGTCTACCGGAAGAAAACAGTCACATCCAGTTCCTGTTGATTTTCGTTTCAACTAGCAACACCAGGATCAGGATAAACTTTATTGTCCCCCATGGGAAATTGGTTTTGGACAACAGTGCCACATTGCTGCATTCTCATTCAAGCACATACAGTCTGAAACCAACTTAATCACAAAGTTTTAAATTCAACATACTCACAATAAAGTAATGTATCCAATTCAAATATTGTATCCTTTCCTTGAGATCCAATAAATAAAATAAATCTAATTAATGCAAGTTAATTTAAAAGGGTCTGGGTAATTTCATTCCATAATATAACAATTAAAATCATTAAAACACAGATTAAAAAGCTTTTAAACACTTACCTAAGAGCAGACAGATAACAATGGATGACCAAATACTACGTGTGCAATTATTTTTGTAATAATCATGAAACCGCAAAATCAACATACGAATTTAATTTTAATTGTCTGAAGAACAGAAGGATGTTCCAGAACCAAAGACCACAGGTAGAATATGTGCACCATCCCAACAGGACAAGATAAGTAGCCTGTGCAGAATGACAGGAACAACATTAAAGACAAATAAACTGCTTATGTAACCAAGGAATTATTTAATTCAGAATTAAAAGGTTATCAGATTGTCCAACTCCTCACTTGGGGGGATGAGGAGAAACAGGAAAGACAGAGGACGAGCAGTAGCCACTGTAAGGACTACATAGGATTTTAAACACCTATGCACATTGCACTTTATTTTTTATGTTTTTCATATGTATATTTTCACGTAAAGAATAGATTTATTCTTGATTCCTTATGTGTCTCTTTCCTGTATGCAGCTGGAACCATAATTTCCCTGAGGGAGTCTTCCCAAGGGATCAATAAAGTTCTATTTAATCTATGTAATCTAATCCAATAAACTAGTGACTTTATTATGAATTAAGTTTAATTAGTCATTTTCAACTGGAATTAGGTGTTTGCATGGTCATCTTAAAGCGGAATGAACCTTTATTCTGAAAACGAACCCACTGTGGAGGTTTCTGCTTTGTGTACAGTGGTGTTACCATGACAAAAATGTAGATTGTGCATCATTGTCTTCATGTCCACGCGGCCTCCAGGGTGGGAACATCTGTCCCCACATAGCAATAAGGAGTTTTATATTAGCATCATTAAAATGTTTCAGGATTTTACACCATGGAGAACAGGTTAATTAGTAATAAGGAGAGATTCCATTGCTGTTCATTGTTAAGCAGTATTCCCTTACCGAGCTCAGTGTAGACTTTTTGCATCCGCAGCCTCTACTGGAAGTATCTTATCTCTACTGAGGTGGGAGCAAGTGTAAGTCTTATCATCGCTGCGTGATACCTTTTACTAACTGGAATGAAGTGACCTCATGTGCAAGTGTACCGGATACAAAAAGGTGTTGAATCGTTGAATCTACAGCAGTTTGAGCGGTGGCAGTCATCAGTAGAGCGAGCTTCATTCTTGCTATCATCGCCATCATCATCACTGTCGTCATCAACAGTGGCACAAACCTCCCCACGAGCAGCAGAATCCCGTCAGCGGGTACGCCGGCCTTTTGTGTGTTCATCTTTTTCTGCTTGGGGATGGGGTGGGGTGGGATGGGGATGGGGGGGAGATAAGGGAAAGGGAAGAACTTGTTGTCCTTCCCATCCTCACACGCACACATAGACATATTTAGGAACTGCAGGGAGTGCGAGCTGCAAATCCGCTAGCGTGCACTCCAGCGGCGAGAGAGGCAACAGGAGAGGCGGGAAAGAAAAGATAAACTGAGCCAAACGGGCCTGCTGCTGCGTCTGAAGTCAGCCTCCACAGCTCTGCCTGCTCTACTCTGCCGCTATTTCCTTCTCCCCTGCAACTCAGACATATTTTCCTCTTCCTCATATAAATATTTATAATCTAGCCCCTATTCTTTCTTTTCCTTTCATTCCCTCCTGCTCTCAGCCTGCCACACAAGCGCTGTCTCATTCTGTAGATGAATGTAACTCCTGCTGTTTGGTGTGTGTGCCGAGCAGATTTACAGGGCGATCAGGTTTAGTGGATTCTTTTCTGATGAGTCTCTGTACACCTCGGTCAGGTAATGCCTTCCCTCCATCTGCGCCTCAACTTTCTACACCTTCATCTGTATCCAGTGTTGTCCCTGTCCTTTCTTTTTCCCTTTTTCTTGCTCATATTCCTGTATGTATGTGTATGTATATATATATATATATATATATATGTGTGTGTGTATGTGTATGTATGTCTGTCTATCTGTCCTTCCATAACCCTTAACATTCAAATTTTCCCTTTTCCTCTTTGTCTTTTCCCATATTCTCCAAATCTCTCTCCCACTTCAGTTTCTCATGGTGGCAACTCGCCGCTTTTCTCCTCTCAGCTCTTATTTTTAGTAGGAAGTCAGTCGGCTCTCGGGGGCCGCTGGCAGCTTCTCAAGGCTTTGTCAGTGATGGTGAGCGCTGCAGGAGAGAGGGGGAGAGGAGAGGAAAAGAGGAGAAAGCTGAGGAGGCAGGAGATGAAATTCACGCGGGGACGAAAGGAAAATAGAGGAGATGGGGAAAGGAGGAGGGGTGAGGAGGAGGAGGCATGAAACGACTCCAGAGCAGAGGAGACCATCCAAATTTCCCCCAGAGAAGGACTGATGTACCAGAGTAAACTCGGCTCAGTCTTACCCCAAACTTCTGCCCTCCGTTGTCATGGTGATCCATGCAGGTCCAGCTGTCAATCACCCAATAAGGACTGCGTTTGGGAATGTGCTCATTTCTGTCTTTTGCACAAGTCACTTTTGCTGCTTTTGAGTCCCTACTACTGGATGTGGCTGGGACTTCAGCTTGGTATTTATTCATTTGTGGCCTCGACACTTGTGAAAATATGAGCTCTTTTTCTTTTGTATGTGTACATGCTTCTACTTTTTATGATTCTCAGCTGAATGTGTTTGGATATTGTGCTTGTGGCATTTAAAAAAAGTAATTTGGGATCATTTTTAACCAGGTTTTGCATGGATAGCTTGTGAAGAGGGGGAAAAAAAAATAAAGCAGTAACAGGATTGATGGGTTTTTTTCTAGCGACTTTACACATGAATGAGACTGGAGTGAAGTGTATATAAGTTCAGGGTAATGACATGTAGCTTTCTCCTCTGGCCTATTGTGGCACACAGCACAGTTGATACTCTCTGTAAATGGATTTGTATTTAAGGAATTGTATATTAAAAAATTTTTTTTGTGTAAATTACACATTTCCAACCATTTTAACATGAAAATATAAAGCGGCTAACCCCTTTATTTAATCTTCCCCAGTAGATAATGGCCTCTAGCCTTGATTTTTCAACTTTCCCCTTAGTGAGCTTTAGAGAAATGCTTCTAAACTGTGGACAAATCCAGGTCACATGATTGTCTTGCCTAGTCTTTATGCTAAACTAGGCTAATCTTGGATACATATCCACAAATTTGCACCCAGACGGGGATTAAAGTATATCTCTCAAAATAGTTCATTATTACTGTACAAAACAAGTCACCAACAGGATTTAAGCAGGGAAATAAATAATAAGATATTTACTGTAATGACTCATATGTTTCAGGTCCAACATGTACTTGAACCCGTGATCCAGTGAGTTAAATATCCATGTCAAGAGTGGTGGTTTAAAAAATGTAGGAGTCTTTAATAATATGGGACAAATTATAGGTCTGCATCAAGTAAAGTAAACAAGGTGCTGAAACTTCTGAAAAATGGGTTAAAAACTGTCCGACATGCTATCAAACCCCCTTATGACTCTTTAGGAAGTACTGTAGACTTTTAGACTTTACACACTATTGTGAATCTCATTTCATCAATACAAGATTTTGGCCAAATATGAATGCAGCTATTGATGGAAACTGGAGGAGTTGAATGTGTGCTGCAATCAAAGCAGGGTTCGTACTGGTGCTTGAAATACTTGAAATTGCTACAATTAAAGTAATACTATTACACTGGCTATGACACAACACTACATTATTAAACAAATGCATGACAACAGCTCAGTCAAGTACAGTACTCATACTCTCCGTGCCGTCAGCATATGTCCTTTTGTCTACATGATGTGTTATTAAGAACATGTTTGTATTATTTTGTCAGCAAACTTTTTAGATGCCGTCTTAGTATAGCTAATAAACATTAATATTCAATGTTAAAGTAAAAAGGTCAACAGACTATCCTATAGCTGAAGTCTAAAAATCTTTCAGGCTTCCTGCAGCCCACCAGTGGAGTTTTTGCCCAGACCTACTATATAATGTATGCATTTAAATTAACATTACATTCATTAATATGTGGTCATGTATACTATTCTGTTTTTCAGTTTCCCATCATACATGTAATATTGATCAGACTAGGTGGGTCAACTCACACCAACCTTTAGTCAGAAAAAGTGAAACACTTCTCACACACACACACACACACACACACACACACAATCATACAACTCTCCAGTTATCATTAATGCAAATTAGAATGAAAATAATATATAAGTCCAAAGGTATATTGCACGTAGCCCTGCTGTGATCAAAATATGTGATCAACAATTTTAGGAAAAAAAGCCTAAAAAGGTCAGCAGATGGCACATTGTAGCCAAACATAGCTGAACTATATATGTGTGTGTATGTGTATATATATATATATATATATATATATATATATATATATATATATATATATATATATATATATATATATATATATCAAAAAAGTAACAATAAAAGCACAATATAAATCAAATATTCAAAAGAAATACAACTATCTATTTTGACCAAAAAAAAATAAAGTGCTGTGATCTAAATTCAAAATATATAACCTAAATAAACCAAATTCTAAATGCATGTGATGGTGTTGCAGCCACAGAGCTAACAGCAGAGTTAGCAGCAGTACCACTCTGGTGGCTGCTGGCTTTAATAAAGATGTCAGTTCATTTCTGACATTTCGCCCTTTCCTCTTCTTCCTCAAGCAACCTCCTTTTTCTTTTCGCTGGTCTCCACCTTTCCTTTTTTTCTCAGTGTCATCGTCCATTATTTAGTTTTTGCATGTAGCCTACTGTGTATAGTGGTCAGTGATCCCTCAATGCTGTAGGGACGGGCCCATGGAGAATGAAGCAACTAACCTATTACAAACAAAAAAAAAAACCTGCTTCCAATCCCCAACACTCTGAGCCAGGCCAGGCAGGCCAGTGAGTCGCCAGGCCACCGGGAGAAGCCCCGGTCCTCCCACTTGTCAGTCCGGGCCTGCCCCCCCACCCCTCCCTCCCCCTTCTGCACATTCACAGAAACAGCTATGGCAGAATAGACGACAACCAACACCCAAACAAAAGTAAAAACTGGCTATGAGGAAGTTGACCAAAGAACGGAACAGGACAAGGGTGGTAATCGGTATAGGTTTCCAGCACTGGTGTCAGCTGAAAAAGGAAAAGGGGCTTGAAACAAATGGTTGTGAATTTCTGTGACGGCTCGAGTCAGCGTGCACATACATGTGTTTGTGAATCATGAAGGTGTGGTTTCGAGATTTTTTAAATTTTTTTTCAAGATCTCACCTTTAAATATAGAGGACAGAAAGTTCCACAAAAGTAGCACTGGGTCTTTATGGGTTAATGCAGCCAGTGTTAGTATGGTGGTGTGTTTTTTGTGATTTTTAAAAAAAGTTACCTGAAGTGTGATCGGAAAGTGCTGAGGCTGATTGTACAGGACAGGTGAGAGGAGAGGCCGATGAGGAGGGGAGGAAGAAAGGGTGAGCATGGGTGAGAGGCAGCAGTGAGATGGCTGGAGCTCAGGAGTGGCAGCACTTCTGTCCAATTGTCTCCAATAATGGCCTCTTTGATCAGGCTTTCAGGGCATTCTCTTACAAGAAGTTAATACACACATGCACACACACACACACACCCACACAGCAACAACCATCCATGTGAAAATTAACATGTTTCTTGTTTGTTTGTGTGTGTGTGCTGACCTTGTTTTAGATTTGAATAGTGTTTTTATTCATGACGTGATTGTGTGAGCTAAAGTAGGGTAGTGGGAGTTTACCGTAGTGATGTGTTTAAATATGGATCTCAATTCCAGGTCAAGAGAGGTGCTGCTTTAATTCTTAAAAGCTTTGTACTTCACATTTGTATTTTCTTTTCCTGTCCTCTGTCTAAGTTAGTTTCATACAGGGAACATCTGACTAGAAACACACACACACACCATTTGTCATTCTCCTTAATGTTTAGAATTTGTTTAAACCTACCGCCCTTTCATGGTGGGACCTCTTCATGAACTCATGAAGTAGATTAAAAAAATATTACTGTATATATTTTTTCTGATTTAATTTATGAAGGAAACTAAATAGAAATGGGAAAACATTCTATTAAAAATCCACCACCTGAAAGACTGAAAGCTTGTTGCTTGCTCCTTTGTGAGCAGTAGTCACCTTGGAATTAAAGTAATTACAGTGGATTTTTAATGCACGTTCACTGTAGTCGATGTATTCGGATATGAACTTGAGCTTTCCTCACACACCATGACTTCTGCACTGTTGATAAACACCAACATTAAAGTGATACTCTAACAAATGGGCTGTTTACTTGTAGTCTAGTATTGTCACGAATGTCACTTTGGGTTGTCAGTCACTTCCGTTTTATATCAAATGCAACAGGTGAAGCATGAAGAACCATGAGTTTAGATACATTTTTCTTCACCTGGGTTTGATCGAACCCTAGGGGTTTGGTGAGTCTGTCTCAGGGGTTCAGCAGAGGTCAAGACACACATCTGACTCATATGATTCATGATGACACACCCCGCTTGGCCCTCACTTGCTACAGGTGATGATGTTACATTGCTTGGCCAATCTGTGCTGCAGGGAAGTTGGTGTGCTCAGTAGTCAATTTACAACTGTCGTGATGGTACATTGTGTCACGGGCGTCGCACCTGTGGGGGATGGGGGCGTTGCGAAAACCCCCACTTTTACAACCAGATGATTTCATACCCCGCACTTTTTCCTGAGGTTATATATTGTAGCGTCCCTCTGGATACAGGAAACGGATGGAGAGTTGGTGTCACCTACATTTTATTGCAGGATAAACGGTTATTGTTGATCACAATCACCCTGAACAACCGATCATTAAACAAGCTGTTTCTCTAAAATGTTTTCCACACACACACACACACACACTTCCTCACTCTTGCCCCTCCTCATCCAACCACAGGCACACATCCGTACCGGAGGCGTTCACTGACAGTAGGAAACTGGAACACTGAACAGCAATAATATTGCGGGTTCATTACAATATCGATGGTTTAAGTTGTTTACCTGTCCTTACGGTACACCAGCATAAGGAAATGAAGTACACCTCAGTTCCCGGGTGAAATGTAAACGGCTCTTCTTTGCGTTGCTACCAAACAGTCATCAACCAGTAAGTAATAACGAATTTTGCCGTTGTTTAATTAATTGAACTAAATTATGTCTTGCATATACCCTAACCTAATTTGCTGACATGACATCTACCACTGTGATTGATGTTATTATTTTTGTTAGAGAGACAGACCGTGGATGACAGAGGATCATATCTAAAGTATTTCTGTCAAAAGTTTGTTCTTCTTGGAATACATTTTTTGTTATTATTTTTGGCCATATATTACTCTTTTAATATAAAAATGTAACTATTAATGAATAATTGTTGGTTAATTTTTCTGATGATAGATTCAGAAAATTTGGCTCATTTGCCACAACCTCGAACACATTTTAAATGGCTGTGACACCCCTGCATTGTATGATTTCTTTAATATTTTATTCTGTACAATGTCGAGCAAAAAAAGAAAGTGGTTGGATGACTACATACAATATGGATACATATATATGTATATATATATATATATATATATATATATATATATATATATATATATATATATATATATATATATAAAATGTATGATACAGTATTCCCAAGTAACCATAAAAAAGTACAAACTGTACAATGCCTTTTTATTTTAAGATAAAGCCGCTGACAAAAACTCCAGATTTTTTTTTTTATTAACTGTTGAGTGCTAAACTTTTCAACACCCAACAAAGTGATTTTAAAATGTGTGATGTGGTGGTATAAAATATGTGGGCTGAGTGAGAAGGCTTAGACAGGGCTAGTCGGTAAAACACCCATACGTGCAATGGGCTTCATAATGTGCTAGTAAAAATATTTCGCTGTATGTGCAATTGAACAACTTTTGGTCAAGAACAACGGCCAACTTGTCTCACATCAAGTCTCGTACTGGTTTTACATTTATATGTGAGTTGAAAAGTGGTGCATGATATTAACAACAAACAGTATGGAGGATTTTTGTTTGTTTTATTTTTAGTGTTTAGAGATACAGATCCATAAAAACATACACCACATGATTCCTGAACAATTTTTACACCACAGCTATAACCACACTGAACAATTAACTGAACCTCTAAAATATGGACATTTTTATTTTTGCACTGTTCCCTACATTACACTGCATTCATGTGCACTGATGGATGGATGGATGGATGGATGGATGAATGGATGGTGATCTCATTTTATATTTTCCATTTATGATGTTATTTTATGTATGTGTTAAATACTTGTTATTTGCAGTAGGTTTTATTTTCAGTGGTTGGGGGGGGCATGTTCAGATTCAGTCAGATGTGACTGCTGCTGTTTCATGTGACTCCATATAGAACCTTGGAAAAGTGTGTTCTTTCCATTGGTGTGTAGGGAAAAAATGCCAGGTCATTTATAGATTTGGGCTGAAAGGTGAGAACGGCAGAAGGAAAGTATGTGTGATTTCAGCTTCTGCTATTTTTCTCTGATTTTACTTCATACATTTTTTTAAATAAGTAACTTTGAAAACATTGAGAAGATTGTGTAAGCGACATGGGTGTGTCAGATGAAATAAATCAGTCCAAACAGGTACAGGGTCTCATCTCGTCATCTGAATGTCTTTTATCCTCACTAGGGTCGCGGGGGTCTGTGTGGGGCCTAATCCAGCTACAATGGGTAAAGGCGGGGTACACCCTGTATGAGCAGACACAGGGTGTTTCTCATAACTTTCTTTCGTCAGTTTCTATGGCCAGTACATTCTGTTCCCCTTTCCCTCTCCCAACTTCTCTCGCTTCTCTCCCCACAGCGCCTCCTCTAGCAGGAATCCCTCATAATAGAATATCACCTTAATATTACTGTAAACATCATACAGTAACATACTAAAACCATGTCTGTATAACAGTGTCGTAAACATATCTTTACTATTACTGTGCTTACGCTTAATTGCAACAGAATATTTGCTTATTATTAGCATATCCCGTTTTCACTCTTACAATTATGCAGGTATTGGCTATTGTAAAAATGCATTTCATGGCACAATAGATGACGCCTTCAATACCTTAGTGCATAACCTGTATCAAGTGCTTGTACTGTACTTTTGTCTCCTCCCCCCCCCTCTTGCTCCAGGTTGTGAGGTCTACAGCCTTTAGCATCTCTTGTACGACTCTTTATTTAGCGCCTGCTCTGCTCTGTTCCTCTTCACTGCTGAATAATAGATAAGTGACGACCATGATGCGATTGCCGTGTAGGCACTTTAAATGTGAATGTGTACTTTTTTCTTTGCCTATGAGAGAGAGAGACAGAGAGAAATAGAGTCTGCACCTGCACCATCTGTATTAGCGTGCATGTGAATTCAGCCTCTCCATCCAACACCGGGGGCTTGGACTTCCCATCTCTTCCACCTCTCCTTTAGACCTCTTCTTCCCCTCTTCAGTTTCCCTCTTTCTCCTCCCAGCTTTCTTCCTTTGGCTCAGTAACAGCCAGGATATTAAAGTTTCATGACTGCTATCTTTTTCTGGCCTGCTCTTCTTCTTTCTTCCTCTCATTTTCTTCCCACCTCATTCTTTTGCTCCTTATGTTTTTTTTTTCCTTTCCTTATTTCTCCCTCCTGTGCTTGCCCATTCACTCTTTTTCCCTTTTTGTCTTCCTTCCCCAAATGTAATTTTCTCATCATTCTCATTCTCCCCCTGTCTCCGCATTCTATCTGTACTTTTTTTTTTTTTTGCCTCCGTATGTTTACCAAGCATGGAGTGTTGCTTGAGAAGAGCATAACGAGGAGTTTTGACACTCCTTTATGGTTTTTAACATTGGGAAACTCGGCAGAATTTCAAGCGACTGTAAATTTAAGTAAACCATTTCCCATCTGTCCCTCACATTTATGTATAATATTTGCACACTTAAAAGAGTGTGTGGTTGTGACTGTGTGCATTTACACGAGTGAGAGAAAAGATGCAAAAGGATATGAAAATGGTCTTAGAAACGTCCCTGCTTCTTTTTCTTTCAAACAAGCCCTTACTCTCCAAGTTCAGAAAGCTCGCAGATGAGACTAAAGCCCCTGTGGATGTCTTTTAAGAAATGATAGAAGTCTTTCTCATAATTTTCCCTGTCAGAGATTCATTTTCTGGGTCAGTGTCAGTGCATGTAATCGTGGTGTGCAAACTGTTGCAGAATCTCTATTAGCCTTCGCTTTTATGCAAACAAACAGAGGGCGCCATGTTAGAGAGAGAAACACAGAGCACAGAGGGAGTCAGATGTGGATCAGGCAGCTTGTGTACAGCTGTAGGCATCTAACACTTTAAAATCCAGGGGTTAGGTACTACCAGGGCTACAGATTGTGCAGCTTTACTTATTCAAAATCTGCACACTGAAGGAAACTAGAGCAAGACAGAAACTTACATCTATGCAAAAATGCAAATGTACAGAAGTACCGCTTTAAATCTTACTTTATTATTAGTCATTAAAGTCACTTGTGCGACATGATTGATTTAACCAATTCTAAAACACTCTCAGCAAACTATTGACTAAATGGTACATGCAGTTCATACACTTAAAAGCTCTTTAAGGGGACGTTTGCGTAGCTTCTGCAGCTTTAAAGACGAATGACAAAAAGCACAAAGTAGCTGCACATTTTCTTTTATAAAAATGTATCCTCTGTGCCAAAATCAAGGTAACACTGGGAACATCATACATTTTTTTGTTAGACATTACATACTTCAGAACCACAGAAGACAATGGTCCTCTTACGTGGAGAAATACTGTCTGTGACAATTAAAGGTGTCATTCTACTGAAAACCATTTTTCCACTCTCCTTTTGGAATCTGATGGGTCACCCCGACTTACCAACACATGCTGCCTTTGAAAGTGGTTTGTCACCTCCACTGGCTGCATACCGCATTCACAGAAAACAACGAGAGGAACAAGGGACCCAGAAAAAGCCAGTCCATCTGACATCAGATAGACTTTAGCGTCACCCACATGGGGTTAAGCCCATCCTCCATCACAGCGAATCAGAGCAGTGCATCACACTCACACTGCTATGATGACCAGGTACTACTGTACCGAGCCAAATTCAGCCACTTCCACGTAGTAGACACAGCGCAATAAGATGCTGATCTTAACAGATGTGAAAACTTTATTTCTGACAGTATTCACCTGCACACACCAATACCTGTATGTCTGCGTGGGTCCTCTTTTTGCGATTATCAACCATAATGTGATGTATTACACATTCAAATTAATTATCAATCAATCAATGTTTAAGGAAGAAAACATGTAGTTACATTTGTGTTTCTTTCATCACTGCTGCACTTTTTGGCTCTGTTTTTCTCCCTCTGGCTGATGATTCAAACAGAATTATAGGAAAATGTTTCTACCCTCTGTTTATATTGTGGTCATGGCTGTCATGTGAACGCACAAGACAGACGGAAAGGGGGTAATGACTGAATAGGAATTGTCACAATTACATCAAAATGCTGAATTTAGAACAGCCTACTTTGCATGTTGCATGAAACATGCAACATGCAAACAACTGAAATGATGGTAGTGTTTCAAAGTCAGCAGACAGAAAGTAGGATTAGTGTAAAGGTCTGTAACTTTCTCAACTAGCACTCACTTGGTAGTCTGGGCTGTCTGTGGTACAGTTAATATCATGTAGCTAAATTTTGACTAATTAAATACTACGTTTTATCAGCTTACAGGCTTATCATTATGTCCATGTAATGATGTTATATAGGTATTTGTATATATATATATATATATATATATATATATATATTATCTTCATGTGATGGTGATGACCATATCCAGTCCCTCCAGTACAAACCCAAGCAGTAGTGGTATGTTGTTACCATGATACTGAAGTTGAAGTGATATTTAAGATAAAATTACAAGCCAGAAGTTGGATCTCCTACAAGGAAACTGTATACACTGTATACACTACTGCGTTGCACTATTAGTTTGTCCGATTTCAACAATCCCGGGCAACATGTAAAGTAGGCTGTTCTAAATTTAGCATTTTGACATAATTGTGACAAGTCCTATTGGGATTCAGCCTAAGCCTTGCCATAATTGAGTACAGTACATTTTGAGTACAGTAGGTTTGAAGTAAAAATTTGTTGTGAATTTTAAAAATCTTCCCATTTACAGTACTTTGTTAAGCCTGCCACCATTTGTTACTATAGCATAGCTGCTATAAACTTGCATTCACTTCACTTCATTGGCAAGTTGAGTCACCATTTTACACGTGTCCCCCAGGTGGTGGGTTGGTGTAGTGAGGTTTAACTGACAGATGCTCCAGGCCTCTTTAAATCTACTGTGGTTTTTACTGTTTTGACGTTTTCCCGGACGTTTGCATACACTAAAGTTTCACATTTCCGGTTATTGTGTGAAAGGTCAATTCTGGGCCAACTTGCACCTTTACTGAAAATTTCATGGAAATTGGTCCAGTATTTTTTTTTCCCTAAAGTTGCTGACAAACAGACAGACAAAAACAATACCCTTGCCTTGTCTTTGGGGGCGTGGGTAAGAAACAGTACATAAATAAACTTATCACGCCATTTTTATATTTATATCCTCAAATTAAGGATATTATATTTTTGGCCCAACTGCCAGCCTCACCAGTTCCTGCCCCCATCATTCAAAAGTTTAAAATCACTAAATACTATTTTCTTCAACCATTTGTCTGATTTACTTCAAATCAAGAGCAAATGAAAGGTCATGACCTGGGATTGGCTCACATCATGGCATCATTAAGGATTGGAGGTGTTCAGGGATATACCTAAATGACCCCATTATACTTCTGACAACATGAGCCTCGCACTGTATTTATTTTACAATATGGTAGGGTTGGTCCTCCATAACTCCAGAAGTGGGTGTACCCAATTCTGACTGAAAAATAAGTAGGTATAGTTTGTATATCACCATATACGCTGGACTACACCTCTGGGTGGAGGAAATAATGATCAGACACAACTTGAGCAGAAGACAGTGTCAGATGATGCTATACATCATTGAGTTTAATTTGACTAATTTTCTTATTATCTTTACCCTGTGTGGTCTTTACCGTGTTTCTGGATTGAAGCTTGAAGTGTGTGGTGAGGCTTACAGTAGGTGAAGCCTGTGGATTTGTTATGATCTAATCTAATGACATATTCAACGTCAACTATGATCTGATCCTGACCCAACTATGAACATGTTCTATCTGTGAACCCAGAGTCTAATGCCTCTCAGTCCTCATTTGAAAACTGTAAAATATAATTTGCCTTTTCCATTCTGAGTAAGAGCCAAATCTTAATATTGGATGGCTCCAGTGATTTTCTATACTTTTGTGATTGCCAACAAGCATTTGCAATGAAATCATCCCTCAGAGTAGCTCCAAAGTCTAATCAGTTGATAGTCTGCTGGGCACATCTCATCTTGTCTGCAAAAAGTGATGGCCATTATTAGATTAGTCTGTACCCTTTCATTTTGTAAAGACGAAACATGTCCCCCAGTGTAATGGTGAGCCTCAGTCACAAGAGTCTATGCATTTTGGAAGGGCACTGACAAACAAACTGAATCAGGTTACAGATGCATACGCTATGTTGTTATTATTTCATATTTGTTGCTATACAGTAAATCATAACACCTCTTCTTTAGGACAGAGGCACATGTGACCTGGGTCCAAAACCAGCCCACCAGCGGTATTAACAAGCAAGGAAATGAAAATCATTTTACATTAGTTGAATCTAAAAAGAATCAGGCCAGTAAAGCACCATCACAAAAGCCTGTAAATAATGAAAACTCTTTATCTTAGTGTAAAAAAAAAAAAAAACTGTGAGTGTGTGTGTGTGTGTGTGTGTGTGTGTGTGTGGGGGGGGGGGTGTATGTGGGATTTTATCAATATTCTGAATGTGGTAAATATGGTCAAATGTTTTGTATATTTCTAGATTCTCTGAGATGATGAGACACTTGGAATTTGATTCACATTCATTACTTTTTTCTTGAATATTGATATTTGATGTTATAGTGTTGATGTGGATTTCATTTTGAGTCACTCATCTGCCAGTTTCTGCACTACAGATGTTTGTCAAAAATAATAGTAAAAAAAAAAAAAACACAGAAAAGGATGGGATAGCGATGACTAAAGAAATGCTTGGATGTTGTAGTAGCCTTAACACCCTCACATGTGAAACTGTCATTTTTTTCAGTCCTTCACTGCTATAATGTAGCTCTGACAACAACATAAAGGTGCATTTCACAGAGTAACGCACCGTATAAGGGCTGTGGTTTCACGTGTGGCGTTGGTTGAAATCCAGTTTAAAAACAGACACAGGACAGATGGCAAGTAGCCAATAGTTTAATTCATCAGTATTCATCAGAAGCCCATGTTGCGCGTTCTGAAAGTTGCAGCTTAATCTTCAACCACATTATCCTGGAGGCGACGTCGTCACACTGAATGTGGAAGTGGAGCAGACAGGATGAAAGAGACAGAGATGGAGTGTAGGAGAAAGAAAGAGAAGAGAGAGACCACCTACGAGGCAGCTTGATGATGCGCTGTATCAGTCTTTGTCACTGTATATGTGTGTGTGTGTGTGTGTGTGTGTGTAATGCATTATGTGCAGTGAGGACATTGTGAAGTGTTGGGATGTGCTGCTGTACTCAGATAAAATGTGTGTTTTGGATGCGTGGCTCGGTAGGTGGTGTTTGTGTACGCCGTCTCATAATTGCTGGCTGTCTTTGTTTTGCGTCTATCTCTCTGAATGTGTGTGTGTGTGTGTGTGTGTGTACAACAAGACACAGCAGTGTGTGGGCGGTGAGTTAAATGAAACGAGTGAGTATTAAGTTTAAGCTGAGGTGGGAAGGCAGAAGTCTCACTGCTTCCCATCATTCATCTCTACCTTGTTGCATGTCTCTCCTCCCTCACCTCTCTTTCTCCTTCTTCTTCTTCTGTCTTCCTCTTTCATGTGATGCGCTACTTTCTTCTCTCACATCCAGTCTTTCCTCTGACTGTTCATACACACATACTGTAAAGGAATTACGACTGATCCAGGCTGAGTCTTTAGCTTGTCTGTCTTTGAATATCAACGTTGTTGCTTTTGAAGCTTCCCTTTGAATTATTACATTTCTGTTTATGCAAGGCCGGTTAGTGCTGCACTGTTGCCGCTATAATCTCAGTTTGTACTAAACCGAAAGAGGACATACAGTATATAATCTTAATGTTGATACACAAACACACAGTCGTATGTGCTTGCACACACACACACACACACACACAGAGGATATTTGTGGTTCATTACAACATACTTTAAAAGGTGTCCATCACTTTTGGCACTTATAGTAACACTGTGCTCCCTGAGGTAATTACATGGATCTAGGAAGTTAGCAGCATTCTACAATAAACACATGAGAGGAAAATGAGGTGTCAGTCACGAGACTGAGTAAACAAACCAACAGTTTAGTCAGATCATCTAAACAGTTTTATTTCAATACAACAGATAATTGTTGGACTGTTGCTTGTTGCACTGTCATAGTAAGTTGAAAATGCAGAATTTCAGTCTATAAATGGATTAATAAGTTTAACATTTTACTCCAATTCTATATAATGTTACTGACTTGCAAGTTTTTTGTTTTTTTTTTTTAAACAAATGTGCCCGACACTCCAATCTCGTGTCATATTTTCTCTGCAGTTCTTTGCAGTCTCGGAGAAGCTCTGAAAAACAGGTGTCCAATATCTCTTAAATTTGCCTGAATTTGAAGGCACTGCACAGAGTACGACGTGGAAAGTGGGTGTGTATGTTGATGTAGACTGCATTAGCTGTGCTGAAATCTGCAGATCCCATCAGCTGTGGACTGTCTGTCTGCGTGAACCTTCTTCTCTGTGTGTCTTTTCTGTGGCAGGTGTACTTCTTAGGTATGAGTCAGGCTGACATTAGGGAGTATGATTATGTCCAAAAGGAAAGATGATGGTGTGATCATATGTCTGAAGGATACAGCAAAACCAGGATGCAGTTGACGAAGCTAAAGACTTTTAGTTTGTTATATCTGTACATTAATGTTGTTTGTGTCTGAATGTACAACCAGAACTATCCACACTTTGTTAGTGACATCCACTAGTAGTAAAAGTTATCTAAGTTGTTTGGTTAGTTCTTGAATCAGACTCATTTTGGCTGTGATGGGCACAGGATGCAATGCCTCAGTGAAATAATGAAATTGATGTTGCAGAACGTGTGGAGAATATTTATTCTGCAGTATTAAAATGACTAAATCCCTACCAAAGAAAATACCACATTAAAATGATGTCTGCCAAAATTATAATCACATACAGCTTCAAAAAATTTCAAGTTTCAGACAGTCACTTCCTCAATCAGTGTCATGAGTTTCTCCAGAGCGACGCCCCTTTTAGGAAACCAGAGGATTATGTCCCGTTTAGAGCTCCACAATATTTTGATTAAATATTGTCATTGCAATGTACGAGTACGAATGTATGAGCGATATGTAGGCGGAGCTTAAATGTAGTAGTATAGAAAATGTCCAATACAAATACATACATTTTTAAACGTATTGATATTTTAAGTATTTCAATAAAACTACAGACTAGTATAAAATAAACACGATTCCTAATATATTTTCTTTTGTAATAAATTAATTTTTCAGCAGTCACGTGACATTGTGATGTTGCCTGTTTACGGTTAACTAACGTGAATAACGTGCAGAGCTGTGGTTGTGGATATTTACGCAGACCGCAAAATATGTATACTTCTGCATTAGGTAAGACACTTTGTTTAAATAAAGCATAGGTATAGCAGCTGTGTACTGTATTTACCCTATTGTACTAGCAACTAAAAGTTGAACTTTATGGTTGGCTGCAGTGAGTGTCTGTTAAGTGTACACACGTTTTCGATGCTTATATTTGTAGTATGGAAATGGTTGTTCCTGGTAAACTGATATAAAGAGACATAAATGTTCTGGATATGTATGTAGCCCATAGTCTACTTACATGTGTGTACTTGTGCACAGTATGCGCGTGCCCGCTGGCGTGAGAGTGCGACTTTCAAAGGCAGGAGATGTTTGTCTGTTTGTTTATTAGCAGGATAACAAAAAAGTTATAGTTTGCTTGGATGAAATATTCAGGAAATGTTGACACTGGCACCAGGACCAAATGATTACTTATTGGTGGTGATGGGGGTCGCGTTTTGGTCAGTATGAAGAGAGGAAGGACAGATACTGCTCGTGAAAGTGACACATAAAATGTTTTTTTCTAAATGAAGCATTGCCAACTTTCATCTGATGGTCAGGACACTCGGTTGCAAAACTTTACCAGTGACTCACTCCGTTTTCAAGGTCCACAATGCACAATATAAATGAACCAACGACTAATAAAAAATGGGTTCAGAAAAATATGACCCTTTTAAAGCAGTGATATATAACATTAAATAATATAAGAATGACAAGACCATCTTATTCACTGATCAAAATCAGACGCATATATTTAATGGGCCTAGTGTCCTGTTTCATTTGGTTACATGTCATAAACACAATGTGAAGACAACATGATAAACATGATTTCTGTCACTCATCTAGTGGTCAAATCACATCCAGTGATCTTACACTACATCATCTACGATAGGGAGACAGATGACAATACAAATAACATACAGTGTGTGAAATGGAAATGCAGAACAAATAGTATTGAGTGATACAAGTTGTTAAGCAGATTTTCCCTAAAGGACAAACTTTCAGGATTTAATAATAACTCATTGTTCAGTTAGAAAAAGCAAACTTTTTTATATGTTTTGCACAGATTAATGCAAAAAAAAAAGTCTTATGTAAAATGAAAGAATAAGAATAATCCTGATTATTCCTTTATTTCTTCTTCAGTAGAAGTTTTGGCTGTTGCTACTTATATAAGCGCGCGCACACACACGTTAATTTAATCATTTTGAGTTGGCAGGAAATATTTGGCCACTATATGCTGCAACTGTACACACACTTCTAGACTTCCCAGACACACACATACACACATACACTTTGGTATTAAGTTATTTGGCAGCGCAATTTGGCTACTAGCTTTTTGTATCTACACATACACACACACACACACACACACACACACACACACACACACACACACACAGCAACACACTTACTCACACACTTAAGAATTAACGTTGACTTGGCAGGGAGGGCATTTTTTTTCTCAATGCACATAAAAACCTACAAGTGTTCATGCACACAGGCACACACAATGGGCAGTAATCCCCCTGTACATGCCAGAGCTTTGGGCAGAGCAGGGATTTTCCTCTTCAAAGAGCAGACCACCCATTGCAGCGTTGGAACAATGGTGGCCGAACTCCGGAAGATTTCCTGTGGCGAGGATGGGGGTCCACACACATGTAGACCCACTCATTCACACAAACATTACCCTCATTCACCAGGATCATGTAGGTACCTGCAGGCTGCACATGGCACTGCTCACACACATTTGCACTCATAGTGACACACCGCCTTGTGGAGCTCATGAGAGGATGCAGGACAGACAGCAGATCTGGGATGTGTTTGACTGCGTGATTTGTGGGGGGTAGGGGGGTAGGCGGTTTGACAAAAGAGCAAAGACACTCAGCAGAGAGGGATTGAAAAAGAACCAGAGGAATAAAGGGGATGAAGGGACAGAAGGAAAGACTGAGGTCCAGCTGTTTCCACTCCTGAATGCAGCCTCACTTTCAGTCAAAGCCGGCCCATATTTTCCTCATATCTTTGTTGCACCCCCTCACACCCCCTTTGCTCAGATGCTGACTTTGTTTTTTGTTTTGTTTTTTTCCTTCATTTTTTTTGTTTCTTTTTTGTTGTTTGATGCGGTAGAACATGCGGCAGACGCCCGCCTAGCAGTGCCGCCGCTGATTCACTCACAGACAAATTAAATCTATTTGTTACTTAAAACCAGCCTTTTGAATTGAAAAACAAAAGATGGCAGGGCGACAAAGAGCGGCCCCAGTTGTTGAGGGAGTGTCGCCCTCAATGTTTAGATGCCCCCCTGCACACACTTACTCCCACCCACATCCTCTCCTCTTTTTTTCTTTTCTGTCTTTTGTCAGAAAAGCAACAAATTCATTCTCATTTGATGAAGAAATTGTCTTTGTGCGATTGATTTGTTCTTTGTGGACGTGCACAATAAGAGACTGTATTGTTGAATAGAGATTTTTTTTTTTAGTTTTATCTTTTTCATATTGACTGCAGTTGCCTGGAACAGTGAATTCATACAAGAAAGAGATGCACATGCTGGCTGCTTTTAGTCACATTTATGGCGTGCTCAGCTTCTTGGTATTCACAACTTGTAGTTTGCAGCTTTTTTCCAGGGGAAACTTTGTAAAATTCATCCATGAAATTGAAATTAAATTCCTCTAACTTGTGTGTGTGAGTGAGGATGGGGGTATCTGTCTCCAGCTGGTAGAGTTTTATTTTTCTCTCTGTGATTTATTTCTCTCAGTTTACAGTTGGCCGTCAAACTTCATGGGTGAAAAACTGCTCACGTTGCAGAATTTCTGAGGAGACACAGATAGTGTTTATTTGTTCTAAAATTTATGAGTGCCTTGTTTCTGTGCTGTCTGTCTCCCTCAGGCTTACACACACACACACGCACACACACACACACACAGATATCCATTTTCATTACTAATTTTTAATGTTTGTGTTTTAAGGATTTAGCTGATGATCTCATCCTCCTCACTGCAGCAGCATAGCTTGTATATTTATTTAATTTTCCAGACAAAGGCTGAATATTGGATGAAGCATTGCGCCTTATTGAAAATAGTCTTGACCTGACCTGAGCCATGCATAGAACTTAAAAAACATTGGTACCACATATTTTACAGCTTCTGTTTGACCAAATGTCACTTATTTTTCAGACACTCAATGCATATCTGGTATGCATCCATTCTCAAATCAATCCTGGTTTCATCAGTCACTTTATACTGTTGACTAAAATAAGATGCAAAAAAGAACAAAACACAATGTATCTCCAGGTAGAAGCTAACCCCATACAGGGAGAATTGCTTGGCTCTTTTCCGAGCAAGCTTGCATGCAGAAAAAAGGTCTTGTGAAAAAATGTGTGAAAAAATCTGTGATGAGCATAGGATATAATAAAGCATTTAGTGTGTATATATATATATATTGTGTGTGTGTGTATATATGGATAAGTAGATTATTAACTTATTCCTCTGACTCATTTTCATGCTGCACTTAATATTTCACCACATTGGATCAAATGACTCTGTGTGACGTTACAGGAATGTCTAATAGTGTCAAAAATTGTTAGTCACCTCTGCAGACACTTGGAATGAAATCAGTCTCAGTACTTTCAACAGGCAGATTTTCAGCAGGCAGCTAATTCTGAAGAAACAACGGCACCTATCCACCAGCAATCAGTACGTCATGGTTTCCACCGACGTCATAACATGTACGCAGATTCACTGAATGTAACAAGATAAGACAATGGCTTTTTTACGCCCTGGAAATATTTAAGTCAATTGACGTACTCTTCCAGGTGATAATATATAAACAATCCTGAACCAAGTGTTGTTCATTCACACTGTTAGAGAAAGCATTGCATTATGGGTTGGTTGTAGTATTAATGTTAATGAGCTAGCACAAGTTGTTTAAGCTTTGGCAGAAATAGTGAAACAATTAATACCAGGAGACAGGCGTCCACTCACTTCAGGTCAGCCTGCACATCACTGACTGATATGGAGTTTTTGGGGCCAATACCAATTTGATTTACATCAACTTTTGCCGATGGCTGATACAGGTCCCTGATATTTCTAAGCTAATATTTGGAGCAGATACTGACTTTTTTTCTGTCAGTTAAGAAATGTCAAAAAATCTTTTTTTTTGTTGTTTTTTTTAGAGGAAATATTTATTGAACTAAACATAATATTAAACTATTTAAAAAAGGTAGAAAAGGTAACATTAACATTTCACATAAATATAAACTTAATTTTTCAAGTCAGTTCTTTCTAAATTAAGCAATGACAGCAGCACAGAATGTTGTCATGGGGTCAAACTGAAATATTCCTTCCACCCAGTTTACTCAGCTACTCTCTCCTATTGACAAAACATGAGGCATAGAACTACAGAACAGCAACTATCTTTTAAAGTATGTTTACATTTTATAAGCTAGCACACTGATACATAACTTAGTAACACTGTACACTACATGAGTCACGTGTATATAACCCAAAATCCCAAATGTGCACAGAATATGATTTTCTGTCTACAAACTAGCCTTAATTTCCTTCAGAATGAAATGAAAACCTTGGAGTTGAATCCAGACAAGCGTCTAAGAGCCAGACTTGTACTCATTTGACTCATTATGGAAACCAAAGCATAGTCAAAAGAGTCACTGTTTGGCAGAAGAAGAATCTCTATTGTGTCTGGTGCATGTATAAATAGATGACTGTTCAGTGTTGGGTTTTACAGGAGGATCCACACACCCTATGATATTAATGTGTAGCGCTTTAGCCATACTAAGGCTCAATCTCATTTCACCCCTTAGCCCTACCCCTATCCCTTATCCCTTACCCCTTACCACACTGTACTGTGTTGTCTGCCCTACTGTATGTAGCGTAAAATGGTCCCACACTTCTGACAATTTTTCTTATGCCAAACAGTCCATGTGAAACAATAATATGATATGATAGCAACAAGATGAACTTTGACATGAATTAAATGAGTCATCAAGACAATCAATCTGCCTCGAACAATTTTTGTTCTTGAATTATTCTAATTCCTCATAGAATAGTTTTACCTCTGATTTGAAGTCAATCAGACAAATAGTTCCAGAAATATGAACAAAAGAGCATTTAGTCATTTTAAACTTTTAACTTGCCCTTGTGGGGTATCTAGAAATGGTAAATCATCCAAAAATTTAATCAGTTCTTCCTCTCCATGATATTTGTTGATGTGGAAAATATAGAATTTCTAAACCCAATATTTTTCAAGTTATTGCGAACACGAAGGATATCTGGTGGCAGTGGTCGGACCAAGAACATAATATCCCCTAAACTCCATTCGGGGATATAATAATCTGAATGAAATGAAGATCATGTGTACCCAGTGGTGCTGGAGAATTGCATTGAAGTTGTTGTTGATGATGATGATGATGATGATGATAATGATGATGATGATGATGATGATGATGAGTGAAGCGTTCCTTCAACCTTGGTTTGCCCAAGAAGTGAAGTAACTACTTCTAATACCACAGTCTAACGAAAACATCTTTTGATTGTGCAGCAGGCGTGTGTCCATTTGCCTTTGTGAAGGTGCAGCCTCTCATTTGCAGGTCTTTTTTGGTGTCTGCTTGACAACTAAACACAAGCCCTTCTGCCAAACAAATGGGAGCTGTGTTGAAGAGAGGGGGCGGCTCGGCCCAAACTGCAGAGATGGGCACTCTTTGACAGCTGCTTTCATCTAGTTATTATTCCTCCTTCACACTCAAGGATTTTTGGGCTTCCTAAAGTATTTCTGTCCCTCTCCTTCCTCTCCCTCCTTCTACCCCCCCCCCCCCCCCCCCAGTCTTTCTCTCTTTCTGTCACCGGGCTGTGATTGGCTGTTATGACAGAACCATCGTTGGGCTGTCAGCCTCTTCTAAAGCTCAGTTTAATTACTCCTTTTCACTAACATGACACGTTCATGCACAGATGCATGCAAATCGCGCACACACACAAGAAAGTCAGTGACAAACACACATGCTGACACACAAACCGACAACTCAGCTGCACGCCCTGGCAGTAATATAAAAAAAAAAGCCCGGTGATTGAACTCTCCGTCAGCCTCTCTACCTGACAAAGCAGACCCCCAGATGTTGGCTCTCTGTTTCCTCAGCACATCTTTGAAAACATCATGTAGATTTGTGAAGGGCCGGCCACTGTTGGGTTTGATGGGCGCCAGTCGATTGCATACCCTGCTGCGCCAAGCTCTGAATAGCCAATTAAAGCCATTGAGACTGAAGAGATTGTGAGGATTTGAAGGAGTTTGGGTTTGATTAGAGACGGGTGATGAGAGAGGGAAAGGGGAAAAGATGGTGCAGCAGTCGTTATCACTAAATGTTTAATATTCTGCATCACAAACTTCATAGTGATCACTCTTTTGGCTTTCCCTCCTCATTGTTCCACCCTCCAGATAAAGATTCCCTGACGGATGCGTTCAGCTATGCTTTCATAAACAGAAGACAGCAGTGCACTGGGTTGAGACCTTGACTGATGGAGGGAAGCTAAGACAGATGTACAGATTTGCTAGAACTGGAAGAGAAAACAATGAGAAAGCCTTGTCGCATTTGAATGCCAAGCCGTCTGGGATGTGTTTCATATCGTGCTCGGGTTTTCCTCTCCTTCCCATCCCTCCTCAATCTGTCTGCCGCTCGCTGCTCCTCCTCTTCACCTGTTTTCCCAGTGCCCCCTCACCACGTCTTGATGTCTCCTTCAGTTTTATATCACCTCTTCACTGAGCCTTATCATCTCTTCTCATCTCTTTTATATCTTCCTCCTTCTTTTCAGTAAATCGACCCCCCTCATTTTATTACCTTCATCAAATTCAGACTTGTGTGTTAAGTGTGGACACTCCCGTCTTCTTCATCCCCCTCCCTCTTTTCCCCTCTTTCATGTTCTTTTCCATCTTCTTATAATATTCACCCTTCTTTCTCTTCCCTCCTCTCGCCCCAGGTACCTTGCCCTACGACATCAAGATAGTAATTGCTGGGAACCACGAGCTGACCTTCGATCAGGAGTTTATGGCCGACCTGATCAAGCAGGACTTTTACTACTTCCCCTCGGCTTCCAAGCTGAAGCCAGAGAACTATGAAAATGTTCAGTCTCTGCTCACCAACTGCATCTACCTGCAGGACTCAGAGGTCACCGTGCGAGGCTTCAGAATCTACGGCTCCCCCTGGTGAGTATCTTATACCATTGCACTGCACAGTGGACACGTGGTTCTGATCTGGTGTACAAAATAATCTAGCCTCACCTTTCAACTCTTTTCTTTCTTGCTGTTTTTTGCACTGAGCATCAGATTTAAGGTTTTTTTTTTCCTTCTGGTAAAACAGTCCATCCCCTCTTAACCCAATAGACAAATTAACCAAAATACTACCCAGTGTTTTTGTTTTGTTGTATTTCTTTATTTTTAAATAAATCAAAAAATGAATAAAATCTGAAAATACACCACTATTGTTTTCATCATGGTTCCTCGTCATGGGTTACACACTTGGAAAAACAGTGTTAATTAGCCTCATAGTATATATTTTTAGGCAAATTGTGATATCTGTATAACTTTATTCTCCTAACACTGCTGATTCATTTTTCATTTTTGGTTATGACCTGAAAGAACATGGCTTCAAGGCTATGCTACAAGTTTAATGATGTTCAACATTTTAGAAAAGATTTTTCCAATCCCTCACATATTTTCTGCATATAAGAGTAAAACAGTCTCTTAATAAGGTACTGTCACTCAGAAAACAGACACGTATGACTTCAGTTAAGCCATGTCTGCTTTAAAAAACTACACCCTTAAATCTCAGCACACACATCAAATTTGCTAAGAACAGATTATAACCTAACCTGACTTCTCTAGCTAGGAGAATAATTCGAGAGCAGAAGTAGATGCCTTAGTGTCAGAGAAACGCATTAGTCAAAACTGTTCACACACATAACGCTGCTACACTGAGCTGTGCAGAATGGGATGTGAAAAGACACTTTATTCTGTAAACATCTGATAAGTGATAATATAAATGAAGTGGGACATATGAACTCCACCAGAAACATTTTACAGTTTCAGTGATATAAATATGTAAATACTTGTGGGTTTGAAAGATGAATAATAGCATTATAAAGGTTGTGAATGTGACTGTTTGTTTTGACTGTCAACCAACGATCAGGTTTCTCTCCAGTCTTCGATAGTTAATCTGATCATTGGTTGGTACAATCCTAAACTGTCTCACATAATAGCGATGCGTGTAATCTTAAAATGCAGAGAAAAATGCAGCTTTTTCAGATGATACAGTGGTGATTCATGATACCTCTTTTGTGTCTACGACACTGCGTCTACATGAAAAGTAAAAAGCGTGGGTGTTGTCATGTGTGTGTGCCTTATTGCAGACCATGTGGCTATTTGTGGTTGGCAGTATTTATCTACCGACTAAAATCAGACCTGCTACCACCCTGTAAAATAGGCAACAGTTTTGTTCCTATTGTGAAATTATAATTACCACAAAATAACTTCTGCTGTTTCTGTTTAAGAGCAGATGCATGGGTGTGTGTGAAGGTGCTGTAGGTGGTCCACGATGAGCTCTGTGTGTGTGTGTGTGTGTGTGTGTGTGTGTGTGTGTGTGTGTTTTACTGACAGGTCCCTGAGGCCACTGTTTGAGTGTGTGTGCGTGGGTCTCCCCAGTGCTGGGTAATTGGTTTGCTGTGATAGCCGGGTCCCCTGAGTTTATTGCTCAGGCCACAGAGAGCTGCCTGAGGTGGACAGAGAGGGAGATGGGAGTGGATGAATAAAAGGGGACATGTAAAAAAAAAAAGAAGAAGAAGGAGGAAGGGGTGACGATAGATGGAGGGGGACTGACACAGGGAGGAATGAAAAAAGGAATGATTTTATTCAGATTCACCGGCTGGCCCTGGCTGGTGTAATGGGCACATGAGGTGATACCAGTGTGTGTGTGTGTGTGTGTGTGTGTGTGTGTGTGTGTGTGAGACTGTGTGAGCCTCAGGGTGTGTTCCTACAGCACAGAGGGTCTCCAGCTGGAGGCTCCGTGTGTTCCCCCTCTGCACTGTCTGCTCCCCTCTTCTCCCTATACATCTATTATCCTTCCTATTCTGCCTCCTTCCATGCTTCCCACTTTTGAACACGCTTCACCATCCTCTTCCTCCATCATTCCTCCTTTTTTTCCTTTCTATCTCCCTTTCTTCATCTGAACACCCTTTTCCTCCCCAATTAGTTGACAGGCTCTGCATGTAGCTGGATGACACACACAAACACACAGTCTCACACCAGCCACCTCCTCCACATGCTCCATTCCCCTGCAGGAGTTGTGGGACGGTGCCTGATATGGTCCCCTCATTGTCATGGTGATGCCAAGCTGGCACAGCTTTATGGCCCGTGGATTACCACCCACTGAAACAACCAACACCACTCTGAGCACCTCCACTACCTTGGGGTGCTACCCATTCTTTATGGGTTCTGTCTGTCTGATTATTTGTGCATCAGCTTTATTGGATCTAAATCCCAGAGTAAAACAGGAGAGTTGTAATGATATTTGATTTCTATGTACAAATGATTACATATGTGTAAGTTATTGGACTAGGTTCGCACTTTGCAAAGATTTTTTTTTTCATGTGAACCTTAAAATGTATAAGACGGGTTAAGATTAATGATAAGCCGATATGTTGGCAGGTATATCAGGCTGATATTGATGTTTTTTGTTCTAGTAGTGCATTAGTAATGTACTATGGCACAGCTGTAGCCAAAATCAGAGGGCAGGACTTAGGCAATGTGCATGGCAATGCTCAGAGTGGCAAAGTTAGAAAGAGCAATGAAATTAGTTTAATATCTTTGTTGTTGTATGTCATAATGGCGTGAGACTTTGCACTGCAACCCACCATAGAACTGAAAAGTCACCCTCTAAATTTTGGATCATTTGGTGGAACTGTGCAGGTGTTAGGTGTTCCACAGACAAACAGGTCACACTACAGACAAGAGATTTGTTAAATTACAAGCAAATATGTCAATAAGTCCACATCTTTTTGTTTCTCCTCTGTTCCTTCATGTCTGTCAGTCTGTCACCTCCTCCCGTCATCTGCCACTGTCTTCATCCCCTCTTCCATCCCTCTTATCCATCTGGCTTCATGGCCTGTTGACTCGTTTTCCTCTGCTATCCCTCACTCCTACTCTTCTTTGTCTACCCCTCAGAGGTAGTCTGATACCATGTCCCTCCAGTCCATCACAGCTGGACTCACACAAATGCTCCACAAACATACGTCCATCCAAAGCTCTTACCATCTTCCTGAAAATTGGCTCCATCTTTCCCAAATTTTCCTAATTTGTCACTGCATGAATTGAGGAATCAGAGGGATGTTGTGGCGCCACCGCTCCCTCGTCCTGAAGCTAATGCGAGTTTACAAGTCATTTGTCACAAACATATCATGCAGCCACCCTCTGTCTCAAAAGTAAAGAGACAGAGAAGGAGGTATTTACATGCATACTAAAGTGAAATGTAGGAAGTGATTGTGGAAAGCGCCTCCTGTGATCAGACTCACACACTTTCACACCCACACAGATCCGTGGTGGAATATAAAAAAATAATAATAATAAAGAAAACTGGATGATGAGGGATGGAGAGTGGCCTAAAATGTGTGCATTATAGGAACGGTTGCAGTCGGTTGGTAAATGTGACTCAGTGGTTTCAGTGAGAGTTGATGTACTGTGACTCCTTCCTCAACATCCCATCATGTGGAGTTATCTTGTCGACTGCTTCTCTTCCCACTCTTTGGCTGAGTGAAAGCTTTTTTTTTGGTCATTGGCATAGCATGAGGAATAACTCCAACAGACAGATCCTGGTCCACAGGTACATGTAACACTATCTGTGCTATGTACACATTAAACCTACACTGTTAAGATAGTGTGGTGGTTTTATACAGCAGAAGTAGAGCAAATACATCAATTAAGTTAAGATGTGAATCTTCACCAGCCTCCAAATTCAATATCTTTCAAATATTTAAATGCATAATGATTCATCAAGCATCGTAGCATATCACACCCTCAGTTTCATATTTGAATGCACTTTTTTTTTTTTTAAATCAGTGAACATGTAAGCATCATGATAGAATATGAGCTCACTTTTTAGAAGAATAAAATAAAAAATAAAAAAAAGCATTTGAATAGTTGGATCTTTTCATGACCACTATCTGTGTAATTTGAGAAATCCTGCAGTGTTTTACAAGTAGAGATTTGAATATTCTGGCGTCACAACAGAATTCAATTAGATGCTACATTTCAACACCTCGACTAATAAGGCTTCATTTTTGTGTGCGCATGTTCATGAACGCTGTTCACCCACAACAGAGTGCACAGAAGGAGATGATTGGTTGCTCACAGCATGTAGAAGGACGATAAAGACTCCATGTGTTACTGCATATGGAGTATAATGATTTAGAACTGCAAATATATATATATATATATATATATATATATATATATATATATATATATATATATATGCACACACACACACACACACACACACACACACACACACACACACAGTATCTCATGTGTACTGTTATGGCCTGTGGTTCGCTGTCACAGCAGCTATATATGAGTCAATAGCATAAAAGCTGCACTTGTGGTAAATTAATTAAAAAAAATAAATGTAGTGTTTCTGTATTATGGCCATTATGGTTGACTTCTACACCAGGATGGACTCTGACAGGACCAAAACCCACCATTCGACATTCAAGAGACAATAAGGAATTATATAATGTAAAATGTTTATATTAAACTTAAAGTAGACCTGAGCAATACGGGGAAAAATCACATTATTGTTCTTAATATTGACATGAAATGTGGTAATACAGTGTTTCCTAATATGGCTGAAGACTAAAGAGAAATGAGTCAGCTGTTAAACATTTAAATATAGATTAAGACTACAAAACTACCCAACTGTTTAATAATTTTTTTGTCCTTATGGATAAATCCAAGCTCTGGATTTAAAACACCCTAGTACACTCCAAGCAGGGGACTGTCACTGAAGGCACCCAGGAATAAAGTCCAGGTCCAAACCAGTAAAACTGACAGGAGAATCAACCTCGCATACACATTTCTGTGAGCTTTTCAGGTCAAGTTTTCTTCTAATTTCATTCTAATACTGTAAGAAGGGAAGAAGTATTGTATTTTCTCTGCATATAGTTGATGTATGAACACACAAAACACACTGAAATTGATCCCCTGCATTTAACACATCACTAGAACATCCAATCTAATTAAATCCACTTTATTTATATAGTGCAATTAAACAAAAAAAAATCCTACACATCATAAAAACAATTACAAGAAAAAATTGTGAATAAATACATAAAACCACAACAATGCTCTAAATAAAATAAAATAAAATATTTAAAATTGATCAAATTAATAAAAATCAACAAATAACAGACACAGAGGACCACACAACTCAAATGGACTTTAAAGCCAGAGAATAAAAGTGGGTTTTAAGACGAGGCTTAAAACACTTCACTGTGGGGGCTGTTTGGATGTAAGGGGGGCGTGAAGAAACACATCACAGACTAGCAGCCGTGAACTTGCCAGTTCAGGTGCCTCGGGAGAAAGTGGCGGTTAGGTTCCTTGCTCAAGGGCACGTCATACATATACCGGTCCAAGGAATTGAACTGGCAAGCCCTCAGTTACAAGCTGACTCTACAGTGATTTAAGTGTAAACACAAAACTGTAAATATCAGTGACATGTTCCTTACGTAAGCCATAATTTGTATCCTTATTACATTTTTTTTTGCCAGAGAAATGTGAAAAGACACAGTACTGCTATTAAAGCTCAAAGCATGTTTTTAGGGTGAGCTGGTGGCAGGAATACACAGGTATCTGTTTGCCAACAGGCTCACTCTGGGGAATATTGCTGACTTAATCTCAAAGGCTAAGGCCCAATTTATACGACAACACTCTTGGGTGAAAACAACAAAATATTTTATTAGATGCGCCTTTCGTTAAGATGACAGGAGTGTTTTGGTGGGTTGAAAATGCAAAAAAGTGAAACGACCTTCCAGAGTGGAATCTTAAATACATTCCACTCTCATGTTACTGTCTAAAGGGTTGAAAATGCAAAACTGTCATTTCTCATCACATAGACTTTACATCACAGGCACACAAACAGTAGAGGAAAACAACAATATGTTGAATTATTTCCCTGCGATGGACCCTCAAGTTGTCCTAGCCGCTCTGATTTACATTGAAGAGTTGTTTCAACTATTGTCACAAATCTTTATAGGGAGTAGTAGAGAGCAGTTTTTTGTGAATGTATTTTGCACTAGGAAATAACAGGAAAGTATGAGAAAAACCCTATGCAGGTGTGTGGTCTTGGTGGTGGTGCATACTACATCAATAAACAGGACATTTCACATACTGTTGCCTGTCAGATGCAGATTTTCCCTCCAAAACACACTTCTAAACGCAGAACTAAATGTGAGAATGCAATGCCACTTTTGCATTCTCGCTTCAGATTATTACTTCTAAACATATGCCACGTTTCCACTCTTACAAACTTTACTTAGCTCAGGTTAGCTTTTTTCTGTTTCCATTATGAAAAAGGACCTAGAATTTGGTATGTGCTACTAGATTTTGGTATGACCTCCGCCAAGGTTCCAAGTGATACTGAAACATGATATATAAACTGCAGACATTGATTGGTTGTCTCTGTGACCCTCCGGTGTACAAAATACAGATACAGACGTTGACAGTAAATATTGTGGGGTACCAGATGACAGCCCAAAACTACACCAGGAGATGTAGTTCTTGATGGCCAACATAAAAGTTCAGATGAGACAACGCCCAATAAGTGAGTTTATAGACAATCCCCTGAGCAGACAACACAGAAGTAACCTGCTGTACGCCTATGACATCCACGTACTGTAAAGTTAGTACTATCTTGTAATGGAAATGCTCTCCAGGGTTGAGCTGAGCCGAGTTGAGTCAAGGTGATACCAGTGGAAACACAGCATAAGTGTTTGCATGAGGAGCTGGTACATAATCCTTTCATACTTGGGGGTTCACCTCAGTCATACCCATTAGTGCTTTGGACCTTTTGAAGATGGACTATCTAATCTAAAATGAAGAGAACACTGTATTGCTTTTTCTAACCTTTACACTGATCCAATGTAAAGCAAAGACACTCCAGTCCTGTTTAACCTTTGACCTATGGGACTTTGTTCTTTGTTCTTTTTTCCACACTCTGAGCCATGTGTTGTGCGTTCAGGTCCAGGTTTACTAACGGTCCCTCTTGTGTTCGTGTCCCGCTCTTCAGATATTTTTCTTTTCTTACAGTTCTACATACTTGTCCTTGCTGGGTTTGAAAGTTGTGACAAATGGTCAGTGTTTTGGCGAGTATACAGCAGCTTCCATTAGTATGATGTTTATTTTGAGTGACTAAAAACAATAAAATATATTTATTTTATTAATATTTTAAGATTTTAAGATCACAATTTAGGACTAAAATAATTTTAAAAAAACTAGCCCAAATAAAATACACTTAAATTAAATACTATTATTATTATTGTTTTTATTTTATTGTTTTTAGTCATTTATTTTCCCAAGCCACTCAGAGCCATAGGTTAAGATTGAAAGATCCGCATGCAGCTCCGGGGCTGCAGGTTGCCGATCCCTGGTCTAATTTATCCATGTGGAGTAAAACTGACCAAAGTGTATTATAGTCATCACTGTAAATTTCACTGTTACCATTTACACAGGCAACCATGGCTCAAGACATAGAGCGGGTTGTCCATTAACCGCTCTGCCCTGGTCATGTCCTGTTGTGTGTCCTTTCACCACCTTGCCTCCAGTGTCACTTACACTCAGGTATGAATGTTTGGTGGCGTCGGAGGGGCTGGTTTGCACAAACTGGCAACCATGCTTCTGTCAGTCTGCCCTGTGGCTACAAATGAAGTTTATCATTACTAGTGTGAATGTGAGAGTGAATGAATAATGGATCACTATCTATATAAATATTTTTTTCTCAGTGAGGCAAAGGTATTTTCACAGGAATATTAAATAGTTTTATAATAATGGATATAATCTTTAGTGGAACCTCATGAGATTGGACAACATACCTGTAAGATTTTTAAACAATGCAACATTATTCAATTCTCTTTCTAAATAAGTACAAGTTCTTGCACTGCTATTTCTATCGAATACACTTTTAGAAAAGACGGCACATACATCTTTGTAGCATACGCCTTATATGTTACAAAGATAAGTGTGCCCAAGCTTTCAGTTATTTGTACATATGGTCATAATCGTCTCCATAATTAACTACAACAGGAACAAAGCAACACATGAAAAATGTTCTGCAGCTATATTTAGGCTGCCATATTTATGGGATGTCAGCTTCCTCCACCAAAGAAAATGTCTTACATTTACACTCTCAATGAGCCCTTAAGACTTATTGTTCTTACATTTAGAACAAATAACGCCGTAGGGGTGATGGATTCCAGTTGTTTGCTGTGTATTTATTGTTTGTGTAACAAAAAAAAACAACAGCACCGAGCCGTTGGAATATAAAGCAAGTAATATATTATTGTTGAGTTAAATTTAGATTATGATAAATATAAGAAACACTTGTAATTGTTCAGTTCAGTATGATGTTGTTCAAACCTGCAAATAAGTAGTTTGCATAAATGCAATTCAAATTAAAGTATTGTTTTATAAGCATGGAATAAAGTAGGTATTAAATACAATTGAGTGATGAGTATTTCTGCCATTGGATTGAATATTGCTCTGAAAAATAAACTTATGAAATTATTCACAAAGAAAATACATAATAGTTTCACCAGCTGGTATCACAGCTCTTGGATGCTCAGTATCTCAGAACTACTCTCTACTCATAATTTAGCAACTACAATTCTCAGCAGCAGAACCCAATCTGGCAACCTCCGCAGATGACATCTGAGTCATTATTAATAATGGGCTGCATGGACGTAACATGCAGCTTTGCACATTCACGGATCTGCTCCTCGACAAGCACAAACACGCAATGAGTATGCACTCCTCGCTCTGTGCAATTTTTTTCATCACCAGCCAATTAGGAATAAACTTGTGTCTGATAAGAAAAGGAGTGAAAACATCTTCTTTTCTAACAGCTTTATCACACTCATTCAGCCTCTGTGAACTCACCGTGTGCATCACATTGGAACAGAAAAGTACTGTCGTGCATTATCCTCCATGAGGTTTTGTCTAAAGCTGTATTCTAACAGCTCATGTAAGTGCCTTGAAGGTGACTGAATGTAGAGCCACATACATCAGCAGATTACCATCTTCGCTATTCTCTGTCTGTAAATGTATTGATTTGTTGATAACCGCTGATGATTTTGGCTTCTTATAAAATTTTTACTGTCTCTGATGGATTTAGTGTATTTTTTTTTTTTTTCTGCCAAATGTCAGCCTCTTTCAAATACACTGATAACATGTTGAACCTCATGAGAAGAATTACAGTCAACATGAGTGATATGGACTTTTTAGGGCTGATACCAATTGTTGTTACCTCAGCCTTAAAGCTGTCATTCCATGGTTATTTCATTAATATTGCTATATTCTCCATTGTTATTGAATACATTGTGTGTTGGTTCTATTTAAAAAAACGTCTGGATTGCTTTGTTTCCAGCTGTTTTTGCACAATAGAAAAATGACTTCAGGTCGAACAGCACAGTTTACCGGTACTTCCTCATACATGTCCATGACGTGGTGATGAGGCGTCTCTGATTGGCTCAGAATGCATGAAGATTGATTGTTTTATTTCAGATCTGCATTGGTGGTGAACAGGAGAATTTATAAAGGTTGTATCATGGTCCAAATACTTACAAACCTCATCTGTGGCAGTGAAACAATTCCTTGAATAATTTCCATCAAGGAATTTACTCTGCATCAAGGAATCGTTTATTTAATTGGTAAGCTCAAAATATGGCATTTTGTATGGACTACCTGATGTGGCACAATGCACTTATGTGACTCAAGTGTTTGATTGAAGCAGCGGGAGGATGGAACAGATAGGTGAAAACAACAATGGTGAAAGACAAAAAAACTGTAAGACAAAACTTGTCCAAAGTATGGAAGCATTTCACAATGAATAGTGTGGCATGTATCAGCTGTAATGATAGACAATTATATCAGCCAGCTGATAGTAAAATGTTTTATTTTATTTTCATATCAGCATCAACCTGTTGCACTGGGTGATCTGCTCTTTATTCTGCTCATGTTTATTAAAGTTCACAGCAAGTTACCACTTCTACCTCACCAGGGATGATTATTTTAAAAAGAACTAACTTGAAAAATTATGTGACTGAACATTTAGTTTGTTTTTATCTGAATGTAGGTTTTATTATGTGAAATGTCAATGTTCCTTTATTATTATTATTATGATGATGATGATGATTATTACTACCATATTATTTTTAGTTCATTAAATGTTTCATTTAAAAAAAGATTTTCTGTCATTTGTTATAATTTGACAGAGGAAAAAAAATCAGTATTGACTGCAAATATCAGCTTAGAAATATCAATGGCCTGTATGTGATGTGAAAAATATCTGTATTGGCCCCAAAAACGTCCATATTGGTCAGTCACTAATCTGCTTTAACACGCTCCTTCCAAATGATAACAGCACATCTACTGTACAATGTTGTAGCATATTCTCCAAGGACACGTAGAATGGAACAGAGAACCCAAGATAAATAAAATTAACCTAGTGCAAATGAAAGAAATTAACATTAATATAGCTTACTAACAGAACATTAGCCCTCGGGCTGTGTTTGTGTTAATTATGGTGAATGTGTGGCTGTGTATTATGATTGTGACAAGCATAGATTTACCTGTGAGTTGTACAGTTTATTTCCTAAAAGTACAGACAAAATGGGACACAGCTTGATGAAAGTTTTCTTTTACCTTGTCATGGTCTAATTTTGGCAAAATCCAGTTTTATTTGATTACTCACTTAATCAAAGGATTTTTCATTAGAGTACTCTGAATACTTATACAACTTGATAGTTTTAACCCTACTGACATGTATTACTATATATAGGTTTCATAGAGACAGTCTGAACCTCATCACCAGTCCTCAGTAGATAAATAGAAACTCAGGCAGCACTTTGTATGGTTTATTAATGTTTAAAATACTTGACATCAACAAAAACAGCCTCGTGAATATTGAATGTGTATGTGGAGTTTCTGTTGTGAGGTTGATGCATTTGGCATTTTGTGTTTTTAGATCTGATGTGGCTAACTGATGAGTGACACAAACATGTTGAAAAATGACAACCACCAGGTGTTTTAACATGACCTGCACCTTAGTAGCATATTAAACATGGCTATAAAATGGGTGACTTTATTATTTAGTGCTGTCTGAGCTTGTCTGAGCTTTGCATAATTCGCAACAACAAAAAATGTTGCGTATTTAAGTGTTTTGTAATTTTTTTAACATGGTGAAAAACCAGAATGGACCTCCTTGGCTCACACAAACACACACACACAAACACACACAAAGGATCACTAGTAGAGGTGTGAATTGGCAAAAGTCTGGCGATATGATACAAAACAATACTAGAATCACAATACATATTATCACGATATATCATAATACTGTTAACAGGGCAATTTTTTTTTTTTTTGTCTCTTTATTTTTTAATTATTATTATTTCCCAGAAGAATTGAATTAAACTAGAAATATGCACAAATACCAAACCAATTTTTATTTGATCAGTACAGGCTCTAATGCGATTGCAAAAAATCTAAACATAAATTACATTTTACAGTTTAATATCCTGCACAAATGTTTGTATTTTATTAATTCATAACTAACATCATAAACCTATTTTTGTAGAATCCCAACAAATGAACTAATATCTACCTGTCAGACAATGAAAAGTGCTTTAACGATGTTTCAAATAATGATTATTTAACACGACACCGTTAAACAATAGTAAATAAAATATAAACAAATAACAAATATGAACCTCTGCTATATCTGTATTTGAATAAATTCCTAAAAATAGCAATACATTTGTTTTTAATAGCAATACAGTATCGTCTTATACTGCAGAAATGATTTTTTTCCCCAGCCCGAATCATCAGGCTTATCCTGTAAAAATGGAGCCTATTTTCTGGGCCATGCCACACTTGTGAAACCTTTACGAGAGACTGTTTAGCTTGAGGCTTTCTGACAGATGCTGCGAATAATTGAATTTTAGGGGGCAGCCCTAATAACTTTGAGAGTAATGGGGTTACAGACTTGATTCCAAATCCTAAGGGGTTGTTTGCAGGGTCAAGATATGAGCTGAAGTTGAACGAGAAGAGCCGTGATGAGCGCAGTTTAGTCTTTGAGTACAACATTGGTTACGTCTCGACTCCATTTGATTAAATTGAGTTTCAGGAGGGTTTGAGTCTGTTGCTTAAGGTAGAGCATCAGACACGGTAGATGAGGAGAGTAAAGTTTGCAAGGGTGCTGGTACTGATGGGTGAAATCTGAAGTTTATCATGTTTATAATGACGGTCTCTGAGGAGCATAAAAAACGAACGCCTCAGACAGACACAGGGATGAGAGAGACAAAGTAGTCTGTTTGTTGATGGGGGATTTGCACAGAGCGACAGGGGAGAGAAAGCAAGAGACCCTTTTTTCTTCTTTAAATGAAAACGGCAGAAATGTATCGCTCCCCACTGCTCCGCATGGAATAATTAAGGACGGAGATGCAAAAGACTCCTTAATTAGATTTTTTAATTATTGAGGATTCACTTCTCCTTCTATAGTGCCCCAATTAAGAAAGCTCATCAAAAACTAAAGAGATGAAGAGAGGCCGTTTTCTTCTTCCTCCTCCTCCTCCTCCTCCCTGTCCCCATCTCGTCTTCCTCCTCTCTCTTTCACTCCATTTCCTCTTCCTCCGCTTTCTCATTTGACAGAAATGGACTACCTGCGCTCTGTTTGATGGCTTGTCCTCGCTGATGAGCAAGAAATGGAGGGGACTTTCTCCGACTTTAATTAACTTGCTTGTTTTCACAGCCCTGGTAAAAGCAAAGGAGAAGGGAGGGAGAGCGGAGGGCTGGAAAAGGAGAAGTAAAATGCAGCGATGGCGCTTAAAACTTTTCCTCTAATGATAATGAGTCTAATGATGGTGGAGATGACATGAAGGTAATTTGACCTCCTTTCTCTTCCCTGAGCGTCAGGAGTTTCCTTTGTTATCCCTCTGATGAAGACAGACTTCAGACGACGACAAGTTTGAGTGATGGGGAGAGAAATGACTTAAAGGACCGCACTGGGAGTGTTACATGTTGTAGTCCATTAACTACAGATTGTGAGCTTCTTTTACAATATTGCCAGCCATTTTCCACTGCATCCTATCTATTTTTACTGATTTCCCACCTTCAGCCAGTCATTGGTTTCAGCTCATTTCAGTAGGTAATTCATCAATGTGGACATTTAGTGGCCTTTATATAGTTTTTTTTTTGTAGAACCCACATGGAATGATTTAAATAACGCTCTGTTCTGTCTCTGTGATGTATCTGAGGGAAATCTAAATGCTTAGATTTGGCAACATAAATGAATTTACACACAATATGCAGTTGCAGACAATGTGAATGTAATTACCATTCAACACTAAACTGCCAAAGAGACAGAACAGCATTGTTTCTTCAATCACACAAAAGATCTATGTTTTCCAGACACGTTTCTGTGAATAATGGGTGAAGTCACTCAAAACCATAGGCTGAGGTAACTTTGCGTTGTCATTATGTTTCTCAGATTGTCAAACAACATCACCTTTCAAAAAACCTTAACAATATGGGGTGTTTTTTGTATGCGTGCGTCCAGATGTATGTTTCCAAAACCAGCCACTCAGCATTCACACTCTGATCATTTGTAGGCAGATTAGAAACCCCCATCACTAATTGGTTTATTCCTAGTTCTTAAATTAACACAAGTCGCTTTTCTATTTGACATTAGACCTGCAACAATATATGTATCAAAACTGAAATCTTTGCCAATCTTTGCTCATTTCTTAGAATATGCTTCCGAAACTGTTAACCTGAAACTGTTAATCTGTAAAGACCTAGATCTATTTTTATGGCAACTTAAATATGTTTGTTTTTTGGTACATTTTCCACAATGATTTATTATAATACATCTATTATAAATTAGATGTTTTGCATCATTTAGTTTGCTGATGATGAAGAGGTTTCTTAAGTCAGTAAATTCAATGGTTATTATATCGAAACAACAAATTACAGGAAAAGTGACTTTTTCAGCAAAACACAACAGGTGAACATAAATCAAGTGTCATCAACCAAGGCCATTCATGTCAAAAAATGATTGCATTTCCACGCGAAAATGTCCAAATAAGACATACGTATCGGATGTGACTGAAAAGCTGAGGCACTGAATTTTACCTGAATTATTTGTATGTGTTTTTAGGATCAGTGAAACTAATCATTATAATAACCAGTAACTATTACAATGTTCTCATTGTTGCTAAAATCTAAGCATGGATTTGAGTGTTGAGACAGATGGTGAACAGCATCTGAAAATGGGGCAAAGAATCTTGTAGGAAATCAAGAAACCATTTCCTACAGGGATATTTGTCACTAGTGCAAAGTACTTCAGAGATGATTTTAAATTGTGAACAGAAATGGAGTGAGACCAATGGGTGCCTGGAAGAAAGAAAATCAATTTTTAAAAACACGCAATGCATCAGAATACTATCAGCAGTAATGTAATGCATGCACTGTTTGTAGTCAATGGGCTATAACATGCAGCAGCACCAGTGCACTCCTTAAAAGATGTAAAGAGATGGAATAATGTACATTGGGCGCGCTTTCTGGGCCTCGTCACCAGAGCCCATACTAAATTAACATCTGACTCACAGTGAGACTCTCAACCCCCTCCCCTTGGGCCCTGTTCTCCCCTCCCCTCCCCTCCCTCCATCCGTTCATTCCTCCATTTCCCACCTCCATCCCTGTAGCACTTACATTCCCACAGGACCCAAATAAAGTAGCCTACAAACACTGAACATTAATAAACGGGTACTTAAGGGGGTTGGTATAGGAAAGAAAGAAAGAAAAAAAAAATGGCCTACTTTTAACACTTGTCACTCCCCCCCACACACACACACACACACATACATATTCTTTTTTTTTTTTTTTCTTTCTTCCAACTCCTTTCCAATTTCCTCTCTTCCACCCTCCTAAGTGCTGCCAGTCTGCAGCCCTGTAGCTGAATAAACAGTTATGGAAGGAGGAAGAGCAGACGAGAGGACATTTACTGTGTCATTTCCCTGGAGGGATTTCTCTTTAAATTACCTGTTAAATGGCCTCCAGGGGCAGGACTACGTGCATGGGTGTGTGTGTGTGTGTGTGTGTGTGTGTGTGTCAAAAAATGTGTGTGTTCTTGTGTGTTATGGTGCGCTACAGGGCATTTTCCTCCATTTCACACATGTCTTCCCTCCCCAAGGCATGTGGCAACGTGGAGGAAAAAAAAAAACTGAATTAAAGTGATTCTGTCCTTATGTTCCTCCTCGCTTCAGTATCTCTCATCTTCTCGTTCACATACAGGAAAACCCTCTCCTCCTTCCTTCCTTTCTTCCCGTCAGTTCATCAGCGAGTGGTTATGTTCAGTGTTTGACCACAGTCAGGAGAGTCAGAAAGCCACAGATGCTGTAAAAATATCCATATTGTAAAATCATGTTGCCTTTCACTTTTTCACGATTGAAATGTGCAAATGAAAAGATGTAGCTTCTTTCCTGCCTCCTGTATTTTAATTTGTGCTACAAATGAATGTACTGAGGGTAAAAGAAGGTAGATTGATCCACATTTCTTGAAAATGTGGCTTTATTCAATGGTTTAAACATGTTGATTTAGTGGAATTATTGGAGTGTTTCCAAGAGTACTCAGATGTTGTATTCATAGATGTTCCTAAAGTTAATATATATATATATATATATATATATATATATATATATATATATATATATATATATATATTATGACTGGTCTTGACCCAGATGTGTGAATACATTCTAATCCAATACTTTATCATGATGTAACTGGAACCCAATCTACTGTCACTTTGATTCAGTTCAGCTATTTTTGCACAGTCCACGTGTATGGGTGATTTCTTAGCGTTGATTATTGATTATTGATTTAGTGTTGCTTTTATCATGATATTAATTTAATCAATGGCACATTATGTGATCAGCACAAACACACACACTATTGGTGTAGTTTTTGGTAGACTTTACTTTAAAAAGTAAAGTGAATTTTAGTAAGATCTTAAAACTAAAAGCTCTGAACATTATCATATATAGTAACTGAGAAGGAAATAATGATCATACCTGAAGGAATATTTCTGTAAAGGTGTACTTTTACCATCAACTTACTGCAATGAGGATTATTGTGTTACGTCTTTAATTTTACACTATGCAGAATTTAGCAGTCACAAACTCAGATCAGATGTAAGGAAACAACACCACCACTGTTTCTATGACATACTTGGATTAGTCAATAATAATGTTACATCTTTGGATCATATTTACCAGTGTTGTGTTTTCTTCCTAAATCTACCCTTCTTTAAAAATAACATTCAAAGAAAGCATAATACGGTATATGCCCTGTACCATGTAGTTTGATTTCATACCCACACAATTACCTAAACTGAATGTTTCCCTGGCCTTGAGTTAGATCCAACACATCTTGAGGCTGTTTTGCATATTCTGGTCAATTGAGACTGCTGACTGTGGTGGAGCTGGTCTCTGTGTATCGTATCTCTCTGTTTATTGCTTACTTCCATTGTGAAATGGCTGCTCTAATATTTGCAGTGTAGGTCTGCTGGGTGTGTGTCAGGACAGCATTATGTTATCTGTAATTTGCCAGTTATTCACTGGAAACCGAAAAATACTTCACACAAAAAAGTACCAGCAGCCAATATCTTTTTTTTTTTTTTTTTTTTTTTTAACTGAAGTACTGAAAGTGTTTGTGGGTAGATATGTTTCTTGAACTGATGAAATAATCAGTTGAAGTGCATATTTTTCCAACAAGTGATTTGCATTTGAAACAAAGAGGAATTAAATCACCCAAACAGAAAGAAAATTATTATTGATTCTTTAATTTTGACTTAATGCTACATTAGACTTGTTAAGGAGTATTTTTCATGCGGGAGATTATTTGCATTTAGGAAAATTAGGATTAATTGGTCAGAATGTAAAATGGAAATGTGTAGCTTTTCACATAAATTAAGTTTTCCTGCAAGAAAGATATTTCTTAGAGTGTGCAGAGACCACAGGACAAGCTCCTTCCTTCCCTGGGGGGCAGCTCGGTGCTTCACACCACAGTGTGTCCCTTCTGCCATGCTGGCACTGGGCTCACTGCGCCCACCCCCACCTCATCCCGGATACAGGAGGGGGTGGGCCACCCCTCCTTCCATCCCAGTGCCCACCCAATCACCCGCAACACCTCCTCTACTTCCTCCGCACAAGACACCAGCTCTGGATGATCTGGCTGATCTCCATGATTCACACACTGAAGCACAGGAGATTGGAGGATAGGAGAGAGACCAAAAGGAGGGGAGGGGAAGAAAGTGTATGTTGAGGGGGTGTCCCCTCCCTCTTTTCTATTTTCTTTCTGTTTCTCTTCTTCCTTTCTTCTTCTCTCCCCCGCCCCTCATTTCCTTCTCTCCACCGGAGAACTTTGAAATAATTTGCGTCTCGTGGGTTTTTTACACATTCTAATTTCCAACTAAATGGGACATCTGTTTGAGAAAAGGAAGATTTGCCACGGTTGCCAAGGCAACTATCACTCTAAAAAGAAGGGGGGGGGCATTGCAGGAGTAAAGAAAAAAAGAAGTCCAACAGCTTTTATGGACAGAATTAGACTTTGGTGGAATATTATCCCTGCAAGACAAACAGCAGCGAAGCCTATTCTGTTCTTTTCTTCTTCCTTTCCTTCCATCCCTCCTCATGTCATTTTCCCTCTACCTGTTCCTTTATCACCCCTCATCACACTTCTCCCATTCCCCACTGTCTCTCTGTCTCTTTATATCTGCTTTTTCCTTGCTCACACCCTCATATTTCCCTCCCCCATTCTCCATTTCCCTTCCTTCCCCCTCTTTTCCCCATTTCTCTAAACCTTATGCTGCAGCATCATCAGAAATATCAGTATGAAATCTGTCTCCAATTAGGCCTAACCCCCCCCCACATCCAACCCCCAGCAGCCCACCCATGACAGCTTCTCCGCTGTCTGAAACGTCTCATCTTCTGTGTTGAAGTCCACCTCACACTCCCTGGTAATTGGTCATTATTTAGAACAGGAAGGGACAAATGTGCTTCCCCCAGTGTTTCTAAATGCAAGTTAAACGGCCCTTCATTATGTCTTCACTAACAGGAAGGGACGGCAGTTGAGGATGAGGGTCCTGGTCATCTTGTAAAATGTCATAGACTGGAGTCCAGACATGACAAGCTGAGATGGGGAAAGATTTTTCACTCTTCCGCCGTGTGACATTTCATTGTGTTTGTTTGAAGGCAGAAAGTCGCTGTGTGCTTAGAAAATAGGTGAAGTGACGCTGGATTTGTTTGTATTATGTTGAATTCTGCTGTGTGCATAACCTGAGGAGCCCGACAAGGGGAAGGAATTCAATTTGGAGAAAAACAAAGAATAAAAGAAAGGGGTTGTTTTGTATTAACAGCAGCAAAGAACAAATTGTCTTTTTCTTTGTCAATATTATAAAAAATTGATCAGCAACTGCAGCAGGGTTTGGGATAACGATCTGCTGGTCTCTGTGTATCACATGAAAACACTTTTCTAATATAGTTTTTTTTCTCTCCTACAAACCTTCAGCATGTACTTGAATCTGAAAAAAGGCGCTGGTAGTCATGCACCCGCAGCGTAAATTCAGCAAAGCAATATTTAGTGTGAAAAAAAAAAAATTCAATTTAAAGCAGCAGGATTTGTGCCTGTTGGAGCAACATTACTTCTAAACCCACGGTCATCAAGATCAATACTTTTAACACAAATCATGTGAAAGTACTGCATGCAAAATGATATACAGATCAACATATAAACTTTGAAGATGCTGATTACTGATCTGTTTATATTCTTGAGCCCTCTTCTTTGCATTATATGCATCAGAGTAATGTCGAGCTAATTGCACCCTCCAGGTTGTTTGGGCTGGTGTGAAAGCTTTTAATCAAACTCTGGTGTGACTGTAAATGTGAGTTTAGCATGTGTAATTTGGTAACCATGGTAACAAGTATGCACATCAACATGATTATGAGAATATATCTCAATCACTCAAAAGATAGAATTAATTAAAACATGATGAGTGGTTTATTTGAGCTGTTCTCCAAGTTCCCTCTAAATAAGGGAAGCTTTAAGACAGTGGTGTATGATCTGTGAGTAAATAGAGTTTACTGATTAACTGATGATATACACATAATATAGCACTGCAGATCCTCCTCTTCTCGTGTGTCTGCCATAAACTAATTAAATACTAAATATGGATCTAAATGTCTGGTAAAATGTGATGTCGAAGAAAAGTTTCAGACTATGTATTAAGTTGTACATACAATAGTTAACCTGCCCCCACAAAGGGGAGACGAGGGCTGGTTTGATTTTTTTGTTGGTCCATCTGTTTGTCAGCATTTTTACACAAAAAGTACTATTTTCAACAAAGGTGCGAGGTGGTCCAGAATAGGTCAAACGTCGAGGTAATCAAAAATGTGCTTTCACAAGGGCAAATAGAAATAGGGCAAATCAAGTAAAATGTTTGTGAGGGGTGGGGTTTGTTGTGCCTGGTAGCACTTGTCCCATATCTATTAGGCCTGAGTTTATCTCACCTAGGGCTGACATGATTCTACTTTCTATGCTGCGTTGTCTTTTTATAATGGGCATAAAGAATGAATGATGGTAGACTGATGAATTGCATCATACATTTAATTTATAGGAAGTGAAAACCTGAGAATGACAACAGTGAACTACACGCAACATTTGCAACACGTGTAGGCTCCACTTTTACCTTCAATATGTAATTACTAAATCACTTAACATATTTTATCATATATTTGAGCCAGTGAAACTAAAATAAAAAGGGTGCACGTTTAACATTTAACTCATCTTTTTAAAAAGTTGTATAATATCAGTATGACCTCAGTTCTACTGTATTTTTTGCTTAGGAATGTTCACCTCACACATGAAAAAAATCTGGAGTGAAAAGTGTGAGATTCTGAGAATGTCAGGTGAGGCGTAAGGGTGGTCAAGTGCAAAACGTATTAAGCCACCGTAAAGCTGTCTGAAAATAGATTTTATTGATAGAGCAGAAAGTTCTTTATAGTGTAAAATACAATTAAATTACAGTAAGAACATTTAAAAATACAATTAAAATATGATAAATACACAAAGTGTGTGGCAGCCCTTGTAATGTAATATGGTAATATTTATTTTTTCCTTCAAGATATATATATATATATATATATATATTATTATTTTTTGTTTTGTTTTTTTTGTCTTGTTAGGAAAGGTGTATGGTAGGGGTAAATGGTCTGAGCTCATATAGCACATTTAAACCCCAATTGGTGCCCAAAGCACTTTACAATTACACACACACACACATACACACCAGTAGACAGCTGCTGCCATAAACGGTGCTGCCTGTCCCTACTGGGAGCAACTTCGGGTTCAGTGTCTTGCCCAAGGACACTTTGACATGTGGGCAGTTGGAGCCAGGATTTGAACCCCTGAACCTTTGGTCATTGGACGACCTGCTCCACCAACTGAGCCACAGCTGCCGGTAAAGAGGGCAGACAGAGGATAAGACATGAAGCTAATGACCTGAGCTGGCCCCAAACCCAGGTTGCTGTGATGCGGTAAAGTCTATGTCACAGATGTCAAACATGTGGCCCGGGGGCCAAATCTGGCCTGCCAAAGGGCCCAGTTTGGCCCTTGGGATACATTTGTGAAATTACACTAAGATATTAAATTAAGTCTTTTAGTTCAGTTTCCAGATTCAGACCAATGCAATCTCAAGTGGGCAAATTTTTCTCTTTATAAATCTATATAGTTTTATGTACTTATACAAAAACAAAGTATAATTTTGTAACAAAATGTAATAACCCAAATAAATATGAACAACCTGAAATGTTTTAAGAGAAGAGTTTTAACAAGATTCTGTCCATTTACTAAATGTTTTTATGTATATTTAGATCCACTGTGACCTATAAATGTGTCCATGTATAAATAATAAACTGAGGCTGAATATTGTTATGATTACATGTATTTTCAGCTTGTTCCTGTTATTCACTTTGTTTGAAAGGATAGTCTGTAGATGTCAACATTTTTATATTGTAAGTTTGGAGTTGAAATTATTTTTATATTATTGTATTATTATTTCACTGGTCTAGCCCACTTCAGATCAAATTTGGGTTAATGTGGGCCCTGAACTAAAATGAGTTTGACGCCTGTGCTCAATGTGATGCATAAGCAAAGAGTGAAACAGTGGTCTGACCCTTCTTACACAGTATCAAACCCTGATTCCATGAAACAACTAGACATTTGACGTACTTTCATGGCTTGTGTGTGTATGAAACAGGCACGGAGACAGACATCAAAAATTATCTCAGAAAATAAAATAGAACATAAATGAATAAATTACTCCCCATAAAAGCTTGAACTGGCCGTCCTATGTTCCTAGTGGTTTTAAGCCTTTCCAAGTGGCACAAAAACTAACCTACAGTACCTGCTCTATAAGCACAGACGCTCACACATAAACACACACTGCAGCTTCCACCTGCCGTGCCGAGGGAGGCCTTCAATGCACTGAAACCATGTGCTGTGATCCAGCCTGTCCTCATCCCATCCACATCCAGTGCCTCCACTGAGACTCCCGTACTCACACCCTCTCCTTGCTTCTGTTTGTCTGCCCATCTGCCTGTCTTCACATCACTGTTTCTCCTCCCTCCACCCTGTCATCACGCCATCCTGAGAAGATAACTTTTATTTATTGTTCTCTTTTGTCTTGAAAAATTCCTTTCCCACCTAACTTTGGACGATTAGTGCGTCATTAACGTTTTTTTCCGTGTCGCTATCCACTCCCTGCGAGAGTCATCTCCGGCGGGAGCTCATTATCGCTGGGCATGAAGTTGACTGCCAGGGTCCCGGCTGATTTGTCACATCCCAGTTCCCTCTCAGTGCATAGCCCAGCAGATTGGGGGTGTTGTTGAGTGTTGCATGTGTGTGTAGGAGGGTGGGGTTGTGGGTGGAGGGGTGCTCTGGGGAACTTCACAAAGCGTTTTTCTATGGCCGGTGCTTGTTACTGTCTTGTTTCCTGACAGTAACTCTTGTCTGCAATGAGGGATGCTGACAAATCATGTGGTTTATGTTGAGAGTGACTCCATGTGGTATTTGTCATGTTGCTGCTGTATAGTTTATAGTGATTCATGCAGTTGTGTTTATGGCTTTATATTGTACAAGGAAATGGAAATGTTTCCGTGGCAGCGCTTCATCCATTTACAAGATGCACAAGATGAGCTGCAGACAGCGGAGAGAGGAAATCAGCAAAAATGTATGACTCAAAAATACATTTTTCAGCATGGTGGCTTCATCAGGATTTGTAGCTCAATTTATCCAAAATCCGAAAAATGTGTCTACAAACAAATATTCAGAGAATGTCTAATCTTGCTCCTATTTTGTGCCAATCTCAAGTTTCTATGACAACCTGTTCTTGAATTAGAGCCGATCATGTGATTTTGACCTTTCTGCTAAATGCGACCTTGACCTTTGACCTTTTACAATATTAATAATTTTGTTTATGTATATATGCATCAGTGCCTGTAATATTATGATATTATATCCAGTATTGATTAAGTTATAGCATTGTATGTCTATGGTTTACACACAGTGTTACAGAAGTTAATTTTGCGACATATCACCTTTGACCTCCAGAGATCTCAAAACCTATTGGTCATAGGTGATAACATTAATCATGAGAATTGTAGAAATCTTCACTCCTCATCGTTTGGTACCAATCTGAAAGTTCTGTGACCCTCCGTTATTGAGTTATAACCGGTAATGTGATTTTGACCTTTACTCAAATGGATCATTGCATCTGATGCACATTAGCTATATGTATATGCCCATGTCATTTCATGGTGATGGTAAGCATCGCTTGAATTAGCTCTTTGCACAGTGAAAATGAATATTCAACTGATGATGGAAGAGCTTAGCATTACATTGAACATAACCACATATTATGCATCTCTTGGAGGCCTTCAAAGTCCTTGAAAGTTGCTGGATTTGACAAATGAAATGAAGTCGTAAAAGTAAATGGATGAATGAAAGGGCAACCTTCACAGTGTTTGATTAAAAGGCATTCAGAGTAATTTATCTGAGTATCTTACCTCTGCCATCCAAACATCAAGGCCTCGGTTTCTCCTCACCTCCAGGCGGACGTTCATTTTGTATCAGTGCAGTTTTAAAATGAGTAAATCTTCATGTGACAAGTCATCTGTAAAAATCTAAGGAATTCATCAACATCTTATCCACCAAAAACATGCCAGTTTGACCTTTTATAACCTGATCCACAGCTGAATGGCAGAATCCTAAAACAGGATTTTCAGACCGTAAGCATTTATCTAAGGGTGTTTTCACACAGCGTACTTGTGTCCATCCTGTATTTAAGTACATTCACACAGCGTACCACGACCCATGCCTGAGTACGAAGGGGTGTTAAGAGCACGAACAGTAGGTGGTGGTGTGGAGGAAATTCTGTCACTATCCAACAAATGTGGAAGTCAGAAGAAAACAAAACCTTACCTTTTTGTTGTCCTGTTTGAGGCAAAGAGAAGAAGAGAGACCTTCATTGTCCCGAATATTTCACACAAGGGTTCAGTCAATAAGGCCAGCCTGTGATCAGAGGCTTTTTAAAGCAGGATCTCCTTCTGTGGTTTCATGATGATTTACCCACTTCCATTGGCAGAATGGTGATGACTTCCATACTTGGGCATGGATGTATTGATTGATTGATTGATTGATTTGTTTATTTCGAGAATTCACAGAATACATGTAAGTCAAAGGGGGAAAAAGGAAAGACAATTACCCCCAAGAAGCAATGGGAAGAAGAAAACACTTATTTAATCCCACCCTCATTCTCATCAATAACTTAACATATTCAAGTTTTAAATATTCACTCCTGTCCTTTGACGACAACCCAAAATTTATGAAGAAAATAGGCCTGAACTCATTTAGAATCAACTCATTCAACAGTGTTTAAGGAACCAAAATGTGAATGGAATATAGAAACAACGTACATTCATACATTCAACAGCTATCTTACGTTACAATAATTACATACCAACAATGGTAAGAATAAAAATAAAAATTTTTGTGTGTAATTATTGAAATGTGGCCTCATGGCATCACATGGGTGGTCCAGATCCAGAACCATCTTCTCAGGTGGACTCAGGCATGGTACTCAAGCAAGGAATAAAGCTGACTTGGATACGTAGCATACTCGGGTATGGACTTCAGTACACTGTGTAAAAGCATTCTTAAGGTGGGAAATCACAGAAAAAACACAGATCTATTTCTTTCAGTCAGTCACATATTTTAGTCAAAATACAGGACCACCTACTGGACACGCTTAATACATTATTTTCTAGCAGCATTTCCATGAACTCAAATACTCATGGCAGTCATCAATACATTATTAATGAATAAAATGTCATTTCAGAGCAAATCAAACATGGAGGCAGATCATCAATAACACCTGGTTGTGTGTGTTGTGTTTTGCCGTGTAAAGCTGATGTCACTACTAACTGGTGCAGGCTTTTTATCAAGGAACGTCTGATCCATTTGAGAACATATACACTCCTCATACACAAAGGACGAGAGGAAGTGGAAGATGAAGGGACAGGTTAGCCTAACAGGTAGTGAAGAGAAAAGTACAGACTGGGTTTAAAGTGATGATGTGACAATGAAAATGTCCCAGAAGCAAAGTAACACAACCTGTCAACATCTCCCAACATGCACTTCAGCTGATGCAGAAAACACGTAGATTCTCAATGATGACAATGATGCTGTTGTGGAAACCATGATCTTAGTTCTGAATATTAAATCAGCATATGTAGAATGTATGTTTCATGATAAATGTGCATCTTATCCTGAATGCATCATTATTTTCTTACATATTAAATCAACAACAAAACAAGTATTTGGGGCCGAGGGTATGGGATATGTTTTTAGTTTTCCACACATCAGGTTTGATTAGGGAGCAAAAGTATCTATTGATGAAGGAAGATGGAGGGAAAAGAGGAGTGTCACAAAAGTAGAAGTGTGCAGGAACAGGGGACTTGACTGTTCATCTGTCACTAATCCTGTGTGTGATTCCTCCCTTCTGCTTGTCCAGAGATACCCCACTTTCCCCTCTCTGCGTCTGTCTTCCTTTCATTCCTCATGTCATTGCCTTTGTTTGGCTGAGTTGTATTTCTCTTCTTTTTTTTTTTCTTGTTCTGTGTCTTTCTCTTTGTCTGCCTATCTATCCCCCATCCCAAAAGCTTAGCTCTGCTCCTACATCTCACACACACACACACACACACACACACACATACATCCCTTCTTGCTGGCAGACTTTCTTTTATTAAAAACGAGAAACATCAGGGAGACTGAGACCTGCCAGGTGTGTGTGTGTGTGTGTGTGTGCGTGCGTGTGTATAATCGACACAAGCAAATAAGCAGAATGTTCAGCCTTGGGGATGGATGGATGTTGCTACGGTGTAGATGAATGGACAAATAAGGTAAAAAAGAAAATGACAGTTGTGCATTTTTTGGAGAAAAGTGGGTTATCACTGACAAATGAAGAGAGGCAGGTACATTCATCATTAGTGATTTATAGAAACAATTTTGAATGTACATAAAGTTGTTAGTTACTGAGAATTGTGTAATACCCCATAGTGTAGATGGGGTAGTATTATCTGCTGATGGTAAACATAATGATCTGATTGTCAGAAGCTCTTCCAAGGATTATGTTAATATTAAGATTTATGTTAATATTAAGAGGTTTTGTCTTAATGGATGCAATGATAAATCTGGATTAGTTGTCATTCAAGTTTTAAGATAATCTAACCGAGTAGACAGCAGAATAACTGTCTGTTGTGTGCATGGGTTTGTCTCAGTGGGCAAGGATCACAGCTCCAAAATGTAATACTGCTGACTTCCATTAGGCTGGACTCTAATAAACCCTGACTCCCATAGACTCACAATGAAGTCAACATTTGTTTTCCAGGAGTCATTCTGGTGTCATCTGTTCAAATTCAGGGTATGACTTATACCATATTGTGCATTGACTGACAGGCCTGTAGGACAACTCACTGACTTGCTGAGTCACACTTTCTGAGTTTATTCAATTTAACTCTTCTGACAAACAACTCCACTTTAATCCTTTTAACAGATCCCACCATTAAAACTGTAAGATGACTGTGTTCTACAATTTTACTGAGTCAGTAAGTTAGCGTGTACCATCAGCACACCTGCAGCTCTGCTCCTTTTGATTAGTACAGTACAGATAGTACATAGTATAGATTTTGACGGACAGGTTCATAAAATTCCGTCGTGACACATTATTATCCTTCATTTCAAATTACAATTTTAAATAGTAAATGGACTGTACTTCTATGGCACATTTTATACACCAGTAGTTGCCCTAAGCGCTTTACAATTCCTCACATTCACACACATACACCAGTAGATGGCTGCTACAACTGGGAGCTGGCAGCAACTTAGGGTTCAGTGTCTTGGCCAAGGACACTTTGACATGTGGACAGCCTGAGGCGGGACGTGAACCACCAGCCCCTTGATCATTAGACGACCCGCTCTACCAACTGAGCCACAGTCACCCACATGAGTCATATTTAGTAGTATTTAATGTTCATCAACATCTCAGTGATGTAGTAGCTGTAGTTCCTGTTGGATGATAATCCTCATTCTGCACCGCTTCTTTTTCCACTGCTTTTATCCAGGACTATCAGTGTTGTATTCAGTGTAATAGTGAACAGTGGTGCTGTAGGTTCTGTTTACAGACAGACACAGCAGTGATTCTGGCAGTAGGTTATATATGAAACTTCTTTTGGTAGATTATCCTCAGTATTTTAATCTGTCAAAACGATGGACGGCCTTCAAAATTTTCCATCATCAAAAAAAATCTGTCAATGATGGAACATTTTCTGTTAACATGACCTCTAGTATCGTATAATATAGACAAAAAAAAAGCAGATGTGATAACAGTGAAATCAGAAAATACTGTCTAAAAACAGCAGTTCAGAAATCAATTGGTGATGTTTTAGTTTGTTCATCCACTACTTATATATGTGCATGCATACTGTGTATTCCATAGTATTACTTTATTTTCATTACTATTAACACTAGTGGAACAGCTACACATACAGTAAGCATGTTTATTATGAAGTACTCTTATAGCTGTCATAAAGGTCCTTAGGTCATATATAAAATAATGTATATTCCAACCTATTAATAGCTTGTCTTATGCTTTATGTTTCTCAAATATTTACCAGTCTTCGTGTTAATGTATTCCAAAAAGGGCAATTGGCTATTGCTATTGATGCCAGAATAGGAGACATTATAGTTAATAGGGGCACTATAATGTTCTTGTACCAAAGTGAATTACTGATTCAGTAATCCTGTTCTCATCATTATGTAACAGTGTTGGGTCACTGTCACTATCAGATAATATTTCACTATGTGTCATTTCATTAGAAGACAATATTGCAATCACTGGGTTGACATTTGTTCATTTTGACAGTGGTGAAAGGAGGCCCTGCTTTGTGAGATGTTAGAGAAGAGAAGCGGGCCTGCTGTGGCCTTTCTACAACATCCTGAATGTTTTATTGTTGTTGTATATGGATCAATGCCATACCTAATCTGTAATCACATTCATAACACTACAGTCCAGAGACCCATCAGACTAGAATTACATTTTTGCCTTTGAATACATTCCCATTTCTCCAAACCCCAACCCTCACTGTAGTTGCCATGGGCCCATATTGTTGCAAGTGAGAATTTTGAACCTGAACCATGTTTTAACAACACTTTCTTTCTAGACCGTCCAGCAGAATGGTACAAAAAGGAACATATTTTCTGTCTTATTCTGCAAAAAAAATGGTGTGGTTTTTAAGCCTTTCATACACACTGGTGTGTGTGTGTGTGTGTGTGTGTGCGCACGTGTGTGTGCACGTGTGTGCGTGTCTGTCTGTAAAACTGTGAATGATCACAGCTGTGAGAAGACACACAAACGCTGAGCAAAAACACTGACAGTCACACACACACACACACATACATGTATACATACTGTATTCCTGACGTGTGTGTGTGTGTGTGTGTGTGTGTGTGTGTGTGTGTGTGTGTGTGAGTGAGTGTGTCAAACGGACAGATGTCCCCACTCTCTGTCCCGCAGATGGGCTCTGTGATGCCACAGTGTCCTTGTCCAGGATTCACAGGATGCTTGGACAGACACAAGCAAACTAAACCCAACTGGGCCCACTGCTGAGAGAGTGTGTGAGTCCATGTATGCCTGATATTGTGGAGACTCACAGTTACTTAAAGGAACTCTGCTCCTTCATAGGAATGAAGTAATATCTGATAAATGATGAAACACTGATGGTTTCATGGTTACAGTATGGTATGTCTCCAAGAAGTGAATGTAAGTTATTGCTTTGTCCTCTGAGCATATGGAGACATGTGTGTGTTTAGATTTTAGGACATTAAGGACATTAGCTAGTCCTCACAACTTTAAAAAGCTGCTTGAAGTTTCAGGCGTGGTTGTAGGTTTAGGAAATTCACACAACTTTGCATATGTGTGTGTGTGTGTGTGTGTGTGTGTGTGTGCTCTGTGTGAAGAGGAAACTGTGTGTAGTCTAACACTGTGTAGATTACAGCTCTGGCAGTCTTTTAATCCTTCTGCTACTGTCTGCTTAGACCTCAGCTGCACTTGGTTACCTGCTATTACACTATTGCAAAGACCACACACAGACACACACACACACACATATGGCCGCACATACACAAACATACAGGTTCTTAAGTTAAGGGATGCCTGTAATACCCGCTACTATCTGTCATCTGTGGGTGCCTGTGTGTCCCAAAAGCTGCTGGGAGTTACATAAGTCCTGCTGAGGGCCATCATGTCTTCAATCTGCCTCTCTGCAGAGAGATGTGGGGGTGAAGACACAGTCACTGCCACACAGGTGGAACGAAGGCCACAGGAAGGGCACATTAAAGGAGCAGTGCACCTCCAATTGAACACAGCTTGTCTTCTTACTGTCCCAGATTTTACCTCAGTTACTTCCAGGTCGACATAGATGCTTTTCCATATTTGTTCATTAACTGCAGAAGCCTGGACTGTTGTTTTAATGCATTCAGTAGTTTTTAGGTTATATATTAGATTTTTTACCTGGGGTAAAAGAGGAACTTCATAAATTGATGGAATTTGCGTAGCTATTTTTACAGTTTTTGAGCACTCACACAATTGCGTTGGGCTTCAAAATATGAGATCCAAGGTTTATTCTTGACCTTGGGAACATCAGTTAACACAATAATCTCAGAGGTTTTCATTAGTTCTCTTATACACTACCAAATAAAGACTCAGACACATATCCTAGATGTGTTTGGAAGTTTGTCGAACAAAGTTTTTAGAATGTCAGCCTGAAAACTGAGCAACCAGCTTCACTGCTGGAACATTTAATACAGTCAAGTGCAATGTGTGATGATTTGAGGATTTTCTTCAAATGTGACAATAAATGTATATTGATATGCACTGTATAATGATAAATCATGCCAATGAAGGTGTAGAGTGGATTTCTGGAAAGAGATAGAAATGGAAAGTTATACAAACAGGGATGGGTAGAGCGAGGTGGTGTTAGGACAACACTACACACCTACACACACACACACACACACACACACTTTGACAGTGAGAAGGGTGCTGCAGGCTAGTCTCTGTCACATCTCTAATCCTCCTTATTGTCAGAGTCAGATATACTGTGCCTTCCAGCGCTGTCTTCCTCCACCCTTTCCTTCATCACTGCTTCTTTGCCTCCTCTTTTTAGTCACCCTCTCTCCTCATCATCATCATCATCATCCTCATCGTATTCCACCTATTCCTTTATCAGTTATTCTCTGTGCCTTGCCTCAATTTCTGTATCACATGTGAAGCGTGTCTGTTATATGCTCTCCAATCTTTTAATTCATTACAGTCTCTTGTTCTCTCCTCCCTCTCACTCATTGTTTCTGTCTCAGCAGTGTGTATTCCTGCTGCGAGGATCAGCCCACTGTGGTCGGCTTGCATGTGTGCTAGCCTACGATTAAACATCAAAAGACTGTATGCAAACAGGGGAATCTACTAGTGTGCGTCTGCAGTGGTTTTGAGTCACAATAAATAATTAAATTGAAGAACTGTCACTTTGCAACATATAAAACAACTTGTTCTCTCTGCGTGTCTCTCTAAGTTGGCGCCCTGCTGTGTTGAGTGGGCCGACCAAGTCAAACTTTCACATGCTTGCCATGTACCACCACAGGCTATGTGAGCTCTGAAACACTCGTGCACATTTTGCTAGTGCACGCTCCTGTTTGTGCCCGCTAGCGCTGCCATGTATATTGAGTTATAACTGTCAAATCTGCCGAATTGAGTGCTGCTAATCCCATTGTGTGGGAGAGAACAGCGGAGGAAGTAAGGCTGTGGGAGCTGCTACTTATCAAACATGTCGCTTCTGTGAAAACCTCTGTTATTGTGTATTTCTACAAAAGTTGTTTTTTAGGGGTGGGGGGGGGTTGTACTTCTTTTAAACGTTCTTGTTATGTTTGTCTTTTGATTCTTCTCTTCTCTTTGCTTTGATTTATTTGTAATATTCAGTGAGGCATTCTTCACAATGATAAGGTTTTGGAAAGTTTTCAATTGTTCTGTTCAATGTCAAGTAAAGCTGTGGATAAATGTTCACATTCCTCTAAGAAAGTACAGTGGAAGAATGTCAGTGATTGTTTCTTATTGGAAATAGCAGATTTAGGGTTTTATAATGACTGTGTGTTGGGATCAATACACAAACCTGGTTGCTGTAATTACTTGGGTGGAGTTTTGACGCTACTGAACATGTTGAGGAAGGATGACAAAGACATTTACAACTAAAGCTTCAGTTGGGATGACCATGGACTCTATCTCTTGAATTAAAACCTGCTTTCACTGTTTAATAGCTACATTTACATTCACTTTTTTTTATTACAAAGTTTTTGTTTTGCTCACCTCAGGAGTGGATGACATTTTGTAATACTTTCACTCAGGTGCTGAGGCAGAAGCTGTGCTATTAGTAATACAGTGATGGAAAAAACATTTTTGGACACCCCATGCTTGTGATATATTGCATTAAAAATCATTCTTAAGTGAGTGAAATCTCCCAAGTGTTGTTCCCTTCTCTAATCCTCCATGCTCCCTTTTACACGTGCTCTGTTCTGTCAATGTTTTACCAGAAAAACATCCAGGACATAACATGTTGAAACTGTCAATAATTTAGGTTTGTTATTTTTCTCCTATAAATAAAAAAGACATTTGTATCTGTTTGTCTGATGCAGCCACATCTTTTGAAACGCAAAGATATTTTTCTGAAAATATTTGATGATGATATTGGAAATTTTGGAAAAACTGATTTCCACTCCTGTATAACAAAACAGATCTCTTCCCACCCCAAGTAAAAATGAATCTACCCTAAAGAAGTTGACTAACTACCAAATTAAAATGAAATGGGGAAAGCTCTGACCTTTGAGAGAAGTTTAAAAAAAAAAAAACAGCAGCAGCAAAGTGAAAAGGCTAATTTCCTACTTGGAACAAGCTGATTTGTTGATTAATATGGACATCTGTGAAGTCATCTAAAGTGATGAATCTTTATATTTTTGATATGCAAACCAATTCTACTTCAACATCAGAGGAGGATTTTACTGATTGAATATAATCTAATCCTAAACCACTGTGTAATGGGACTGTAATGAACAAACAGTACGATGTGAGGTCAGTGGTAACAAAAAAAAAAAGTAGATCCCAACAATAACATGTACCATAGTTCAGTCCAACAACTTGCACGCAAAAGACTCCTCCAACAGTGCAGGACCAGGCTCTGTGTGATCATGATGAAGACCACCGAGTCCTACCTGGCTTCAGGCTGCGCTTCATGCATGAACACCTGAGACTGAGGCGATGTCTGAGGAGTACCAGCAGGCAGTCTCACCCACCAGATGATTTAGCAGAGACCTCCCAGCCGACCGCCATCAGAGCAGGGGACTCCCCGGGGAGCAGCACCCTCCCCTCTGCACACTTTTAATTGAAACAGGTCCCTGATGGGATTTTACAGCGAGGGCCGAGGAGGGTCTGTGATGTAAAGATAGAAATAAAGCAAAGAAAGACAAAAAAAAGAAGCAGATTAATAGGCAGCATTTACTGATTTATACTTAACCGAATGTGTGTAAATATTAATAAAGCATTTTCTTTAATGTGTATAACATTAGTGTATGTCAGCAAACCTCAACACTCTTTCCCCCAAGCCTCCTACAGGCTGTTATTAGGGCTGTGAAGTCATGAGTAGTTAATTAAATCTAACAGAGGTGATCACGGCCGGGTGTTCTCAGCAGATCAGTGCATGTGGTGATCAGCAAAGGTCTGTATTACACATTAAATACACATTATTACTATAATCCTCTTTCTTTTTCTTTATGGTAATCCCAAACAATGTATTATTTCCACACCCCAACATCTATTTGAGTTCTGTTTGTTTTTCTTGTAACTCGTTCTTCTCCAGGGTTAGTTATGTTTAGGATACTTTCAACATTCATTCCCGTATAATACCCAGTTTATTTTACTGCGATGGGGAAATTATTATTCCACAAAGAAGTTTTTTCCTCTGTCAAGGAGGTTATGTTTTCGAGTTAGTATGTATGTCTGTCTGGCTTTCAGCAACATTACTGAAAAAGTTATGGATGGATTTTGAGAACATTTTCAGCATGTGTTGGGGGTGTCACAAGGAACAAATGATTAAATGTTGGTGGTGCTCCAGAAGAGAGCCTGGATTTTACATTGTGGTAAATGAAGAATGCATTTCAAAGTGATCCAGAATCCAGGATCTCTTCCGGATCACCACCAAAATGTTATCATTTATTCATTATCACACTCCCTATACATCCTGAAAATGTTATCAAAATCCATCCATAACTTTTTGAGTCATGTTGCGGACAGACAGACAGACAAACTCCAGTAAAAACCTAGCCTTGGCGGACCTGTGTTCATTCAAAGGGGGGAGGTCTGCCTTGGCGGAGGTTTGCACTGTCAGTGCTTTTCTAGTTTTATTTTGTTTTGTTTTTGCACTTAAAGGATAAAAAACAAATAGAAGAAGAAAAATGTCATGTTAGCCTCATGTTAGTTTGTGACCTCTTTAACCTGTCTGTGACCATCAGTATGTTGGTTTACCCTTCACATATACACTGAAAAAAAAAGTTTACTTTAAAAATTCTCTGCAATGATTTCTACAAAGAAAATATACTGTAAGTAAATTTAACATAGCACATTTTCAAGTAAAATTTGCTTGCATCTCTTCATGGATTTAATTAGTAATTAACTAGAACCAAAGTAAAAGAAGAAACAGGGGAAACATTTTTTTAGTATTCTACAAGGGTGGCCATCAAGTAAACTGTACATGCAAACCTGCAAATTTTACTAGCAAACCTCAGGTAATTTACAAATTATTATTAATATGGTTATATATATATATATATATATATAAATATTCCTTATTTATTTTTATTTTTTTAACCCTGTGCTGTCCTTTGTCCTTAACAGTAGAATGTTAGTCTGGCTCCTTTTGGTGCTAAAGCTAATTAGCTTCGCCAAGAAATACTTCATACTGTGTATATACTGATACTGATATACTGATTTTATTATGGGTTTTTATTAAACCACATTTCAATGCCGGGATGAAAAAGAATAAGAAAAAGGTGGGTGCAGGTGGCAAAAGTTGCAAAAAACCCTCACAAGACAATATCAACATTAAAATATCGACCATGATAGCAACAACAACCAGAACAAGAACTGGGCAAAAATAAAAGTAAAGAAAGTAAAATTAAAATAAAGAAATTATTATTACTAATAATTTAAAATGAAGAAGATATGAAATCACACCTATTAGTTGAAAAACACAAAAATCCCTGAATCCAAACAGAACAAACAACAGCCCAGACAATACAAACAACAAACACACAATAACAGCTGTTCATATTAATCAGACTGACTGTACTACATTTTGGTAGAACTAATTTAAAGGAGAGTGAACATCAGTCACACTTCTTGCATCCCACTGCACTACCTGCTTGTAAAACAACAGTTGTATTAACTTTTCATTGTTTACTATATGTAACAGCATAGACTGTATGACAGCAGCACAGAGCGTTCAGACATGGTGTCCAACTGAAATATTCCTTCAACCCAGTTCACTCAGGTTCCTTCCCCTATAGGCAGAATAGAAGTCACAAAACTAACACAGAACGGTGACCTACTTTTAACCAATATTTACAACTTGCAAGGTAGAGGACCATCACATGACTCAGTGACACCATAAGCTATGTGAGTCACATGACTCTGCACAAACTGCTCCTGCATCACAAGACGCATGCATGGAAAACATGTGAACACTATTAAAACGTACTTGGTATTACTAGATTTATGTGCAATGACGATGAAAACTGTAAATACTATGTGAAAACAATTAACACTTCCCACCTACTTCATTCATTACATTGACTTATATATGTAGCTTTACTTGATTTAAGATTTAATTCTAGCTCTCACTGATCCTTATGATTATAAAATGAAAATTGTGACAGTTAACCTCATAAATACTTTTACACCAAAAAATCTTATTTTCAGTGTATATCTCACACAGACATATTTTGAGAGGTTTTTCTGGACAGTCAGCCACTGTACATTTGAAAATATTTAACTCAAGTTGGAAGAAACTAAACTTTTATTGGTGATTATTTTCAGTAATGGATTAATACATGTTTGGTGTTCTAGTGAATATATCTGGCAGCAGGAGTTGCATCCCATAAGAGGCCAAAACGCTATTTTTTTCCCAAGCAAATATGTGACGGCTAGAAACACAATAATATGAAGTCATTTTGTTTACTGCGGATTAAAGTTAGATACCCAGCTGTACTTTCCTCCAACCTGTCTCCAAACTCATGCATTATACAGTATGATTTTCCTCATTGGTCTAAAAAAAAAAACCCACCACTTCAGCCTCAATAGTTTGTTGTTTGAAGAAATGAACAGAGCAAGAGGGAGAAATGTGGAAGGAGGCAGACAGAGTAATATGTCAGATCCAGACCGAGAGGCAAAGAAGATGGGGAATGGACAAGGATGTGATGATGAGGAGAGAGAGAGTGAGTGGAAAGGGAAAGAGAGGCTGCCTCTCAGTCCTCAGCAAAACCCTTCAATGATTCATAGGCTTTTTTCCAATGATATAAAAGAGTGTCAGTTAGCTCTACACTCACACCACCTTAAAACTTAAGCAAAGGATGTGGTTTTCTCTATTTGTGTTTTGCTCTTAAATACTTTTCAGATTAAGCGCGAGATCTGGCTTTTCCTCTTGTCCAGAAAAAAGGGTGAAACGATCCGTCTCAATATGAACGTATGAGTGTGTGTGCATGAAATAAAAGTAATGGTTAGAGCACTGCAGTTTTTCTCCCAATGTGCTGCCTGAAGCTGCGCCTGGGGATTGAACGCTCGAACACAAACATCTGTTTTCTCTGTTTTTTTAAACCCATAACAAATACCAACCCCGAACATTAACCGAATCTTTAATGTGTTCATCGCTTTGCCTGTTCCTCCTCCTCGAAGTTAACACAAATCACTTGTACCATTGTAATCCCTCACCTGATAAAAAAAAAAAACATAATTCTCAAGCAGGGATATTATCCATGGAATTACATTCAGTTAGTCTCAGCAAACACAGGAATGGTTCTGTTTCACAAAGACGCTACGGTCCATTCCTTGCTGGAGATAATCTCTTTTTAGAAACTGTGATGGAAACGTAAAAGTCTATGGTCTGTGCTGAGACATTTTGCTTTAGCTGCAGACACTATGGAAGGGATTTACTGCAAAATAATACCTGTAACTATTCAAAAGAGAAGTGATGCCTTGTCTTACACAATGACTGATGGAATGAAATTAAAACAGAGCAGTGTGCTTTAGGAAAGGATACTGTAATCTGTAGATGACAAGATGATCGACTGGATCATCGGTGTTTTAGGGATACAAAATGACACACTGGAGGTAATGCCTTTTTCACTCTAAATGACGAAGACAATTAGTGAGAAAGTTTTTAATTCTGCAAAGAATGTTCAGAAGTGTTGACAGGGTGACATTGTTCAGTCAGATGTGCTTGTACCTGAATCAAGGCAACAGTAATTATACAAGAATTATAGAGTTTAGTTTGTCCAAAACTGATTTATAATGGATGTTCTACATTTTTGGGAAGAATTTAAAAACTCTCAATATGGTTTTCAGTTTGTTTAAGTAAATAAACATGTTCGGTCGTCAGTCATTGACATCACAGTGAGTTAATGTATATTATAATAATGTAATGATTGTTTGTTTAATTCAAGCAAAAACAATCTGCCAATGGAACAAGTGAAATTGATCTTTGTTGAAATAAGTAAGTTCTTAAATCCCACTGAAAACTTGCTCTTTAGCTAAAGATTTTTTAAAAATATGAAAAAAAAAAATTCTTATTTTAAGTGTGACGAGATATTTTAACTAGAAATGAGGAAAAGTACACCTGGTAAAATGTAGACTTTTTCCAGTGCATGACCATACATGGTGGTATAGATGTTTAGGAAGAAGGTCCTGGGTTCAAATCCAAGGCAAAGTACTTTATTTGACATTATACACTGTACAACGAAATGTGTCTTCCTGTGTAGCATGCACCAAGGCAAACAGGTCAGTTTAAATCACCCATAGGTGACTGTGACAGTGAATGACCCCTGACCCCAATGACCCACTCAAGGATTGTTCAGAAAGTAAATTAACAATTGAATGAGACACATAACTACTTCAGTTTTCTGACAGTGAAAGTTTAGTTTTGAAACAAAGTGTCAATTACATTTCTGGTGTAATTATATTATGATGGTAAAAGTCTATGTGCAAGCATTGCTCTCTTTTATCAGTGCTGATTTCTAGCAGCCTTGAGCCCACCTTTGAAGTGCATTTAATTACACTCGTATCTTTGAGTGTACCACCATAACCAGCAAAACCTAATCACTGCTCATAATTGCATTCATGTGCAGTGATCCTGTGAGTTACAAAAGGGTCGCTGAGAATAGTCAGAATCAAATGTAGTTAACAAGTAAAAGAATATTTCAGCTTGCACATTTACAGACAAGACAACACAAACTCCAAAAAAAAACAAAAAAACAACTGGATCCGTATTAGTCTTCATGACCATTTCAAATGATGACAACAGACATGAAATGTCAACAGTCAAATACTGTCTGAAATAAATAAATAATAAGAGTACTTAATAATGAAAACATCTTAATACTGCTTTAAATGCAGTGTCCTGACATCACATGAAATGAAACCAATGTCTTACCCAATGGAAGTACCCCATACATATGCTTTGAGAAATGCTTGTAAATAATGAACAGTATACTTGATTTATAGTTAATAAAACATGCAAAACTACAATAAGGTGCTTTAAGATGACCTAAAGTTCACCCTCCCTGCATCCATCTGTCCATCCCTTGGTCTCCATCCTCATGAATCTTTCCCTTTACTTATCTAACCCTCCGTTAGCATAAATCACCGTTTGTCATTATCGGGGGGAAACCGCTTTACCGTCTTTTCTCACTCTTCATCCCTCCATTCACACGGAGAGAATTGGGAGCATCAATCGAGCCGCTGAGCTCATTTCATTTTAATTGAGACGTCTGTGTTAAGATGGACATGAATATTACATATCATAGGCCCTATTAATATGCTAAGGCCAATCTAAATGTTTTAATATTCGCAGTGTAAATTATTGAGATTGTGTTCTTGGGCATGGACGTCGGATCATTCGTCAGAAATGTTTAGTCTCTGATGTTGAGGAAGTAGGAAATAGGACAGGATTTCCCATGATGCACTTGACCAGCCCTCCCTTCACCAGTGACCTCGGACTAACCCTTCTTAGCTTTTTTTTAATTCGAGAGAAAAGATTGTGTGTGTGTTTGTGTGTTTGTGTATGATACGTATTTCTTCATACCTGTCTTTTTGTCTCCCCATCTGTCTTTAAAGTCTCCAAATATGTCAGACACACACACACACACATACTCTATGGAAATTATTCTAAGACCCCCTCATCTGACGTTCCACTGAGCACATACGCATGGCGATAAAGTTGGCGTTTCCAGTGACTGCACACAGCAATTTTTGGGGGAAAAAAAGGAGTTGCATGATGTTGGATAGCATCACTTGCAATTGCACACACACACACACACACACACACACATACACTAAGTCGACATGTCGTGGAGGAAGATGGATCGGAGTACAGATTGTAAGTGACATGTTAATTTCTTCTCCGTCACTCACGGCCGAAGCGTCCGCTATCAGCGAAAAGGGACACGCACTCCAGCCATCAAGACTCTCATTTTCTTCTTCTTCTCTTTTAATATTTGTCCCTTTTTTCCTCCCGTCCTGGAGCGTTCCTGTGCAGACTGTGATCAAGGAGTTGTTTAATGTAGCTTTTAGCTCCCACCCCCCTGCTGCTCATTGAAACGCTGCGTCTCCTCCACCAGATGACTGCTCTTCATAAGCCCCCCGGGGGTAGACGTTCATCAAAGGTCAAACCCTGTGTTTAGACACTTAAAGGACGAAAGCTGACAGATGTTGTTCAGAGTGAGAGGTCACACTGAAGTTGGGATGTTCGCCTCATTGTCCTTTGGTCTTTGTGCATCAGGGGTTAAAACACTTTATCTCTATTTATCACATAAACAATCATTCTGAGGCCAGTCTTGCAGTTAAGGGATTTCATTTTATTTCATTTATTTAGATTTCTAATGGCTTTGGTTTAAGCCGACGCTATTCTTCCTGGAGTCCACACCCAATACAATTGTCTTTACATTACAGCACGCCATTTACAAAAATACCCATACACTAAACAAAACAAACGATTACTAAAAAATATTAATCACAATTACAAAACAAACAACATCCATAATATAATACAGGACTTAGTTCAATGAACATTACCTTCAAAACAAAGTAATTTTAACATAATTTATAAATGGTCAGATGTATTTTACTGTTGTATATCAATATATCAGTCAGTTAAACATTGCCAGATACCGAGCATGGTTTTAAATAAATATATAATAAATAAGTACTATTTCTTTACATTTGTATTTCTTATTTTCTTGAAAGATTCATCCCAGCAGAGAGTTCCATATCCGCATGGCCCAAAGCACTTTTAATTTTATGTGTTTTATGTTGGACATTGTAAATATCTTTATTATTTTACAAAATACCACGATTTTGTTTAACATTAATTTATAATGGAAATCAATCGAAGAGTCCAACCCTCATGCTTTGCAGGGTCAATGCAAAGCTACCAAGGAGCAAATATCAATAAGCCCTGCTCTTACTGTACGACATCTGCGATTGAATCTCCCATGAAAAGCACTTTTTAACTCCAGGAAAAACAAATATATATGATGTTTTTTTTCTTGCTGCGTTGCCTTGTATTTGTGCGTGCAGATGAGCAGAATTATGTAAAAGGTGGCACAAAAATGCATTCATAATGAGAGTGGACTAACCAAATATTTTCTTTTCGTGTGTGTGTGTGTGTCTGTGTGTGTGTGTGTGTGTGTGTGTCTGTGTGTGTGTGTAGGCAGCCCTGGTACTATGGCTGGGGCTTCAACCTGCCAAGGGGTCAGGCCCTGCTGGACAAGTGGAACCAGATCCCTGATAACACAGACATCCTGGTCACACACTGCCCCCCACTGGGTGAGAAACATATTACACTACACGTGCACACACACACACACACACACACATACACACACAGACTTAGAGTATATCCTGACTGCATGTGTTCACAAACAGCTGTTCTTACACTTGTCTATAATCAAATACAAACTGTTGACAAATTAATGGAAAAACCAAAGTAAAGTGTGTTACTTCGGTTTTGATCTACCACCTGCCTCAGGAACACCTTCGGTGCATCTTGGCATTGATTTGACAGTCACTGAACTCTACTGCAGGATGAATCCCACTCATGCAAAACACATTCCCTCATTTACTGTTTCAGTGATAGTGGAGTGTGCAGTCTAACACATCGGACTCAAATCTCCCATTGGTGTTCATTGAGATCAGGTGACTGTGAAGGACATAGCATCTGATTCACACAATTTCATATTTTATTCAGTGAGCCCCCAAGCCTTATGGATGCAGGAATCATACTTTACTTTGTCACCTGCCTGCATGTCCACAATATGTATTCATTCCATATGGACTATAAGTGTATTTTTTTTTAGAATGAATGATTCATATTTAACCCTATAAGGCCATACATGTCATATTTGATACATGACTTTTTTAGCCCTCTACATAATCAGAGTGATATTTATTTTCTTGAAAAATCTGATGTATACAATTAGATACATGCAATACACAGATAATCCCAGAGGGGGAAGAATTCATTCCCGAGGGGTTTTTCCAGTGATACTATAAGACTGTCATTACTAAGGAAAGAGGCAAAACTTTGACAGTTTTGAAAAGCACTTCCCAATTTGTGAGACATGTTTGTGTTATGTTTCTGTTTGTTAAAAGATAAAATCCCATGGTAGAGAAAATAAAAAATATTGGTCAATGCAACAGGCTGATACCAATACAAGATAGAACCTTTAATATTGGCCATCTACCATTAATTCAGACCCGATGTAACGATGTGTCATGATGCTAAATTGAAATTCCTACATGGAAACAGATTTTCTGTCAAAGATTTAATGGTTCAGGCTTCACAGGGTTCACAGGTGTGTTTCGTTTACGTAGATACCCATAGACTTTTGCATTGCAGGAATATTATACTTTACATAATGACAGTACACACGCTCATCACAATACAAAACACACTGTGCATATGTACAATTAGACGGCCCATATAATGCATATACATTCAAAGATATATATTAATAACTGACATTTCTCCTTAACTAATGTCTTTGAGTGTTTTTTTAAATCATTATGGACCCAAAGTGACCAAAACCATCCACTGATCTACACTGTTTAATCCCTGTTGATCCATTAATCCAGGTGTCACGGATTAGCGGACTCCAGTCATGATCTGGACCGGGAGATGGTTCTGTCCGGATCCGTGACCAATGGCAAAATATTAGTGTAATTTCCATGGGGCGGTTTTCAACTAGCTGTGGAAATGTACAGTGGGCACCGCTACTAGATTTAATACGGCAAACTAGTGCTGGTAGTGAAGGCCATCACTTGGAAATGTAAGTTTGTTGATGGTCACAGAGCCACAGGCAATAACTAAAATACATCCCCTGAATCCCCCCCCCAAAAAAACACCTCGACAAAATTATCTTAGTAAACACCTAAACAACCATAGAAGAAGAACAACAGGTGGCAATTTCCTTTTATCAAAGACAAGCGAAGAATGTGAGAAAACGTCACCCATTTAGCCCCGCCTCCCCTGCCTATGAATTTTTCCTAGACCTATACATGTAATGAACGGGGATAGTGTGGCTCAGTTAAAGGATATCTAAATGATCAGAAAATTACATGATTTAAACTGAAAAAACAGAAAATATAGAGAACACTGTCTGCAACAGTGTGCTGTACTACATCACGATTGTGTGTCTATATGAAGATGCATTTTGTGTATATATCATTTTCCAGGGTGAAGATCATAATGCTATTTTAGTAAAACTAGTAAAACTTTTGACATAAATCTGGTCTGAAATGACCAGAAAATATCCTCTGTTGGACATAAAGTTGTAATAATTTTTCAGACACATTCCTCTTTTTATTCTTTTTATACGTATCAGTAATCACCTGTGACCAGATGCAGTGATTACAGACTGAGTCCCAGTTATAGTTTATTGATCAGGAAGAAATCACATTGTGACAATCATTTCATGTAAAGAGGTAAAAATCTTTTATTCCAACTTTATAGGGAACAGTGATTCCAAACTGCCAGATGTTTCAGAAACACACAGGGTACATGAGAACTTGAGCATTTTTCCCCAATTCTTGCATCGTTGCACTGGCTCCTAGTTAATTACCTCCATCAAAGAAGTATTACATTTGGGTCCGTTTGTCTGTCTGTCTGTCAGCAGGAGTTCTGAATAGATTTTGATGAAACTTTCAGGAATAATAGATAATGGGTCGAGGAAGAACCCACTAGATTTTGAGCAATGAAGGTCAAAGGTCAAGGTCACAGTAAAGGACAACAGCTCAAACACATCAGTGGTAATATATCAGGATTCAGACAAGATAGAATCTGGTGTTTTTTTCATTCACATTGTCTCACCTTCAGACATCAGATGGGTCAACACCTATGGCTCCATCATGTCACGTTTTGATGTCATATGACTCCATATCAAGCCTTGGCGGTGGTCTGCTGTCTCTGACTGCCTTGTTTTAGAATTGATTTCATGATTTGATTGTTGTTGTTGTTTTTTTAAGCTCTGAAAGCACTGGTCCCACAGTACATGACAGACCTCATTCAAATGTATACACCAGCTCATGCACTGAGGTCCGAGGCCTATGATGAGAGTTAAAACCAGGGGGAGATGTTGGTCTCTGTGGTCAGCTCTGGATATTGAAAGGCCCTGCATGTGAACAGCCCCCACAGTGGAGTGTTTTAAGTTTCATCTTGAGACCCACTCTGGCTTTTATCTCCACCTTAGTTGTGTGGTCCTCTGTGTCTTTTATTTATATGTTTGTATTTTAATGTTATTACTTTTAACTATTTAATTTTGTTGTTTTATTTAGAGCATTGTTGTAGTTTTATGTATTTATTGTGGAGCACTTTGGAAATATTCTTGTTGTTTAAATGTGCTATATAAATAAAGGGGAGTGGATTGGAGTGATGCACATGTGGTAAAGTGCACATGTGTGTATACAAATGTGTAGGTTTGGAAAGGAGTCAAAGCTGAAACAAAGGCATTTATCTGTAATTTATACACTGCCCCCCCCCCCCCCCCCCCCCATCACACACACACACACACACACACACATGCATAGCTTCAGTGGTTTAACTCCTTAACGCCTCAATTTAAATATAAGTATAAAAAGTGGGAACTATATTATGTATTAACTATTTGTTACCTATTTGTAAATGGTTTGTTCATGTATTGTTCATATACAATTTATCATAAACCATTTTTTAACAAACCATTAACAAATAGCTGTAAAATTATATTATTTTAACAGACATTTGCAGTTTGCACATAAAGAAATAAACAGCTGTAAACACAGCACCTGTCTGTTAAAAATTATCTAATTTTACATTTATCTTTAGAAGACAGTATGAATCTTTACAAGACATTAATAAATAGGTAACAAATGGTTAATACAGAGTGAATTGTATGTAGGTATTATAAAGTGTTACCAAAAAAGGAAATACTAAATTAAGTGGAGATAATTAATTTGATGATAGCATATACAATAATAAATATATTCTTTGGTATGTTGCATATTTGTGACAATAGGCCTTAAGGGGTTAATTTCCAGAATTGAAGTGTTGCTGATGATCAGGTGGATGAATAAAAGACATATAAGTCACAGCCCAGACTTCGAACCTTCTCTTAAGAAAAAAACACACATCACCTTCAAATCATCAGCCTTCTTATATTAATGGTTACGTTTCTGCTTCTACTAGTTTTCATCCTCACACATTCATAACCTCGTTACACGAGAATGTCATAAAGGTTTGAACAAACACAGATGCCAGCACACAAGCTGACTGGCACCGTGTATGCGCTTCACACACACACACACACTTCATACACACTAGCAGACGGATGCAGTAACACACACTCCTCTCATTCTGACTCTCACACACACACTTTCACACCTCATCTCCCGCTGCAGCTGTGGTGTTCAGACGAGTGTGTGTGATTGATTTCAGTGTCTGCGTCTCGGCTGCGAACATGGACGTTTATTTTCCATTCAGCTTAGCCAAGTGTCTCCAGCTATCTGTTCGGAAGCCACCGGCATATGGAGCAGCTACAGCAGGCTACTAATGCATGAGACACACACAGGCTGAAGACTGAGCGAAGGAAAGACAAGGGAAAGTAAATGAGAACACAGGACACGACAGGACAGTAGTGGTTTCTGTAATGCATCACAGGCCAAGAGGAGACTTTGTTTGCAAACTATTATTTATTTTAAAAAAAAAAAGATGGAGAAGTGAACAATGGCAAACAGGGTGAAGGGAAAAGTAGCGTGAGCAAGACATCGTTTCGCACTGCGGCAAAGGCCCCCATCTTTTATGAGGCGTGATAAAGCGGTACATCGGTGGCTAGAGAGGAAAAATATGGCCTCTTTATCTGGCTGTGAGAAAGTTAACAGCAGAACGAGAAAAAAAGTGAGACAAAAAGAGGCAAACAGGCTCAGCGCCCAAAGCAGCAGCTGCTTTGAAACAAGTGGCACATTAGAGCGAAATGCCCCGAGACACAAAAAAAAAAAAAGCCCTCGTAACTTCTCACCGTGCTTCCACCTTCTCCCAAAGCTTGTAAAGAATACACTCAGAGTTTTAAGGTGTTTTTTTTTTACATTTACTGACACTAAAAGTGTGCCTTTTACAGGTAGATACACTTAGAGGACAAAGAAGTCAGACAGTATCGTTTCACCATCATGACTGATTCACTGCCAGATTTGAGCAGAGACGTTTTTATGGCAGTGTATGAGAGGCCCATTAAGTCTGCCTTCAGAGATTTTTAGCACTCAAAATGTAAAAAGAATCTTAAAATCCTTCCCCTGAGAGCTTTCTCTCACTATCCTTTTTTTCCAGGCCTTTTTACCCCAGTGAGGCCCAACAGGAAGGAAACATTCTGAACCTCTGACTGTAAGATAACAACTATAGCAACATGAACTAAACATGTATGTAATGTGTTCACACAACGTGGGACCAGGTCGACTCGACTTGGTATTCCTGGACAGCGTTTCCATTACAGGATAATACTGACTTTACACTACCCACTGCCAAAATCAGTGTATTTTTCTCATTTCTAGTCAAAATATCACATCACTCTCAAAATACAACATAATCACCTATCGAGTAACTCGTAACTGAGATATAAAGAACTTATTTTTAGAGAATAGATTTAAAAAATCTTGCTTCAAAAATCTTATCAAGATAATTCTCACTTATTCTATTGGCAGATTTATGTTTTACTTACAGTAATTGAAGTAAAACATACACACACACACACACACACACACATATATATATATATATATATATATATATATATATATATATTCATAATTCAAGCAAAAATGTGCCAATGCAAGAAGTGAAAATTATCTTAGTATGATTTCTTGAAGTAAAATCATGAAAAATGTTACCTCTTTACGTGGTTTATTAACTCTTCTCATGCATCTGTTTTACCATTCATTTTTGTTCAATACTGTTCATTTACACTGCAAAAAATTTAATATTACCAAGTGTTTATTTTTGTCATTTCTAGGAAACATATCTCATCACACTTAAAGAATAACTTTTCAGTGAATTATAAAAACTTATTTTTAGATATTAGGTCTTCAAAATCTCATTTTCACTTGTTCCATGAGCATTTTTTTCCCTTGGATTAAGCACTAAAAATGCTAATTTTGAATTAAACAGAAAAATCTTGATCTATTGTCTAAAACTAAGGTTTTATATCTCAGTTACAGGTGACTCTTCAGGTGATTATGTCTAAGTGTGATGAGATATTTTGACTAGAAATGAGAAAAATACATTTGATTCAGTTTTTTTTTTTCTCCAGTGCCTGTTTGTCACAGCAGTATGACTCATTACTTCCACATCGTCTGCTCAGAGTTACTGATAAAGTCACTTATTTCGTGTTATCTGAATTTTTACATCAGCCACCAATGACTCAGTCTCCTGAGCCGACCATGGTGTCATTATGGGCTGTAATCAAGTGGATTAATGTACCACTATAGTTACTGTCAACTTCCACATCTGTGTTCTGTAAGCTGACGGGTCACAGAGGTAATTGTCTGACTAATCAGTGTCTGGAGGGTTTATACTGTATGTTACCTTTTAGTATCACTTGAAATACCAAAAAAAATTGTACCGGGTACCAGATTGCAGGTCCTTTTCCATAATGTAAATACAAAAGGGCCAGTTGAGCCAGTACCACGTAATGCAAAGGCATCATTAGTTTCAGCATTTAGGAACCAGCTTTGGCACTTCTTCTGCTTGAACATGGCCAAAAAGTTAAAGCTTTAAGCAGCTTTGAACATGGACAGAAAAGGAGCCATGCAACTGCAGTTGGAAATCATGCTTTTCTCAAACACACAATTCCTAATATACTGTGATGTTTACACTCCGTAGAGGATGAATCGTAACATTTGCTGATCCACTTACTGTTTGTATCACCAAGGCATTTGTGTTTGAGACCACTCATTGAATTAAAAAAAACAAATCTATGTCACAGTGGGTCCTTAGAGTTTGTTGTTTTTGATGCCTGTTTAGTATTAGGACATGTTTTTGGCTCAGGCTAAAGTCAGTAGGTGATATGTAAGTGTGGTGGGATTTAATGTTGGTTTGGTTTCAGTCCACATGTCTAAAATATGTCACTAAAAGACACTTGATGACCTCCTCTTCAGTGAGTGGTTTGATAAAGACGTATATGGATGTGGTTATGACATCAGTGTGAATGTGATAAACATCTGACCTTGTCTCATTTCAAATCATCCGTATCTTCCTCTTCCTCACCCTCCATCATCCTCCTCCTTTTCAGCTTTGTCTCCAGAAGGTGATTTCATTCATACCATTTTCAAAGCTCACCTTGAAGCCTTTGGTTCAGACACCATGGCTGTGTCCAAAATCACTCTGTAACCACTGTATCGTGGTTAGGGAGTGATTTCGGACACAGCCCATGTGTCAAATCCACATCTGCCTGATTGTCTTGGATCTGATTAAACTGGATTGAACAGGTTTATAAACTAAAGCTCTGAGACCAAACAGAACGGATGAAACTCAATCTAACAGGACATTAGAGTTGTTTTAAAATCAGGGTTGTTTTTTTTTTGTTTTCTTACCACACTGGTTTCCATTTTATTGCTTGCTTAATGCTTTTTATGGTTTTTGTGTGTTTGCTTTCTTACTGCTGTCTGAGGAGACAGACAGACGGCAGAAACGATGCAGCAACGAGCTCCTCAGTCATTTTATTTCTGCGACTTGATGCTTTTATTGACTCAGCATCAGCAGCATCCCTCCTGATGGAGCAGCCACTAAATCATATACACTCCATGCTTCATCCTTGTCACACAGTGTGAAGTCTGCTTCTGTGTGCAGCTGTGATTGATCTTTATTTTCTATAGCTGCTTTCCAAGAGTCTTTTCTTTGTGCTGCTATGTGCAGTTTGCTGTTTGACAAGGAGCCTAAAATGAGGAGCTTCATTTTAAAACATGATGTATCACTTTTTGAAGAGAAATGAAATTTATTACATTCACAAAATCAGTCAGTCAAGGAAATACACAAAATCAAGCAGTGCTTTCAGACAACTGTATATTTGTCATTTACTGCATTTTCCATGAAAACAGAATTTGCCAGGCAGCTCTTGACTCATTTCTGAAATGTATGTAAATCACTTCATGATACTTTTCCTTTTGTGTTTTCACATTTTGCCTCCACAGGCATCAATCCATTGTTCATAGAAGACCTGTTACTGTCCACATACTCATAAAACATGTAGGGTAACTGTATTCACTGTAATTTGGTCCAAAGGCATCATGGGAAGTGTGTATAATCGTGAAACAAAAAATAAATAGTTTTCCAAACAGCACTGTTTAAAGTGTATTTCTCTGTAGCTGTGATCATTACACTACCTAATAGTGTTTTTGTGGAATGAATTCAAGCCTCCACACATCAGCGTGCTGTGCAGTTTGCAGCTCTAATTTGCATGTTATCATCTGCAGGTTTCTTAGATTGGGTCCCTAAGAAGATGCAGCGTGTTGGATGCATGGAGCTGCTCAACACGGTCCAGAGGAGAGTCCAGCCCAAGTTACATGTGTTTGGACACATTCATGAAGGTATGTTTGAAAGATATGCTGTAAAAAAAATTTTTTTAAATAACTCGTTGAGAAATGTTATTTTGGATTAATTTCCATGCAGTACATGGCAAAAATCTAAATCTTTCTCATTTCTAGTTAAAATATCTCATCCCATTTAAAATAAGACAATCACCTAAAGAGAAACACTTCAGTGAGATATAAAAAACGTATTTTTACACAATGGATCTTGAAAATCTTATTTCAAGAAAAGTAATTCAAGATTTTTTTTGTTTAATTCAAGATTATTATTTTTTTGTGCTTAATTAAAAAAACATCAATGGAACAAGTGAAAATGATCCTGGTAAAATTTATTGAAATAAGATTTTCAAGATCCCTCTCATTATCTGAACCCACTTTATCCTCACTAGGGTTATGTGGGTCACTAGGGGCCTAATCCAGCTACAATGGGTGAAGGCGGGGTACACCCTGTATGAGTCTCCAGTTCATCTCAGGGCTGAACATATATAGACAAACAATCACTCTCACATTCACACCTATGGGTGATTTAGATTAACCAGTTAACTATCAGTGCATGTGTTTGGATGGAAACTCCACACAGAAAGGTCTGGTGTGGGAATCGAACCAGTGTCCTTCTATCTGTGAGGCATGAGTGCTCACCACTGCACCACCATTTCTAAGATCTACTTTCTAAAAAAAAAAAATAAAAAAAAATATATATATGTATATATATATATATATATATATATATATATATATATATATATATATATATATATATATATATATATATATATATATATATATATATATATGTATGTATATATCAATCATTGAAAAGTTACTCTCGAGGTTATTTATATCTTAATTTAAGTGAAATGAGAAAATGATTACTTATGGTCAGAACACAACAAAGTAAGTAGAACATTAAAAACTATTATGATGAAAAACAATAAATTTACACCTGAATTAAGAGCATTTTAAGTATTTAAATGTTTTAGATCACAATATATTCAAAACTAACCCTAAATATTAATTATGATATAAAAATGTTATGCTTTCACATGTAATTATATGATAACATTTGTCTTTATCGTATTATTTTGTGTCCATTTAGTTACATCAGAATACAATGCACCCTTGTACTTTTGTTCCTGTTGTGTATTTTGTGATAAAATAGTTACATTTATGTGGTTATAAAATTATAGACACCTCAAACTAAAACTTAAGTACAACTTGCAGCTTTACACCCTATAAACATCTATTCCATTATGTAATCTGGATACAGTGGAATATCACAGTTGGCTTTAAAGTGATATAAATAATAAGTTTAGGTTTGGAATAAACGATTTTATTCTGGCTTTTTGTGTGGATCTTGAAGGTGACAGTTTCCACACTTTTTGGTCTTTCACACTGAATACATTTATCTCACATCTCTTCTCACCTAACATTTGACCATTTATATAACTTCACTTACATCTACCACATATAGACAGAGAAGGTGCTACATCAGTTAGATTTTAATACTATTACTTTATCTATTTAAAATCCAGTTAATTAATTCCAATTTCAAATGTGTAACCTTAGAAACTATGGACATACTGATTAAAGTGTATATAGGAGAATAGCTGAGATCCAACATTCTTATGGATGTTTAATCCGGGCCAGGAGGGCAGAGTGGAGCTCTCCCCGGACTCATAGTTCCTTTTTTTTTTTTTTTTTTCGGGGTTATCAGGTCAGCTTTGAGCCCCAGGAGCAGCGGTCCCTCATCAGAGAGAACCAGATTAGAAACTAGATCAGATTTTAGAAGAGGAGAAATGGGCTCAAAGCAGCTCTCATTAAAAAAAAAAAAAAAGATCTAAAAAAAAATGGTCAGTATCTTCTGTTTTGTATTCATGTATTCCAAGTCTGAAAAGATCAACACAGACACACAGGGTTCTGTTCCAAGAGCTGCTGAAAGTGACACCTACACTTTAAAAAATCACTCGTGGCACAAAGTTAAATTGTAGTACTTTGGAGAGATGGTAGTTAACTTATGCTTGACAAAATGGTAACACTTTTACATCTGCCATTTGGGAGAAACGGTGATCCTAAGTGCATGTGAAGCAGAGATTTTTTTTCTAAGTGTAGTGGTGTTAATGTCACACTTTCATGCATCCATTTGTTCATTTTGGACTCTGCAGTTATAGAGGGTTTTTGTTCATTAGTGAAGTGCTCTGTGCGTTCTCTTAGCCTCGCTGCGACACATTAACTCTCACTTTTGTTATTTATGGGGGCTTTTTTGGGGGCTGATATAGATTTTTTTTATTTTTATTTTTTTACATCAGCTTTAGCCAATGACCGACACTTCTAAGATGATTAAATGTAAAAAAAATAATAATAATTTTTTTTTTAAAGGAACTAAAAATAATATTATATTACTGGTAAAAAAGGTAGAAAAGGTAACATTAATATTTCATGTAATAAAACTTTCAATGAGATAAAAGCAAAACAAAAGTGTTTAGTCATGTAATTCTTCTTTCTAAAATAAACATCAAGATGATGTAGAACATGCCAGTACGAGAAAAAAATTTAAATATGGGCCCTATATCCTCCTGACACCTAAGAAAGTGAAAGTTTGCACTTTTTTTTACATGAAAAAATTATCTTAAATGTAAACTGAAGTTTCAAATAATTAAAAAAAAGAGGCTTTCACCATTGTTGTTTTCACTCATCTCTTCCATCCTCCTTCTGCTTCAATCAAACACTTCTACATCTTCCTTTGTGTGAGTGACATAAGCGCATTGTACCACATTAAATCGTAGTGTTTAGTGTTTTGAGCTTTACTATTAAATAACCGATTCCTTGATGTGGAGAAAAGTTCTCGATCATTTTTTAAAATTGAGGTCCTCAAATTACTCGAGGAATTGTTTCACAGCTACAGGTCAGGTGTGTAAGTATTTGGACCATGAGACAGGCTTTATTAATTCTCCTGTTCACCACCAAAGTGTGTCATAAAATGTACCTGTCAGTTAATGATGGCAGGAAACAAAGAGCATTTCAGCAACACACTGATAATGGTACAAGAAAAAAAAAATAAAATAAAATATATATATATATATATATATATATATATATATATATATATATATATATATATATATATTGACCCAATATATGGGTTTATTATTAGTACCTATCAGCAAATGGGCCATAGTGTTTTTAAATAATTTAATCAATGTGTATTTATTTCTCCTTTGACCACATATACTGTATATTAGGGTTAGTGATTGTCTTAAGTAACAATCATCCCATTAAACTGTGAAAACATTTCAGTTGTAGACAATAGTAAGGGCAGGATTAGTAAATATTGGTCACTTTTTTGGTTGCAATCTGAGCTCAGATGTAGAAATGTTTAAAATCGATGAAACTGCTGAAGCTTCCGAAAAACATCTACTCATACATTAAGGTAAAGATTAAAACTCCTCACTTGGACTCTTTTGTCTTCAGCGTAAAGTCAAACACAACAGGCCTTCTATATGAATCATTTACAAGCAAACATTTCAGTGGTTCAGGTGCTCAATGTAGAACATTAATGGCACTAGTCAGTTTGTATATAAATGTGTTTGTTCTTAAGTAAAACCCAAATCTGTAGATCTAACTAAGCTGTTGCAAAGACAAAGTAACTGTGTATTTTGTGGTGGAATATTCATAGCTTTATGTCCAGTGTGTCTGTCCATTGGTTTCTTCTGCGTTCTCACATTTCTTTGTCTTTAGTCTGACTTTAATATTATCACGTTATAGGTTTGCATACAGAGTTTCATCTACTGCCCACACCTTTGGGTGTTTCATTTTACTAATTACAGTGTGCCTTGTTCACGCCATAGATTTAAGATCAAACATTATTCATCAACATATTCAGGTGGGTGAGAACAAAACTGGCTGTTAGCACCAAATCCCACGTAGGATTTCCTACTTGTTTTTATCTTCTCTTCTTTTCTCGTCTCTTCTCTTCTAGTCATCTTTCTTCCTCCTACTGCTCTGCGTATGAACACATTTAGGAGTAAACTCAGTGCATTTATACAGAAGACCTACAGTAGTGTTTTCAGATGACAGAAAAGAAGCAAAATAGAATGTCCTTGACGTAAAGCTACAGCTACATTGTACGAAGAAATTGTTATTTTAGGTAAAAATTGACAGGACGTACCACCAAGAATAGGTCCATATTCCTTTTCTTTTTGTCCTTTTCTGAACAATGCGTCTATCATACACAGCAATATTGATACACAACAAGTGCGTGGAGTGGAAAATCTGACAAGCTGTGATAAATTGGAGACCAGCGGACCCTTTGTCAAACTCAAGTCATGATTGTTGTTAGACCCAGAGGTTTTGGCACTAGTCCTAGATCTCTTTTATGTTGTTTTGGAGTCTGTGACATGCTCTAAGTGATATTTATCATCCTAAAGTGAAGGAAACATGGCATGGTACACACCAGGAAACCCAATCTTTTTTTATTTAGGAGATACGGGGTAATATAATAATAATAATAATAATAATAATAATAATAATAATAATAATAATAATAATAATAATAATAATGAACATATCTGTAAAACAACATATTTAAATTGATCACCATGTGTATGAAATGGCGTTTCATGCAATAATGAATAAATAAAGCATCACATTTACGCACTTCTGTTTTTTGTTATTTTTTTTACATTTAATGACTATCTATAAAGTTGTGTGCATGTGCCCAATGGGAAAGCTACAAGTGTCACAGCAGCTTCCCATTATACATGCCCCCCCCACCCCCCATCTCATTAAAATCAGCCCAAATTTGACTTATGTTACACCCGTAAAAACATTTCATGCGGCTGTGGGTTAGTTGGTAGCCATCCATTAATTGAAGGGTCAGGGGTTCACATCCCGGCTCTGGATGTCCACATGTCGAAGTGTCCTTGGGCAAGAAACTGGACCTTAAATTAGGCTCCGAGTAGGTCTGGCAGAACTTTGCATGGCAGCTACTAGTGTGTGAGTGGGTGAATATGAGGCTAATGTAAAGCACTTTGAGCACCATGAAGGTGGAAAAGCACTATAATAAATATAAATAAATTGATTTGAAGTATGTAAGTGCAGTCCATTTACCATGTACCATAAAGAAAACATTGTAAGCACACTGCACTAGGTGCCTTAAATAAACAGAACATAATAAGCCGTGCACTAATACCCCTCGGCCAGAATGAATGGATAGACAACAAAACAATTACAGTACTGACCGAAGGGTAAAAACGGTCACACAGACAGACTCCCCACAGAGTGGAATCAGACAATCAAATAACCAACACAGATCATCTTCCAAATCAAGATGTTGTACCAACTGCAAACATAGATTTCCAATACCAGTATCACATGTGAGCGACCAGACAACTGTAAACTTTATGTGGTTTGACACAAACACCCACACACACCTGATTGATTGGAATGAATTGATCGCCACACTTAAGTTAATCACACACAGCACATATAAAACTATAATCTTACTTATGCACAGTATGTCATTTGTCTTCTGTTGAACATTGATGTTGAACATGAATAACTACATACAGTCAGTGACAGCCAGGTAAACCAGCGAACACCCTGTTTGTTTGGGCTGTCGACAGACCGTGACCAACCTCAATGACACTTAATCAACCACTGACTGTCACAGCCTGAGGAAGCCACCGTGGATCAAGGCTCTTCATTTCAAATTGAATGAACTAATGATTTGAGTGCAAGGATGAAGTAGTTTATTGAAATGTTTGAGTTTGTACTTTTTTGACCCACAATGCCCAACTATTTTCTTACAAATCCAAATCTTATCAACCTGCCCAGTGCCTATTTTCCCAGCTTCATGTGTTCAAAACAAGCCCAATCTGGCAACACTGGTCACAGTACCCACAGAGGAAACCCCCCCACCACCACTACCACACACACACAGACACACAGTCGTAAATTGTTTTTTTAAGCCACAGATGTTTTCATATCTTAAGATGAATCATGAAAATCTTACAATGCACTTTAGCATGATTGTCGACTGATTTAAAATGTTAAATATCAGGTGAATCAATACATGTAAATAATTCAAGTAAAATGCACTTTCTCAGCTTTCTACTGTAGTCATTTACTGTCATTTACTTATAAAACCCATGTCATTTGACAAATGACAGTGTTTTTACAAATGGTTTTCATGTCCAGTTAATGATATATTTTGTGGGAAAAGTCACTTTTTTCTTCAGTTTTCTTTGTTTTATTATAAAAACTTTTTAATTTATTTTGAGGACCTAAATAAATAATAAACTGGAAAATATATAAATTCTTATGAAAACAATGCAGAACAGTATAATAGATGACAATAAATCACTTATGGAATATTATTTGGCAATCACAACCCAAATGATTCAAGATGTTAAAGGGGTTAAATCATAATGAACTAATACAGTAGCTCAAACCTAATCCCTAATTCCTGTTCCCCAGGTTACGGTATGATGACCGATGGCACCACCACGTTCGTCAACGCCTCAGCCTGCACCGTCAACTTCCTCCCCATGAACCCTCCCATCGTTTTTGACCTACCCAACCCCAGGACCACATGACTAGAGGAAGCAGGGTCTCAAACCCCTGCCCCCAATCAGGAGAAAGGAGCTCGGAGAGGTAGGTGAGGGCATCAGGCAGGACGGACTGATGTGTGTAAATACTGCGCAGGTTTCTTTTTACTTGCCCGTGGAATGGACCAACCAAGGAATGGATGCTCCATCATGCTGTCAGTGTTTTTTGCTTGCTATAATTTCTTTATCTGAAGACTGAGTCTAAAAGCAGATGAGCAAAGGGACTTTTCTCATGCGAGCAAAAATAGACACTTGCGTGTCCTCTTTTACTGCACTGACAATCTGACGTGGCTCCAAGAGACAATAGAGACATCTGACTGTCTTTGACGGCCTTTTCACTTCATTACATGGAAGCATTTGGACTAACAGTAAAACAACCCACTGCCTCGTCTACTGCAGAGTTTCAGTTTAGCCAGGACTTAAAAACAGCAGTGATGGAACATTTGCCAGGAGGATTTTCACAGAACTTTTGTCCCTTCTGGAAATGAAACACAAATTTGCCATCTTTCCCTAATTTCCCCCTCTTCTTTCTACCACTCCCCTTATCGTCCGCCTGTTCCTCTCCCCTCAGAGCCTCACTGATGGAGTTTTTTTGTATCCGTATGTGTATGTGAGATCAAAGTGAGTGTGGGAGGGCAGTGAGAGGTCTCTGCCATGGGCTGTGTGAGAGTCGGGGTGTCAAACATGTTGACACCGTTCCCCTGGGCCTCATTACAGCACTCACTAAGCCTCTTAACCAGCCGCAGAGGGAACCACATGCCACGCTGCCCCCTCTTTTATTCCTCCTCCCTCCTCATCTTTTATGCTGCTGAATCCTTAGCTCATTTCTTAAGTTACATCTGGTAGGTCAGGCTTTTTTGGACTCTGAGAAGGACAGCATGTAACGCAGAGGTGCCACACGCTGACACCACATCAGCACAAGTAATGAAGATGGTGGAACCTCTGAACAACGGCACCATTTTGAGGATTTTTGTTTGTGTTTTTGTGGAAAAGATGGAACTTTTTATCCTTTCACAGGAGCAGCAGAGCTGTAACTATGTACTGTACCTGGTCTTTGTAAATGGCCTGTCAATGTAAAGAAAAAAAAACTTGAAGTTTTTCTCGAAGGTGTTGCTATGCTTTTAAAAAAAAAAAAAGTTGTTAAATATTTGTGTCCAAAATTTTGTGGTTGTTACATTTAATTTGATCTAATTCTTAGTCATGTAAATGCTTATTATGGTATTTTCATCTCTGTAAAGCTGCTTGGCCCCATTTGGTGATTATTAACTCTTTCATGTCCCTAAGCGGTTTGTCTGTGTTTTTAAAAGAGATTTTCCTTTTTTTTTTTTTTTTCTTCTTTGCTCTATTTTCTGAATAAGGCTTTTCTCACTTAGTCTGAATGTGCTTAGCATAACAAGACCACATCACACTTTGATCTCTGACATTATGTATGAACGTTCCCTGGGGCTGCAGTTTACTCCCGCTTCACTCTGGCTTCTTCAGTACATCAGCATGCATAGTGCTGGCTGATGTCTAAATGTTTCCAAAAGACACAGAGGAGGAGAGAAATCACCAAGAAACCCATGTCTGTGGATAATGGAGGAAGGATTTACACTGGATCCTGATTGTCTGTTCTCACTGTGCTTTTGTGATAGGATTTTAGGCCCTGAAATTGAAGTTATGTTGGTTTATCTTAACTTTTTTAACATTTACATATTTGACATACATTTAGATTAAAGATTAGATAGAGTTAAGACAGTACGATTAAATAAAACAGAAAACAAATGGACAAAACACAAGAACTATTCACCAATTTGACAACACCTGAAACTGGAAGTTCTTCTGACTTGTCAACATGTTAATACTGAGGTCATGAAAGTTGAGGAGACATGAGTCTTATTATACTGCAAAAATCTAAATCTTTCTAAGTGTAATTTTGTCATTTCTTGTCAAAATATCTCATCCCACTAATATCAGATAAAATCACCTAAAGAGGAACTTGTAAGTGAGATATAAGAACTTAATTTTAGACAATAAGGTTTTAAAATCTTTTTTTTTTTTTTGCTTAATTCATGATTTTATTTCTTTTTTTTTATTGATTCAAGTAAAATAAATCTACCAATGGGACAAGTGAAAATTATCTTGATAAGTCAAGTTATAAACAGTAAGTTCTTTTTTCTTACAAGTGTGATGAGATTCAGACCAGGAAAGTTCAATAGATCACTTGCTTTGGTCTGAACCAAATGTTGGACCAAAAGCTGTTGACAAAGCCATGCGCCCTGAGCTCGTTCAGCTATTATTGTACGAGTGATTTATTAATGAAAACGACAAAGGGCAAGGCGACTACAGAGAATAGAAGTGATGAGTGCACATCATGCAGTGACAGTTGTGGCTCTTTCAGATATGTGGACGTCTGCCCATATATCCACAAGGGTACGTCTTTCTTCCTCAGCCCACATTTGTCCCCTGCTCATTTTTGTTAGCCTGTTTACCTCCCACAGGTCTGAATACTCACACACACTGTGTGTTGTCTAGACTCTGTTTCCCACAATGCACGGCAAACGACTGTAGCTCCCGAGGTACAAAATAGTAAAAGGTTCGTATTAGGTCTGGTCTGCTTTCATACCTCCAAAAGTTTCGCACCAGGGTTCCTGTCAGTTCATCTCAGTTTTCTTGTTTGGTCTGGACCAGAGTCTGGTGGTTTGTATTCAGACCAGCCAAAAGGTCAGAACCAAAGGAAATTTGATTCGTTTGGTCGTTTGGTGCAGACCAAACACAGTAGGTGTGAATACACCCTAAGGGCGAATTCCAATTCTCCCTCAATCTCAAAATGTGCGCTCTCGTGAAGTATAAGTGTTGTCCCAATTCTAAGAATGTTTAAGTTGAGGGTTCAAGTTTAAGGGCTGTATCGCCCTCAATATTGAGATCATCCGACACCACCCTTGGGAGCAAGGGTTACTCAGAATGCAGTATTTTCTTTGTTAATGGAGATATAAAAATTACGAAAATCATTGTATTATCTTAGTTTAGGTCCATTTTATGGATTATGTACCTCATTGTTGCATAACATAGATTTTTAATTTTACGACCTTTTGTCAATAGCGGCTGATGCGAACAAGCTAGCTATCGTTTAAGTTAGCTAACGTTACAAAAACCATAATTTTTCGCGGTGGTAATGTTGATATTTTATCAAGATAACATCTTATATAACATGCTTGTGCCAATAATGGTATAACATGACCGTGCTAATGTCATCTCCTGTAGCCGTAGAGTTATCTAACAATAGTTATAGCTGGTGTTTACCTTTCATTGAGCCGTGGTATGTGGTGACAGCTGAATATGGTTGTGTTATTTATACAGATTATTTGTTTGATAGCTCTAACTGAAGCAATAATTTACAGATAATCCACAACAATTTCAAAAACGTGGACCTGATAGACCAGTGGATGATAGCTGTGTTTGTGGCTTATGATTAAACGGGCAGGGTTAACAGTGCAAATATTTAAAAAAAATAAAATAAAATAAATTGTGTTTAATTTCAGAGACAACAGAGACAATGTGGGCACTGATTACTTTCAGGGCCAACATTTAAGGGGTGTCCCATTTCTAAGTCAAAAATAGCCCTTAACACTTAGTTTTGAGGGCTATTGATTGAGGATTAAGGGAGGAATTGGAATTGGCCCTAAGTGTGATGAGATATTTTGACTAGAAATGAGAAAAATACACTTGATAAGATTAAAATTTTTACAGTGTAATGTTATCATGTGAGCAGCTGCTTCATGAGGAATCAAGTCAAGTCAAGATTTAAACTTTCACTTAACCTTCAGAGTGTTTTGTTTTTATTTAATAATCAAGTTATATTTTCTGAACCAATATCCTGTGAATGGTCCCTTACTGTGTCATAGAAAATTACAATTCAATGTCATATTCAGGTCAATTGTTCCAGTTTGTCATTGACTGGATGGTATTTACAGCAAAGCTTGTTAAACACAACACACACACACACTCACCATGAAGCCAGTTCAGACAAACCAAAGCCTTCAGTTTAATCTGGTGAATAGTCTTTAAATGGACAACAGATCAACCTCCTTATTTCAACTCCTTGATATTTTTTCCTGCTGGTTTCTCTCTTGACAGGATGCATCTTTTAACACAGCATTAGTGATTTGATTTGTGTGTTCAGTAAAATGTTCAGGTATTCAACAACAGGATTTTTTTTTTTTTAGGTTTTGTTGTACCCCATTCCTTGTTCTTCCACTGTGAACAGCATTGCCATAAATGCTTCTTTGCATTTGTTCAAGGAATGTTAAAAGATTTCCCCACTTGTGTATTTACATTTCTTTATCTAAATGTATTGCATGTGTTGTCAAATTGGTGAATATGAATACAATTAAAGAAAAAGCAAAAAAAACAACAACAAAAATAAGCTTATCTGTTAACCTGAATCGTCATGGCACAAATTGTAATATTTACTCTCGATACTAACATGCAACGCACACTAGGAAAATGAGGGAATAAGCCCTTTGAGTTGTTTTGCTGAGGATTCATAGTAAATTAAAGATTTTCTTGCCAAGCGTCTATAAAGTATTCTACCCAAGACCTTACTAGTTAAAGAAAAAAAGAAAGTGTCATCTCAGTTCCAATTCACCAGCTGGTTCGAGAGGAAGCAGTCAGAACCAAGTAAGGTTTGTGTGCCAACATTTAAGAATGAAGTGGAAAAGCTTGAGATAAAGGTTTGAAGTTTGAGCTTGACTATAGCCATTGGAACGTACATGCAAGTGCAACAATGTGTGTGTGTGTGTGTGTGTGTGTGTGTGTGTTGGAATAAACAGAATGTATGAAAAGAGGCAGCGCTCAGCCTCACCATTTAGAACGTACAGTAACTTAATTAGTGTCTATGAAGGGAAATGTTCCAAGAAAGAAATAAAGGGAACTATTAAAAACCAAAAGATGGGTGGAACTTTCATCTCTAAGTTTCATAAAAAAAAAGCTGTCTGTTTGGTCTGACTTCTGCAGTTTCACTCCTCACTTAGATGTCTCTCACTTTGATGCTCTTCTGCTTCAATAACTATGTTATGTGTTTCCTGTTTTCTAGAAGAAAAAAAAAATGCTGTACTATTTCTTGATTTATTTCTTGAGGCATGCGTAAAGGAGTTAATGACTTCTGCTACTCAGACAATCTGCATATGAAGAGTTTTGTTCCAAAATGAGATATCTGCCGTTTGAAAAAGGAGAAGAAAAAAAAAAGAACAAAAAAAGAAAAACAAAAGGGACGCCTACTCTGGCAGAATGATTGACAGCTTGAAACTTGAAAGCAGATTGATGAATACTTTTTAAAGGGTTGTAAATACAGTTTGGTAGAGACAGTGGTCCAATTTTAACTGGCAGTATCCGCTTTATTTTAATAATACTGGATCATGATTGACTTCAGGTCATTTTTTAAATGGTGTGTATAGCATTTTGGAATAAAAGTGTTCATTTTTAATATTTTGCCATTGTTGCTGGGGACTTTTTTTAAACCACAAAAGAAGAAGATGAAAACCCAATAGTTGGAAAGTGTTGTTCCTGGAGACCCCTCTAAATTGTAAAGTACATTTACTTCCTAAAACCTTAAGGTTCTAAGAGATTATTCACCAATGGAATAAAACCTTATCTGTGACCAGTGGATCATGTTTTCATATTTCCATCCTCGGTCTTACTTTTGTCTTTTGTCTCCTTTATTTCTTCTAGAGAAAAAAAAAATTAGAGGTGGTTTGGAAACTTTCTTCGTCCTGCTTCTTCCCTTTTGTTCTGATCAAAGGTATCTGTGTCTTGTATCAATTATAGAGCCCAGAGCACAGAGTTAATTTCCAGTAGCTAAACCCTCATCGCTCCGTCTCTGTCTCCCATTTTGTTCTGCAGGTCTTCCACACCTCTGCACATTCTAATGAGAACCTTCGTTCAAATAATTACATTAGTAATCCCTGGGGAGACTGGGTAATTTATTCGTGGTCGGCTTTTTACTTTGCCATTAATACAACTAGCTTTCATATACTCTTGTCTTCCTCCGGTTCTCGCCCTCCCCTTTTTCACTCTTCCTCTCCAAACACAATGCTGAGCTCTTTCTCACTTCTGATCGTCCTTTTTCCATCTGCTCGTTGTTCCTCAGATAATGATTCCCTGCTCTCCTTTTCCACATTTTTCTCTCCCCTTTTTCCGTCCGAGTGCTTGTGTATATCTTGCAGCGATAGCGTTTCCTTTCAATGAATGACAGACGTCCCCCGTATCTCCTTGTCATCCATCTCACTTCACACTTCCCATCTGAACAAAAGATGCACCCAGTGCTTCTTGTGCGCATCATCAAAAAGGCACTTTATTTGATTGGCTTTGGAACACAAATCAGTGTCAAATAGCCAGACAGCAGACAGTCAGTACAGCACACTGTGAGCAACTCCCAAATTATCTATCAATCTGTCTTTGTTAGGCTTCAATTCTCAGACTTTTCAATTTTATTCTTTTGATGGAACAGTTTCTCCCAACAGTCACAGATCAAATGTGATGCAATGGCTCATTCAACCCACTAAAAGGGCTTGGAGCAAATAAAACTAACTGACTGGGTTGTGTTTCCTCTGACATTGAGAGTTATATACCATTTACACTGAATCATCTTTACACTAAATATAAAAATAGTTTGAAGAGATAATTAGCTTATCTTCATAAAAAGAGGGGGAAGATGAAACTGTAGAAAATAGTTAATCAGTCCTCGCAAACAAATCCTTACACACTATGTAACTGAGTGTTTTTCTTCTAATGCTGAATTATCCCCTAAGAACTTAACACTGGCCAACTCACAAATATGTGTTAATCAACCACCCAAATCATACCCACAAACCATTAACTTTAACCACAACTTCTAAAACATCTGTCCCCACATCATTTGTGTTACCTAACCCTGTATTTCAAGAAAGGGATCACAGAAACTATATGTTGTGTACCATATTTATCAATACATCTTAGCCCTTGGGGTCACAGTGGTATCCAAATGGGTGAGTTTACATTTCATGAAGGTTGGCATCAACAGTCAGCTGATCAGGCAAACAACATCAATACTTTATCATTTGGATGTGCCAAGTAATAGTTATCATGTAAGTGTACATCTACACCCTCTACAGTTATATTAGAGCCCATATAATTACCCCAGCAAAACACTGATCCAGAATAGATGTGGTTACACTTTAGGAGAAGTCAGTCAAAGTTCACATTTTTTTAAATACATTTTTTAATCTTATTTTTCTTCCATTTACTTAAAATGGATGGAATTTCAAGTGTCTAAACATCAATTTTGTTTTAATTTCCTTCAGACTTGGAAATTGTTATGCTGACATCACCACATTTGTAAACATGATGACATCAGCTGGATTGATACCAAAATAAGCTACAAAATGTGCGAGAGGCGGGGTCTGTTGTGCCTGGCACCACTTGTTTAGGTTTCAGCCTCATGCTATATACACAAACTGGAAGACGGTCCCTTTCAGCTGACGTCTAACACATATATATTTTGGTCTGACAGTTTTAAATGACACCTAATACGAGTCCTGTACTTCAACTTTTTATTAAAAGGTGGATGTTAAAGGACTCACAGCCTTTGCACATATCATTTTATTGTTTATATCTTGGTCAAAATAAGTTTTTTTTCACAATTCAACCCAATCAAATACCCATGGTACTTTCCAGAACCCAGATGACCCTGAGGATTACAGCTCGACATACATCACTAATGTTCAACATTTCAGTCTATAAATAGTGCTGCTTTTTTTTTTTTTTTAACAACAAACTTACAATTTAAATCAACTGCAATTCATTTTTTATTCAAGGAAGCTGGAATTTTGAATCTCATGGGGCACTGTTGTCATGCAGACTGCAGATGCTGCAGGCATCACACTGAAAGTTAGTGTAAGAATGCCCAGAGGAAGCTGTTGTAGCAGATCTTCCCTGTAGTGCTGGTATCGAAATAAGAAGTGAGGTGGAAGAACTCTTCTTCTGACAGGTCGACACTGAAATGCAGGAGCACCTGCAGGGCAACAACAAAAGAAAAAATCCAAACGTCATCTACAAAATGTGTGTGTTGTAGTGTGGGGGTAACGTGGGGGTTTATGAGATGTCATCTCTAACCAGATTGCTAATTGTTTTTATCGATTAGACCAGAGAACAGTGACTTGACTATATTATACAAGAGGTAAATGGCAGGAACAATAAAACAGACATGTCAGCTGCTGTTCTCTTGGGCCAAAGTATCAGCATGGGCTTGTTTCAACCTTCAGCTTAATTGAACAATTAATTTTACTGATTGGCTGTCAAGTGAACAGGTGTGCGTGTGTGGGTGTGTGTGTGTGTATCTCCAAGTTTTCACACTTGAGCTTCATGGATTTCCAGTCACACTCCTCTCTGGCTAAGACATTTTGATAAGAAACCCAAGTACAGCTCCAACAGTTCCATCAATAATTCATAAAGCTCCAGTTTATCTTGGAGTTTTAACATTCCTGGAACCCAGCTGACTTTTGTACATCAGCTGACCTCACCTTCCTGAACACCTGAACTGACACACTTCCCGTGCGGTTGTGGTCAGAAGCCAAGAAGCTGCGTCTGATAGTGGTCCAGGATGAGCGAACCGCCTCGTACATTCTCAGCATCACCTCCACAAAGTCTGTGCTCAGAAGGCCCTGGCTCATCTGAAACAGCCCACACGACACCAGCATGTACAAGGCCAGGACAAACAGAAGACATGAACAACAACAAGAAAGGCAACAAAAAAGAGAGGTGAGAGCACCCACATTATTGGATATATCTTGCTTTTTCACAAGCTGAGACTTTAGAGAAGTGTTTTTGTTCTGTTATGTTTGATGATTAGATGAAGAGGTTTTGTGTGTAAAGCTGTATATACACACACACAGACACACACACACCATTGCATCAAGTAACATACATGGGGTCTCTGCAATTTTACACAGATGGTTTGTTTCTTTGAAACAATGCAGGTCTTTGTGATTCAAAAGTTGGTTTGGAAGGTTGCAGCTTGTGGGTTGCCAGATTAGGCCCTCACCCACACGCACTACTGAAGCTTGGGGCTCGGCTTAGTTGCTCAGCGGGAGTCCTTTTAGAACATGCCCACCCGTGTGTCATTGTTCAAAGCTTCATATACACCTCCCCATGCCAAAAAAACACTGCAGATCACCAGTCTTGCCCAATTTTCCTGTCATCAGAGGCGATATTTGAGAGCCTGGAGGTGGGAGGTCCCTGCTGAGTTTACACAATCTGGCAACCCGCTGTTGCCCATCGCCGCCCCCTCGCATTCCAGTGCCACCCCTAGTTTTACTGTAACCTCATAACTCCTCAGCCAATAAAACAACAATATATCAGACCTTAAAAGGGGGAGAGGAACAGGACTATTGAGTTAATTGGAAATGTGTTAATCTGCTGCACAGCATGAGTAAGAGTAGTTGGAAGTTTATATTCTGTGTCCCAATTTCACATTAAACTGAGGACAAAGTGGAGAAATGAGAAAAAAAAAAGTCTAAGTTTCACTCAGAAAACATTTTCTTGTCTCGTTTCGGAGGAAGAAGTGGATCTAACTGTAGAAATAGAATATAATATGGTTTATTTAGTGAATAATCACACAAAATGGGTCAATATTTATGGAGTTTTTACAGTAGCTGCCAATGAACTTCCCATAAACTTCCACTTCTTTTTATTAGTTGAGTTTGCTTATTCTCTCTCTTATTTAAATCAAAGCAGGTATGAGTAGGTTCATTCCTCTGCACGGATAAACATCTGGAGTTGGTCCCTTTAGTGACTTCAGTGGCAGTTCACTGATCTGATTTTGCTGAACACTAATCACTAATACTATAGCCTGTGTGTGTATTAGGATGGGATATCTGGTTTTGGTGTTATAGTACAACAACATGTCGTCAGTTTATTTAAATCCAGGTTACAGACCCACCTGTTCTCAGCTGCATTTAAATAGTTTTTATTCATCACTTCAGATCTCTGTTTTACACTTTAAGTTTTTATTCATCTGCTTTATCTGTTTTATCTATTTATGGTTTGTTTGTTTTTTCCTCTTTCATGCTTATACTTTTAGTGCTCCCTGCTGTAATGCTTTTAATGTTTTATGTAAAGCACTTTGAATCGTCTTGTACATGAAATGTGCTATACAAATAAACCTGTCTTTCCTTGCCTCACAACAAAGAGAAAGACATACTTCACTGTTCAGTGTCATTAAATACCATGTACTGAATCCTTTAGCATTTCCTGTATTTTTTTTCTTTGAGAAAAATTACACCTTTTTCTAGCAAAAAAACAAAACAAACTCACTTTACTTACATTTGAGAGGTTTTAACTATCGTCACAGCTAGTACTAATAGATTGGTCATTTGTTAACCTGCCCCGTGAAATGGGAGAGGGGTATTTATTTATTTTTTTGTCCATCGATGTGTCTGTCAGCAATTTTACACAAAAACTATTGGACCAATTTTCATAATAGTGCAACTCAATCACCTGTGTTTTTATTAGTAAGAAAACAATAAGGACATATGACCCAGCAGTGAACTGGACTCACTTAAAGCTGAAGCTCTTTATGTTCTTAGTATGAGGGAAGAATCATTGGCTTTCAGTTCTGAGATCACTTCCAAAGTCTGTGCTCAGAGGGAAGTGTTACCTGTGAGGTAAGACGAGGAAGTTTGCGTCGCTCAAATGCTTTGTTGTTTTCTTCTGGTCTCAGGTTCAGGAGAAAGTGATGTAGGAAGTTTTTGTATGAAACTTGGCTGTTGTTCATGATATCAAACTTTAAAGCTAAGTGGCCGAGTTGTTCCTGAGTTAGAACGATGTTGAGCGAATGGAGGATTTCTGTAATGCACAGTGGGGATTAAAAAGTATACACGTCAAAGACTCTTAGACTCATGAAAGGAACAGCAGGGTGTCAAAAACTCACCCAGGAAGGAGACGGCGCTGATCTTTCCCTCTTGCTGTGGATCTTTCTTGCTGCAGTTTCTCTGTATCTCTTTCCAGCAGCGTTGCACTGCCATCCGCAGCCTTCTCTCCACACTGGCCAGTGGGTTTCCTGTTCCCGGCCTCCCGAATGAGGGCATGCGCCTCTGGGTGCTCTGAGGGGCAGACTGGGAGAGAAACTGGGAGGTCAGGAGACGGTTTGTTTTGTGTATTTTAATGGCGTTCTAACCTACGTGTCTTTAGAGAGCATTCTTGTACAGGCTCATGAGGCAGGTAGAAATGACAGGCTATGGTGTCTGAAGTAATAAAAACAGTGGCTAGATTTTTTTTAGCCATAGTCTATGCAAGAACTGTCAAAGTCATTTTAGTTCAGAGGCCACATTCAGCTAAATTTGATCTGAAGTAGGACCAGTAAAATAAACGCATGATAATGATATCTAAATAATAATAATCAACTCTGAACTTTTGAGTTTAGAGCAAAAAAAAGTTACATTACATTATCAAAATGTCTACATCTACAAGTGAGCCTTTCAAAAAATGTCAATAACATCAACAAATGTGTAATTTTAACAATATTAGGCTTTAGTTTATCATTTACACGTGTATATTATAACTTACACATACACAAAGCATTTAGCAATAGGTAAAATATTATTAAAATTGTGCTTACTTTTCTCAAGACATTTCAGGTTGTTCATTATACTTTGTTTTAATGTAACTAAAAGAAAACATTTACGAAAAATGACTTGTGACACTGTCACACTGTATTGGTCTGAATGTGGAACCTGAACTAAAATGATTGTTAGTGTGTGTAATTTTAGGATTTCACAAATTCATTCAAAGGGCCCTTTTGCAAGCCAGATTTGGCCACATGTTTGACACCTGCAGGAGTGGATCTAGCCATTTTGGGGCCCTAGGTACAATATAGACAAGGGGCCCACATGCTTGAAACACAAACACCAAATAACAGTCATCCCAACTTGGTACCTGTTATGCCCTTACTGTAAATTGAGATGAGAGAGAGAGAGACCAAGACAGACAGAGGGAGACAGAGAGAGACTGGTTAAGTCCTCAATCTCCAAATGTCCATTTTCCATGTTGCCGTCACTGTTCCATAAGTGTGAGTGAGTGACAGGCAAAACAATGGGTGTGTGTGTGTGTGTGTGTGGAGACAGATGGGGGTTATTTGTGATGGGAAAAATATTATTTAGACATTAATTTGGTATATTCTGCAGGTATTTGGTGTTTTATTTTTTCATAGAAAATCATTTTATTACTTTATATCATTGCTTTATGCATCATAATATACATTAGCAACAAAAAAATCTTTCGACCGTTTTCTAACTCCAGACGGACAAACAGACCCAGGTCCATAAAACAACCTAAGATAATGTACCTTAGTGCGTTGCAGAAGTGCGCCTGTAGTACTTTGGCAGCGTGGCTTTGTTACAGAGCCTGTGTCTCTGGACTCTGAGGTTGGGGGTAGGCTGTTGTTTGTGAGACTTCCTGCTCCAGTATGGGGGGTCCTGCCCAGTGCACCAAAGCACTTCACAAAGTCTTTGTGCTGTAACTGGCCCTGCTCATTCATAGGCATCTGATTCCACACACACTCGAGCTAAAAAATGAAAAGCATTCACATAATCAGCCACAGTGTGGGAACTAATACCCCAAAGACAGAGCCGCACAGCGTGTTCTGTAAATTGGCTTTACAGATGACTACGTTTCTCATGCAGTCAATAATTATCAACACAGATAAATTAGATTTTGATTAGAATAATTAAAGAAAACATATCAGTAGAGTAAAAAGAGTAGCACTGGCAAATACACCAAAATGTAGATTCAGCTTCTCATTTGTAACCATGGATTGATGCCAGTATGTTCTGTTTCAGCTTCAAAGCATGGACGGAGTTGTTGGAAATGTGCGTGTTCTCTTGAATTTCTCCTCTTTGTGTTTACGGATTTTTCTTTGATTTATTTTTTTTAATAAAGGAATCATTGAACCATTTTTCCTGGCTTTACCTGACTGTTTGTGAGCCTGAGACAGTGGCGATCACAAAGCTGTCTGAACTGCTCTTTAGAGATAGTGGTACTGTTGGTGCCGTCCAGGTCTCTTATGGTTTTGGATATTTCATTCCAGACATCAGTTGTTCCACAGCTCCTGCTCTGGGGGTCTGAGGATCTGGTTTGGAAGCTTCTCTGACTGATCCTACTCAAGAATTTGTCTGAAATCTGCAGAAATTTTTAAGAAAAAAACAAAGCATGACCTAATTTGAGGTCTTCAAATCAGCACGACTTGCATTTTAGGAGGAATACTAGAATTTTTAATGGAGTCATGATGAATGGAAAAGTGAAATATGAGACTGTAGTATAGACACTTAATGTTAGGACATGAGGATAAAGTAGAAACAGGAGGGAACACATTAATTGGGTTTGAAACCAAACACGTCTAAATAAACCAAGAGTACATTTTCTTATTTTTTGAAGATTTTTGGAAACTCACAAATCCACACATTGTGCCTACCTGCATTGCCAAGTTACTAAGTTGTAATTTAGTTGTTAAATTCATTTCTATTGTAATTTGTCACATTTTGTTTCCACCTAAGCTAAGTGTAAAATCATTTTCTTGTTTCAGCTGCTATTTTTCCCCCCCATGTGTGTTGTCTTACCAATTGTCTCTGTGACTGAAAATTGTGGAGGAAGTTCTTCCAGTTCACTGTGCAGCTCTCACCGTTCAGATCCAGTTTAGTCAGCATGTGTTTGTACTGTTTGTCTGAAAGTCGAGCGCAAAAATTCTCCAATACTTTACGAAAGTCCAAAGCTTTGACTGTTCCTGTGTCACTCTGGTCGAAGGCTGAGAAGGCCTGAACAGAGAAGCACACAAGGATCATTAGTGGACATAGACAGTGAGTCTGACCTTAAAAATGTAACCACTGGGGGGGGGGGGGGGGGGGGTAATCTTACCAAGAGTATTTTTCTCACTTCTAGTCAAAACGTCTCATCACACGTAAAATAAAATATAATCAACTAAACAGTTGTCACAAGGCTAGTAGAGGCTCATTTTTTGTTTTGTTTTTTTTAAGATTTACATGTTTGCAGTGATGTGTTTTTATATTATTTGAGCTCTCACTATCTACAGACCTCCCCATCACCCTGCACACCTGCAGCGTGTTTCCAATCAGCGGCTGCTTTGAAGTATTTAAACACAGGACTGTGAGTGAGGAGGGGTCGTGTGGAGCTGAGGAGGGGTCGTGTGGAGCTGAGGAACGAACATACTATCCCGGGGCGAAACAGACTCCATGGACGGACTGAAAGACGGGAGAACCCAGCCACTTTGGGTGTCGGGACCGAGCCGCCCCTCTGCCCTCGCCACCAGCGCGCCTCCTCACCCCCTCCTCACCCCCTCCCCTCCCTGCCTCCGTTCACTGCCCCAGCCCGTCACCCAGGTGAAGTAACCCACCGAGAAAAAGACTCTTTTATAAGAAACTGCTTATTCCTCTTGCTGCTTCTGGCGTTTCCCTCCTCAGAAGAGGATGCTTCTTTTTTTTTTTTTTAGAGAATAAAACTTTCCCTTTTTTTTAAATTAATTAAATCGTCTCTGTCTGTTCATCTGCGCCAGAGAAAAAGAAACTACCTGTGACACAGTAACTTTTCAGTGAGATATAAATAACTAACTTTTAGAGAATGGATCTAGAAAATCACATTTCAAAAACTACGACAAGGTCATTTTCTCTTGTTCCATTGGCAGATTTTTTGTTTTGTTTTTTGTGCTCAATTAATTTTTATGAAACTTTATTTTAGAGGAGTATATATTCCAGTGTGGAACAAAATTAGACTTTTCCATTATGATAAATTTCTTTGGAAGTACCTACATATGTTGTGATGGAAAACTCAAACTTCCTATTACTGCACTGGAAAAATCAACATCTTAGCAAGGATATTTTTTCTACTTTCTAGTCATAATATCTCATCACAATGAAAACTAGGAAAGCACTCGGAGAGCGCAGATGAAGGCAGATCAACCCCCCACCACCAACACTGATCACCACCAAACCTTTTTCATTTAATCCTTGTGCCAGTATCAATATTTCCTGAAAATTTCAGCCAAATCTGTTCATAACCTTTTGAGTTATTGTGCTATGAATCACACACCTGCTCCCTCACACTAAATATAATCAGTTGTTTCTTGTGCCAGAGTAATAAGACATAATCACCTGAAGAGTAACTTTTCACCTTGCTTAAATTAAACAAAAATCAATAAATAAATCTCCTAATGGAATCTTGGTGAGCTTTCTTGAAAGATTTATTGTCTAAAAATAAATCTTTATATCTCACTGAAAAGTTACTCTTTATGCAATTACGTCTTATTTTAAGTGTGATGAGATATGTTTCCAGGATGGCACGGTGGTGCAGTGGTTAGCACGAAGGACCCTGGTTCAAATCCCACACCAGACCTTTCTGTGTGGAGTTTACATGTTCTCCTTGTGTCTGCGTGGGTTTTCTCCAGGTACTCCAGTTTCCTCCCACCATCCAAACACATGCACTGATAGATTAATTGGTTAATCTAAATCACCCATAGATGTGAATGTGAGAGTGATTGTTTGTCTATATATGTTCAGCCCTGAGATGAACTAGAGACTCATACAGGGTGTACCCCACCTTCACCAATTGTAGCTGGATTAGGCCCCTAGTGACCTCCACGACCCTAGTGAGGATAAAGCAGCTTCAGATGACGAGCAATATTTTGACTAGAAATGACAAAAATACACTTGGTAAGATTTACATACTTGCAGCGTCTTCCTCTCACGTTTGACTATATCACTGACATGTTCTTGGATTTTTCTTGTTTTTGCACATGCACAGATGTAAAAATATATATATATATATATATATATATATATATATATATATATATATATATATATATATATATATATATATATATATTAAAACATTTTTTAAAAATCAGATTCATAGGAAAATATGTGCAAAGACATCAGAATCATGGACAGAAATGTGGGTGATCAGATTACTGATATCTGATCAAATCTGTAACATTATTCTGTTTACATGATCACTTGTATAATAGTAACTCCAGAAATGGAATAATAATTGGTTTATTATGGTGCATGTAAGCTCAGGCTCAGTGATTCAGTGCCAGGGTCATATGTTCTCCAGATTTATGACACAGGAAGGTGATGAAGGGTCCTATCTGATACTAGAATCAAGGAAAACAAAGATATGTTCCAATTAATATCACCTTATACAGATATGGCGCTGAAGCACTGACTAAATCCTGCATCCTTTCCAGAGCCCGAGCTGGACTGAGGTTTTCCAAAGACTCTATTGGATGCATTGCATTAAGGAAAGCAGGAGGGGGGGCATCTTTCTTCTCTTCTTCATGATCAAACGCTGATAGAAAGTCCATGTAAGATAACCTCAGGCAGTCATCATCCATTGCCACCTTGAACCTGAATGACAATAACAGTGGAAATCCAACGCTTACACTCTTACATTTCACCACCTACACATTCATTTTTATTTTTGCTATTTTTATCTGGGGAATGCAAGGTAAAAAAAAAACCTAAATATCTACATTACATAGTTACTGTCAGTTATGATTAGGTTAAGCTTGATACCTTCTGAGAACATGAATGAGGTTGATGTCTGTTATAATTATTCTGAGCTTTATATATCTAAAATATTAAAATTCATGAACATAATTTAAAGCATGAAACGGACACAGAAAATGGAGGAAAAAAATGGTTAAATATATTTTATAAATAAGTTTCTCATAATTATAAAGTTTTCCAAAGTGAAATTACTTTATATAAATTATCCTCCCTGTCAGAGTGCAAAATTGAACTATAAGTCTTAGTTCTGTGTCTTTTTCCAATAACTCAGCTATGATACCCCTGCAGTTACATTATGCTTCTGAAGAAAAAGCCAAAGATGCGGTTGACCTGCGGAGGTGATTTACAAGCTGTTCTCGTTGCACAGAGCAGTTGTACGTCTGTAACAGGTTCAGCAGGTCCTTCACTGTCACTGTGCCATCTCTCCTCGTTCCCAGATGGACCAGGGCATTGCTAAAACCATTGTAGTTTTCCTCCAAAATCTTCCTGTAGATGGTACAACCGTTTATAAATGTTTGCATTGGACACTTCCTGTATTAGAGCATTCACAGGAATAAATAGTATTTAGACTGTGGTAAATGTCAGTGTCATTATCAGAAAACAAATGCTAAATGATAAAATAAACATTTGAAATGCTGTTTTTTTTTTGTTATATTTGAACAAATAACACTTTGTGTTTTCATCAAAACTGCATGCACTGCCGATAAACTGTCAAACCCACCATTTCACTGAACATTAGTGGATATTAATAATCCTAGGTGCATTCACAGTGTTTATCAAAGTTCAATAATAATCACAGCAGGTAAAATGTTTCTACACTAGCCTTAAATGTCTGTTTATCCTCACTTCCTGGGGAGGCAAGTCCATTCAGTAGAATAAATTAGTGATTGAAATGTTGTTCTTGGGTTGTACTAAAGTCTTACTGTACCAAGAAAACATGACATAAATGCAAAGTCCTTCTGGCTTTTGCTTCTGTAGATGTACACAAGTGAACATGAGCAAATAATCAAATTTCCATCTTGGATCCAATCTTTTTTGGTGTTAACCTTCATATATGTTGTACAATGTTTCTTCTTTTTTTCCTCATCATTCTCACTTTTTTTTTTTTCAAATGGCTTCTTTTGTGTGTACAGTGGTGGAAAAAAGTTTTCAGGCACCCTTAAAATTTTAAACAATCTGAAATATCATGAAATATTTGTGGAAAAACCTTTTTTGCATTTCAAAAACATGTGGCTGACACAAACAAATGCAAATGATTTTTTTTTTATTGGTAAAAAGAAAAAAGTAATAAACTAGAAAAGCACTTAGAAACTGCAGAGCCCCTCAAGGATCACTGCCAAAATATAATAATTTGTTCCTTGTGCCATTTTTTTTCACTCGCAGACAGACAGACAGACAAACAGACAAGGTAACTAACATTTTATCATTGTTTGACTTCTATGAAACAGTGCACGCTCAGAAGGGAGCGTGTTTGGAGAATGAAACAATACTGGGCAGAGTTATATAAATAAATGTTAAATCATAAATGCATGGGGTGTCCAAAAATGTTACTTTTCCACCACTGTATTTGTCTTACTCAATGTGCTCCAGTGAGGAAACATCAGATGACACTGGTCTGTCAGAATCCTGCTGCTTAACATTTTGGCTTTGGGGTCTTGTTTCTCCATTGTGATGAAACCCTAGCTTTTCAAGGAATTCACAAACTGGTACACAGCCACGCTCCTCTGGATCATATCTGTCAAAGAAAGTGACCATGGTCACACACACACACACACACACACACACACACACACACACACACACACACACAGACAGAAAAAAGCACTTGGTTGGATATTCTCTGCAGATATTGTCTGTGGTGCCTGTGCAGGTCTGTACCTCAGCCAAAGCTGTTCAAACTCATCTGTGCTTATAGGGAGAGCGTAGGTGAACAGCAGTCCCCTCAAGCCTCCTTTATGGATCCAAGCCTGGCCGTCAGTGTCGAACTTGCACAGTGTCTGATGGGCAAAGACAGAAAAGGTTTTGTTTTTTGTTTTTTGAAAGAATATTCCGTATGTATTTTCAGTGTGTTTATGCTGACCTTTGACACACTTGCCCACTTGTTACGTGCCTCAGAGGCCAGAAGTTGATGGAGTTGCTCTTGCCTGGTAGGACAGAGGGAAAAACTAGCATGAATTTCTACTTTAAACAAAAAGGTAATGTAGAATAGAATCTACTTTATTAATCCCTTTGTGCTAGAATATCAGTAGAAATGACAACATCAGGCATACACAAAAGATGCTGGCGTTCCCTGCTTGCGTTTGCCGCTATTTTCAACAGCCTCTGCAAATTCTGTGAAGTTAAGGTTTCCCCCGGGCTGCAGTCCAATCAGATCTAGTAGCTTCTGATACTCGTCCTCGCTGCAGAAAAATCCTAGGCGACTGTAAACGGCTTTGAAATCGTGGCAGTCAACAATTCCTCGATGTTTCTTGTCCATCAGATGAAACGCTGTCAGATTGTCCTGATAAGAAGACACTGGTTGAGTTGAGTTACAATCAGAATAGATTTTTATTATCATTACACAGTTGTGTGAAACTAAATTAGAACATTCAGACGACTACATGATGCAAAATCACAATATGAAAACATTTGAAAAATACACACCTATGAAAAATAAAAGAACATTTTTAAACTAAAATAGAGAAGAAAGAAAATAACAAGGTGAATTTTCAAAGAGCTTATTCTACCGTAATTGTAGCATTGCACTGTAAAAGTCTTATACCTAGTAAACATAAGCATAATATGGCACTGTAGATGTAAATTACATTGTACTGTTACACAAGGATTAATTGATCATTTTGGTTTTGCACTCCTAAAACCTAAATTGCTGGTGATTTTCACAGTTTCACCCGTTTACTTTGGTGCGTAATTTGCGTGCTTGATTTAATTTAAAATAATTTTAAAGAAAATAATCTTTTAAGCAATCCGTATGTGATTAATACATTTGTGTGCACCAGTTTTGTAACCATGGTAACACACCCAAAAAAGCCAAAGCAATTTCCAAGTTGTGGGATCAATAAAGTAATTCTATTCTATTCTATTCTATTCTATTCTATTCTATTCTATTCTATTCTATTCTATTCAAGTACATGACAGTATGAACAGGAAATACAGTGACTGGATAAAAACTGATATCTGTGAGTAATGAAGGAGCAAAGATGGAGTGACGCATCAGAAAAACTTCCAATGAAATCCAATCAAAAATGTAATTAAAAAAGGTCTGAGTTGTTTGTCATAAGTCAGTGTGAATCTTCACAATCTCCCTTATTTTTGATTTTCAATTAACAATGTCTTGCTGGAAAAATTCACTTTTTCATCAGTTTTCTGTTTTGAATGAAATGTCACAAAGAGTCAAAATTTGTATTAATAGTTAAAAGAAAATTAAGTAATCCTCTAATTTGAAGTGAGTTTTAGTGGCCACAGAAAATGTTAGGTTCAAACTGTACACTTTAGGAGCAAAGAAAACTTTCTGTAGCTCCAAGTCCATTTGTGAGTTTGTTGTTTCACTCAGTGCTTTGACGTATCTGCTAAAAAAAAAAACCTGAAAATCCTCACAAAATAACTTCAAATCACACTGGCAAAAAGACATTTAAATATTTATGACTGAAAACACCCTAAAAAGCTGGTGTGGGTACTATGTAAAACTGACATTTCTGCTAGTGTTCCTGTCTGCATCATCACAGTTCTCTTACCCCAAACACATTCTTGATCCTGGCCTTGATCGCAGCCATGCACTGCTCTGCAGAAGTGAGCAGGACTTTGACCTGGTCCTTATCATCCTGACCTTCAGAGCTCTGAGGTCTGGCTCTGGCTGCTACTGCTGCAGAAACAAAAGGGAAAAAAGACTCAACAGTCTTTAATAATGAATACAATTAAGCAGCTTTGCTTAAATTCCCTTCTTTGTGAGGATATTATTCTCAACAAATGAGAAATTTCCTGTTTTTCCATACTCCACAAAGTGCCCTTCATGTCTAGCATCCACATTGAGCATTTAACTGCCTGACCTAATTTACATTTAATTAGACACACACTTGTATTCTAAATCTAGAAAGCTCCATTTTCATGCCTTGCAAACATAACTAACTTTACATCCTGGCTTTGTTTAATGATTCTTCGCTTTTTTTTTTTGTGTTATTCTCTTCTACTGTGTATCTTTTTATTTTTTTAAGTGATACAAATTAGAGTGATGCCCTGCTGCTCTGTTTTCTGCTTCCAAAGCACATAATTAGCCCAAACAAGCAGAAATGAGTGCGATTCTGAATCAGTGTGCTTCCCCACTCTGCTAATGAGAAACGTAGAGGCTCACTCTTACTCTATTTATAATCCAGGATGATTTCTCCAATGGCTCATATGCTAAGAAAGACATCATTTTGCAGGAAGCAGGGGGCTTATGTTTGATCATGGTGGGTGGGGTAGGAGTTGGGATGCAAGATAAGATGAAGTGGAAGGGGACTGGCACCTGGTGAGACTAGGAAGGCATTTTAAAGATCTCTATTTAAGTTTTGAAGGCCCTGCACAAACTAATGGGATTGCTGACACTGCTGATCAACTTACCTTCATACTTTGCCAAGAACACTGAGCGCTCGATCTGTCCATCAATGAGGCCAAGCACTTCAGTGAACTTGTTGAAGCTGTTATCGTCCAGGATGACCCAGCTGTCCTCTAGTATCTGAAAGAAAAAGCAGAGAATGATGAGGCCTGCAGGCCACGTTAACATTGATGTTTCAGAGTCAGAAGCAAGTAGCAGATTTGACCTGAATCTTTTTCTCAGTAACTGCTACAGGTACCAAGACGCCACTATATTTTATACTATGGGGTAAATAAGACACAAGTAAAAGTTTTATTTTAATAGTTTACTCAATAATGATTATTGCCTAAACCTTTTAATCAATAAGGATAAACTGAGAAAGCCTTAAAGGTGATTCAACACAATTATTTCCCTGTTTGGTATTGATAAAGTACATATTATCCACATGTGGTCTTACTGGATTGTTCTTACTCTTAATAGTAACCTTAAATCAGGGGTCTCAAACATGCGGCCCGGGGGCCAAATGCAGCCCACCAATGGTTCCAATGCAGCCCATTGGATGAAAAGCATCATAACTTATTAAATGTCTCTATACAACATATTACATTTTTTGGTCAAATTTACTCCAAAAAATTACAATTATGAAAATATTTATAAACTATCCTGTAACAATAAAATGTGAATAACCTGAACAAATAGGAACAATCTGAAATGTCTCAAGAAAATTAGACACAATTTGAACCATTTTCTACTTCTGTTACTAAGAGTTTAGTGTCTTTGTTGAACTGATCCATAATAAAACACATGGACTAATGATAAACTGAGGAAGAATTCTGTTAAAATTGACCTTATTTTCCTTATGAAATGTTCCCTTTTCTGCATTTGGATAATTTATAAACATATTTTCATAATTTAATTGGGTAATTTTTGCACTAAAACAATGACAAAATGTGCCATTGTCATTTATAGGTTATTATGTTTTAATGTTACTGGTCCAGCCCATTGGAGATCAAATCAGGCTGAATGTGGCCCCTGAAGAAAATTAGTTTGAGACCCCTGCCTTAAATGATCATTTAAGTGATTGCAAAAAAATTGCAAAAAAAACAATATAATATTCATCTATATGTTTCATGAGCATTTTGAATACCTGGAATAAATATTTGTTGTGTTTTAGAATGAGCTGTTTATAGCACTAATTATATCACAATCAATGTTAAAGGGGTATGTGCTGTACACAGTGTTACTATACAAAAGAGGAAGTCAAGTACCTGAATAAACTTACAAAAACCACATGTGTACCACCAAAATCCAACCAAAAACCAACAATATGTAACTATCCACAGACTGTATCACTCACTGAATAAAATATAAAGATGACTATTATGATACTAATCTTCAGGCAAAAATGAATAACCAGTTATTTTAATAGCTGTTCATATTGACTGTTTCTTCTAATCTTGGTGGACTGTGACAGCTGATAGTTTACATTATAGATACGTTAGCTTAGCTCTGCTTTTAGAGGCAAAACAGTCACAGTAAAATTACACATTACTTCTGTTACTTCTGTTCTATCAATAGTGGCACGAAAGATTTGTTTGGAATCAAATCAAACAGTCTTAACCATGGATCAACAAACAAACAACTTAGCAAAGAAAATAACATCATAATATTAACATTTTATATCTTCATAACACACATAATCAAACTCACTCATGTAGAAGACTTAATCATCAAACTCCATTCTGTTAATTTTGAGCTGCCTCCAGTGATGGAAACAACTATAGTGCTTCTAGTTTTCTTTTTTTTTTTTGCTCTAACTTCATCCCATCTCATTACTTTCTGATGCTTTTGAGGTTTCTGATGTTGTGCGCACTATTGAAGACTAGCAGAATGACTGCTACCCCCTCTAATGGACACATAAATATCCCGGACCATTCCCCTACATTTGCATATGTACAGGAATGTAAACAGCTCTTCTTCGTGATATTAACAAACAGTCAACCAGTAAGTAATGAGAAATGTTGCCGTTGTTAAACTAAGTTAACTAAACTATGTATTGTTCTGTGACATATACTCTAAGCCAGTGGTTCTCAAACTTTTTTCAGTAAAGTTCCCCCTGAGAAACATATTTTTAGTCATCTCCCCTGACATTTGGAAAACATTTTTGTAAGAAAAAAGAGGTACTGTACAGTGCCTGTAACGTCAGTGTCAGATTTTTAAAATCCAAATTTATATCAGTTTTTTATCATAACTTTTACTTTTTTATCTCAGAATTTTTCCTTTTTATCTAATAATTTTGAATTTTTTTTTATCCATCTCAGAATTTCTACTTATGAATTGAATAAATATTTAATTGAGGAAAAATAGGTATTTGTTACCTACTTTCCTATCTGCTCATTTGTTTTTTGTTTTTTGTATATATGTATATGTTTAGTACTTCAGTTATTTATTATTGGTATTGTTATTATTGTTATTATTTTTATTATCATCATTTTTGTACTATGCACTATATTGCTATGAGATGAATTTAGGTTATTGGGGAAGTGAAGAAGGGGTAGGATTAAATAAGCTTATGCTTCATCCTACTCCTTTTCGGACATGTCATTGTTATTATTATTATTGTTGTATTGATTATTGTTGCACTTTGCACATGTTCGAAATAAATCATTCAAATCAAATCAAATCAATCAAAACACATTTTTGTTATTTTTTTCGGCCATATACAGTATTACTTTTTAATATAAAAATGTAACCATTAATGGATAATTGTTCGTTAATTTTCGGTGATAGATTCAGAATGTTTTGCTCATGTGCCACAACCTAGAACACCCCCACATTTTAAATGGCTGTGACGCCCCCGTTCAAGACCATCCCATGTGCATTCAGTCAAGGTTTGCAAACTTTTGAGCATAACAGTAAAACCATTTCCAGGTTGCATTGTCTCACCTTCCGTACATCTGCCTCTGTCAATGTGCCGTCAGACCTCTGGGTGATGACATGTATGCGGTTGGTCAAGCTGCTGTTTCGTTGCTCTAATCTCAGTCTCATCCTCTTGAAAACAATGTCCAGAATATTGTGGATATCTGGGCTGACAGGTGGGCTGGAGGATGGCCGTAGTTCTTTGACTGACTGCACGGTCAACTGAGGTGAGGGCCTGTGGGATGGACTGTTGAGTACTTACACAGTGGTAGCTAACACAGTACTCAAGGAAGCTATAAATAAGGGATGATAAAGTCAGGGCTACAGTTCAAAGTCTCCTCAAATATAATAAAGTTTTCAGATGGACTGCAGCCACACTTTAATCAACTTCAGAAGCAATGACTAAGTGGCTCTGATGAACGACATAACAGGAAATAAAGCGAAAGGATACTGACATGTGTGATGTATTGGAAAAAGAAGGTAATCTATGGAATAATTTTTGGGACAAAATTAAGCGTATTCACAGGAAAGTAATCTGTGCATATTTGGGATATGCATACGACTTTAGTTGTAGTTGAGCATAAAATAAATATTTGCAAACTCTAAAATGAGTCCATTTGTATTTATAATGTGCTGTGTGTTTGTTATTTGTCCGCATATGAATCGAAAAATTATGACATCAAAAATTACATTTGCAAAATGAAAAGTTACGAGTACACTGTCTTCAGTATGAATACGAATTTCTCAGATGGAGGAAAGTGGTGAGAAATACATCATCGGTTACATGACTGCTTTCAATCACAAACGAAATCCAGTTTTTCCCATGGATAGAACCCACACTGTGCTACAAGTCAAAGACTTTCTAGAACTTCGAGGAGTGAAGTTGTCAGTGGTGATGGTTTGAATTCGATCTGTTTTCTGTGTTCAGTGGATAATGCCTGTGATGTGATGATGTAAGCGATGACATATTTTTTCACCACTTTCTTCCATCTGAGAAATTCACATTTGTACTGAAGACAGTGTACTCGTAGCTTTTTATTTTGTAAATATAATTTTTGATGTCGTAACTTTTCAATTCGTATTCTGACAAATATCAAACACACAACACATTATAAATACAAATGGACTCATTTTAGAGTTCGCAAATATTTATTTCATACTCAACTACAACCAAAGATGTATACATATCCCAAATATGCATGGATTACTTTCCTGTGAATACGTTTAAATTTGTCCCAATAATCACTCCATAGTAATTGGCCTAATGTTAAACAGTTCAAAACACACATACATGACATCTAGTGTATAGTAATATGATAAACCAGAATCATTTATTTGTCATTTGCATACATCTGACTCCAACTCTCTCTAAACTCACCTCTCAGTGTAGTCGCTCTTCACATTGGAGAAACAAGGTGAGACTGGATGTGCTTCATGTGTTAGTGATAAACCCAGGTTTGTAAGAAAGTCAGTGTATGAAACCAACGAGCTGCCAGGTTGACAGCTGGACTCACACAGCCTGGAAAGGAAAAGAAAAGGACTAAGAGTAGGCAGAGATACGGTTCAACTGAACACAACTGAGTCGTTTTGAAATTCACCAGATATCGTCAAAGAAAGATGTAGAAAATCAGCTGTTGAAGATTTCACCATCCCAATGTGATGCCATGAGATTTGAGTTGAAATATGTGTAATTTTTAGAACATTAGCCAACTGTGTTTCTAAGATAATGGCAGTAAGTGTTGAACACTGGTGCAGCTGAAGCAGAGCACGATAGAGAGAGGACAAGGATGTTTGTCAACTATCCAACCTGAGTCCTCTGCATGGAAGTCAGTGTTTTGTGGATGTTATTAATGATGAAGGCATAAAGCAAACTCCAACATGAACTTTTCACCAAAACATAAAAACATGCCAGTATTCAATATTCCAGCTTTTAATTAATGGCCACATTGAGTCACCAGAGGAAAGTAATCAGTAGCAGCTGGCTCATAGGGGGCGCTAGGGTGCAGCCCTCCCATACATGGATGGGTAAACATAGAAAATAATATGTCTACAGGCAATCTCACAACAAACTATAATAAATAGTACTTTGCTGAACTCAAACTACGACGCTCCTTTTGTATTTGCTGGATTTTTGATCGAACATTTTGCAAAAATGTGTTTTCTTCAATGAAAAGTTCATCTCCAGGTGATTATGTCTTATTTTACGTGTGATGAGATATTTTGACTAGAAATGAGGAAAAATACGCTCCATTTTTGCAGTGAGTTAAAGTCTTAACAGGTTGAACTGTGTCTGGTTGATGCTCAGGGTTTTCTGTCTGTCCATGTGTTTGTCTTACTTGTTGAGGTGTGCGTCTGACGTACTCGTGCCAAAGCGGTTTAAGACCTTCTTCAGATCTTCCTTTTTGATGTAACCGGTTCGCTGAGGGTCACTCAACTTCAGAGCTTCCAGGACTGAACCGAGCTCTTCATACAGTTTGTCCAACAGCACATTCTCCACCTTAATATATAATTATACACATAAATCAAACACTGCATTAATAATTAACCCCTCTTTTTCCTTTTGATCTTCTCTCCGTGTATTTTTTTTCTCTGTTTGATCTCATGCTGTATGCTTTGTGCCTGTGTGTGATATTTGATCACAGTATGTTGTGTTAATACGCTCACTGTTCTCCATGAAGCAGATGCCAGAGATACTTTATCAGCCCACTGTGTGTTTTGCTTCTCATCTGGTGGTTTTTGCTCCTCCTTTGTAGAAAAATACAAAAAAAAAAGAAAACATGAAAGGCATTTTATTGTGCAGCTAAGAAATGCACACATTCTAGAAAATAGTTAAACAAACATACAGAGTGTGTGTCTTTAGTCTGTCCGGCCTCTGCAGTATTAGCAGGACAGTCCAGTGCCTGATGGTTTCCCATGGATACAGAGGCAGTGTTGGGATCAAGGCTCTTTAGGGTAGAGAAATGGACAAACCCAGTGTGTCCTGGGTCTAGTACATTCAGTACTTCTGTGATCTGTGGATAGGAAAGACGAGGCTGGGGGTTGTTTGGCTGAGTCCCACCCGACCTCTGCAGCAAATGTCGTAGGTCTGCTCGGGGGATCGAACCATCTGTTTTCTGGGAAGACAGGTTATATAAGTATTTGTCTCAAAGTTTCACAAGTAAAGGAAGTTGTTTGATTTGCTTCCACCAGTAGTTGATATTTGGAACAGCGCAGGAGGTAAAAATCAATCTGCACTCACTGGGAACGGATCCATAACGTATCACGTAAACATGTCAATGAAATGCATGCTGAAAATGATACACATGCCACATTTCTAGATGCGCTGTAAGACAGTCCCACCAGATACAGCAGAACAATAGAAGGAGTAAAGTGCATGTGCATCCTGGCTTATACCAGTGTGAAATTCACCCCAGAAATAAACAACAACAAGGCACGTGTCTGCGTCTCTGCTGCTCGTCTTCTTGGTTTAACATCAGTAGATTTGCCTTTAATAACACCAGTAAACTTAGCAGTGACTGCAGCTCTAACTCCTCCCACTACTCGGGTGCCCACCATGATGCTCACTATCTTGTTTACAAATGACTGCGTGTGAAGCTGCTATTTGTTCTGGTCATGTGGTTGTGACATAGATGCCAGGTGTTTCCGTCTGTCTGACCCGTTCACACAGCAATGCAACGACACTATTGTCCCAACTTGTCACTCTGGAACCCGTTATCAAAAGATATAGTTTTGGGGCACCCCAGATGCCTCTGCTGTGTGGGTGCGAGGCCCAAACGATAATAAATCATGTCAGATTCACTGGAAAACTTTGCTGTGTGGACGGAGCCTAAGTCTATCCCAAAGTCTCACCTTGGCTGGACAATTCCTCCCTATCTCTACATTTGGAGCCATGTTTCAGAGGGTAGAGTGTCGAATTTCTCTTTTTGCATTGAAGGGAAGTGGATATTCTGCCTGTCATCTAGCTCCTTGGGACGGATTAAGACTCACAATGTTGCTTGAGATGGACAAGAAATTGCTTTGCACCACTGTTAATGCTTTGCTAACACTTCCGTTTTCACTTTCCCCCACTTCCTGTCTCCCCTGGAAAGGAATTACAAAAATGTAATATTTCAATCTACAATCTTTACTGCAAATCTGATGGTATATCTTAGTTTATTGCAAACATAAATATATGTTAAATTAGAATGTTAGATTTGTCAACTTCTCCCTCGTCGTACATGTGACCTTGTCATTTATTGATGATATTAGTATCCTGTTGTGTTGGTTGAAAAGTTTGAATCCCTATCACTTGCGATTTCATTCTGAAGTGGCCTCGTTGCCGGGGGGGGGGGCTTTGGGACAGGCCCTAAGTCTTAAGGTACGTCCTTAGTTTCTGTGGTGAAAATCAATTGAGACAAGTTCAGACATTGTTTAGTTCAAACAAGTTAAGAATCACATCAAATGAACTTCTGATAATCTGTCATACATAGAAAGCTGCCACATAAAAACCCAAATGAAAAACTGAAGTGAAACTATAGACATGATCCATGAGAGAAAACAAGAAGGGGTGGGACTCTGTCACTGCCCACAAGTGTTAGTGCAATATAATATCTGTAGCAATAGAATCAAATCAGAATTGATTGGATATATTTATTTAGATGTAAAAATATTTTTAGAAAACAAAAGACAGTGTGGAAAATCTGATCATGCAAACAGAAAAAGATGGATTAGAATGTAGAGTTTTGTGTGTAGTAGATAATAAATAATTATGCAGTGTAATATTGAAATTGTAAAAACTCTGAGCTGACTGGTCCATGTGATGTGTATGTCAGACTGTGAATCATACACAAACATGGTGAATCATTGCAAGTTAATCACATACTTGAAAGCTTCCCTGTAGATAGTCTAAAAACCATAGTTGGCTTCGAACCTGCCTGAGTGAAAAACCTCATTATTGGTTGGCGGTGTGAGGACACTCTTGTTTGATCTCCCACCCACTGAATAGATTATTAAAACAGTTGATGGAGGTTTTTTTTTTCCCTCCCATGCCATTAAAAGAAGAAGATTCTGGCAGATAGATATGTGTGATTGGTATCTGGGAGAGGCTTCACACACATATACACACACTCACTTAAACTTGGAAGCTGACTGTTGTTTTGTGAGTGGCGGCAGCAACATCAAACATAACTGAATTAATCAAAAATCCAACCCTCCCTCCCCCCCACATCCCCCAAAGTTTAGTCAAACTCCAAAGTTTCATCCAGCTGAAGAAGACTGATTTGAAATTAAAGAGGCAGAACTCGATGTGGAGGCGTGTTGAAGGGGACGGCTGTCAGACGAACATATGGCTAGTGACTGACTAGCTAACCAGTGGCCATATGCAATCATCTAATCATGTTTATGGCCATCAAAAAGCTGTGGATGATGATTGGCTCATCTGTAAAGCTGTCTGGCATTTATATTTAAAGCATACACCTGAGCATGTGCCTTTGTCTTGAAGCAATCTGCTGAGATTACTCCCTTGTGTCCTGTCTAATAACATTCAAAACCACTGCTGCCTTGTCTTTTACTGCATGTTTTTTTTTTCTTAAGGCTGTAAATAAGGAAAAGTTTTAGGAGATTTTCACCTTTTTTTTTTTTTTTTCATTTTACAAGTAGCAGATGCATCACTGCATTTTTAGCCTAAGCACTTCATTCATATAGTTTCCTGTCTGGACTCCTACCCTGTCCAACAGATGGAAGATCTCTTTCAGCCGTGGGTATATATCCTGAAGATTCATGTCATCTTTATTTGGGGCAGGCTGCTCAGAGGTCCTGAGGGGAGAGATGGTTGAAAATAAGGGCAGTGGAAAGGACAGAAGAGAAAGGAGGAGGGTATATGTAAATTGAGATCTCTGTACATAACATGATTTTTTTTTTCCAGATCTCATCATAAACAATTCTAATGCATCTAATCAATATAGGAATTTAGTTTTCTAAAGCACAGGTGTCAAACATACAGTCTGGACTAAAACTAGTCTGTTAAAGGGTCCAATCAGGTCTGTGGGAAGAATTAGTGAAACGCAAAAATTAAATTAACAGTTTAGTAACTTGAGTTATTTTAGGTGAATTCAATCTAAAGTGGATGAGACCAGTAAAATACCATCAGAATAACTTACAAATATTGAAAACCGCACATTTTCCTTTTTTGTTTTAGTGTAAAAGAAGTACCAAAAAAATTAGAATAATTTGAAATGTATGTGGAATTGTATCAATATTCTGCCTGTTACTAAATGTTGGATTTCTTTGTTGATCTACTGTGATCTGTCAGTCACTTTTTCCTTAAGAATTTAGGAGGTTCATATTTGTTCATGTTATTTTCAAGTACAGTTTGTAGATGGAAACATTTTGATAATGGAATTTTGCTTCTTTTTTTTTACTCAAAAACATAGATAGAAAACTTATTTTACATTAGTTTGGCCCTAAACTAAAATGACTCCCCCACCCCACCCCACCCCACCCCCCACTTCTAAAGTTTTATTCCTGATGTGAAGCAGTTACATCCATAATCATGCCAGTTTTAAGACAACAACCGCAGCTGCAGTTCATTTTCTTTGTAAGATCTAAAAAATATGCCCGCTCATGAACAAAAAAACATTTTCTGAAATCCTCTGCCTCAGGTTTAGTGGGAGCAGTTCTGCAGCCGCAACACTCCTGGGTGAAGAGCACAAATTGGTTATGATGGAGACTTACTGAGTTACAGAGGTTTCAGGTTCACTGCAAACAGCAATGAAGTGCCAACCTAAGTTGTTCAGAAATGAAATCCAGAAGGAAAATGCAAAAGTAGCACACACACTGTATGAAACTGATACAGTCAGATATAAACCAGTACAATTCAGCATTTTCTAAATTGTCTTAACTGTCACGCAACATTTAGTGCAAAAGCAGAAGATGCCTTTTAATTTAGCAAGTGTTTTTCAAGGGTCAGATTGTGATTGAACTTGTGGTGCATCTGTTTTTGCAGAACATTTGAAATTGTTGTTCTATTCAAATAATTTAACATTAACCTTGAGGAACAACAATGATCTATTTCAAAAAAGGCCTGTACAAAAATAAATAAATTAAACTCATAATTGGGTTAAAATGTCTTATTTCAAGTAAAAATTATCTTCCGGTGCAGTAAGAAATTGCACTTATTAAGTTTTATTAAAGAAAAGACAAGAAGAAGATGTTTCAAGTCTTCATAAATGACTTTTCCATTTTTACACAAATTGCACAAATATACCTTGCACATAAAAATCAAATGGAAAAACAACAAAATTCTGTTTTTTCAATGAAAAAAAAATTGGGCTAGAAAAGGTGGTTTTTCAGATGTAGTGAAATTGGTATATAATGCAAAAGTGTAATGGAAAGACCTTTTGCCACAACTATAGTCATGTGAATAAAAAACAGATGTTGACAGACATTACAACAAAGTGAAGGAGGAGGGTTTTAAAAAGAATGTGGTGCAGTATGTGTGGACACACCAGGAAACAGAATGATTTTTACCCGTTGGATGAGTGCTATTGTAACGGTTTTGTCATCTGTCTGTCTGTCTGTCTGTCCATTCAAAGACATAATCATATTATCTGAAGAACACATCGATAGATCTGCCCCAAATGTATGTTGTGGATGCATCTTGGCATGGAGCAGAAGCCTATTGGAAATAAGTGACCTTGACCTACTTTTTCAAGTTTAAATGGTGTTGTACAGTATGTCTCAGTGTGTTCAAATTTAAATATTTATATAATAAGTTTTACACAAAAACAATCTGAGCAAAATTGCACGGCAGTAACTTTCAACAGACTCTTGCATTATATTTTGCCAAAGGGTAATAAGTGTGCAACACGTCTCGCAATAATAAATAATCACATTATTATTTAATAGAAAAGCCAACATTATGTACTTCTGATTTTTGTTTTTACCTTAAGTAAATATCAGTAAAGTTTTTTTTAATTTTTAAAAAATTTTTTTTTTACAAATGTCCAATGGAACAGTTACTATGGTAAGACCATGCTCTCACACTGGAGGATGACATTTGTCGGTAATTTCCGCGGGACACATGATTCCTGCATGATTCCCGTGGGATAGGAGTCAAAATTGTATTCATTTTGTGATAGGGACGTGAATAAAAATCAATGGGATCGGGCAGGAGCGGAAACAACATTAATAAATGATGATTATTTTTTTTAAGTCGTGTCAATCTTTTATATATATATATATTTTATTTTATTTTTTTTTTATTTATTTATTTATTTTTAGATAAATGTTTTAAACTTCATTTAGTTTCTCTTCAGTTAGGTCATCTTTTTTTGCAGTGCCACCTTGAACATACCATATAGTAGCAAGCCTGCACATGAACACATTTGGTAAATAATTTTCAAAATATGGCTTGAACATTCACTGAAATGTTCAGTTATCCAGCCCATACATTATGTACATGCTGGGCATCAATCATATGCCTAAATAACAAATTATAATGTTTTCTAGTCACCATCATAAGAGTGCTGCAGTTACAGTGTGTGGTAGGGAGATGGACACTTTAAATCAATAGTTGATTCTAGGAAAGTTGGTACATTTATGCAGTTAACTCAGTCTTTTGCAAATGCACTGATCTCTTCACAATACATAAACAAGCAGGTTTCAAAAGCCATGAAGATGTGATTTCAAAGTGACCTGTCCATGTGAAGAGGTGTGGGTTCTTCCTCACTGACTGGTCTCATGAAATGGCCCAAGAAGTGTTTCCACCTCACTGGTCCTGTTGTTCTCACTCCATAACTGCATACATATTTCATAATGAAAAATACAGGATATAGAGAATATGAAAAATATATTACACAGAATGCACAATGTCCATACTTTAAGATAGAAGGACAGATGGACAAGAAGACTGGGGAAAACATCTAAAAAAAAGAAATAGAAAAGAAATTTAATGACATTTTGTTTGGCCTACCGGCTGGTCAGCTTTTGTAAGGACTGAAGGTTCATGGGAAATATGAAGTTGCTGAGAACAGCCCTGAGGACATCCTGCTGTACCAGACCAGAGTGTGTGGTGTCAGAGGCCTGTAGTGCCTGCCACAGCAGGGCAGAGTTCACACACATCTGTCAGGTGGAAGAACACAATGATGGGAATACAGTCATACCTCCTTTTGCTTTGTCTTTTTCTCTTCTCAAAGAACAGGAAGTGAGTCATCTCTAGTTTCAGTTGCCATGGAGAACATCCCAGCGCAGCTCTCAGATATGAGAGAAGAGCCAGCCCCAGCATTGCCGCCTTTCCCACAAATTAGCCGTGATTAACACACTAACTCAGGAGCTGATTTTTCTGGGCAAACATTTTAATTAGAAGTGTTCCCTCTGCCGTTTGCATTCTGTCGCACCACTTAGAGCCAATTTACCCCTCCATCTTTAAAGAGGATAATACTGGGGAGAGGGCCAGATGGTGACATGCAAACAGGATGAATTAAACACACAAAGTCATTTATATGAGTCTCTACCTTGTCGTCAAAGAGAGTCTGCAGCTTCCTGTGCGATAGGACCGATGGTGGATCACACAAACCACTTTCAGATTCAGTCCTCTGCTTCCTTGGGTTGACTTTCCCTGTTGGAGGTGTCCCTCGACTGGAGACCTCTAAAATACACAAACTGTTATCAAGCTGTGAGAAAATTCACCTGGCTGATAATGTTTCATCAATCAAAATGATAGAACAGGAGTGTGGGGTCTTCATCTGCATGATAACATTTCATTAGTCTCATTTATTTAGTTCATATTTTTGTCCAAATTATGACATCTGCGTAACCTCTGTCTGATAACACACCCATTTCATTATTCATCATTGGCTATGACCTGAAAAAAATATGACTAAGGCAGTTATGCATTGAGACTAATGATTAGTATCAGCAATATGAAGACACAGTGTATGGTTCAGTGTGGGTTAGGGTTAGGATTAAAAACCTTGTGCTTGGTCAATAAAGCCCATTATTTAGTGAAATACTTGATTTAAAAACTGATCCCTGCTGATATCAGACATCCATATTTTCTGTTTCCCCAAAATGTACATATTGACTTTTATGTCTTTCCTCGGTTTGTGCTGTATACCTAATTTAGTACAGGTAGGAGCAATGTTAAAGTTGAAGTTGTCGCTGTCACCAAAGCCAAGCTTTTCCAGGAACAGTTCATAAGAAATGGTGGCTGAGTTATTAGGACTGTAGTGATTCCACAACCTGGGGGGGGGGGGACAGAACAAGGAGACACTGAATATTCATGTTCATTCATGTCAACCAAATAAATCACACTGATTTACAGCTGACCTATAATGTCAAGAAATCCATGTCAATGACAAGATGAGAAAAGAGGTCATACTATGCTCAGCTTTATCTGTTGGAACACACAAAGGGAGTGAGGGTGTGTATGAGAGGGAGTCCTGAGTGCTAAAACCAATTAAAGCCATTCAAAATGAACCTGTCACACACAATCCTCTAGAGCCGTGTCAAAAATGTTGAACAGTGTTTCTGGAGTGGATTTGACTGCAGGGCCCAAAGTTTTAAAAGTCAATTAGCTCTTTCTCATTCTAAGACAAAGGCTGACCACAAAGTTAGAGCTAGTGATCTCATCCCAGCCAAGAGATGACTTGCGACTGTGGGGAATACTGGAAATAGTAGTCAGTGCCTGCACTGGTTACTCCACATGTGCACACGAGAATGAAATATAGTTGGGGTTTGATCATATGTCTGCAGCTTCTTATTCTATGTGTCTATGGATATGTTCCTCTGTAGGTGAAATATTGTCAAGTGTATAGAGGATACCACAGAGTGTGTGTTCTATATTCTGTAATACAATAGCACTTCAGTGAACATGTCACAGGTGGATTGGACTGTATATCTTAAGTTTTTCTGCTATTTATTTTCTGCCCATTTTTATTTTTTCTCTATAGTCATGATTGAATTGAGTTCATTCAGGTTAAATATTGTTGGGAAGCATTTTAACTAAGGATTCCTAATGAAATGATATCTGTATTTACTTATATTTCTATTACTATTTTGTGATGTTGACCACCTGAAATGTGACATTAATGTTGTGCACGGGCCTCATGTATGGGTTTTCACTTTATTCTGTATTGTCTTTAACCAATGAAGACCCAAACATACACCACTGACCAAAAGCATTTACTGAACTAAAATGTTTAATAAAAGTTGATCCACTGAGTGTAAATAATAACAACATGTAAATAATTCCTGTCTAATATAGTTTCTCAGCTTTTCTCAGCATCCAGTGTCCTTTGGACTTTGATAATGTAGAAAAACACTATATCTGCAACATTTCATCACCAGTAAAACCCATTTAGTTTGATAACACACACACACCCCACCCACACAAATAGGGGGGTTAGGGGTATTGTTTTTTATTCAGTTTTTTGTCTTTCTGTTTGTCAGTAACTTTACACAAAATATATTGGAGCCAATTTTCATAATTTTTTTTGGAAAGGTGTGAGGTGGTCCAAAATGGATCCTATTAAATTTTGGTGAATGTAGGTCAATGGTCAATGTTAACAAAAAAATTTGTTTTCGTAATAAGAGAGAGCAAATCAGGTAAAACATTTGAGAGGGGTGGTGTTTGCTGTGCCTGGTACCATTTGAGGTTTTTTTTTTTTATGTTCCATTAATGCTGTATTATGCTGATGAAGTCATTTTTATTTTCATTTTTTTATTTGATCCAATAACCTTTGAATTTAATTTATGAACATCTACATGATCAGTGAATTAAATATAGGACAATATCTAATTTTCATAGAAGAACACATAATGTAGAAGACAGTAGTGTAACAAATGGTGATAGATCACTTGGGAATGACAAAAAAAAAAGCATTTGGAAATTGTGACAAAAATAGCTGTGGGTCCTTAAAGAAGTTAAAACAAATAATTTCCATATTCCTCTACACACATCACAGAATTTAACTACACAGTACAGTAGCCACACTACACACTCTACAACAAACCCCCACCTCTGAAACTCCCTATCTGTCAGCTGGATGCAGTAGTTGTCCAAGATGCGGCGAAAATCATGGTATTGGATGTGTCCTCCTCGATTGTAGTCAAACAGGCGGAAAACTCTGATGATGGTCCTCAGGTTGCCTCTAATCTGCAGGATTTACACAGAATGACTGACAGCAACAGCAACACTACACCTCACTGGTGCCTGTGAACTCCTGAACCTGAGCAACTAGCGAAAAGAAGCCTGCAGCTGCTTTCATCTCTCTGAACACAGTTATTGACACGCGTGCCTTGATCTCTGGAAGCCGGGGCCTGTTCCCCAAAGTGCTGACAACTGATGAGGTGAACGAGAGCAAAGAGGATATGCAAAGATCTATGGTAGACAGATAAAACAGAGGGGTAGGAAGGTGCCGGGGGGGGATTACGGGTCAGTACGAAGACATTTATGTTTTAGAGTATCAGCTTGTAATGGATGGATGCATGTGTCTCTTCATTCAAAATGTAATACGTACTTACAGGTTAATGTTCCTTGTGTAAATAATGACAACTGCACGAGTAAAGGTTGAACCAGAGGCACCTGTATATATTGAGATTTATATTGAAATTTGACCTTTTGTTGGTTGCTCTGTACTAATGACAGACCATTATATCAGCCAGTTGATATACTGTATAGGGCCTATATTTATGTTTTTTTCTTGTATCTGTATCGGCCTGTTGTGTTGGCCCATATGTTCTTTTTCCTCTGCTATAATTTACTGACAGGGAACGTTAACAATCACCTCTGTGTTCTTGGAGATACTTCTGTTCACACTGAAAAAAAAAAAAGTGTTTTAGTGTAGAAAGAGTCTAATTATAAGTATCAGTGAGAACTGGCATTAGCTAAACCTATATCATTCCTGTTATGAATAAATTCTGTGGGAAGAGTAAGTTGTATTTAGAGGTCTGCACTCCCGCAGGAATCCCACAAGACCCGCGGATGCAGTGCAAATGCATGTGGCACAGGACAAGTTATGAACTCTCTCTACAGTTGCTGGTGGGGGTGAAGCAATACTTTTTAGGGAGCAGGACAACCAGCTGGTCCATGGCACTCCTGCGAATTTTAAATCAAATATAAATTATGTTAAATCTGTTCTTGTGCATATTTATGTTTGTGGTCAGGACTCCATTATGAAGCAAAAAAAGAAGAAGAAAAAATCCATCCAAATTCAGCAGATGTCGACGTCACTAACTGCATGTGCATGATGATTTCAGAAAAGGAAAGCACCATGGAGGAAGGGAGCGCTATTTTTGACATTAGGGACGCCCTGAAAAACAGCATGTTTCTTAATAAGAAATGTCCCAACTTAAAATCCGACACTTGTCAGTCTTTCTCTATTGTACAATGATAAGGGAAATCAATTACCATACGCTGCATGACAAAAATGTGCTTAGAAAAAAATGTGCTTACAAATATTGGTGACCTGTATTGGTCATCAGCTAGGGTTGTTGTAAAAGTATTGGTATCAGACCCAAAAAACAATTGATTGATCACACCTCTCATCTCATTTTCTGAACCTGCTTTATCCTCACGAGGGTCACAGGGGTCACTGAGGGCCTATTCCAGCTACAACAGGGGAAGACGGGGTACACCCTGGACGAGTCACCAGTGGCTGCATTCACAGAAAACAACAAGAGGAACGAGTGACTCAGAAAAACCCAGTCCATCTGATGTTAGATGGACTTTAGCGTCACCCACGTGGGGTAAAGTCCATCCTCCATGGCAGTGAATCTGAAGTAGCATTAGCATTAGCATTTACAAGAAAAGATGGAAAAGAAAAAAGTGGTGGATCAAACTGGTTCATGTGCTCTCTGTGGAAATAAAGCCTCGTTTTTTCCCTGCATGTTTTCAGAACAAGCAACAGCATGAAACCTAGCTCGATGATACTCTGGTAAAGGTAAACACACACAGATAGCGAGAGGGCACATTCTGAGCCAATGAGAGATACCTCATCATCGCATCATGGACATGTATGAGGAAGTACCGGTAAACTCAAGTCATTTTTGTCTTGTGCAAAAACTGTTTGAAACAAAGCAATCCGGATGTTTGTGTTTTTTAAATAGAACCAACACACAATGTATTCAATAACAATGGAGAACACCGCAATATTAATGGAATAATGATGGAATGACAACTTTAAGTTTTAATAAGTAACATAATTGTTTCTATAGAGACCGTTTGGAGCTTTTACCTCTGTTGCTGAAAATAGTACGCCATTATCAAAATTACATGACAGTTTGACAGCTCATTAAGTGGTATGATAATGACAATTTGGGTGTCTTAAACAGGGTCAATGAACCAATCGTATGGAAAAATAAATGAGTAGTAACCAATAGTGCCTTGTTATATAAATACAGACAAAGTTAACAGCAATGGAAGTTCAGAGATCTTTATTTTTGTGATAATTCAGAGACAAGCATTGGATTTATTTATTTATTTTTAGTTTAAAGAGGATTTTCTGGCAAGCTTGTGAATCTTGCTTTGATAAATGCTGATTTGTGCAAGTCCCTGAATTTCTATAATGGTTGAATGATCAAAAACTTTCCACAATATCTACAATTATTGGAAATACGCAAGGGAAAAATTCAAAAAACAAAACAAAATGCAAATTCCTCTGTGATTTCCACACATAAATCAAAGTGCTGAAGAAAACAATGACACAAACATATTCATCAAATGTATTTCATTTGTGATAAAATCATGATTTGGTACCTTGATAAGAAAGGGGCAGACTCTTTCCTCACTGGTACTGAGGGTTGGCATGAGACACAAGTTGATAAAAGTGAAATACTCGTTTATTTTACAGGCAAAGTAATATCAGTTGAGCTCAGAGTAATGCAATGAGCAGTCTAGGATCAGAGCAGCGATGGGCGCAGACACATTTTGATGTATGTGTAATTTGGAACAGCCTCACAGTCTGAGCCTGGGGTTTGGGAAGCTGGATGATGAGAGTTTGGATCAGGTTAATGTTGTTAGAGCTGAGCTGTCCTCAGTCAGTCAGAGTGAGCGCCACAGCCAAGTCCAGCCTGTCCCGCCTTCAAATGTCTCCGGCATGCACCAACTCGCTCCGTAGCTCCAGGGCACCGTACTAACCACTTAGGAACAGGAGCAGAGATACTAAATATACCCCCAGTGACTCTTGGGTAATCAGAGTCTTCTGTCGCCCTGAGAAGTCTCTGTCTAATTGCACTCTGATTAGACGAGCTGCCAAGTCTCTCAGTGAAAGGCGTGGAGGAGCCTCCCTCATGTGCTGTTACACTGACATTGTCTCTGAGAAAACTCAAAATAGAGCAGATGGAGGAAAGTGAAACAAAAAATAGACGCTGACCTCTTGTGGCTCACTATTTCTTAACCTGGACTTTATGTTTCCATTATGGCAGATTTCCAAGTCTTAAGTTCCTCCTTTAAACCACTCAGTTTTTTTTTCCCCTATTCTTTTTTTTTTTTTTTTGATGGAGCAGTAGAACTTTTGTAATCTTCTTTACGAGCATAACAATTAGCCTTGCGTTTACACCACCTTTCATTCTGCCAGAGTCGGGTGGGAAAGAGAAGAGGGGCTCCACTGCAACTCGTGTGTTTAAAAAAAGATCAAATGAATATGAATTTATTAAAGACAGATATAAATATGATTCTCTCCCCTCACCACACCACCCTCTACCCCCCCCCTTCCAACATAGAGGATTCTGTGCTAATTAGAAATGTGTTAAAATCACAAAGGAGGGAGAGAGGAGATCATACGGTATTAATGAACAGAGACAGAGGGATATCATCCAATCTCCATCTATATCTCCATCTCATCTCTCCCTCAGCACACACACACACACACACACACACACACACACACACACACACACACACACACTCCTCCCTCAGCTTTTATCTGCCTTTGTTTCAGTTCCATCTCAAACTTTGTTTCCTTTTCTTTCCTTCCCTTTTGTCTTCAGCCTCGTGCCTCCCTCAGCTACAAATACCTTGATTATTTAGTCTTTATTTCCAATTTCTCCCCCCCCCCTCCCCCCTCTCTGCTCCACCCGTCCTTTGGCGTTGCCAGCGCTCCATTAGGCAGCTGTGTACTGGTTGGCGTGGTTGGAGGCCTGGCTCTGTGCCGCGTTCGGAGTGTCTCAGCAGCCCTCGCCCATCCGTCTGCCCGCCCAGCCCCATGGTCCTTAATTAATGAAAGCTCTGTTGTTTTTGTTTACCGGCCTGTTATATGCTAATCCAGTGAGGCCTGCGTGAGTATGTTCATTCGTCCTCTATGTCTGTCTGTTAGCCACTCTGCTGATTAGTATGATCTCAACAGCCATGACCCAAAGTCAGCTGAAAGGGTCAGTTCATCCAAAATACAAACAACATATTTTCCCATTTAACCCCTGAGTTGTGCTGTTGTGCAGACAGTTTATGTTTTATTTACACAGGTACTGACATCTGTATTTGTTCCAATATTATAGCACTGAAAGGATTTTCATTTGTGGCATTTTCAGAAATTCTGCAGCAGTTCTGTTGCGCTGTAAGCCAAGTCAAATATACTTAAAAACAAATGGTGCCAAGTACAACAACACCCCCCGCCACACACACACACCACGCATATTGTAGTTTATTTTGCCATCAATCCACTTTCAACCATATTCAATATTTTTTAAATATACAAATGATATATGTGCCACGTTTGCAGTAAATTCAAATTGAAATTGATGTTTTTATAGACAAAGTGTTAGGTAATGATTAATCCACTTTTTAAGCTCATTTAACTTAAATCATCATTTAATTTTTTCAGGGAACAACTTCTATTCTTAAAAGGGGCTGTTACTATCATCCTGCCTCCCAAAGAGGAATCTAGGTCAAAGGTCAAGATCAACGTCACCACAAATTACAAAAAAATACAGCAAATCAGGTAAAAGGTTTACAAGGGGTGGGATTTGTTGTGTCTGGCACCACTTGTTTGGTATGTAAATAAGCTTAAGTGAAAAAAAATCACACTGACCAGACAATTATTCTTAAGCAGCCCTGAAAAAAGAAATACTGAACATTAAAAATATTACATTGGGTAATATAGCATGACCTGGTATGTCTGGTAACAAAAAACACAAAATGTTATGTATCAAATAACCCAAAACATGACAGGAGAAAAAAAACACGCAATGTAAAACGATAAGAACAACATGACTATGCATAAATTAGTTTTTTTGGTTGTTGAGATAGATAGATAGATAGATAGATAGATAGATAGATAGATAGATAGATAGATAGATAGATAGATAGATAGATAGATAGATATGTGTGTGTATCTTGAGATGTTTTATTAGGTTGAAATTTCAACTCAGTGAAGCAATAGCATTGAAGTTCTAATCTTTTTTGTAGAGCTGTGCTCCAAATAAAGGACTTTGTTATCAAAGTTGGTGATTAAATATTCACAAATCAATACTGTCTGTATGGCTGATAAAAAATTTTTTAAGAAAACTGAAATGAAAAAAGTGAACATGTAAAACTGCGGTGGTTATTGCAATGTGGTTGAAAAATGTGGGTGTGCCTAACTTTTGTGCTGGTGTATCTAAGAAAAAAAGTTAGATGCACCAGTGCAACCAATGCACAAATTTAGTCTATAGCCCTGCACTTGGAAATGACAGAGCCAAGAGATAAATCTTCAGACCAACTACTGTGCAGATACGGGACCATGACAACGTATGTGGATTCCTCAACTGGTGACATGAGATGTGGTGCTAGATCAATAATAATAATAATAGGTTAATAATGATGATGATGATAATAATAATAGCTTACACTATAATAGCACACATTTGTATTATTATTATTATTATTATTATTATTATTATTTCAACCACTTCCACAATACAGTAGCAAACATTCTCATATTTTCTATGGGCTCTGCACTAGTATATGATGAAACACATTTGAAGTGTGAAAATTCTTCCTTTAAACTTATTTTCTTCCCCATTTTATATTTTTAGGGTGAATTTGGTGGGGTTGACCCTTTAACACTAATTAGCTTAATTTAGCTGGCCTCTTTGAAGACAGGAAAATGTCATTCATAATTTGTTGAGCATGAGACCTTTTCTGCTGGGCTTAATTATAGCCATGATTAATGAGTCATCTGATATGTTTGTACCCCTGCCTCTCCCTCCTCACCTGCATTCGTACAATGTGTAAATATTACCTGGTTTAAATCATAGTAAGAAGATGTTTTGATTCCAGAATGAGGCCAAATGTGATGGACTGCCCTGAAAAAAAATCAAGAAAATCTACAGAAAAAATACAATAGATGAACAATTAAACTATATCATGATGCAGGGAATAAACATTATGCACGCATATCTACACTGGTTATCAGTTCATCAACCCAAACAAAGATAAATGGTGTGTTTTCTGTTCATCGAACGTGTCAAAGGACAGGTTCCATTTCCATGTTTCCAGTCCAATTGTGATCACTTGTAAACAGTGTGTAACAACAAGGCTTTAAAAGACATTCGACTCTCCTCTTTCTGTCAGCCAGAGCCCTGCCACGCGTACACTAACCTTTCCTGTCACTATGAATTATGGGAAGGAGACAACTAGAGAGATAGGAATGGCTCTCTGAAGAGGAGGGATGAAAGCAAGAGAGAGAGAGTCAGTCAGATCACAAACAGGAGTGAAAGGAGGAGAAACAGTGAAGTGACAGAGGCAGAGTGAAGAGGAGAGAAAAGCAGGAGGATATCAGCCAGCCATCATCAGAGAGCAGGAAGATGAACTTTCTTTTGTCTGTCAATTAGAAGGCTAATTTCTCTGGTTGGGCTCCAGAGTGCCAGACACAGACGGCATTAAAGTGGAGCTCAGAGGGATAATAAGGGGCTCTGGGACCATTCTGCGGCTGTCGCTCCCTGTCCAAACATTAGTATTACAAAGGTACTCCATAACCTAAACAACATGCAGGGTCTAGACGAGGGCCTCCCTGAAATACTCATACCGTGGTTCCTGAAAAAGATGCAGATCAAGCCCGGACCTCCATTTGATGGAGAAATACTCATGGGAATCCCCGTATGGGAAGATTCCTGCAGTAGTGGATTATTCCATCTGCTGGAGAGAATGATTAGGAAAGTAATCATTGGAGCTACTTTAGGATGAATTAATCAATGACCCAGTCAACCTTCATTCTGATGAGTGAAAATCTTAGTTTGTCTAATTATGACTTTTAAATGCTAAGATATCAAATTTATATGATGTTTATATCCCCGATCGGAGTTTCAGGGATATTATGTTTTTCTTATATTATGTTTTGTGGTAAACTTCCTCCAGTAACTGCTCTTGATTTGTTTGTCGCCATCTGATGATGTAATTTTTGGACAACCAATCTACACAACTTCTGCCCAGTGGCTCTACCGGGCCGCTCTCGAGGACCTACCCTCGACCAGGAACTCTATTGGGTCCTGTAAAGGTTCCAATAGGCGGCCCTATCAGAACGGAAATGCTCGCATACCACGAAGTTCCTGGAAAATGGCCTGAAAGTTGTGATAGTGGAAACACGCCTATCAAAAGAGAGAGAAAAAAAAAAAAAAAAAAAAAAAAAAACTTGAATTAATCTATAAAATCGATATATTGTCCAGACCTAGTTTGGGGCCATAAAAATTTAATGAGGCCTCTCCATGCATTTTGGTGTAAACTCTAGAAAGAGTTAAAAGCTTATATCTGAGGACATGAGGAATGAGAGGGCTCGTACATTAAAAGCAGATCCGATAAATAAACAGGACTGAAACCATTAAGACACTTACAGAACAATAAAAGCACTTTAAAATACAAGTATAAAGCTCTAAATATACACATATATGTAGCTCTAAATATATATTAATGCTGTCAAATTAAAGGATAACTGTGGATTCATGTTGATATCATTGTTAATGACAGTTAATTTTGCATAAGCAAACAGACTCAAGAATGAGGCGAATATATTTGCACTCAACATGTTTGTTGTGAGCTAGGCAGCATGTTAGCAGAATTACTGATGTATGGTTCATTTTAATGTGGTATTTTAAGCCGGAAGTGCTGCGGTGAACAAAACCTTTTCTGTTGTCCTCAATTCATTATGCCGATCAATTTTTCTGTCTCGGGGGATTTTTTTTGTCCTCATATCCTCATCCATACAGAGGGTTAACATGCGCTTTAGCATCTTCCATCCCTATGGGTTGGTTCGGCTGCTTGTCACTATTGGATCAGCTGCCCATTTGTGCAGTTGTAACGCAAACTCTTCTTGGCCAAATTGCCTGGAATGTTTTGGCAGAGGCATTCAGAGTCATTCTGTGCTGCAGATGGATTAATTGCATTAAAAATTTTAATCAGAATAATCATGAATACAGTTTAATCTGAGTTAATGCATTCATTTTGACAGCCCTAGTACATATTAAGACACTATTAAAATACAATCAGACCAATAACTTCTACAATATGTACAAGAAAAATATGGATAAATGTGCAAAATAATACCGTGGTTATACAGTGGAAGATGTTGACCCTAAGTAAATAATTGTATGATTTACAGTAATAGTATGTATGATTTGTATGATTTTATATGTTTATATGGTGAAAAGTTAAAGTACTTTGAGTTGATTGATTTTACATAATTAAAAATCACTTCATCCCAAAATCTAAAACCACCCTGTTTTCATAAGGTCCTAAAATAAATCCAGTGTAATGCTACAGCCACACTAAACACAAATTAACACGTGCACGCCTGTGACGCTCTGCGTAAACACCTGGGTCTGAACGCTGCATAAACATAGAAATAGATAAGCAAAATCTCAGTTCAGGGTAGTCGTCCATTATTGCAGGGTGTCTTGCCACAGTCCATTCATTGTCTATACCATCCGTCCAAACGCTGTTGCTGTACCCGCAAGGCCTTCTGGGATTGCAGCACAGCAAGACGGAGATGAACAGAACATCAAGAAGTTGAGCTGAGCTGAACTTTATGCAAATTACTGCAGTGGCCGTACGTAGGTTATCCAATGACAGTGGGTTGTGGGTGTGTGTCTGTGATGAAGGCACCGTGACGAAGAGCCACAAAAAAAAAAAAAATACTAAAATGGAACATATCCTCATCACTGCTGTCAGCTGTCAATGCACAGTTTGATCTGTGGTTGACACCTTTAAAAATCAGCTAAAGACCATGTGTTTAGACTGAACTTTGTTTGAGTTGTTGTTTTTACTGTTGTAGGTTTATGTCTGTTTTTAATAGACATAGACATATGAGAGTTTATTCCAAACTTTGGAAACAGATGACAATGAGTTTTGTTTGTCTCACTCTGGCTCATTTACAATCTTTATTAACAAATATTAATCTGTACTAAAAGGGAACTATGCAAAGAAAATCCTCAAGCAGATGATTCTTGTATTTTACAGATGGCTTTTACTGTTTAATATTTGCACTGATCAGCTCATTTAAGAGAAGTGACTTCCAATCATATTTAGACATATCAGATAATGCAACTTAATACCCATCACTATAGAAGTGTTTTTCAAGCAGGTTATGGAGACATGATTATTTACTGGCTTCCACTGACAAAAATGGACAAAGATAAATATTGAAAATAACTTTCAATGTTTAACCTTGCATGTTTTATCTCTACTTAAATGGGTTATTTACCGCTTCCATTACAGTCAAATCAAAGTTGACACTATTCAGTGGTGTCAAAACATGGACTTATTTTACAAATTAAATATAAGAGTGATGTCCTGATCAGTCTTTTTTTCAAACAGAGTTCCTTTCATTTTGAGTGACTGGCCAATGCCAAGTCTTGATCCAATACCTCTATAAAAAAACATTTTTAAATGGAGGAAAAATTAAACAGATTCAGGATGTCCTTTTGTTTTATTCACCTTATCAACACTTACAGGTCACAACATTTTCAAGTCAACACTTGTAAATGTAGTATTTCTGTGAGGTAGCTTGTTACAGACATTTCATGCTCTGCTATTGTATTTTTCTTGCTTTTCTGGAATCAAACCAATAGTGTTCATGCATTAACCCTCACACTTCTGTGTGGAGTTGAGACCAATGACAATTTGTTGAAGATGGTCTAACTATGTACTCCTGGTAATAAATACCAAGCTGTTATTATTACCATTTGTTCTAAAATATCATAGATGTTTTTTTGTTTGATTGTCTGATTTCCGATCACATAATCAGATCAGGATATTCCTACATGGAAGTGTTTGGTTTGTTGTAGTTATTTAACTATACATTTAGTGCTATATCTCCTTCCACTTGTATCACCCTATGTCTAAAGAGTGAACTAACACTAACCATATGCATGACAGAGTCTAAGTATAAAACATTTCTGAAGAGCAACACCAAATTGAACAACTCTGCATGTGAGCAGTTCTTCCAAATAAAACAAACAGTGTATTGTTAGTATTATCATATATTATCATATATAGTATTATCATATATTATTGGGCACCAAAAACACCCACAGAAAAGGAGATCAAGACACAGATGGTGTTAATAAACAGTTGAGAAACATCCTTCATTCAACCCTTGGATGGCTACTAGTGTGTGTGTGTGTGTGTGTGTGTGTGTGTGTGTGTGTGTGTGTGCCAGAGGGTGGGTGAGAAGTGTTCTTAATTGAATATTGATAAGTGAGGCGAGCACACGGGGTAAACAGCTGTGACTGGTACTTCATCATACGTGTGTGTGCATCACTCATTATCAGGCCCAGCTGCTCCTCTGAGACGAGTCATCAGACAGTGACCACACACACACAAATATCCATATGCACACTCACTTATTATAACTGACAAGTAATTTTGACAAACATCAAAGTCACACAACCTGTGCCCAGTGAAAAGAGGGATTCCCTGGTGGCTTTGTAGTTTGTTCAATAACCAGGCCCCTGAATATTTCATTTATTCATCACAAGTTTCTGCAAAACTGAGATTCTTTTGGTCCCTCGGTGGGGGTCACTACCTGAGTAGGTCTGCAATCGTCATCTTGTTTCCATGACAATGAAATTCATTGCTTAGTAACACTAATCGTTCAAATTTAGAAAATGATGGGCACTTGTTTTGGAGGAAGGAGGTGGTGTATGTTCTGTAGAAGCTCTGCTGTTACGTCACAGGTCTCCTAGCAACCAGAATCTGTGCCATGATGGAGATCTATTGGATGATTGCTTATGCAAATGAATATCAAATAATTTGAAATAAAAAGAATTGAAAACAACAAAACCTGCAGACAAGTGTGTAAGGTCATTTTCCCTCCAATGTTAAACTGAACAATAACCAAAGTGACTGTAAAGTTACTGCTTGTAAAATTTCAGCTATACTATAACAGCCAATTTTTCCCTTTAGTATAAACTGACTGATGTTGTGTTTTAATGCTTTATGTAGAGAAAGGTTTTCCGTTTACTATTTCATTATTTTTGACAGTAATGAAACACCATTTCTGCCTTCCTATATATGCCATGGTATAAGAAAATTCTTTGAGTGCATATAAATAAAGGGGATTTAAAGGGATCTAATTGGAAAAAAAAAAAAGACAAATGAAAACACAATCATACATATAGGAGACTATGGAGTCAACCTTGCTGAATTTTCATTTTTTAACATCTGCCCAGAAGAGACTCCTCTTTTTACACCTTTCATGGCTGGTACTGTAGCACCTAATGTTAACTTTACCTTAAATTACTTTGTTTAAAGATGGACCATCCTTATCATCCTTGTACCCCAAAAAAAAAAACAGGATGGAAAAACAAACACTATGAGAGGCTGCAAAACAAAACAAGAGACTTTCATGTTTTTAACAACTTCCCTATGAATGTGAGAAGAAAATTTACTTATTCAGCAATTTGCTCTTTCATCTTTAGTACCACTAAATATTACACACCTTTTCAAGTATTTAAAAAGAGCTTTTTCAGTAGCCTCTGCAATAATTAGTCAAATTTGCAAATCAGAGACTAATAAATGAACAGAGTATAAAGAAAACTGATAAAGAAAAGTTTTTACACAGTGAGTTAAGTTATAACATCTTAAAGTGATAGTTTGGTTAAGAAACTTTCAGGAAAAGTCATTAGGAACCAAAAGATAATAATGAAGCCAGTGGGGAAATAATTTAAAGTTACTACTGATTACCACTAAGGTGAGAGCCCAAAAGGCCTGGCCCTCACAAATTTGACCTTAACTTCTATCTAGTCAATCTTTTTTTTTTTTTTCTGTTCAGGTAATCTTTGAAGATGAGGGGTGGGCTGAAGAAGAGGTGTTTATTCTTTCAAAATATAACTTACAGATACAGTTTTTCCAAGATCTCCAACCCTATCTTTAAGTACAGAATGTGAGTACCTTCAGTCATCTCTGGTTAGTACAGTACAGAAGAATTTACAAACAAATTGTATTATAATTTTATTTGTATATACAATAACTGCTGGTTTCTTAAGAGAATATATTAGTGCAGTAGGTTTGTTCTACATTGTAGGATATGGTGACATAGTCTGGTTTAATTTCATAGTCTAGCTACAGGTGATTTCATCATTTTTGTTGTTGCTTTGGAATTATTTAAAGCCAAATCCTTTTCATGGGTCAAACCTTTAATACCAGACACAGAAAGAATGGTACAATCTTGAGGGATGAGGACATGTATGGACTACAAATAGATGTATATTGTGTCATGTGAAGGATGTGGGCTGTGAGACAGGTTTTTCCTAAATGCTGCCCACACAAAGGCATACATTTTAACCCCCTCCACACACACACACACACACACACACACACACACACACACACACACACACACACACACATACACACACATATTCTATAAGTATAAGAACTGGCCTCATCAGCCTCACTCCTCCTCTTAGCAGCAGATAAGATTTCGAAAATGTTCTGTTGCATAATAACAGCAACAGCCTTATTAATACGTGGAACATAAGCAGGACAAATCCAGAATGAAATTTGTCACACTTCCTACGTAGAGCTTGAAATCTGCTAGAGCTGGACACATAAACACTCTGCTCCCACATAAATCAGCCTCACAAACACACTATGAGGCCACAGTGCGAGTCGTGTCAATGTCAAATTTTGATTCATGTGTATTTAAAAGCACACAACTGTCACTTTGCAGCATTATTTGGGATTAAATATTCCATCACACACTCAGACATTAATTCACATCATCACTCAGTCAAGTACTATTAAATTATAATCACCGACGGTGCATTGTCTTTTATCTCTGTTTATGCACTTATTGTTGCTTTTATGTGAAGCACATTCATTTGTTTTTGCATATGAAATCTGTTAGATAAATAAACTTGCTGTGCCATTCATAAAAACTAAGTTCATAAATAGAATGCATAACACATCTTGTCTTATCACTCTCTGATAGGGATGGATGGTTCAAATCCTCACACACTAATACCTGTGAACTTATTCTTCTTTTGATTACAGAAACATTAAAAGATGAGTAAGGTGTTTTTTGTTTATTTGTTTGTTTGTTTTTTAAACATGTTTGTGCTGCAATATACATTGACGTATACACTCTGTTACTTTGCTGGATGTTTGTAAAGGAAACGCCTCATTAGTTCAAACCATAGACAGTTTTTTTTTTTTTTTCAAATTATGTGAAGGAAATAAAAATGTGTTCAGATGTGGCTTATTCATTATACATTTACATCACAACAAATGAACCCCCAAATTATCATACAAACCACTTTATTAGTAACATCTATCTGCAATATGGGGGGGGGGGGCTCCCGGGCCAACATGGATCAAGATTTTTTTTAATTAAATTGTATTTAGAAATGCTTATTTCCTGATTGCATGGGAAATAATAAAATAACTATAAATGTGCCCCGGTGTGTTGAGTTCGTAAAGTTCATCTCACATGCTTCACTCTTGCTACAAAGTAACCGTCACCCCCCTCATTTGAGAGGTGGTAATAATGTTCTGCTCATAGATACTTGATTGATTAAGATCCAATTGTTGTTCTTTCAATGCTTTTCTTTTTTTATGTATTAATCACTTTACACTGGGAATGAACGAGCAGATCTGGAGAGGCCTGATCCATCACAGTTCCTGTCTTGTAAAAGCTACTCAGATTCTGCTTTTGCCAATTTTGCTTCTTACACATAGACTTCAAGGACTAAATGTTCACTTGCTGTCTAATATATCCCACCCACTGACAGGTCCCATTGGAATGAAATAATGTAAATTAATACCACTTTGCCTGTCAGTGGTCAGAATGTTATGGCTGATTGATGTAATGACCACACACTGGTCTTTAGATGAGTTATATCTTGTGTGTGGCAAAATGCACTACCTGTCTCCAAAACACCTGATACATTTATTTTGAATATGCATCTTTTTCCAGTGTCTGCTTTATTATAATCTTATGTATAAAATTAGTGTTACCACCTATTGATTGTTTCATTTTTGTGTGGACCAAAGGAGAAAGCACCTTATTGGCTCCAATGTGTAGCCAATGCAGATGTATTTTAAATTGATGCCAGTGACTACTGTTAGAGACACTCCTCATAAATTTACACTGAACTTCATTCTAAAAATTCTAAGTAGATATTTTTCTCCAGGACTCATTCCAGTCTCATCTCTTATATTTGGAACCCTAATAATAAACTTCTCGTCCAGCTTAAAAATATTTGCTCCATTAATCAATTCTCAGGTCGCATCAAAGGATTTAATGTACAAGTACATCACGCTTTGATTGACAGATCTGTTTGCCTTTTCTGGCAAGTCTGTCTCTTATGAGTTAATGTGATAAAACACATTTCTGGGGGGGGGGTGCTAATCTGCCTTGATGCAGTCTGTACTCTCTGAGTGCTTTTCTAGTTTTCAGTTGTTCCATTGGCAGATTTTTCTGATTGAATTAAGCCAAAAAAAAATTATAAATCCTGAATTAAAATATTATTTTTAGAATCTGATTTTTTTAATTCTTGAATTATATCTCATGCACAAGTTACCCTTATGTGATTATATCTTATTTTAGGTATGATTAGACATCTTTGCCTAGAATTGAGAAAAATAAACTTGATAAGATTTAGATTCTTCCAGTGTGTGCAGACCTCTGTGTCATGGTTCCATCCACTAATTGTATACCATATGTGGTGTGCACAAAGTTATTTCATAGCACTATGGTTTAAGACCTATCAAGGTTTTATCATTTCAATCGGATGTTCACACTGAGACTTTACAGCAGCTGCAAAATGTAACTGAATGCTTTTTAGCTTTCAACACCGATCAGGTCTAACATGTGGGAGTATTGTAGGAGATGGAGGGCACATACCTTATCGTGGAGGTGTTTTTGTATCTCAGACAGGGACATGGAAGTGCTTTGTGGGCTATGTCTGCAAGAGACAAACATAAAGGCAGGTTTTAAACTTATTCCGCTGCTGCCACAAACACCTGAAAATGCAGACGCAGCATGGCTTTTCTTTGTTTAGCAGAAATGTGATTTAGAGGAGAGTGTATACCTCACGCTGCGTCTATTGCAAGCTCTGTGGGCTGTGGGAGCCCAGCTGAATCTCCTTAGGAACTGCATGTAGTCCACTGCTGTTCCGCTATTCTCACACACCTACAGCAGCAGTAAAGAAGATGCAAAAATGTGTGTTGGCCCGAATGTTGTAAACAGAACAATGTCATCAACTGTGTGAGTGATAATGATAAGCCAAAGCAGAATGGATGGATGTACATAGATGTTCTGTTGCTGTTATTCACCACCCAATCCCACTCCAAACTTTGCAAGCATTCCAGTTGTGCTGTCTGTGTTAATGGCACATGTAATGGTGTCTCCGTGGAGAGAGGGAAAGCAGCACAGTGATGTGCCTGGCTGGCGTTGGGTGGGTTGAGCAGTAATTTTCAGGATGAGGCTGTTCTGGGAATACATAGGTGGTGTTCTTTGGAATGGGGTTTACCTGGGGAAATGCAGCTGTGTGCTTGTGTTCTGACCTTGTGCTTTTTTAAACACACACTTGAACAGACACACTTTAAGGAAAACTGGTAAAGAGTTGGCACACACCCAGGCACACAAAATCAAAAAGCTAGTTTGCCTTCACACACACACACACACACACACACACACACACACACACATATACCTATTTTGGTGGCTCATAATCAAAGTACAGTCCCTATTGCCCTGCCCTACATCCTTCCATGGTGTAATCCAGTGCAGCGGTCCCCAGTGGAGCTCCTGGCATTGAGTCTTATTATAGACACTACACTGTCCAATTATCACTGCTATCAGCAGCCATGGAGCGTAACATGCAGCCCCCCACCTCAGGGGACAAGCAGGGGAGCTCTCCATGCTCTATATAGCCTACCTGTGACAATGCTGTTACACCTGCAGTTCAACCTGAGCCTGAAGGTGACACAGAGGTCAGGGGCTGATGGGATGGGGGTGGGGGGAGCTAAGGATGGTAGACCCTCTGGCAGTGTCCCTAAATTTGAATGCAACCATCTGTACAGCAAATAGTGAATCTACAGTGCTTTTTTAATCAATAGATGTATATCATCTGAAAATAATGCCCTTGCACATAAAAGAGTAGTAGTATAACTGTACTGTAGTAAATTTTTTCATCAAAAGAACTTTTTTTTTCTCTCTGGACTTTGTGTTAGAACATTCCTCAACACTAATAAATACATTTCTGTACTGATCTAGTGTTCTATTGTTAAATTATCATATGTTCTAAGGAATGACCATAGATTCAAAGAGGAAATATACGTCCGACGACCAAAACACATCCAACTACAGTCAGCTAAAACACAAGTGTCTATATCCTGTTGTCTGTAGAGAAAAGTAAACTGTCCCTGGAGTGCAATTCACCTTGTCTGAAAATGCCTGACACAACACTGCCTCCACAGTGTGGATGAAGTGTCGGTCTGCCATTCTGTACAATCTTGACCTTCTCCTTTCACAGTCTCAGAGAAAATGATGAGGCGTCCTGCTGGCTGCACTGCTAACTAATACAAAAAAAGTGTTTATTAAGCACAGTGAGCCAATGACAAACCAAGATGTGATAAGGAAATAACTTCACTCATGTGTTAAATACTGCAGACAAACCAGTGCAGTAAAGTAACATTCAGTACATAGTACGGGGTCTTCACTCTAAATGACCAATGTAAAGAAACACAGTCTAAATGTTAATCAACTTTATCTAGTGTAAACAAGGTACAGGTTTCAGGTTCAGGTTTTAATCTGTAATAAAAGTATAATCATACTGTCTCTTCTTATGTAACAACATTAGGTTTATAATTGTGGTTAAATCTAACCTTTACTGTGTTTTTCCTTGCCAGACATTGTTATCTGTGAAGTTTTAGAAGAATTTGATAATAAACTAATACAGTATTTATCAACCAGTGTGTCATGGCACATACGTGTGTTGTGGTAAATCATCAGGTGTGTCATGGAAGGTCATCCAGTTTCACCTGACTGATACAAATGATTCATACTATCACAAGTTTCCCTTTGCCAAGTGAAAATGAAAGTGAACTGGCTCCTATGTGATGCATTCTGTTGATAAAGCCCCCCACACTAGTGATGCACAGACCCAGTGATCAAGTTGGAGTGGGGGGCATATGTCTTCCTAAGGGGCCGCCAGCGCACCCCTCCCAGCTTTTTTGTCTTTCTTCAATTACTGCAAGAAAATGAGCTTTGTGTTTGACTAAACAGGCCCAGGTCGATATAAAGGTTGGGAAACACTGAATTAATATTATGTCAATATCTTTTTATTATTTAGCAGTTCTCAACATTTACATAGAAAATATAGACCTGAGTGTTTATTCCTGTTCTGTTAGGTAAAGTCTTGTTTTGTCATCTGAACCTGCTTTATCCTCACTAGGGTCACAGGGGTCACTGGGGGCCTAATCCAGCTACAATGGGTGAAGGTGGGGTACACCCTGTATGCATCTCCAGTTCATCTCAGGGCTGAACATATATAGACAAACAATCACTCTCACATTCACACCTATGGGTATTTTAGATTAACCAATTGTGTGGATGGAAACTCCACACAGAAAGGTCTGGTGTAGGAATTGAACCAGGGACCTTCTTGCTGTGAGGGCACGAGTGCTAACCACTGCACCACTGTGCCACCTTGTTAGCTAAAATATATACGTAATTCACCTTTCTTTGCATTTTAATAGTAAGGTGAGGTGTTTAATTTGCATCAAATACTATATTCACACACAGAATTTTAAATCAATAAACAAAACAGTGGGTCCACCTTAAAAATGTGTATAGAAACTTCGATGATCAAAGTCAGATTAATCCATACAAACTGACCAAGTCTGCAAGTACAAAAATCTGGCTGCTAAGATGGCACACAATGCAGTATCTGGTGTGAAAAAGAGCAGCTTTTAGGGTTTTTCAGGATCTCATTCCAAATCTGGCCAAACTGGTGTCTACTGTAAATGTCACTGTGTTGCCAGTGAGGCAGGTTGACTGCTGCAACAAGAGGGATCTAAATACATTCTAATTACCCTAAATAAACACAAGCATCCCAGGGAAAAAATGTTCATCCAGGAAGGAGATGGAGCTCTGGTGATATAGTGAATTTTCTTCTTCTCTTACTGTCTGTCTCACTGGCTTCATCTTCATTGTCAGATTTGTCATCTGTGACTGTCTTTTTTGTCTGTAAACCCCCTCCTGCTCCCAAAGCTGATTATTCAACAACCTCCAACACAAGCACAGCGACTGATGCATATTTAATAATTGATTTAACAACAAGGATTTCACCCCAGTTCTAAATCTCTTCTTTTGAAAATGCTGTGACACAGATGAGACAAATAAATAAGAGTAAAAAAAAAAAGATGAGGAAGAGGTGGTGGTGGTAGTGATGGTGGTGGTCTGTGTGTGTGTGTGTGTGTGTGTGTGTGTGTGTGTGTGGGGGGGGGGGGGGGGGGGGGGGGGGGGGGTAAGTTGGGCTTCTTGTGGCATCTTGCTCCCTGAAGCACAAAGCATCTTCTACATCAAAATGTCACCAGAACAACAGCTGCTACTCCGGTGTTAGTCCTTTAAAGTAAACTTTCCACAACTCTCCAGAAAACACAGACACACACACACTAACCCACGCACTGCCTTTAATGAATAAGACGGTGAGTGGGAGGGAGTGTAGGGGAAGTGGGGTTGTGGAAGACACAAAGTGCTGATATTATGGGAGGAAATCTGTGTGGGAAAGACAGGCAGTCAAACTGTCAGGCGTGAGCGCTGAGACGGAACAAAGAGGAACAGTGGAGACGATTACAGTGGCGTAGCGGAGTGACAGAGGCACGCGCCACAGATGAAGATGAAGGGAGTGGGGGGAATTACGACTGCGCGCGGGACACCAAACACGCGTGCACGCTCGATTGATCAATGCCAGAGTGGAAAAAGATGCTACTACTGGGTGTGAGCTCTTTCATTAGGCCTCATGGATGCAGTGTGACGACTCATCCTACATCACTAAGCAATAAGGGGGGGGGGGTTATTTATTCATTTACTTTTAGGAGGAGGAAAAAAAAAACATCTGTACAATGTTGTGGACAAATAAAAATTGCTCCAGTTGGAACACACGGAAAAGTGATTGCAGCCAATGTAAGACCAGTGCAAACAAATAACGTCTGCTTTAACAGCTGCCAGCTTCACTTCTCCTCGGACCAGTCTCCACGGCCACAGAGCATCATTTGTCAATGTCAGCAGCTTCACAAAGGCAAAAAAAAAAAAAATCCTCTACTGCCATCCTCTGGGTGATGTCTGACATAACACCTACAGCAGTGACTCAGTGGAGAAAGGTTCAGTTTAGGAAATGAGGATGTGAACATTTCTGTGTCCTGGTTAAAAGAATCACAACACACAACTGATCTGTGTATAGCAGTGTTTTAACACATAAAGAGCCATATGTTTAATTATTCTTAACTCATTTAACCCTATGTATTATAATATTATCATCTGTATTTTGTGGGGGGCTCTCTATAGAAATCATGTTATTTTCCTATATGTAATTTTCTGATCATGTAGGTCAGGGGTGTCCAATCCTGGTCCTCAACAGCTACTATCCTGCATGTTTTAGATGTATCCCCCTTCCAGCACACCAGATTCAAATGACAAACTCTCAAGCTCCACAGAAGCCTGGTAATGACTGTCAGGTGTGTTGGAAGGGAGATACATTTAAAACATGCAGGATAGTAGCTCTGGAGGACCAGGATTGGGCACCCCTGGGTGTAGATGTTCATGATTAAAGAACATCTACACAGATTAAAGATGTGTTTTACTATTATTTCAGAAACAGGGAAAACTGAAGAAAAATATAATTAAAGTTAAAATAAGCATCCATCGTTATTGTGCACAGCTGTTAGCAGTGACAACGCGCATTGATCGCTATTGAGAGAAAGTAGTACAGAGACATATAAAATACAGAACTATCCATTTAAACTCTTAACAACAATAAATTATTGAGCCATTAGGTTATTGGTACAAATAACTGTATCAGATGTGTCTTCTTTTACAGAAGAGCATTAGGACAACTGGAAATTATTATTATTATTATTATTATTATTATTATTATTATTATTATTATTATTATTATTATTATTATTATTATTATTATTATTATTATTATTATTATTATTATTATCATTATCAGAAAAATATTTAACAAAGTATATTAAAAGGGGTTTCTTGTTTTGTCTTGTTTTCCCATTTTCCCTAATCCTGTTTTGTACTTATTTGGATGTCCCATAGTAAACATGGAAACACCGTCCTCTTCTGCATTGACTCATCAGCAGTTTGACAAATGAAAGTGTCAAACTGCTGACAAATTAATCTGAATGGCCAGATTGGGTCCTTTGGGGGTTTGATACCTGTGACTTGGAGGAAAGGATGAGAGAGAAAAGAGTATTTGGAAGTTGCTACAGAAATAATTATTGAACCTGAGTAAATTCTGACTGTTTATGCTTCAGTCTAGTTTGGATAAAATGTATTTATATGTATTGTACTATCTAAAATCATAACAGGTGGTGTACTCAGATGGTGAAGATGAGGAATTACTGTAATAATTGTTAGCACATCATCCAAATAGTGCATGAGATCCACTGAAACCCACAAACAATATGTGCTGTTGCTTAGGGATGCAGAGATACAGTAATCACTGTTTTCACTGAATATTATAGATGTAAATTTCACACAAAACAGACACACAAAGCTTCACTAAAAACTCACAACAGACAGAATGCTATTTGTTAATATATATATATATATATATATATATATATATATATATATATATATATATATATATATATATATATATATATATATATAATATTATTATTATTATTATTATTATTTATTTATTTTTTGTTAAATGTGACTTTAACAGCTTCCTGTTGAGATTGTGGATCAGGATGGTTTCATCACTGTGACAGAGGAGGAGACTAATCCAGTGTTTGTCAACCTTGGGGTCAGGACCCCATGTGGGGTCACTTGAAATGCCTCGTAATTGATTAAAACAATTAAAAACAAAACATATTAATAAAAAAAATATCTGAGTTGGGAGAAATAGTCACAATACTTAAAAGACAAACTTCTGAGTCTGAAACTGAAGCACTGTGATACTGTTTATCTGTCAAATGTTCATTGTGGTCAGTCACTGCAGCTCTTTCATAATTCATAGTTTGACTTAATGTTTGATTATTAACTGTCAGCCTTGTAAATGCAAGTTGGACTGACTGTACACATACTGACCAAGGAAAATAAATTCTCACTTAATCCACATCAGTAATCTACATCTGGCTTTTCCGCCTCTGTCCATAATGAAATATATTATATCGACTAAATGTTGTCTAAAATTAACCCTCTATGAGACTTATTAACCCTTGTGCGGTCCTTCGTAAAAGGTACACTGGCTGTGTCCTACAATCGGGTCTTAAAAACCCAGATTCCAAAGTTCAGTTCCATAGACTCATCACCCCACCCCCCAAGGATATATTACTGTTTCCAGTAGTAAGCAATGGCATCCTACAGTACGTATAAAAAGGTACATTTGTGAGCCACTGGGTCTCTTTGACCCAAAGGACCGCACAAGGGTTAAGGAAATTCATTTAAAAATGACCTGTGAGTTTAAGTGTATTAAGGCCTAAAATAAACTTTCTATGCTCACTTTACAAAATTGACCATTGACCTTTATTTTGGGTTCCGATCATTTATACATTGCTTTGTTCCATAGGGTATATATTTAACAAAATGTTCATTAATTCTTAATGTAAAAAACAATTGATAAAAGAACAATGGCTTCATTATTCGTGAACATATTTGAGTGAAAAACGCTTATATAAATATTTTATTTCAGGATGATTCTAAAATCATAAAACATATTCATGTTAGCTATGAATTCTGAAAAGTTGATGAACATAAGGTTGAATGGACGACGACAAATGAAATGTGGTTCAGCCCCCACAAAAATTAAAAACAGTGCAGTTAGTTCAATTCTAGATATGATTGGTTAGAGGCTTGTGTTATTTTTTAAACCTGTTTTTTTAAAAGCATCATTTATAAATGGCGTAGTCCCATAGAGGGTTAACATTTATTTACAACATAGTATTATCAAAAAGAAATTAATTTTGGCAAAAAAAATCCAAGGGTCGCCAGAAATGGGGTCACAAGCCAAAAAAATGAACCAATGGGTTAATGTCTCTCACCTGATGGACGAGGGGGTCCAGCTGGTTGTGGCTCAAAGACAGTAGGTTCTGCAGGACTTGTCTGAACTGGTCTTTGGTCACCAGGCCTGTCCCATGAGGATCCACTGCTTTAAAGGATGACTTGACATTGGCCAGTCTGTTGTTTATCAGCAGCTCTAAGTCCTCCAGGCTGAGCTGGTGACCTGGATGGGAGGTCGCCAAGAAACTCACAAACTCACTATTCATTATTATTAAATGATGTTAAGAAGCTAAGTTTTAATTTATTTATTTTGAGTTTATCAGGTTTAAAAGCTTGCTTGAAGGAAACATGTTTTAAAGACTTCTGAAGACTTCAAATCCATTGGTTACTTTCCCGACATTTAAAGTATTTATTCTTGAATGCTAACCCTCATATATGACAGACAACTTTGACCTACATGAAAAAACCTATTTATTTGGTGAGGAGTATACAATCATGAGTGAGGTTATGAACAAGGAATGTTAAGGGATTCAAATAATGTTATCAATATTTGATATCAATATTTGTTCGACTAATTTTTATTTAGATTTATCAATTTGTGTATCTTTATTTTATGTTGAACTTCTCTTATTACTATTATATATGTTATTTAGATTTCATATCAGTCTTAATTTGCACTTTTGTTGTGATTGTTATCATAACTGTGACTCCTTATGGGAAATATGAGCTCTGTTTCACTGGTAATAAGATGTACATGCTGCTCTGAAACCAAAAAAATTTTAATCACACACCCTCTGTAGAGGTGTTTCTCACAAGTACTGCAAATGTAAGTCACATTGCTTATCATAACTGAATTCTTACCATGAACAACAGATTTAAAGCAGTGGTTATATTAACTACAATTGTTTTGTTAGTTAATAATGTGCTCTTCAGGTGACATAAATAATCACTGTTATTATGAGGAAATATGGTGCAATGCAGCAAATACAGAGAAATAAAGTTTAAAAGCCTCTTACCTCTGCCTGTACTGATCTGCCTAAATGTCCCCCCTCTGTGTCTGAGCACTGAGGGCTGAGTGCTGGGTCGGTGGGGCCTGTGTCCCAGCACCAGTTTGTCCAGTTGAGGGTGAGCAGCCTGTGGCTTAGCCATACTGGGTGAAACTGGTGTTTGAGAGAAGAGGCAGGAGCAGAGGAGGGTGATAAACGACACTGACAGGGTGGACTGTGGTTGCTAGTTAACACATGAACATGATCTGCCTCTCTCTGTGTGTGTGTGTGTGTGTGTGTGTGTGTGTGTGTGTGTGAATTTGCAGTTGACACTTCTGAAGAAGACTCTACTGTATTTTACTGCTCAGTTTGGTTTTGTTGCCTCCACCTGCTATTGTTAAACCATGTTAACTGTTACCATGGATGCAACTGTTGCCAAGAGTTTTCTTTGAAAGGCTCAATAACAACACTCTAATTTGTAGGAAAGAAGGAAATGTAACAGTGTTAGGAATAAAACAAGTCAGTTCTTAAATCTACATTATGACACTTTGCACTTGCAGTTATTTTAACTCTGATTATTCCATTCATTTCATTTCATTAACAAATTATATAAAATGTTATTATTATTATTATTATTATTATTATTATTATTATTATTTTGTATTATTTATTATTATTATTTGGACACCACTTTTTTTTTTTATGTTTTCCTTCCTTGTGTTCATAAGACACATCATTTAAGATGTGGTTTTATTTACAAGATTGCTCATTTGCCAAACACAGCATTTTGTCTTTTGTACTTTTATACATTTTCTGCAGATTACTTCTGTGGTCTGTCACAAATGATTATTTTTATACGGAACTGTAAACACAACACTGACAGTAAAAAAAATTATACTTATGTGGCAAATGTACAGGAACACAGAGTAATGTGTCTGTAACTGCTGTGTTTAACTTTCATCTTTTTTTTTGTTTCCTCTTTAAAATTCCAGTCATTAATATCACTTCATAATTTTTAAATGTTAAAATAAATAAAACAAATATTAAAATAAGTACTGGCATTTGTAATTACAATTGTAGTATCCCCTTCACCATTGTATTTTGTTTAATTTAGCATTGAATCAGACTTTTTTTTTTTTTACTGTTACTCTGTGACGCCAAAAACATATCATATTTGATACAAGAGTTTTAAAGCCCTCTATATCAGAGGTGTTCACCATGTGGCCCAGAGGCTAATGCATCCTGCCAAAGGTCCCAATCCTGCCTGTGGGATGAGTTTAAAAAGTGCAAAAATTCCACAGTCATGGCTGTGGAACTCATTTTAGTTCTGGTTGCACATACACACCAATATGATATACAGTCGAATAACAGCATAAAAACCTGCAAAAAAGAACAACTCCATATTTTCTTCTCAGTTTGATGTAAAAAAAAAAATAAATAAATAAAAAAATTACACTATTCCTATAAATAATGCCGACTTAAAATGTTTGTTTTTGTTTTAGTGCAAAAAGTAACATTAAATTATGAAAAGATTTACATTTACAAACTATCCTGTCACAAAACAAATGTGATGAATAACCTATATGAACAACCTGAAATATTTAAATAAAATTAAACACACTTTTAACCATTTTCTGCATTTTACTAAGTGTTGAGTGTCTTCGTAAATCTGATCCATAGGAATAATACCATTAAAACATATTATTTTGGGGGGACAGTACACTCAAACAAGGATTAGGTTTAGGGTTAGGTATTATATTATTTTACTGGTCTGACCCACTGGAAATTAAATCAGGTTGAAAGTAGCACCTGAAAGAAAATGAATCTGAGACCCCTGTCCTTATTCAGTCATACACTCAGTAATTATCCTCACAAGTGTCACATCATTTACTCCATCATTTTGTTCTAATGCTGATTTTTGACCTTTAACAAAAGCTTCAATATCAGTTTAAATAAGAGACCGCACTCTCAGATATTGCTAGAAGACACAAATTTATTAATAAACCAGCAAGCAAAGCATGTAAAATACAACACAAGATGCCCAGGAAACAGAGACAGGCATGTATAAAAACCCAAACAAACCATAAAAGTAGAGATGGGCAGCTGAAGCCTTGCCAACGGCTGTAAACATAGTCACAGAGAGAACAATGAGAAGAAAGAAGGAGCAGCCGTAAACAAGGCAGCGTGACGAGTGTATGCTGAGGCTGTCATTTACATCCACACAATAAAGACATTCACAAGTGTCTGGTAGAGAGCAGGAAACTACAGGAGGAGGAAGAGGTGCTGGACTGTTGGTAAATGATGCCTCCAGTCAGTGCCATATACTGTTGCTGCTGTGACACTACAGTGAGTTGCAGAATACATTTACTGCTGGTTATGGGTTAATACTCTGCCTTTTTCCTCCCCTGCAACCAAAATCAAAAAGAAACAAAAACCACCCCAGTGACCACGCAATGGGATAGACAATATATTTCATTAAATTCATCTCTCCGTGACACATTTGCAGTCTTTATTCCTTATGTGAGCCTATATCAGGATGATAACAGTAGCTACAATGACACAGTAATCTACCACGGTTTTTCCTCCAGTGATTTCAATGATCATACCAAGGCTTGATGTGCAGTTGTAGCTTTGATCTGATCCATGAAATGATCAGTAGGCTATAGGTGAAAGAATAACATGAGAACAGGCTGGAGTTTCTCAGTGTGTTCACTGTAGCATGAGATATTAACCAATTAGCTATGTTGGTGTTTTTGTAACTAGAAAACTAAGGTGCACAAGATTTATTGGTATTTTCTCCTTCTAATTAGCTGCTCTTGATGTATCATTGACATCCTCAGGACTGATGTAGTGCATGTTACCTACAGAAGCCATAACTAGATGAAATGCAATTGCACAGTGTTTGAAATCACATTTTGAAATGACCTGTAAGTAAGAATGAAGACAGAAAAATCACAAAATAATGAACCGTTAAAAATAATTTGATGGCTCCTACTATTATCCGGGTCTGTTAGGGGTTAAAATGTCCTTTTCCACAGCACATGCATGTATATAGCACAGCTGCATTTGCATTTCAGGTCCCAGAAGAGGGCAAACCACGTGTGTGAGTGATCTTTAAATGATTGATAAATCGATCAGTAGAAAAATGTGACAAACCTGGATAAATTATTCAAAAACCATTTCAATAAATCTACTAGTGCCTTTTTGATACATGTGTATGACTTCAGGCATAAGTTCTTCAGGTTGATAACTGGGTCTTAAATCTCTCTCTCTCTCTCTCTCTCTCTCTCTCTCTCTCTCTCTCTCTCTCTCTCTCTCTCTAGCACACACATGCATACACTTCCACACATAAAGCTAATATGATTGTATCCAGTGATAATCAGCGAGGGTGAGAATCTTGCAAGCAGCAACATAATAATGATCCAAACCCTTGTGTGATGTTGAGCTGCTGGGTCTGTATAGGTGTTATACTGTAAGCTTCCTCTATACCAGGGGTCTTAAACTCAACTTCTCTGGGCACCACTGGAGGTAGAGTCTGAGCATCAAGTGTTCCACAAAAAAAAAAAGCTTTTCTTTTCTTTACTCACACCTTTACTTTTGGATGAACTCCTTTGAATAGTTTTCCATCACTAACCATCATCTCATTCCTCCTAGCTGCTACTTCGTTCTCTTCACTTACTTTCTTGAATAAATCTTGTTTCCTCAACCGATATTTTTTTAAGATTGCTGAGCTGGTTCTTTCTCTCATCTCCCTGGTATTTTGTAAACTCCTCAGTATGTCTAGTTGAGTTATGACATCAGACAGCAGCACGTTTGAAGAGAAACATGACTGGAACTGGGGGATGGCATATATTTTATATCCATTTGGTATCACTATGGAATATGTTTCAACAAAGTGGCTAACGTTTGTACTTCCCCAGGTACTTTGTGGTTGGCTAGTTTGACAACTGTTGACAACATTTGCCACATGACTATTTATGGTAACCGATAAGTGATAGAAATTAAATAAAAGTGTGGCAAGACTCAGCAAAAAAGTGCATTTGAGAATTATGTGCGGGCCACACTAACACTAAACTGTGATGTCAAGTCGGGGGCCATAAATTATCATCCCGCAGGTCACACTTGAGTTTGAGACCCCTGATCTATACACTGTCACCACTGTACATTTCATTGCTAAACCACTCAGTATGAGTATCAGTTTGGTTAAACAAAATAAGAGGATTCTAAAGGTGGTGTCTCTTGTTTCTTTGGGAGGTGGGATATTATTCTGTCCAACAGTTTTCAAATATCACTCATAAATGTCACCCATTATGCAAGTGTCATCATTAGTTTAAGTATAACTTTCCCTCCAGTGAACCAATATCCATCAATAAAATCATATTCCCTGGAGAGTTTCAGTGTTTTATACTGTAAAACATTCATAGCGTTGTTCCTGACAACAAACAGGGGGAATCACAAAGACTACATGCAGATATTTGTTAATAATAAACACTGCAAGTCAAGAGTCAAACTGTTAAACTAGTTTATCCAGCACCAATGGCAGAGAGTAGCTTTCAAGTTAGGTTGCCTTTAATGTCAAAGCAACACTGATGATTATATTTCTATGAAGATGAATTAAAAACAAACTCATGAGGTGTCACTTCTACAGTGGTTTAGTTTCTTATAGCTCAGTCTTTTGACCTTGTGACCTACAGTAGTTGCTTTTCCATTGTCCCTCAAATTGCGCAAATATAATTAGTGCATAAAAAATGTATGGAAATTTTTAATAGAAAATTACAATTTTGACAAAACCCTTGTTTTTTGGTTAAAATTATTCACACTGGCAAAAGGTGTTTTTTTTGGGGGGGGGGGGCGCAAGGAAAATGGTATATCATGCAAAACTGCAACAGAAAGACCTTTTTTCATATCATTTAATTTCATCTCATTTAAAAATTGACATAGATGGATGGTATAAGCGAAGAGGAGTTTTAAAAGAAACATGGCGCAGTATGTGTGGACACATGAGGAAACAGAATCATTTTTAATTTAGTATAAGATAAAGAGGTAATAATGATAATGGATATATCTGTAAAACAACATATTTATGTTCTTCGCCATGTTAATAGAATCACTTCTCGTGTCATCTCACAATAATAAACAAACCATTGCACTTGTGATTTAATGGAAAAACTGACATCACACACCCAGTGGGTTCAGTGTTTTTTACATTTAGTAAATATCTGTAAAATTGCGTACATACTGTATATCCAATGGAAAAGCATCTACTGTCCAATTTATCAATATTCCACCAATAGAAAAAAGACTTGCATCACTGCTCAGTTCAACACATGCTGCAATGTTCAGACAATTAAACTAGTATTTTTATTTTAGTTCCCCTTACTAAATATTTCCTTTGCTTTGTTGTATGGATCTCAACACATGGGCTCAGGTGTGGTGTATACTGTCTCTCCTCAAGCATGTTCTGGGTTCTGGATCAATTAATCATGATTTCCCATAACCTCATAGTAACTTGAACCAGCCCAGACCACCTAAAAATATCAATGGGAACATATTCACCTTTTCGCATTAATAATCATCAATACATTTTTAGTGTGAGTCATTGCCAGGTGTTATATGATCACATCAATGTGACCATGTGATTCACCTGCTGCACTGAGGTAAGAAACGAGGCAGTGTTTGGACTTCGTGCCAAGTGTGGAGCAGCTGTGAACCATTTTGCTGTGACCCGTGATCAGATGATGCTTGTATGAAATGGCTCATGTCGGTTAAGTATCAGCCAATATAAAGCACAGATCAAGTGAACTGAATAAACAGCTATGAGGACATGATTCTCAGTTTACAGTATTTTGGTCACAAATAACTGCACGCAGCCTAAATCTTTGATATAGAATCTGAAAAGAGCTGTGCATCACATTAAATAATCCACAAACCTCAGCTCTCAGCTCCTATGTACATGCACACATTAGACAAACACAGGAGTGGGAACATATTTTGGTGGTGGGGGATTGAGTGGTGTTTGATAAGATTAAGAGTTTCTTAAAATTTGTCAATCATTAATTATACCAACTCAAAGGAAATATGTTTTTGGTGACTTGCCAAGGAGACCGATAGCATTCTGAGTGTTGTAGTGAATCCCACTGTTAGACTGTACCACACTGGAGACTGGTTGGTTGGTCGTTGGTTGGTTGGTTGGTTGGTTGGTTGGTTGGTTGGAGATGTGGAAGTTTTGGCAGGAAGTGTGCACTTGTCATTACTGAAGTACAGATCATTTGGGGGAGGAGGGAGCAGAATGGGAAGGGGGATTCGGGCACTTCTCACAGACAGAAATCAAAGGTCAGGTCAGACTTTCCCATCTTCTGTCTGTATACACCATCAAACTTTTCATTCATAGACACTGTGAAGATGTCCTTCCACAGACCCACACGACCTGAAAAAGGACACAATAGGAAAATAAATGGCTGCAAATGTTGAATGATTCAGTACTATTTAACATAGTGTTGGGGGGAGGGGGGGTGGACACCCCATGCATTTGTAATATATTACATTAAGAATCATTCTTCAGTCATTGAACTCTGCCAAGTATTGCTCCATTCTCCAAACCCACATGCTCCCATCTGCATGTGCACTGTTCTATTAAGGTCAAAACTATATGTTTCAGTAGATAATGGAATATTTCCAGCACGTGACATGTTGGAAGTGTCAAGAATGTATTTTTTGTATTGTTTTTGTTCATAACATTTAACAAAAACATGCATTTCTTCATGTCTGCCTAATGCAGACCAACACAAAAGACATTTTTGTTCAAACATTTCATGATAATGTTTGAGTAACATTTTAAGGGTGTTCAAAAATTTTCTACTACTGTACATTTTCCACACAAACAAAAACATGAAAGATCACTGAAATCCATGGCCAAATCCTAATTGACTCCTTACCCCCTCCTACAGTTTTGCACGTACATGTGTAAGGGTAGTGTTCACCTGATTCTCGATTAGATGGAGGGGGAGGACTGAGGGGGAGGGCTGTTTCGCCCTTGAAACCCAGATTTTTCAGGACCACACTACAAACATTGTGGGACAAACTTCCCACAATTCTGTTCAAATCATTGGTCAGATGGAGGTAAACATCGTCTAATAGTGCAGCAGTGTAATGACAGAAACATGCAAATGTATGTATTTTCTTTCTAAACAACATAATCATTTGATTATCCTTTTAATGCTGTTTCAATGCGTTATAGATGGTATGTCTGCAGTTTATAGTTGATGGCCACTCATTAAGATACCCAAACACGAGAGGCAGTTCCAGCTGCTGACAGCAGGTGGAATACTTTTGGTAACAAAAGGGTTGTCCCATTTTCATAGGGAAATGGTTCAACCCTCCCCCTTGTAGCTCCATTTCAAAGCATAGTGCCAAATGTAAAGGGCTGAGGGGTAGAGATAAGGGGTGAATTGGGATTGAGCTCCTGTTTCTTCAAAGTTCAATATAATAAATTGTGGTTTAAAATTATCATTTATAATCAAAAGAGGAAAAATATTTCAGAAATTCAGAGGAAGTTAAATGTTAATGGTAAATACATAACTATTTAATACTTAAAGCATTAAATGGCTTCAATGACATGATTATATGACACAGAGGAGTATATGTGAATACACTATTGTTACTGTATTACACCCAGAACACTTCTCAGACATGTGACTCACCTGCCGAAGCTGCAGTGTCAGACAGTTCAAACACTGACTGACTGTCAGCTGTGTGTTAAGCCTATGTCAGAACAGACACCACATCCCCATGCACTAAAAGAAAAAAATATATAAAACAGAAAACAACAACAACATGATGGCAGAAACCATAAGTGGACATAAAATTATAATGATAATGACATAAAAGGCAAAATGAACAAAACTAAAGACATGAGAACAGAATGTAAAATGAGATCTACCTAAAAACACACCAGGACTGAAATTAAACCTACAGTGCAGAGGCATCATGTAGCCACGAGATGGTGCTATAATAATTTCAACTTGATATCACACACTGCATAGAGATACCAAGACACCTTAGATTGTTAATCACACCACTTTAAATGATGTATGGACAGATCAGAGATAAGCAGGTCTAACCGTGTTTAAGTTAAATGTTAATGTGTTCCCATTTACACAGGTTATTTTCTTTTGTTCAGACATGTTTCAACAGTCAAAACATGTCAGGTACTTTGTCTGAACAAAAGAAAATAACACCTTCATCATTAAGATAAGACAAAATGAACATTCTTTGTTTCCCATTTATGTAAATAATGTAAATACTGTACATATTTAACTTTCAAAGCCAAATGCTCAGTCCAGCCTAAGGGTTATATGTTGACTGATAATGTACAACATTGACCATATTCCAGCTCAGTGTGTACAGTTTAAAGGTGAAGGTGTCATCTGAAAATGTAGTCTCTGCTCATGTTTGTCTACTAGTCTAGACTTCACATTATATAGAAGCAGGTGAGGCATGTATGTATAGTTTGTAAACTGTTGCATAACCAGTTGGCCAGTGGTGTACATGACAGTTTCTAACTCATTCTCTTCAGTAAACTGTCCAGACATACAGTGATACTTACTGCTTTTCCTGTACATTACAGTGAATGCTACTGTGCAAGCACCAAGCATCTACTTTTACTGTGGTTGTATTTGATATACTCTACATTTTTAAGCCTTTACAGCAAAAAAGTGGAGATCAGTGAAATGTTTATTAATTTCACTTGGATAACTCTACAAACACTGTTAATTTGAGGCAAAAATACCATGAATACACTTAAAATACATAAAGAAATATATTATGAGTATGTGTGTGAAGTAGGGTATTAACTAAAACATCGACTACACTGTAGATTTTGCAGTGTTAATTTGGAGACAATGGGACCAAATACACTCTAGAAGAAGTTAAATAAACTCTCTAAGTGTTGATTTAACACTGCAAAATTTACTGTGTAGTCCATACACCTCAGAAGTGGCCCGGGTAACTTTTGTGCTCCATTAAAAGTTGTAGTAAAAAAAAAAAACTAAAAAAAATAATTGTATTTGTGTTTTTAAGAGCAAAGTCACCACACACCTTCACTGCTGCCAATAAAAACTGTCACAGAGACATTCCGATTTGTTTTGAATTTGTGAGCCTATCAAATGAATTGTTCATCATTACATAATATGTGAGTGTCCTCAGCTAAGGCTGTTGGCACCTGCCGAACCACTGGCTGCTTCTACAGAAATGGAGACCAAAATCAATAGCTGATATTTTTGTCAAATAAACAGAGCAAACAGAATGTTCATCAAACTACAGTTTCTATGACACTGGCCCCAACAGACCCAGTGTCCACCTCCATCCTCTACTCAAAGTACACCATGGCCAACCCACAGCTAGCTGCTCTCCTCCGGCTGTTTCATCACAAGCTCCAGAGCCACTGTTGCACAAGCAACGGTTTGATAAATAAACGGAGCCTTTCACCATTCATGGTTAATGTAACATACTGTAAGTTGTTCTGTTCTGCACTTGTTTTGTTGTTGGATACGTGGCCGGTGCGATTTGCTGGGGGGTTTCATCCCCACCTCTGGTCCTATGGCCTATGTCTGACAGCGTAAACACAAAATGCCTGAAAGAGGAACCTCACATGCAGTGCAGTCTGGGAAGAGGGGGGGGGGGGGGGGTCCACCCTGAGCCAGTGCGTGGAGGAAATGGGCCAGGCGGTGGCCCAAGCCAGACCAGGGGGGAGGTCCAGGTTGTAACGTGGTTGTAACGTTCTGGAGAAGCGTGTCATGCGCTCAGTTTGACCCGACACCGACCGGAGAAAACCGATTCCTGGTCCACAGCTGTACCATGCCCTCGCACACTGGCAGCAAAAAGGGCCACATGAACTGAACCATTGGAGAAAACTGATGATTTTAAGTGTTTATTTAGTGTTTTGAGCCTCATTTGTGTTATTCATGTGGGAACGAGGATCGGAACATCCAATACAAGCTTTTTTCTGTAAACAAAATTAAATAAAAAATCCTCCCCCTCTGTTTTTTTTAAATAAATCGCACCCTGGATACGTGTGTATGTGTGTGTCCCCCATTTGACTTCAAATTATGCCCCCCACCCCCCCTTTTCCAGATGCGTTCAACGGTCCTCTCTCTGTCTCTCTCTGTCTCTCTCTGTCTCTCTCTCTCTCTGTCTCTCTCTCTCTCTCTGTCTCTCTCTCTCTGTCTCTCTCTCTCTCTCTGTCTCTCTCTGTCTCTGTCTCTCTCTGTCTCTGTCTCTCTCTGTCTCTCTCTGTCTCTCTCTGTCTCTCTCTGTCTCTCTCTGTCTCTCTCTGTCTCTCTCTCTCTGGTAACACAGTTGTGGGCTGACAAAACAAAAGAGTGACAGTCACATGTCGCATGTGTGGAAATACTTCACTTAAGATGCGCTCTTTTTTCCAAATGTGATGTGGACAGTGTGGTGTTCGTCTTGTCGGCCGCTGACTTAAACTTTTTGCACTTAATATAAAAAGTGAAGATGCGTGACAGACGTGTTTTACAATGGACATGTGATCGTCCTACTGATGTTGTCCAGTTTAATTTAACAGAAAACTCTTTGCTAACGTTAGTTAAAATGCTGATGCTTGTGTCTTGTCAGTGGACATAGTTACGTTGCAGTGAACTTTAATACAAGTTGCTCATTGCTGGACAGATGTGTGTCTGTGTTTTGTTTTTGTTTTTTGTTTTTTTTGGGGGGGGGGGTTCTGCCGTGTGTCTGTGTTGTTTCTCAGCTGACAATGTGATGACGTCTTCACGACTTTATTGACGGATAAGTCAACTTAAAAAAAACTGAAGTCATTAATCCCCTAATGTGAACTACAGTTTTAAATGATTGGATAAATGACATACAGTCCAAAGACTGGAGTACAGGCAGCAGCTGATCTCAGTGAGGGATTTGTGGTTGAAATTCCATATTGTAGACAAGTGTGACACAGTAATCCTGAACCCATGTGGTTCTGTCGGGTTTACATGAATGACACTTCTTGATGTGGTGTGATCTGAGGGATCAGATAGTATCATGTTCAGTCTAGGCTGGAGCTTTTACACACTGACATTTAGATTCTTTAAATCTGTTGATTGTATTATGTAGTACAATGGGTAAAATATACAAATCTGTCTTTGAATAACATGGTTTCTAAACATTCATACATATTTGTGGTCTGAAAGGACTCAACTTTTCTGCATGGGGCTTTTTTACTGAATTATGACAGAAATCACCTTTTTGTTACCCTGCCCCCTGAAGGTGAGGCGGGGGTATTGTTCTTGGATTGTTATTTTTTTGTTTGTTTGTTTGTTTGTCCTTTCGCAAAAACTACTACTACCATGACATTTTCTGTAAAGGTGTGAGGTGGTCCAGAATAGATCCTATCAAATGTCAGTGAATATAGGTCATAGGTTAATATCAAAGACGCCAAAAGTGTTTTTTTGAGGCAAATCTGGAGAATCATTGATTAAATGTTTAGTTATATAGTACATTTTTATTTAAAAATAAATACAAAATAAGCTCTTATGTCAACATTGTGGTCTTGCAATTTAAATATTAAAGTTTTATTTTCTCAAAATAATAGAAACACGTAATTTTTACATACAAATATGGTTTTGTTAACATATTATTCCTGTAAAAAAAACTACAGGTGCATTTGATTTCATCGTTAACACAAAAATCTTCTTAAATAAACAACTTTACATTGTTTTTTCACTTACAATTTTTTATGTTGCAATTTTACAATTATTTGCTGTTAATTCTAGAGTAATTTTTTTCAGTGTATCTGCTGGTTGTTTGATACCAGCAAAAGTGAACTCACTGAAATCAGCTACTGCTTTATACTTGGTATTATATATCATATGAGACAGTTTACAGTACTGTATTATATGTAACTAAATTTTTATACTGTTCTATGACTATTTAGTTTATTTTCTGCACTGTTCCTTCAATTGTAGAAATATAATGCCCTCTCAAACATCATATAATCCATCAGTTTAATATCATAAAAAACATCTTACTGTCCTGATAATGACTTCACAATGTGTTATATATTGTCTTCTCCATTTCCCCATTTGCGACAAATTTGTAAAAATTCATTTTTTCATTTGCAGAACATTGCTAAAGTTAGAAGCATTCTCTCTAAATCGGATGCAGAAAAACTTATTCATGCATTTGTGTCTTCAAGATTAGATGACTGTAACTCTTTGTTTGCAGGGTGTCCAAGCACTTCCATTAATATCCTTCAACTTGTCCAGAACTCAGCTGCACGGATACTGACAGGAACTAGACGGAGAGAGCACATAACTCCAGTGCTTAGGTCTCTCCATTGGCTGCCAGTGGAGTTTAGAATTAGATTTAAAATTTTACTATTAACTTATAAGTGCCTAAAAGATCTGGCACCTGTTTATCTTCAGGATTTAATTGTGCCCTATGTTCCACCCAGATCACTTCGGTCACAACACTTAGAACTTCTGGTCTCCCCACGAATCAATAAGCGTACCGCAGGTGGCAGATCATTTTGTTACCAGGCCTCAGTCCTTTGGAACAAACTTCCTATCAATGTTAAACAGGCTGACACAGTTCATTCTTTCAAATCACTGTTAAAAACTTACCTCTTCCTCCAAGCTTTTGAATAATTTTCTGCTCAGTTTGTTGTTGATGGTCTCCTTTTTTATGTTGTTAATTTGTAGTTTTATTTTTATTTTGTTGTGAAATGTTGTGTAAAAACGAACTCTTAATTTACAGCCCTTTGGGGCAGCAGTGGCTGCGATATTGGGCTTTACAAAAATAAATGATTTGATTTGATTTTTTGATTTGATTCTCCATCTCACTGATCTCCCAGGAAAGCTGTTAGAAGAGCCCTGCTGGCTCAGTCGATATCATGAGATCACTGGTATGAATCATGGATGATATAATAGGTTCAAAAGAAGATGGTTAAATACAGTTGTCCCTCTGTAATCTGAGTCCCGACTATATCTGTTCATCTTGTCCATTTTCTTACTTCACATTCACATGAAAGTTTGTACCAGGAAATGTATTTGTTATACATTTACTAGAAAATTCAAAATGTGCTACTGTAATAGAAACTTTAAATTTTTCCCTGTATTATTTAGTGGATTTGTGGATTTTATCAGTTCAAGAATGGACTGAGACATGCAAACAAGGAGTACATTTCCAGCTATACCACTAGCTTTATTCAACTATATACAACAGTCCGCATTAACCCTGAAAGTCCAAATCTTTTGTATTCACCTTAAAAGGAATGTATTTCGTTCAGATTTTATTATTCCAAAAAAACACTAATGACTTTGAATGGTACTATAGAATATAATCTTTTATCAAGTCAGAGAAAATAACCCTGACGATTAGATGATACTAAGACACTAAAAATATTAAATCTGTTCTGCAAACTGGGAGCTTAGACCTTCATTTGTACACTGATCTTCTAGGTGAAGAAGGTATAAAAGGAGATAATTCATTATAGGAATTGTAAGAATTCTTCCTTGGCTGTGATCATTCAGCTTCCATAGTTTGATGTAAAAATGTAATTATCTTGATGTTTTCATTTATACATATTTTACTCAGAAAGGTTACGAGGTTAGGTTACAGTTAATTTATGTCTTATTTTTTTTATCTCACACTTGTCTTATTATGCCTTTTTATGAAAATTAGATTTTATTTCTTGTAAATTTTAACTGATGTGAGGTACTTTGGGCTACATTTTTGTATGAAAGGTGCTATACAAGTGAAGCCTTAACCTAGAATGGTTCGTCTGGCCTTTTTTTTAAATTATTATTATTATTTTGAGTGTGAAAAGGATAGTGCAGCGAGGCTAATATTTTACTGCATGTTATAATCCTGCTTAAACAGCTTCTTCTCCAGCTTCTAGTGCAGTCATGAGTGAAATTAACACAATGTCCCAATAAAACGTAGAAACTGCAATGTCTCATGTTTCAGAAACTGTGAAAACTTAAAAGAACTTAAAAAAAAGAAAAAAGAAAGAAAAGACAACCAACAATTGCATATAATTTAAATGTCTTACAATCAAGGTGCAGCCATGTCTGAGGGCTGTTCACATGGATCACAGGGAGTCAGAAACTGCAGCACATTTGTCTAAAGCAGGGGTGCCCAATCCTGGTCCTCGAGGGCCACTATCCTGCATGTTTTGGATGTATCCCTCATCCAACACACCTGATTCAAATGATCAGCTTGTCATCCAGCTCTACAGAAGACTAATAATGTCTGTCAGGTGTGCTGAAAGAGGGAAACATCTAAAACATGCAGGACAGCGGCCGTCGAGGAGCAGGATTTGGCACCCCTGGTCTAAAGGAACCACACCGTGTCCTGTCATTCCCTCTGCTGTGTCTCCCACTCTCCCACTCACCCCTGCAGATGGACAGGGCCTCTGAGTTGCAGCACTGTTCGATGAGCTGGTTGCAGCTTTCCACCATACCCTCCAACTGAGCTTTGTCACAGGAAACACCCAGAAACCGAGCTAACTGTCCCACCAGAGTTGACAAATCCTGAAACAGAGAGAGAAGAATACAAAGGATCTAACCAGGGGTACCTGATCCTGGTCCTTCGAGAGCTGTTATCCTACATGTTTCAGATGTACCCCCACTTCCAACACACCTGATTCAAATGATGAACCTCTCATCAAGCTCTGCAGAAGCCTGATAATGAGCGTCAGGTGTGTTGGATGAGGGATATATATCTATAATATGCAGGATAGTTCTGTAGTTAACTATATGCTCTGCGTATGCTTAAAACAGACAAAAATCACAGTAAAAATACAAATGAATATTGCACCAGATACCGTGACAGATTCTTAAATAAGAGGAAGGCTGTTCAATCTCCCCAAATAGCATCCACCCACAGCTTTAGAGAACATACAGTTCCCTCTGCTTTCACAGTCTTAGTGGAACAAAGGTGAGACAGCAGGCACTGAACACAGTGTACAGTTTAACATGAACAATACATCTAGGAATATATATCTTATCAGCTCTAAGCCCGATCACCATTAATGTATAGACAAGCATGTAAAAGCTTGACACGTTATCAGTGCTGATAGAAAATCTTAGATATACTTTCTGTCAAATTGTGATGATTTCATATAAATTTAATGGTCAAAAATAATCAGAAAACATTATTAGTCCCATGCTTTTTGTGTTTTAGACACATATTTAAAAGTAATACTATATGTTTGAGTGTGTTTTTTGTTGGGGGATGGGTGTGGGACTATGTCTTTGGTGAGTTTCTCAGATGTTCCATAGTGAGGGTATGTGTTGGAGCTGTAATTAATTCATGTTGTGACCAAATAAGATATGTGGTGGAGTAGTACAGTAGTTGTTTTTGGGTTGACACAAAATATGGGGAAAGCATGTTGACTTTGGCAGGGGGTGAAGAGGATGTGAAAACTCATCAAGATAATCCATGCATGTGGAGTTTGTGAATAACGGGATGAATAAGCAGGAGTGGACTTTTAATTAGGCAATCATCTACTGTAGCACCCCATTCAAATCTGCCCCCCCCCCTAATCTGAGAATCCCAGTCACAGTAAACAAATAAAAAAACCTCATTTTAATCAGTTACTGATGTAAAGTAATAAAGTGTTTTTCTTTGGGAAAAAACCTAAATATCTGCAGAATAAACTAAACTAACCCTTTAACCCCTGATGTGTCAGCGATGATGCATTCTGAAAGGATGGTTTAGTTTCAATATTCGGAATATTTGTTCATTGATATTATATATGGAGATAAACAGGTGCCAAAAAGCAACTGATTTAGAGAAAAGAAAAAGCTAAAAAAAAACCTCTAAAAACGACTGGAACCAAATATAATAAATAATATTGTAATATTATTTATTTGTGATATCTATTTATTTATTCATACTTCATTTTAGTTTATTTTAACTAAGTTAAATTATTATTTTGTAAATATTTATTTGTTTTTGTTAATTTTGTTGCTTATTTTGTTTTATATTTTTACATTTAATATTATATTTTCTTAGTTTTCTTCCCTTTTGTGCTATTTGTGCCTTATTTTGTTCATGTTGCTTATTATTTTGTTGGTTTATTATACATTTGGGGATGTTATTGACCATTCTGTTGCTTGTTTTATAAATTTTTGACTGGAACTGTTAAAGTCTCAGGAGTTAAAGGGTTAATGTCTAAACAATATTTGTCCCATTACACACAATAACCCCCATCTGTTGTCAACCTCTCTCTCAATGTCTCTCTCTCAATATCTGTCTGTCTCCATTATTTGGTGTGTGTGCGTGTGTGTGTTTACAGAGTAAGGCCTCCCATATCTATATTTTGCCCTAGGCCCCCAGAATGGCGAGCTTTGCCCCTGTGAATAGGATAATGTGGAGGGTGGGGGTCAAAGGTGGCAGAACCAAAGTCTGGATTTCATATAATTAATGCATAACTTTTGTGTGTAGTGACGTGGGAAAGGATTGGAGACAAAAATGGCAAACAAAGTGTCGCTCAAGCATGTGTGTGTGTGTGTGTGTGTGTGTGTTTGTGAGCAAAGTCAGTGTCTTTGTATTATATACATATCAGACGTTGATACTTGAGTATAAAAGTCGGAGGACTTGGTTCTTGCCCTGGGTCACTTGGAGAAGCTTTTCTTTTACAGTTTCTCCAGATGTCTGATGGACTGACCCAGAGTGTGCTTAAAACACAAAAAGTGCAAGATTAATAATTTTTATTTTTGACGATTAAATTCTTGACAAAGGAATGTGATGTTTTCGTGTTACCTTGTACATGTCTTCATATTTTAAGAAGAGCACATTGGAGTCCATACGATGTTCCCAGAATTCCTGAACGTGTTCAAACCAGGAGCCATATCCCACTATGAGAAAAGGAAGAAAAAGACAAATACCTTGAGCTTTAGAACGTTATCTACTGACAAAACAATAAAAAGACAAATGTCTGAGACATTCAAATTCTTCAGTTTTTACATTTGTCATTCATGAAGCGCCGGCAGAACTCCTGGAAGGTTCCCCGGTAGCTCATGGTCCTGAGAGAACGGTGGAACTGGTAGTAGGACACCACCAGGTCCTTAGGGTTACGAGCCATATAGATCACCTACAGGACAATTAAAATGTTTATTGTAGTTCTCAAAAAATTGTTTTTTTATCAGGGTGAACTGACACAAACATACATTTTTTATGTGACAGTCTGAATATAGTGTTTTTCTCAAGCCACCAATATTTTCTGTCTTATGTCATGAGACTAATGACATATTAAAAATACATATCTGTCACTGTACAATATGGACAACTAAAGAGCAAATGTATAGAATTAAAAAATGTAATACAGCAACAAAAAGTGTTTCTACTATTCAGCTGTTGACTATTTGTCTTTGTTTTTTGTCACAAAGTAGATTTATTCAGTTTGAAGCAGCACCATAACATTGCTTTCCTGCCTCCGCAAAGGGGAGACAGGAGGTATTGTTTATGGTTCATTTTGTTCCTTTGTTACCCCGACCCTGAAGGGGAGAGGGGTACTGAGTTTGAGCTGGTTTGTTTGTTTGTCTGTTTGTAAACAGGTTTATGCAAAAACTACTGGACCAACTTCCATGACATTTTCGAGGTGGTCAAGAATAGATCCCATTAGATTTTGGTGAATGTAGGTCAAAGGTCACAGTCACTAAAAATGTGTTTTCATAATGATATGAGATAGGGCAAATCAGGTCAAATGTGTGCAAGGGGGCTGGGGTTTGTTGTGCCGTCAAATTTTTAATTCACCTGTAGATGTCCATGAAAACTCAGAAAGTACAAATGTTATTATAATGAAAAAAGGAAAGTAAATTAATCACTGTTGCAGAAGGAGATGGTGTTTCAATGTTAAGGACATAAGGACTAAATGTAAAAAGTGAGGATGGATGACAGACGTCCGGCCAGTCAGGGTTTAGAGCCGTCTGTCCAGATAAAACCTGTACATATGGTCACCCTACGTCTAGATCATTAACAACAGGGCCCCAGTGTATCTAAACAATCACTTTGCCAGTGTTAGGGAGTCTCATAGCCATAGCACTAGGGCTAGCTTTAGTAACCTGGTACCCCTGAGGCTTAGAACTAAGATGGGACAATGCTCATCCACCTATACAATCTGCTCCTATCCATTAAATTAATCAGAAACCCATACAGTTTTAAAATGAAAATCAGGAAATTGTTTTTAGATCAAATCCAGGAATAAGTGAATGGATGAGGGTGTGGAGCACTGGGGATAGGGGTATATGGGTATATGGGTATGTGTTTTTAAGTGTTGTGGGGTACTGCATGTCAATCACAAGGACCACAATGGAAATAACTCTGACATTTTTGTGCTATACTTTACACTGTTTTATGCATGACATGCAGCGGTGTGTATTTTAACGCATGGTCAAATTAAATCACCCTAATGTAGTGATAGCATTGGTGATTCAATACTTATTAAACATTTTATATTAGTAGATGCGTCCTATTTCTGCTTGTTTAAGGCTGTGAGGGTTAGCCTCATGCGTACCTTAATGAAACAAGTTCTGCCAGGTACAACAAATCCTGCCCCTCGCACATATTGTACCATTGGCATGAATCCAGGTGATGCCATCATGTCTATGTGTGCTGATGTCAGAATATCAATTGCTTTTATGTAATATTGCAAAAAAACATTTTCACACACCCTTAAACTTTTACACAGTTTTCAATATCATCATGAAATCTATGCAGAAAAATATTTTTTGTGCATCAAAAGATGTGGCTGCATCAGACAAACAGATGCAAATGAATGTTACCTCACCCCCTGAAGGGGACAGGGGTATTATTTTTGATACAGTTTGTTTATACTGTAGGGCAAATCAGGTCAAATGTGTGTAAGGGAGGTGGGGTTTACTGTGCCGGGCACCACTTGTTTTGCTTTTGTTAAATAAACAAATTAAACAAATTATAGGCAGTTTCAACTTGTTTAGTACTGGATGTACTTCTGTTGAAATATCCAGTTTTCATCTCAACAGAAGTTGAGATGCAGCATGTACATGTAGAAGCATGTACAGAGTGAACATGTGGGTTTAGAGAAGGGAACAATACTTGGCAGATTTCAGTGATTTAAGAAGGATTTTTAATGCACTATCACAAACCAACCAGCTGTTAGAGATATATGTTATTTCAACCATTATAAGTAAATGGATGTTTTTTTAATTAATAAAAAAAATTTATTGAAAAAAAAGAAAAACTTTATCCTATTTTTACCTAAATGTAGTCAGACCTCTCCTGAGTCACTGGCAATCTTTAAACCCAGTTTGGTATTAATTCAACTAGAGTGTTAACAGAAAAACTAAACATTCACCAAAATGTAATGGGTTCTATTCTGGACAACCTGGCACCTTTCTTGAGGGTACAGCAAACCCGACCTCCCTTGAACACATCTATCTATAATTTAGCAAATCTCTGTGTGTAGTGTGTCCTGTTTGACTCTGGAATACTTAACACCTGCACAACTCCACCAAATGATCCAATGTTGTACGCCATTACGACGTACAACAACAAAGATATTAAACTAATTTAATTGCTATTTCTAACACTTCCAACACAGCCCCAACTAATGATTATAGTCTTTCTGCTCATTTCAACTTATTTCACCCACCTCTACAACACATTAGTAGCAAACAATCTCACATTTTCTATGAGCTCTGCACAAGTGTGACCTGATTTGCTCTCTCTCAAAAATAATACCCCTCTCCCCTTCAGGGGGTGGGGTAACATTAATTTGCATCTGTTTCTCTGATGCAACCACATCTTTTGACCCACAAAAAAATATTTTTCTGCAAATATTTCATGATAATATTGAAAACTGTGTAAAACTTTAAGGATGTGTAAAAACTTTTTTGCAATATTATATAAAAGCAATTGATATGCTGACATCAGCACACATAGACATGATGACATCAGCTGGATTGATGCCAAAGGTACAATACAGTATGTGCGAGGGGCGGGGTTTGTTGTACCTGGCAGAACGTGTTCCCTTAAGGTACGCATGAGGCTAACCCTCACAGCCTTAAACAAGCAGAAACGGGAAGCATCTACTAATATAAAATGTTTAATAAGTTTTGAACCACCAATGCTATCACTACATGGAACTGATTCAGCTAAAATATAGCTTCTCAGCTTTTCAATATCATCAGATGTCCATAATAAAGATGGAAACACCATCACTTTCTGCAACAGTGATTCGCTTACTTTACGTTTCTTGGTTTCATTATAATAACATTTGGACTTTCTGAGTTTTCATGGACATCTATGGGTTAATTAAATACAGAAAGCTACCAGACTTTCACTGAAATATGCAAAAAAAAAATTGAGGATAATATTGTAATCAATGGTCACAAATCACTTAAGAAAGGTTAAATATAGGCCAACATTTCAGTGTCCCAACAGACATAAATGTAACTGTAGAATGTCCATTATGTCTTACTGTTAAGTTGAGTTGGTGTCATTTATTCATTTATCAGTTTCAGTTTCATTTATCTCAGACATATGTGTAGGTATTTCTCACCTGACATGTTTCGGCGTGTTACTTCCGCCTTCGTCAGAGGGTCACCTGAATGTTGCAGTGACGTGATTTTAAAAACAGCTGATATTGTTGTGGAGGTGTGACCTCCCTGTCAAGCACGTCACTGCAACATCCAGGTGACCCTCTGACGAAGGCAGAAGTAACACGCTGAAACATGTCAGGTGAGAAATACCTCCACGTATATCTGAGATAAATGAAAGACTAACTTAATTGAATTAGACATAAATGTAGGTGTTGAAAGATTAAAGTCCAATATCTGAGTACTGGTTCCCAGTAAGCTCACTGCAGCTCACCTTGGCCTCTCCATTGTGCATTGCTGTGGGGAGGAATCGGTAGGGAAGATGGCTTTTGATCAGACGAGGGGACGTCAGCTCCTGGAGGAATACAAAATAGTCATGGTTTTCATCTACATTCTGACAGCTGGCTGTATTCACCTGTATTTTTATTAAACTATATCCCTTATTCAACTGTATTCTGTATTCAAATATATGTAGTTGTATTTTATATTCAACTATATTCTGTATTCAACTGTATTCTGTAAAATACATAGAATCCACTGGTGTTGTCAGCAGTGTTTTATCTTATCTACCCCACCGATTCAGATAAACATAACCTGCAGCTCTGTTTCTGGGAAAGTGCAATACAGTTCTTTCCTTGAATACAATGACATTCCTGTTTAATGCACCACTGACAGATATCCATAACTTCTATAAACTAGGGCTGTCAGTTGAACGATTACATTTTTAATCAGATTAATCGTGATGATGGATTAATCTGCACTAATGCATTCATTTTGGGAGCCCTGATAAAGACATAAAAGTATATAACGTTAAACATATCACAGTATTTTCTAAATGGTTTTTACCATTTTAACATCCACTCTTTTCTGTGAATCCTAACCCTAAACTTAGAATAGGAATAAACAAAACATGGATACCATACCACATCAAAATTTTTCACTGACCCATTTAATATGTATCTCATCTTTTCAGTCTTAAACAGGTCATATTTTGCTAAACGCTCTTTCATTAGTGGACCCTAAAAGTTTGATCTTGAACCCTCCCAGTGCTGAAAAGCAACCAGGTCTTATTCAAATATAAAACTGATACATGGTCATTTGTTCAACCCATAAACATCCACTGATGATCAAAATCATTCACTGATATAACAAGTTAAATCATTGTTGATCCAGTGATCCTATCAATCCATGTAAATAATTGGAGTAAAATACATTTTGTCATCTTTTCATAGGCATGAGATATGACCCATTTGGACGTTCAGAGGCTCCATATTGAACATTGAAATATGTTCATCTTTTACAGCATTGATTCACCAGTAAAACCCATGGAGTCGGATCAATGACAGTGGAGGGATACATCTGTTTTTATGTTCAGTTGGTGATAGATTTGAATGAAAAAGTGACTTTTTCTTCAGTTTTTTTGTGTCTAATATAATATCCCCTCAACTTTAATTTGAGCTTTTAAGAAGACCTACATGATCAGTAAAAGAAACACATGAAAATACTTAGATTTCACTTAAGAATACAAAATACTGAGCACAATATTAGGAAAAAATTATAAAAATAAGGAGGAAAAAAATCCTGAGCGCTGAGTTTTTCTAGGTTAATCTTATGTACTGTTAGTTCTATTGTCCCCATATGAGCAGCATAATATTTAAAAGCATCATCTCTACCTGTATGATATCCAGGCCTGGTTGTGGATATTCTAAGACAGGCAGCTGTTCATCAATGTTCATGAGGCCGATCTCATCTGGGTCAGCTCCCTGACTCACCAGATACACAACCTCCTGAAGTAGACTGGTTCCTGTCAGGACAGAGGTGGAGGCAGCATACAACAATCAGAATACCTGAACTAAGGGTAAGCATTTAACACATACATTTCACTGATATATGAATCAAATCATGGAGAATGCAGTGGATGTAAATTTAAAATGTTTATGCATAGGATTCAACTATAATTTACAATAAAGTTGTACCAATCAAATCAATTGACCATGTATGTATGAACCCTGATTTGGAAAATGGAAATTGTCACCCAACTGTATACTCACAATACATTTCATAAGTTTTCTATTGTTTTAACTGTTAATTAACTGTTAATTCCTGATGATCTGGTATCTGGTCAGCCCAAACAAGACATTGGTTTAAGATGTTAAAATGTTCACATAAATCACTGTCTTTATAATTAAAGCAAAAAGAAGCGATTAAAGATAGTCCGATATATCAGGCTGATATTTTTTTCTTGTGTTGGTGTTGGTCTGCTGCGTGTTTTGACTCCACTTATATGTCTTATGATGCAGGGATAGTTTGTGTTGAGTTTTCTGACCTATTGTTATAATTTGACAGAAAAAATCTGTATCAGCTTAGAAATATTAGTGGCCTGTATCGGTCATCAGCTAAGGTTGATGTAAAAAATAAAAAGTTAAATTGGTATTGGCTCCAAAAAAATCCATATTGACTTATCACTAGATATAATGGTGGCAATAAAACAATACATTTCTCTTATCTTCTTCTATTTGTTGCTATAGCAATGTTCTCTGTCACTCATTTAGATTGGCATATTTGCTTGCATATGTAACACTTATGTGGCGTGGCACACTTCGTTTATGAGTTGGAGGAGTCTGGTGATTTGAGGGAATAAAGGCCAGAGGCTTCTATCAAATAAAACATGCACTCTCCATCATGTGATATCTAAAGGACACTGTTTCATTAAGGAAACGGCTTTATCTGCATCAGCCAATTCCATCATATTTCTGAGGTTTGATTAACTGGAAAACTTCAAAATGTTCTGCAAGAAAGAGTGATCCTAAAAAGACCAGTCCTCTGTAAGACAAGAAAATGTCTTATGGCCTAAGGCTGAGCGCATGCTGAAAATAACTACACCAAAATTACTCACCATTAGTATTACTTAGGATGTTTTTTTGTCCTTTCTATCATTTATTGGTTTCTTATGAGAGGGCTTATTTGTATTTTAAAACTCATATAAAAGGCAAAAACAGGCCACAGATGAAGGAGAACCCAGTGTAGAGTTATCACTGCATGTCTAAACTACTGTCAGACACACCGTCACATGTTCACATAATGATTCATTTCAGAACATCTTTAACAAAAATATACTTTTCTTAATTTCAATTTGGAAATTTACAGACAAATATTTAATGTTTAAACTTATATTTTCTTATGTCTACACCAAAATATGACTGAGTTTCTAGTAAATACCTGTAACTATCAGAGCAGTACAAAAATGATGTACTTTATTTATGAAGGTGTATGTGACTTGAAGGTTGCTGAAGATCAATGGCATTTTCAGTTTTATTGTCATTGATATCATGATGTCAGAACTGTTATGTTTTTGAAAATTCAATTTAAAAAATTGTTGATTAGTTTTGGATGCCTGATGGGGATATGTTGAGTTGGTTATTAGAAAATTAAATATATAGTGTGCCAATATTTTGGGTGAAGGCAAGGAAACTTAGCTAAAGAACTCAGTATCCCAAACTAAAAGGATCTTGTTTTATATCAGTGTTATTCGGAGAAGTATATGCAGTGTGGGTCATTTTCCTATTTTGAATATCAATAGAGTCGCATAAGCCTATTTGGGCTGGGTACAGTACATAAGTGTATGACAAATAAAATATGACTTAATTCTATGGTGTTTCTTTTATATTATCTTGAAAATATAATGAGAATGATAAATATATTAACCCTTTAGATACTACAGTTTTTGTTTTTTGTTTTTTTCTAATACATGTATTCAATTTTGATATCAAGATTTCAAAAAACTATACGTTTCATTTACTTATGCTGCTTGTCATAATATTGAGACTTTGGAGTTTAAAGGGTTAACTATGACATACAGTCAATGTGCAAAAACTATCAATAAAAATAACTGTCAATAAACATGAGTTTTGAAAAGTTTTCATGTGCAAAACGAACAGACACTTTTTTGTTATGCTGCCTCCTAATAACAATGACTCCACAAATGTCATTGAACAAATCTGAATATTTTCCTTCAGAGTTTCATTACACCAGTTTCCTCAGGTGTGTCACAGGCAGGTGTAAATCAGTGAAGCAGTCCCTTAATGTTTCATTTTCATTTTGCAAACTGATAATGGTTGTTCGTGGGCTTTTGAATAAATAACTCTCCTATGATCATGAAAGCAGTGATTTACAGAAGAAAAACAAAGCATCTTCTTTAAATTCTGTGGTTTGATATATCAGGACATAATAGAATTAAATCACCAGTTTTCATGTAAATCTAACCTCAAGTTTGAAAGATCACACAACCATATCAGCCATGTCATTATTCACTGAACTAAAAGGTTTAACGTTAATAATAATAATAGATTTGATTTGTATAGCTCTTTTCTATTAACGCATACTCAAAGTGCATACAGTGGATCCATTATTCATTCACTCACACACTCCCACTATGGTGGTGGTAAATTAAATATGTAGCCCCAGCTGCCCTGAGTCAGACTGATGGAAGTGTAGCGCCTACAGCCCCTCCAAGCACCACTGAACATGCATATGCGTTCATACATTAGTGTGAGTTGCAGCATTGGAGGCAAGGAGGGTCAGAAATGACAAAAGTTAAGTACTCCCATTTTGTAATTCAGTAGAAGTACAGCTTCTTGTATAGACAAAAAATACTCTTGGAAAAGTAGAAGTACTGATTCATCATTCATTCATTTAGTTAAGTAAAAGTAAAAAATAAAAAAATACAACTTCTGTATTGTAATAAAATACAGAAGTACAAAGTAAAACTTTTTGCCACAAATGAAACAATACTTATTAAATAACCAGGCAACAAAAAGTTGAAAAGTTTCTATTTTCAAATTCCACAGTGAATGGTACTGACTGGAGTTCTGGTACCTGACAGGTAGCCTAACCCGCAAAAATATGTAGGGGCAAAAATTTTTTCAAATATATACATTTTCTCAGGTGAAATGAAATGCAGGTGGGTACAGGGCAAGGATGTGAAAAACTAAAAGAAGATGGGAAAATTTGAAAAAAGTGGACCTGTACTGGACTCTGGTACTGACCCTGTCCTCCCTCTTTCCTACACACTCATTTTCCCCTGACATGATTTATTTTATGTACTATCATATCTGTTTCGTTTGAAGAAGTAATGAGCCTATTCTGACAATGTGTAGGGAGTAAAAGTAAAAAGTTGCCAGAAAAAAAAATACTCAAGTAAAGTACAGATACCTAAAAAGTACAGTAACCAAGTACTTATACTTCATTACTTCCCATCTCTGAGGACGGTAAAGTGTCTTCCCCAAGGACACATGACTACCTAATGAGCCCTGGCTGCTCTAATGTTAACTAACTCTTCTCTACAGTGTTACATCAGTTCATTGAGGGTTGTGCGTTGGTATGGTCACACCATGCTGAGGTTTGGACTTTTTTTTCCAACTCTGTCCTTTTTCATTCTGTTGTAGATTTGCTAATGTGTGACATCTTTATCCTGTTGTATGTTGAAACTGTTGGACATTATGGACTCCGCAGTACAGTGACATACAGATGAATCAGTCGACTCAGTGACTATAAGGTGCCAAAGTCCTGCAAAACAAATCCAAAATCTCTACCCGCCCAGGTGTTTGTGCTCATATGTTGTATTTACATTTGTATTGGATTTTTTGCCAAATGTGAAGCTGTGCATTATGTCCAAATGCTGCACTTGCACTTACAGTGTGCTCCACCTTCTGTTATTAATGTGTGTGTAATTGCACTCTCTGCACATATTGTTCTGCAGCTGTTCAACATTTTTCCCAAGACAAACTTCCCCTTGGGGACAATTACGTATATTTGATTTGAACATTTTTGCAAATGTTGTGGTTTGTTTGTTGGATTTTCTGTTTGTTTATTTGTTTGTAAGCAGGTTTACACAAAAAAAAACTATTGGGCCAATTTCTATGACATTTTCAGGAAAGGTGTGAGGTGAGCCAGAATAGATCTCATAAAATTTTAGTGAATGTAGGTCAAAGGTCAGGGTCACAAACATGTGTATTTACAATAATAAGTGATAGGGCAAATCAGATAAAATATGTGCGGGGGGGGGTGTTATACCCAGCAACACTTGTTTTAATTGTACTGTTATGAAATTTAACATTTCAAGGTTTTCTGGCTAAATGAGGCCTGTAAAGTCTGAGATGTATTTGTTTGTGTCAATTTTCCTGAGGACTGATCATTCTAACTTTGGAATGAATTTGGAGCACAACAAACCCTGCCCCCCTCGCACACATTTTACCTAGTTTACCAGGTAAAATGTGTGCATTGCAAAAACACATTTTTGGTGCCTGTGATCTTGACCTTTGACCTACATTCTACAAAATTTAATGGAATCTATTCCGAACCATCTCGCACCTTTCCTGAAAATTTCATGGAAATTGGTCCAGTAGTTTTTGTGTAAACCTGCTTAACACACAGACAGACAGACAGACAGACAGACAGACAGGCAGACAAACTCAAATACCCCTCTCCCCTTCAGGGGGTGGGGTAATGAGATCATGATGTGACATGAGTCTGATGAAGGGCTGGGGTGATACCTGAAATGTCACTGTGGTGAATAAATATCACAGTTGTGGGTATTTTATCTTATTTTATCTTATTTTTTAGCTGGATCCTGTACACCTTTTAGCAACTGGATATACATGTCATCTCCTATTTTCAAGAAATAATTACTTCTCTGTGCTCACTGTTTAAGTCTCATAGATTTGCATTAGTAGACACACATGAATCCCAGACCAGCAAAGTACTTTGTTTTATCAATATTGTGTCTCTATTTTGACATATTTTTTGGTAAAAAAAATAATAAGTGTGTGTTATTTTACACTTGATTTTTATTTTTTTATTTTTTATTTTATTTTAATGATAGCCCAATATATGGTCAAGTAGTTATGTTTTTTTCTTGTATCTATATCAGACTCTGGCATTGGCCGATATGTTATTTTTTTCCCTGTCATGATTTACTGACAAGTGAAGTTCACAGCACCTCCATGTTCAAGGAGATACTGCTGTACACACTGAAATAAAACAATGTTTTGGTGTAGTATTGTTGATTAGGGTAACTGTCACAATTTTTGTTATCTAATTGTAAGTAAAGATTTTCAGACATTTGTTATCAGTTGACAGAGAAAAAAAAAATTATCTGTATCGGCTCCAAATATTGGCTTAGAAATATTGGCTGCCTATATCTATCATCGGCTAAGGCTGATGTTAAAAAAAAAATGGTATTGGCCCCCAAAAATCCATATTGATCAATCACACTAACTGTTCAATCCACAGAGGCTGTACTTTCTTTTTCTTTTCACTGTATGTTTGTTTTTGGATGTGCACATTTGGACAGATTTATGGGAGGGCATTTTTGCTATTTTATACAATGCACGTCCTCATAAAGAGAGCAAGATCTGACTGAGTGTGTGCACATGTGGAGTAAAGGTGACCGCCTGCAGTAGAACATGACTGAGTGTATGGTTAATGTCAGAACAACACAAAATGCATCTTCATCAGCAACTGCAGAACCACCCTTCTGCAGAGTGCTGGGAGTCTCATTGGCTAGAATGGGACACATGTGAACCAATAGGATAACAGCTATACAGCATCACAGCCATGTGGCGATGCATGTGTTTTCTTTCCTGTTGCACTAGTAGGACAAATAAATTAAGCAAACATGGGAGGGCGGCACAATCTCTGCGTGGTTTGGACTTCTGAGAATTAGCAAAAGATAAATGACGACTATCAAATGAGTAATAAACAAGTTCAAGATAAAATACTCAGACGTGTTTGGGGTATGCAATTGTTTAATTTGACGTCAAAGATGAAGGCATTCATTTACTCATCAATTGGTGATATGTTGTTACAGAATGCACCCTCAATAATAACAGAAAAAAGGTAATAATATCCATAAACTAGTAAGAGGGTGTTATGTATTTTTAACAGCCTTGTTTTTACTATTATTATTATTATTATTATTATTATTATTATTATTGTTATTATTATTATTATTATTACCTCCACCAAGGAGGTATTAAATTCAGGTCCGTTTGTCTCTCAGCAGGATTTTGATGAAACTTTCAGGAATGATAAATAATGGGTGAAAAAAGAACCCATTAAATTTTGAGCAATGAAGGTCAAGGTCATACTAAAGGTCAACAGCTAAAACACACCAGTGGTAATATCTTAGGATTTAGACAAGATAGAATCTGCGTTTTTTTTGCATTCACATCATCTCACCTTTGAACATCAGATGGGTCTACACCTATGGCTCCATCACATCACGTTTTGACATTATATTACGCCATATTAAGTTTTGGCAGAGGTCTGTCGTCTCTGACTGCTTTGTGAGTATTGTTACTATTATTATATGAAGAAATCTGCTCAAACAAGACAGAAGTTACTGAATTCCCAGTGTATACATGCACCTTATTTACTGTGATTGCTCTTTCATTATGGATGCTACAGATTCATCATGCTCTTAAAAAACTGTTAACAAATAGGTTTTCCTGCAATGCATTGTTAAGATTAATAATATATATCATACTGTGGTTTATAAAACCAAAGTTTCTACACACACACACATATATATATGGATATATATGGATGTGTGATCTGTTTAATTTGAAACTAGTGGACATCTATTCACATTTTAACTGTCAGTTTCTGTTAGAAACATTTTAGTTGCTAAACTACACTTGCTGTAACAAAATAAATAACTACATAAAAATCATTAGTGTATGCAGTACCTATTCAGAACATGCACATGTTTGGGCTAGGACATGTAATTTACAATTCTGTCTGGTCAGTGATGAACAGAACATGGCTCTGTTACTGGTCTCCTTTAAGTCCTAAAGGCCTAAAAGACACTGAATGCTTCATTTTCTTTAAGATACAGTTACCAACTGGGTTTCTTTCCCTGTTTGATGATCCTTGATGTCAGGGAAATAGAATTATACAGTTACTTGTCAAAGGTTTTCTTATAACAACCCTTTTCTCATTGTATTTATAGTATAGTATAGTATAGTATAGTATAGTATAGTATAGTATAGTATAGTATAGTATAGTATAGTATAGTATAGTATAGTATAGTATAGTATAGTATAGTATAGTATAGTATAGTATTACCAGACTCAGCAGTACAAGCACTCATAGTACCACTTTGATAGATAACATATTCATTGACCAATGTAAGAGAAAACAGACGACAAGTGACATCACTGACCACCTTCCAATATTCACAGTATGTGACAATAATTATAGAACTGAAATAAGATGAACAAAAACAATATGATTGAAATAAGATGGATGAAGCCATAGCTTCTCTAAAAAATTACTTAATTGGGCTGATATATATAATGAGGCAGATGTAAATAATGAATACAACAGATTACTGACTATATTTACTTCATTGTATGATAAGCACTGTCCCATTAAGGTGTATAATTAAAATATAAGAGCAGTCCATGGTTGACTATTGGCTTAAGAAATGCCTGTAAAAAGTTTTCTAGAAGAGCATCATAAAGCAGAGAACAGAAGATTATATATATATATATATATATATATATATATATATATATATATATATATATATATATATATAAGAACAGATTAACTAATTCCATAAGATTTAGTAAAAATTAATACCATAAAAGGAAAACAGAGGACAACAGGAATAATATGAAAGAAATATGGAATATATGAAACAACATTATTAGTGATGGTGTACCTAAATATTTTGTGAGAAATAAGGAAAACTATAATAATGGATGAGGTAGCTAGCAGTTTTACTCAATTCTTTGTGAATGTTGGTCCTGACAAAACCAAAAAACATGCCAAATCCAGGGCTGACTGCAGTACACATGGACAAACTAATAGAAAGGAATCCCCACTCAATGTTCCTGAGAGCAGTTCAGGAAAATGAGATTATTAACATAGTAAAAAAAAAAAGAGCATTGGCTGTTTTGTGAAATAGTTAATAATATAATTTCTGACAATGCCACAAGTCTTTGGCCGATTGGCCCAAAAACCTAAACACTAATGACCTTGTCATTGATTTACTTCTGAACATGGCCTGTGTGTATGCTGTTAAATGGAAGGATGCAGCGTAAATCTGTGCTCCCAGGGCCAAAAGCTAAACAGGAAACAGCGTGGTCTGTTACACATGGGAGAGTTTGTCTGCTGTTTTCTCTCACAGTATCATGTGACAGAATGTGTACTGCAGTTTGGTGCAACACAATACACCCAGTAACCTCAGCAAATGTATACAATCTGCAAATGAATGTATGGACTGTTGCCTGCTTTGGTTGCTTATTGTTTGAATAATGAATCCTTTAGATTGTTTTCTTTTGGCCATAATTTCCAAGCTTTCCACTGCACTTAATGTTTTTCCCTGAGTTATATATGTATATCCACAAAACAACCAAATGAAAACAATATTGACATTTTCTGTATTTCACACATCCCAGTCCCAAACAGCACTAAGGTCGTGACCTCTGCAGTCTTTGTATAAAACTGTTAATAAAATTACAATCATGAACCCATGTAGGTGCATGCAATAATATCGTTAAAGTGATCAAATGAGTACTATCTCACCAGGGTGAACATCAACAGTTTTCTGATTTACCTAGCATACCTTTCCTTATGTAGAGGTGCATCCTTTTGCACATCTTAAGGACATAATTCTCATGCCAGTGATCTCCCTGCATGCACTGACTGAGTTGTCCACCAGCTCAGTCAGTCACATGACCAGACCCACCCAGCACACAGCAGGGCACCCTGCGCAGGCACCAGGCCTGCACCAGCTCTGCGCAATAATAACTCTGGGCACCTTGAATGTAAACATGTACTTCCATCTGTTTCTAATGAAGTAGAGGAGGCTGAAGGAGACATGTCGGCTGAACAGAGTACAACAGCCAGGCAATACAATCCATTTACTTTGTCTGACTCAATTTGCTGTCACCTGATTGTACAATACAGGCTGATATCATGCATGCAAAGCTTGATATAAACCTATAAAACAGACACTGACAGAAATAGATAACTGGGATAACTATGACCCACCCAGTGTTATTACATATGAAGCATGACCTCATCTACAACTTTAATGATGACAATGCGTTGTGCAAAATAAAACCAGAGACTGGTGTGATGCATATGCAGCCTCTGTGATTATACTGAATGATGAAACTTTGATCATGACCAGAAGAGGCTGCAGTCGTGTTGCAGCAGAGAGCACTACTGACCACAGAAGGTGACGCAGAGGTCTGTTTACCTGACTTTGGGTAGGTGACAATCCAAATGTCGCTACTTCTGAGGGAGAAGTTGGCGATCTCCTCCATCTTCCCTCTGCAGAAGGGCGGCAGCCGCACTCCATCAAACTCGAAGTATTTGCTTTCAAACTCAATCGGCGTGCTCGGCGTGTCTGCCTCGCTCTCGGCCATCCTCGAAACGAGTCGCCAGCGCAAAACAGTGAAATCGCGCACGCCCACACAAACGGTTCTCTGTTATTAAAATCAAAAAATGAGGATGAGGATGGTGATGACGTTGGTGGTTTGAAACGCCGTTGCTGTTCGCTTCGGGATGCTGAGACTGGCGGTGGATGCTGCACGGCAGGCGAATGAAATGACCTGCAGCCAATCAAAAAGGAGAGAAGTGATGTAATGCCCGCGCACGACAACCAGCATCAGGACCACCGAACTAGAAGATGCGCGCTACCTAACAGGAAGGATGCTCCTCAACACACAGGCCTAGAGTGGCAACAACCACTGTTATAAAACACAGCCCTGCATCTGATACCTAAAGCAATTCACTGTAATTAGAAATATGATTAAAGATATATTATATACAACTACTAATACTACTCTATTAAATTAGATATACTGGATTTGTAAACATTAGTCAGACCTAACCTATCAGCTATACCTAGATAATTCCCCAATAGTTACTTTATATAGAAAGTTATTGAAAAGGGAATGACATGCAACATAATATATTCAGCCACCCCAAAAGTTTAGGGATGGACGGACACAAATTAAGTCTCTTGTTCATGTTATTTATTCTTCAATAATAGTTTTTCAAACCTATATAATGCCCAGATAGGTATAGCTACCCAAATGGTGAAAAAATAGCAGCAAATTTTGAGAAAACAAAATTTCTGTCCATCCTAAAAGCTTTGACTGGCTGTAGAGAAAATTATTGAATTACAGACCATAGCTATGGCAGTATTCTTCTCTTCATGTGTTTTTATTGTAATCTGCATCGGTTTGTCATGTGATAATCTCTGTTAATTGACATACTTTACATAGACATTATTTACACTGTAAAATTAAAGCCTCTATGAATGGCTCTATTAGATGGGTTAAATTCCTGTATTTAGATAAAAAAAAATACTATATTAATTCAGATAGCAAGGTAATACTTATTCTTCTTCTTACTAAATCACTGTTTAAACAGAATATTACATATCTTCTATGTTATCTGTATTTGTTATATTTAGGCAGTGCATAGTAAATGTGCAATTGCATAGCCAACATTTAATCAAGTATTCTACTGCTAAAGTATCATTAGGCTACGATATCATTTATATAATTTGAGTATTTACACTTCATAACCTAATTCCTTTTCATATTCCCCACATTTTGCAGCCTTAACATCACCACCTTTCCATACTTGTCTTTGTAACTGCTGTGCACAGTTACCACAGACAAAATAGAGTGAGTAATTCTACTCTAGGGTAAACAGACTGGTAGCACTGGTCTGCAAAGATTATAAATCAACTGTCACAGTGACTAAATGTACTGAATGTTATAAGATGAATTGGAAAACAAATTTGGTTAGATGATGTTTTCAATGTTTATGAATAAATTGTCATCGCATATTAGTTTATGTCCATTTACATTTTACATATTCTACTAGAGAGAGTCTAATAAGTGAATGTGTTGTAATGTGCAGTGATATAGAGTGGATCTGGTAGCACTGAGTCAAACAGACTACCTTTGGTCAATTGTCAGAAGTTCATATTCTGATTTTTTTTTGTGTGTGCCTGTAGGCCAGTGTAGCTGGAAGTTTGCTTTTTTAAAACTTGTAGGTCAGTGTAGTTTCGGTGTAGAACTTTGTGTTCTTGTTTTTGACTTGTTTCGGAAACTGTGGCGTCCCTATACATTGTACTTGTGATTGGTCCTCCAGAAAAACACAAAGTGACAGGCGTGTAATAAACCAATCATGTTCAACCTGTTTTGTGTTACCTTTACTGTACCTCGTAATTCTGACAATTATCAATCACCTCTGACGCTGTGCGCTGCCTTTTCATAATTAAACTGGACATGAAACTGGAATATCAATAGGTAACTTGTGACAATATATCATTTAATGATTATATTAAACAGCATCTATAGTACAAACGTAACATAAAACATGCTTCAAACGTAAAACTGTAACTAATACTGCATATTTTAAGATACAATTGACAATTTCATAAAAAAGCTATTTTTAATTCCTTGTGTGAATTTACGTTTACAATAAATTCCACAAAAATCAGCTACACATTTCACAAAATCAGCGCAGTCTACCGATCGTTTTCATACTGAGTGTGAGGATTCCGACTGCTCTTGAATGTGTCATCAGTAGTCCGTCCTCCATGTACTTCAACATAAAGTCCAGTACTCCAGCCGGGGATTCAGATAGTCCACTTCCCTCCACTTGGCTGTAATAACCCCCGTGTGAGGCTCCACACCCGCTCTGCTTTCGGGTCACTGTCTGCTCCGCTCTCCGTTAACCCATTCGGGGTATGTCCCATCATGTTTGACCTAAACGGAGACTGGAATCTGTCTTTCGCCGGCTGTGGGTTTTTGGGGATTTACCACGTCGGAGTAGCCAGTTGTCTGCTGGAGAAGGCGCCCTACCTGGTGAAGGGGGCCACCAAGCTGTACGGGGCCTCTGCCGGAGCAATGACCGCCGCGGTGCTGGCCGGCCAGGCGTCCATCGGTAAGACACACCGCATAGGGTCATGGAGCTATTCGGACAGGACACCGGAAGGCCTGCATAGCATAACAACAATGTTATGTTTATGGTTATGTTTATGGTTATGGTTATGGTTATGTTATGTTATGTTATGTTATGTTATGTTATGTTAATGGTTATGTTATGTTATGTTATGTTATGTTATGTTATGTTATGTTATTAAATGACTGTATACTTAGGTATGTATATATTTTGAGGACCCACTCTTTCACTTCATTGTTTTCATTTTATGTAAAAACTCTTTAACTTTAGATATCTATTTCAGTTTCCAACATGCGTTTTTAAGCAAAAAAGTGTATATATAATTAAAACTATCAGAATACTTTATTATTCCCAGTGGAAAATTGTATGTTCCTGTTGTTCCATTCAAAGTATAATTAAAAGTAGCACGCTAAGAACAGCAATTTGTAACCTACTAGTGACTAGACAATATATTATCAATTTGATAATTAAAGGAAGTATACATGAAATCGATAGTTCAAAGGGTTCACATATCACCCCCTTCCTAAAAGGACATTTTCTTGCCTATTTTTTAAATTATGTATTTGTTTGTTTGTGTTTCCCAAACCTGATCTGAAAAAAAAGACAAAGTCAATACTTTAGGATAGTGAGAATATGATGCATCACAGTTAAAACATTGTTTAATTTGATATCGTATGCAAAGAAATTAAATGACTTAATCAAGCAGAGATGAACAGTTCATATGTTTAGTGTGGTGAAAACGGTGTTCATTGATCTGTTAATAGTCCACAATGGTGTGCAGCTACTGGAGTAGAACATGCCTATTCTTGTTTAATAGTGTGACGCAGGTAGCCTTTCACATGCTCTCATGAATAAGCCATCATATAATCTTATGTCAGTAATTAATTGTGAATGTGGATTGAGTGACGTTATTAACCAGAGAACAGTACACAATACAAACTGTTTTAACAGTGTTACAAACTGCAAGGATTAGTCGAAGTTGGCCTCTGTAGTAGACAATACCTAGTAATTGTTGATTGTTAAATAAAGTAGTAACCCTACAGAAAAAAATCCTCCCAGCTATATGAACAGATAATCTGAGGTACACTTCTAGAGTGAATTATTACGTGCTTTGACTTTGTAATAAAGTCAAAGATGGTTTCTTTTGAGCAGCAGATTTTTTTCATGAAGTTCAGAGGGTGGTATCAGGTGATTAATTGGACATCATCTAATCTGTTGGTATATTTGCCTTTAAAAATCCACTATCAGTCAGTCCCAGGTATTGGCTGGTGTTAAATGGTCATGGTGACCCCTGTGTGTGGTCACGACACTGGAAAAATGTATACCCAGGTCACTATTGGTCAGTGACTTATAGTGACATTTACAGAATATTGATCATGTACTGTGTTTTTGTTTGCTGAAAATATAGAATTACTGTCTAATGCTCAGAACAGACTCCAGTTTCAAAGTCCAAACTCCTCGGTCTTACCTTTTGCTTTCTCTTTCTTAGTTAAATGCTGTAAAAATGTGATGGATGCAGCCAAAGATGCCAGGAAGAGGAATTTGGGTCCTCTCAACCCTACTTTCAATCTGATCAAGATGTTAAGGACAGGCCTGGATCGAGATCTGCCCGCTGATGCACATATTCTGGCCTCGGGGCGGCTGTTTGTGTCACTGACCAGAGTATCTGATGGACAGAACGTTCTGGTGTCTGACTTTAACTCCAAAGATGAGCTGATCCAGGTGAGAATTGATTCATACACTAGTGCTCAAACATTATCACAAATGTAAAAGCCCCAGGACTAGTTTTGTGCTGGTTTAACTGTGCCCTTTGTCCACAGGCACTTATCTGTAGCTGTTTCATCCCTGTCTACTGTGGGCTGATACCTCCAACCTTCAGAGGAGTGGTACATATCTGTGCTTTGTTTTTCTCCCATTGAGGGTTTTGCTTTGTTTGCACTTCAATTCATATTTATCTATTTTAAACACTGCCTGATCAGACCTAGTCAGTGGAAAGTGTGCAGCCGTTTAAACAAAAAGGAGAAGGAAGTCTTAACCCTTACACAGAGATAAATGCATGCAGACCGGTATTAGAAAAATGCTGCACCAAGCAAAATGACAAATGCAGCTCATATTGGATCAGATTTTAAAACTATTAGTCTACAAAATTATAAAATGACTGTCCTGGATTTGTATCTATCATACAAAAAGAGATAAGAAAAAGTAGGCAGTGGCTTGTTATTTGCCTATAAGTCTAAAAAAACCAGTGATAAGCTGCAGTAGCTATAGATTGTTGGCTACCTGGGACTTATTCAGCATCCGCTCTTATCAGCTGCTGTTGGACTTTGACAGTGAACTCATCTAGACAGATTCAGAAACATCTCTTAACTTATGATGTCACGTCAGAGAGTAATCATTATTGAATCTGTTAGAATGGATTCAGATGTAAAAATATAGCAATAACCAACTACAAAGTTCAAGTGTGTCTGTGCCAAGTGAGATAAAACTAATTGTCACGTGAAATAACCCTGAAAATCTATGAAATAAAAGCATCATCTTCAGAATATAACACTTCAGTGAATGTATGGAACACAGGTTGTGTTAAATGAATGCATATGTTCTGTAGAACATTTCCAATTAAAAAGGCTCCATTCACACACTCGATCAAACTAATAAAACACATCCTTTGTGTCCAACAAATCTCTGGCCATTTCACCACTTTTCACCCTGAATAGAAACTGTTGTTTCAGTTTTTATGGCGACATTTAGTGGGTAAAAATCTACAGGGAACAAAATGTGAAAGAAAGGTTCCCCTTAGGGGAAGTGTTTACACACTAAAAAGCTGTATGTGTACATCTTCTGATCTCTGGCTTTATCTCCCGAGTCTTTCCATTATGTTCTCTGTGTTGGCTTTACAGCCTGTTGGCTCAGAGCCATAATAAGTTACTCACATTGACACAAATGTGCATTTTCACAACACATGGTGTTATAGGAAGAATAGTATAAGTATTATAGATTAAAGTTTGACAGAACATATTTAAGTTAAATACAGGCTATATTTTTTGTATTTTCTGAAAAACAAACAGTTAAGTCTTTTTTGGGACAACCCAAAAAATACATGTTCATAGTTTCTCAACTTACACATTTATAGTAGTTTAGTTAACTTACAAATGAAAATAATTAGCAGTTTAACATGTCTGACATTTCCTTTAGCTCTAGCATGAAATATACAGTAAAAACTGAAAAAATAAAATCATATATGTGTATATATATATATATATATATATATATATATATATATATTGTGTGTGTATATAATATATCACATTTGCACATAGTCTTGGCCTCCATTTACACATTGTCCTATATCTTGTCATTTCCAAACACACACAGGTTAAACTTTTGACCCACTTTGTTTTGTGCCAATGTGTCTGAATGGGATTTTGTGGTTTAGAATAAGGTTAATTCCTGCTCAATCACATTTTAGGTCTTTAAAATGCGAAACCTTTTGAATTTCAGACATTTCTGCTGAATTATGCACAAAATTGAATGAGAGCATTTCATTACATACACTAGAATTGCAGCCTCATGGTGGCTAGTGAAGCTGCAGTTTATACATGTGTATTCAGACTTTTATTATAAGAAATTCTGATTTTTGAGGGATTTAGTAAAAGTTGTTAAGTGTAAATTTTCATTCTGAGACATCCTGTTTACATTTGCCATTTGCCAAAGTACATAATGTTTTCAAATACACAGGAGTACGTGTTGAATAATGGACAAAATCTGTTTGTACAGAACATTGACATTTTACAGTAGAAGTGACTTTATGCAGAAAAAAGCTTCATCTGTTTTGTTCTGTTACAAATTTGTGTCATGTATTAATTAGCATAAATTCACGAGTTATGTCCAAAAAAGTGCCACAGTGACCTTGACTGATTGTTTGGCCATGGAATTTAATCAGTTAATCTTTGACTCCAATTGAACTACATTTTTTAAATGTATATATTTTAATGGTCTTCCTGTGATATCTAGGTCACAAAAACAACAACAAAACACAAAAGTGCCTTGAGCAAAGGTTTTTAGATTAATCAGATTCTTGTTTCTTTAAAGGCTTAAGTGTTTTCTGTGATTACAGGCCTCAAGGAAATAAAATGTGTGACCATAATTGTAATTACAAGCAATGGTTTGACCTCCTTTTTATTTGTAAATCAAATAAGAATAACACCCTTTTTGTTTCAGCTTGACACATATTCATTGATTAAACTATTTCTAACAAGTGATTGTGGTCGAAAAGGCCAAAGATAACTTTGGTTTGTTCTCCTTTGCCATTGTTTATAGCGTTATGTTGATGGGGGCATCACTGACAACCTGCCCCAGTCGCAGCTGAAGAACACTATTACCATCGCCCCCTTTTCTGGAGAGAGCGACATCTGTCCCAATGACAACTCCACCAGCTTCCACGAGTTCCGCTTCACCAACACCAGCATCCAGTTGAACCTGGGCAACATGTTCCGTGTCGGCAGAGCTTTTTTCCCACCAGAACCAAAGGTATCTGACAATAGAGTGGCATGGGGAAATGTTGGATATTGGAAGGTAATGGTGTATACTGTAGAGGCAGATTAAATATTACGATTCTTATCTTGATATAAATGATAATTATTTACTTAATTATGTACCAGTCAACTTTGTATTTCATGGAAAACACTAGCTATAGTGAATATGAAATGATCAAGAGGTTAGAGCACTCGGACTATTCTTTAACCAGTGCCTATGTTTAATAGAATAGAATAGAATAGGTCTTTATTGTCACAGGAACAATGAAAATTAGTCTAGTAGCAGATTCTTAAGGTGCAAAAAGACTGTAAGTGTACACTAAAACTATACTGAAAATGTATACTGCAAAATATTGACAATATTTAAAACTACAAATACAGACTATACAAAAGGCCAACTCTATATATCGTACATATTTTATATATACAACATATAAAAGATATATACAAAGTAAAATCAGCAAGTTTTAGAGTGAGTTTTAACCCTGGTGGGATAGAGCTGCGTTATGGGGTCACTCGGACTGGGACGATATGCTTTCATGCCAAGTCGATTCTTTTCCGATTTTTTTTGAGTGCCAATTCAATTTAAATTGCAATTCTTCGATATTCCTGATTTTTCGCTCGCTTTTTTAACACCAGACCATGTGAAAAAGCTGAATGACGATGCCTACAGATCATATCAGGAGCCATATTTCAGCAGTAATATATTTTAACTAGAATTTGGGAAGTAAACTGTTCCATTTATCTGTACACAACACAAATAGGAGCCTTTAAATGAACATAAAGTGAACTTAAACTGTACAATATGAACTCTATTTTCTCCAGTATTTATTTATCTTATTTAGTTGTTCTTGCTCTGCATTTACCTCAGGATGGTGTCTTGCTAAGTGCGCAGTAACATTCGTGGTGTTTCCACAGTATGACACGTGTGCGTTACAGCGTTTACAAATAACTTTCCACATGTCCAGCTCTGCTGTTCCATTCAAAGCAGAAAATCCAAAGTGTTTCCACACTTTTGACTTAAAATGTGATGGTGAGGGTTTTATCTCCACATATTTTTGCCAGTTGTCCGCTATTCTGTCCTCCCTTCAAGTTTTTCTGGGAATGGATATAATGTCACAGAAAGTGGAAGAAAAACATTTTGCTCTCGGCCGGAGACAATTGGTAATTTTTTTTCCCCACCTGGCTTAAAATGAATCACTGAAAAATGGAAAAAAAATATATATATATTTTGAACAAAAAAATAAATTTAAAGTCGTAAAACAAAAAATCCCAATAGATATGTGAATTGAGTTTTTTTTCTTCGACCCCGAGTAGTCACAGCATGTTTTGGCCTGATCCTACTCCCCTCACATGTCCAGAACGTCGTCTGGAACATGCCGTTATGTAACTCAGATGAAAAATCTCTATTACACAGGCATTTCTGCTGTTAGCACATTCCTAAAGAATTAGCCCCCTGCACTACGCCTCCTTAAAGAACAGGTCTATGGGTCCATGCTTGGGTCAATGACTTGTCGTTGTTGAGTCATCAATTCAAACACTCGTATAGCAGTTGTGACCTATGACCCTAGGATTGACCACTCCAAAGACAGGGTTGGTATCTCAGCTGCTTCTGTTAGTTTGAAACCAATGTTATGATGTAATGTTAGAAACTGTCCATAACATAGTGATTATAGTAGAATGACTGATGGATCCAAAAACAGCAAAATAATTAGAAAAGCTCCCTGAGAGCGCAGACTCCACCAAGGCAGATCAGTCCCTGCTCCTGAAAGACATGCACCCTCCCCCTCCTGCCCACACACACACACACACACACACTGATCACCACTAAACCTTTGTCACTTGTTCCTTGTGCCAGTATCAACATTTCCTGAAAATTTCAGCCAAAATCTATCCATAACCTTTTGAGTTATCTTGATAATTGACTAACTAACAAACACATAAACATCAGTGAAAACATAACTATGTCAATTCTTTGCTGGAATAATAAAACAAAGCACCTGATTTACAAATTGGTTTATTGTAGAATAGAAAGAAGGTACCTTCTCATAAACAATATTTTTTCACCACTTGTGTGAGTGATTGTTTTTATTTTTTATTTTAATTGGTTGATATTTATGTTTTACTGATTTGTGTTTTAACTGTAGTTTTGTGTTTTTAACTTGTCTCTTTTTTTCTGTTTTTGTAAAGAACTGTGAATTACTGTCTATGTGAATAGTGCTATACAAATAAATCATGCTTGTTTGCTTCGTGATGTTTGTAGTTTTAGTACATTAGCTATTTGCAGAATGATAAGATAAACTGAATGTACTGGGAGAGAGAGGACAACAACTGAGGCAAGGTTTTGTTGCTCTGATTCTGCACTGCACTAAGTTTTGTTTCCTTTCAACAGGTAATGGCAGAAATGTGCCAAAGTGGTTATAAGGATGCTCTGCGGTTCCTTGAAGACAACAGTAAATATCATATACTTTTCTACCTATTTACCTATTTTCAAATTCAGGGGGCTAAATGGTCAAAAAATAATCAATAACTATATTGATTATTTTGTCCTGAATATATCAAGCAGAAATGCTGAAACCTTCCCAGGTGGCAGCTTGTCAAAAGTGTTGATTTGAAGAATTTTCTTTTTTATATTAAACAAAAACACTTGCAAATCAAGTGTGAATTTGGAACTTGTTATTGATCTCATGCTTTATGATTGTAGACCTTCTCATGATCCAACATCCAACATCAGGCCTCGCCCCACAAGAAAGCCCACCCAACTGCTGCTGCAAGCACACAGAGACCACCAAAGAGTGGGTTCTGCGCAGGCTCCGCCTCCTACGTAAACAGCACTGGTGGTTGGATGAGCAGCTTGCTCTGCCTACACAAGTCAAAAAAGGTATATTTTCATTTTAAACATTTAAATTTTGCAGTTCAAATTTGTTCCAATACAAGGGAAGAGATAAAGTAATGTCCCCTTCAATGTTATTAATTGATTTTTTTAAAATGTATTTTTACTACTAACTCTGCCAAGTTATATGGGGAGCCAAAGCTACTTACAGAGATGTGATACATTTGGAAAAATAAAACTTTATGTTAAATAAGAAGATTAGCAGGTGTTCTCAGGTCGACTCCAGGTAGATTCTTCTCTTAATCTTTGGTTCAGTGCGAGTGTGCCTGAAGAGCGCCAAATAGCTTATATTTTTAGATGTTGGTAGCATAATATAGTGCACATCATTGTGATAAAAAGTGAAAAAAAAATTGGAGTTCATGTATTCCTGTAGATATGCATTTTGCCATCGCGATAAGGTGTTGTGCTTGGAAAAAATCAACATGACAATGAAAAATGGTTAAAAATAGCTTGAATTTGATCTTAAAAAATGTATATGAACCCTGTATTACGTGTAATATTTTAGCATAGAAATTCCCCATGACTAGGCCTTTGTCATATATTTTGTTCATGTAACAGTAACTCCTTTCATCAGATAATCTCATAGTTTTTCTCACTTGTTCTGTTGTCTGTGTGCCAGTGTTCTGTGAAGCCTGTCAGGATAAATCTGGCCTGTATGCTAAGGTGTCCGACATGCTACCGATGAGAGTGGCCTCCTACATGCTCATGCCATATACACTTCCTGTACAGTCAGCCTACTCTGTGGCTCAGAGGTGAGTGCAGTTCTCCATAAGGACAATATTTTACTGAAGTTTTTCCAAGTTACTAATAACATCCCTGCTGCAGGTTTGTAGAATGGATCCCAGAAGTACCAGCTGATGTGCGCTGGCTGTTTGGAGTGGCAGGAGACGTGTATCGGCAGACTTGGAAAGCCAACGCTAACAGGTAACAGATAGTTTTCAGAGAGCTGTTTTTTACTGCGACAAACAAACTGTCACTGTTTTTTAAATGGTTCAAGATAATGGCTTTATTTGTTTTTGGGAAAAACATCAGTGTGTTTGTTGTAGAGCCCAACCGATTTTGGGTTTTGGGAGTGATGCCAATATTAGAGGGTAAAAAAAGCAGATATCCCATATATATGAAACGAGGACATTTATCTACACAGTATATAATAATCTTATGTAAGACAATTATGGACATGTGCATTAACAATTGCATAAATCTTTATCACACAAAGATAATTAACTTTCAAACCCTGTGTAATATTCTGATATCAGACCAATATTTGATCCATGTTGGAACCACAGGTTATAGATGTGGTAGTTTTTACTCTGGGCAGAGCAGAGTAATGAAAAAGATATCTATATTTTATGAGTAGTGAAGTAAAACTTGTTTATTAAATAATTCTTTAAAATGTCAGTGAGACATGCCTTTAGTGAGTCCAACTACAAACAATGAATCACAAAAGTAATGACAGAAAAAATATTACTGAGCACAAAATTATGTGAAGGACTAAAATGAGCATGTGCAGAATGAATCAGGTCAGTCCAAAGTTGCTCCTGATTAGAGCAATTACAAGTGTTACAACTGACTTGTGTTTCACCTGTCTCCAGTCTCCCCTACACTATCTGCAGAAGGAATTGTACGTAGATGGGAAGTGCATGTGTGGGGTTTCATAAGAAGTAGTTCATATGAGGGGGGGCTTTTGAACTGAGGATAAAAGCGGTCCATTCCGCTGAGTGTATGGGGTGGAGGTGGTTCTGAGTTATTTCATATGCACATTGTGCGGGTGATACCCTGAGTGTCAGAGCAGAACTGTCAAGCTTTACTCACACACACATGCAGAGGAGCAGCGAGTGATAGAAACTCAGCAACAAAAAAGGTTAATAAATCGGCTACATCTTGGCCAATACTGTAGGGTTTTAATTGGTAAAACCCTATAATCAGCCAGATTAATTGGTGGGGCTGTAGTTTCTTGAAACTAAAATATTGCCCCTAAAACTTCTCTTGACATGATTTTGACAAGCTGATTACCCCCCCTCCACACACACACAACCTACTTCCAATTTTCATACAAACCCTATCCATTGTTCCATATACAATGCAACTGAAAAGTAGTAGGCTGAAGTAAAAGTCATTATTACCTAACCCAATTTATATTTAATATAAAGTTTACCCAAGAAAACGAGTAAACCAAACAAATAAAAAATTTAATATAATCATTGAGAATACGTACGTAATTTGTTTCAGGTAAAACATTTCCTTATCTCAACTACCAGTACTGATCCTAGTCTTTTGAACAAGTCATTTCTTAAGTGAGTCATGAGCTTTATATTTTGAATAATACTGTAATATGAATAGAATAATCTAGGAATAACTTCAATCAGCATTAACCTGGAAACATCACATAAAGTTCACAAAGACACAATATTGTCAACAGGGTTGGAAATGTAAAGACCACCTAACTGTAACATAACATGGAAAATATAGAATATAGTAGTTTAGTTGGCGTTTGGGTCATTAAGACTTTACATAAAACAAAAACAAAAAAACAGATTTTCTTTCCTAAACCTCTTTTCCTGTTTAACTCTTCAGTGAGGCGGGTTTAAGGAAGTGCCTGAGTACTCCACCTTTCAAGACAGAATGTGACAGACCCATGGAGAGGGACAACCCACCTTCTCTTTCCTCCATTGATCTCCATGGCAACTACTGGGAGATCCCCAAATCTACCTCCTCATCTGTGCCTTCATCCTCTTTGCAGCACCATATTTCGCCCTCCCCTTCACAAGACGTCTGCTTCTTTGTTGGGTCTCACGAAGAAAGCCATACGTAAAAAGACTGACAACATGCACTTTATTGAAGATTATGTGGAGTTTCTTTTCACCTCTACTCCTGGACGTGGAAGAAGTGAGCAGATTGACGACTGGTAATACTTAAGTAGAAATGGTGCATAACTGTTTTAAGGACACAGCCATGTCTGACTGAACACTCCAGGCACTGCCATCTGCATTATATTTTAATGAGTTCTCTTGAAGACAGTGTCGATACTCACTCAGGATCACATTCTGTTTTACCAGCGATTTTAAAGGACGACATTATCGTGTCTAATTTTACAATCCGATGACAACCCTTCTGACCTACCTGTTTAACATGTAGCACACATCCTCCTGTCAGTATTGTTAATTAATTCAAGTGTCCTCACAAGAGGCTCTTTTCACTTGTTGATTTGTTCCTTGATCATGTTTGTTGATTCTTACTATTATGTGATGTTATCAAGTGCCACTTAAGAGTTAAGAGTTTGGATGTGACATGGTAAAATGTCCTGGATACTGTATTGGATGTCTGCTGGCAGCAATACAAAAATGTAACCTTACCAGAAATTGGGACGCAGTGTTAATCTGTGTTATGTGGACTTATTTTACCCAATGGTACATTCTATTTCATTTTTGTAAACAGTGTTCCCAAATCAAACATTACACTGCAAAAATGTAAATCTTACCAAGTGTTTTTTTTTTTTTCTCATTTTTAGTCAAAATGTCTCATCACATTAAAATAAGTGACTAAAGAGTGACTTTTCAATGAAATATAAGAACAATTTTTTATACAATAGGTCTGGATGGAAGGAATGCTGCCAAGATAATTTTCTCATTTTCACTTGTTCCGCTGGCATTTTTTTTTTTTTTTTTTTTTTTTTTTTGCGAAAGACAAGATTTTGTATTTGCTTAATTCCACCAAAAAAATCCACCAGTCAAAATTATCTTGGCAAGATTTCAAGAAATACTATTTTCAAGATCTGTTGTTCAAAAATAAGTTCTTATATTTAAATTACAAATAACTTTGTAGGTGATTATGTCTTATTTTAAGTGTGATAACATATTTTGAAATAAGAGAAATAAGCAAAATATTCTTGGTAAGATTTAGATTTTTGCAGTGGATCACCTGTTCAGCTAATCGTGACTGTCCGGTCTACCTCTTTCTGTACACTGAGAGATTATTTCCAGCAATATATGTATTTTGTTATATAAATGCACTTCATTTGGTGAGTAACCAATAGAAAAAATGGGCAAAACTATGAACACGATAAACTTAAGTGTCCTTAAACTCAAGACAAATGCAAGACATTCAAGTGCCTTTGCTTAAAACACTGTCCAACTGCAGGTCAACATGCAGGGAATGGCCGCACTGACGTCTATTGAGGTGAAAGGAGGCTGCCTATGTATATTTTACATAACTGCCAATTCTCTGTGAGGGTTATTTATCATTTGCCAAAGTGGCCACTGATGCCAACTGTTGTGTTATTGTCACAGCACAGGTACCTGTACATATCCTGAATTTCATCTATATTTAAGAAATAAACATCACTTGAATGTTAAGTAATGTTCTACAGTGTTTCTTAAATTGAACTAACCAACAATTAATTAATTGATAATGACATTTGAGTTCGTCTTAAGTTTGAAGATATGATGGTATAGTGACAAAGGTCATTTTGAATTGGTGTCATCCTGTACCATACTATTACATCAGTGGTCCGCAACCTTTGTATTACCGCGGAACGGTCCACATTTTACAATTATTGTATTAAATTATTAAATATTTATATGTGTGAGTGAGTGAGAACAACAGAAAACAACAGTTTTGTATGTTGACATCATTTGACTCAATTGCCCATGTACAAATACAGATCAATGAAATACAGTTATCAGAATCAGAATTACTTTCTTGATCCCAAGGGGAAATTGTGTTAAAGTAATAGCATAATCAAAAAATTGTCAATAAGTGAAAATAAACATTACGCAAAAAAAATGACAAGTGGTGCCCTGCACACATTTTACCTGGTTTGCCCTATCTATTAACATTGCGAAAACACATTTTTGGTGAATATGACCTTGACCTTTGACCTACATCAAAATTTAGTGGGATACATTCTGAACCACCTAACATCTTTCCTGACAATTTCAGGAAAATTGGTTAGTTTTTATATAAACCTGTTTACAAACAAACACGCAAACCAATGAACGAAACTGACTCAAACAGTACCCCTTTCCCCTTCAGGGGCGGTTTGTGTGTGTATTGTGCATTCACTAGTGCTTTGCACTCCTGGTTGGATGTAATTCTTGTTCCATTCTTGTTTCTATTGCTTAATGTTTGTTGTTAATGATTAACATTTTTTATTTCATTATGATGGTTATAGTAATACAATTTTCCCTTGAGATCAATAAAGTAATATTAGATTAGATTGAACTTTACTGTCATTGCCCATGAACAGATACAGAGCAACAAAATGCAGTTATTGGAATCAGAATTACTTTATTGATCCCAAGGGGAAATTGGAGTGTTACCCACTACTTATAATAACAGTAGTTTTTACTTTAGCTGTATATTATTATTAGCTCTACTACCTTAGTATTCCCGACCCCCACCCCCATTAAATCTAACACTATGATAGGATTTTCTTGTTTGTTGATTGGAAGCTCCAAAGACGAGTTCAAAATACAGTTGATGTAGTTTTTAATAATTTATTCAGGTCACATAAAAAATTCAAATGTCAGCACTGGTCTCTGTGGACCAGACCCCACAGGGATCAGGCCCAAAAAGCCTTGAATTTCAGGCCTGAATTGGTAATATTTCTTTCTATAAATATATCTATATTCTAATGCCTGATACTTAAATAATTTAGAAAATTCCAAAACTTCAAGATTTAAAGTGTTTATTTTAATGTCTACAGAAAATAAACAGATTTCACTGTACAATGAAAATCTTACTTTTCTGTCCACATGTAATGCCTATGGAATAGGATAGGTCTACTGGGGGAACAAGGAACACTATATATACATATATACATACATACATACATACATACATACATACATATATATATATATATATATATATATATATATATATATATATATATATATACATATATATATGCAACATCTGGGTAATTATTTCCAACTGTCAGAGGTAAATAACGTCGTGTTTTTAAAGCAAGTTAAAGTCCTCTTTTGTTCATGATTATACTTTACATGTTTCTCTCTCTCTCTCTCTCTCTCTCTCTCTCTCTCTCTCTCTCTCTCTCTCTCTCTCTCTCTCTCTCTCTCTCTCTCTCTCTCTCTCTCTCTCTCTTTATTATTATTTTTTTTACTGTATCTGTATTCTCACCGTGGACACAGATTACACTTGACATTATGATGCCATCTGTCGAGTTATTGGAGAGTTCGTGGTCTGCGCATGCGTCCTGGCTCAATAACACCATCAGGAGAAGAGGATGGCGGAGGATGGAAAGGAAGAGTCGGTGGCAACAGACGACGACTCAGACAAAACAGCAGAGGACGGAGCCAACAGTCTGAACAGTGCGGTAAACAGAAGCCTGGCCTTGTTGTCTTCATGGTAGACCGGGTCTCACCGGGTCACATTTAACATGAGTTATTGTTGAACTGAAGTATACTCAGGATATAGCTAGTTAGCTTTGTGTATGTGGCTAAGTGTATGGAAGCTAAGTCCAAGTGAAATAATTTTTTCAAAAATATGATTTTACAGTTCATTCATAGTTTGTTTTTTAACCTTAGAGTTACTGTTTGTCATAACATATCAGGCACCTACAATGTCATTATTATGGTTGTTACCTGTAACTTACTATCCAGTCTGTTTAGTGCACAAATAGAACTATATAGAGTCATTATTTTAACACAGATATTAAAGTATAAGGATGAATTGTATTATTAGTTAGTAATGAAGGTTTTACATTTGTTTAGTTTGTTTTAGTTCAGGAATGTTAGTGATAAGTTATTTGTTACCCTGTTTTAGTAAGTAGTTAATCAATTTGTTAAGATAGAGAACATCTATCTGCATATAAGTTAATTATCTTCTCTTCTTATTTTAGATGCAAGTCTAAACACAAATACATTCACACACAGTATTGTGAGATATAGGTGATGAGAAGTAAACTTATTGGTGGCGTAAGTTTACTTAGAGTTGACGCCCCACCATCTGTTTGATCTAGTTCAATAAAGCTAAGGTAAAGACAGACCCATTTGTAAGGGTGAGCTACACATAGGGAATACATGTGGAATTCATGTGATGTACTCTTTCTGTAATGAAGGCAGAATCCAGTAAAATGTGAGAAACTCCAAACTATTACTGAGTAAAAAACAGTGAATTTTAGTGTTGCGATGTTTAAGTATATTCCTAATGAAAGCTTGCTATGTGCATTAAGATGGTGGAAGAGGGCTGTACACTACTGCGCAGAATGGAAATCTGTGTGGCTGAGGCCGAGAAAAGGAGCGGCAAAAATGCAGTGAATATGCAGGAGACGTTCACTGTGTACCTCATTGAAACACGGTGAGAATAATAACACTTCCCTGTCATGGGTTACATGACAGGAAAGGCTCAGACGTGATGAGTATTTCTGTACACTTCCCTTTTATTTTTTTTGTTGTAATGTCATAACGTTTGTCTTTGGTCACTGTGAGAAATTAATTACAGCTGTCATTTTGCTTGATCTGTGAAGGCCAATGGATGCACTTAATGAGGGACGTAATCCAGCTCCTGATTCTCTGTGGAGGAGATACAGTGAATTTGAGCTGCTGCGAAACTACCTGATAGTCAGCTACCCGTACATTGTGGCGCCTCCACTGCCCGAGAAGAGGGTGAGGTGATGTGAATGTGCTTTATAAACCTGTTTAGTGATGACCGGTGATAAATATGTTTCTAAAAATGTTTAGAAATTACTAAGAATATGTTTGACGTGTCTGAACTAAAGTCACAAGTTGAAAGAATATCTGTATTTAATTCTGTGGATTGAAAAAGTAATTGATTAATCTAATTCACCCTAAGTAATCTGTGAATGTTTTTTCCCCATATAACGTGATGAATTATTTGATAAGCAGTCGTCGCAGATATTGAGAATGACAGATGTTTTATTGATCCTTTATTAAAAGCATCATATGAATTATACAGTGAGATGGAGACACATGAACAGAGAAAAGAGCAGTGTGTGCCTGTGTGTGTGTGTGTGTGTGTGTGTGTGTGTGTGTGTGTGTGTGTGTAACATTTCACAGCCTTGAATGTTGTGCAGCTTTGTAGATAAGACTAATTTGATAAAGAGGGGAATTCCACACAAGTTGTAGGCTCTGGGAGCATTTCGAAACCCCACACCGAGGCACAGAGAGGGTTTAGGAGGTTTCGACAAGGGCTCCTAATATCTCATGACTCAAGTTGTAAAAATGCCCTCGGTTGGCCAGCAAAAGTATAATAATTGGGAAAATAACCTTGGAACACAGGTGGTCTAATTATACTCTGTAAGAAGAACATTCATGCTGACAGGACAGAGTCTGGACACAGATTGTTCAAGGCTCTTGGTGGCCTGACTTGACGCATCTTGATAATTCTTAATGGACCTCAGTGTACCTACTTGACACATCTTGATAATTCAGGGTGAATTCCAATATACCTGCTTGATACAGTCTGGTAGATCTCAACATGGCCTTTTGAGGCACCTTGGTTGGTCTCAAGATGCTTATACGGTATTTGTGATAGAAGTCAGGTCGGGTATCTTGATCCACTTAAACCACAGAAGGCAGGGGCCATAAAAGAGTATAAAGGGAGCCAGTTTTTTGTTGTTCGGGAGTAATACCCAGGATTTTAACTCTGTGTGTTATGTTAACTTGTCAATTAAACACATGTACTGCTTCGAAAAGGCTGCTTGTGTGTGTTCCTGTGTCTGAGATGACTGCAGTTACTCGTACAATAGATGTATAAAACTGTGAGTTTTTATTTATTTTAAAGATGAATAGGGTGCAGATCTTTTTTTCCACTTTTTGATCTTCATCACAGGGTTATGCATACATGTCTCAAATTGTATCTTTGTAGTGTTACAGTCTGTTGATTGTTCATACTATACATACAGGCTGAGTTTGTGTGGCACAAGTTATCTGCAGACAACATGGACCCAGACTTTGTGGAGCGTCGAAGAGTTGGTCTTGAGAACTTTCTGCTTCGTGTGGCATCGCACCCAGTCCTCTCCAATGACAAGATCCTTTACCACTTCCTTACTGAGGTACTTGGTAACTCAGCAGTCTAAAGAAAGCCCTTTACAGATTAATGGCTAATTTTATGAATTATTTCTCTGTGTTTCATGACAGGAACATGGCTGGAAGGAAGTGGTGTATGAAACAGGATTTCAGGCAAAGGTTCTGCATATTTATTGTACTTTTTTTTATATTTACATGTTTTTTTTTATTATTTTTAGCATTTACAAAAATGTCTCTCTCCTGGTACCTCTGTTGTAGGCAGATTCCAGGTTGAAGGCTCTCAGTGCCACCTTCAGAGTGAGAAATCCAGATAAGTAAGTCAACAAATTCTCATTATTTCAGCATTGCAAGTGAAGCAGGTAAAATGACATTTTATATCCATTTTTGTGCTTTCACTTTTATGCTTTTATTATTGAAATGTCTTCTTTATGCCCTGGGAAAATCTAACTTTTACACAATTAATGTCAGATTTCTGTTCTTCCTGCTTCAATTTATCAGTGTCAGGAAATGTTGTGGAGTAGGTCAACCACCTGAAGACTATTGGCCTGTCTTTACCTGTGATAAATCATGGGAAAACCGTATGGTGATCTAAAACTGTATATATTGTTTATCTTTTCAGAGTCCCCATGACAGTGATAAAAGGTTGATCTGGCTGTACTCTATGTTTGTGCAGGAAGTTTGACACATGCATATAATTGTATTGTAACTCTTGTCTTTCTTGGGGAATTAAGTTTATTACAGAAATGTCACAAAACAGATAAACCCCTCAACACCTGAATTTAAATACAAGTATATAAAAATAATTACAAAATTAAGTGGAGGTAATTAATTTGACTATACCACATACAATAGATATATTTTTAATCTCGCCCAACATTGGTTGGATGAGATTATTGTAATCACTTTGTGTCTGTCTGTGTGTAGTGTGTGTGTGTGTGTGTGTGTGTCCGCAGAGACATCTCATGCTATAACTCAATGAATACTGGAGATATCACCATGAAATTACATGAGCATATACATATAGCTAATGCGCATCATATGAAATGGTCCATTTGAGTAAAGGTCAAAGGTCAAAATCACATCAGTTATAACTCAAGTTTATTATATATAATTAATAACTTGGTGTTATCACCAGCGACCAACAGTTTTTGAGATCTCTGGAGGCCAAAGGTGACAAAATTAACTCCTTGTGTGTGTGTCAAGCATAGACATATTATGCTATAATCAATACTGGATATATTATCATAATATTACACGCACTAACGCATATATACATATAACAAAATTATCAATACTGCCAAAGGTTAAGATCACACTATTGGCTCTAATTCAAGAACGGGTTGTCATAGAAACTTGAGATTAGCACAAAATAGGAACAAGATTGCGCATTCTCTGAATACTTGTTGGGTATGTTGCATATTTGCAACAGTAGGCCTTAAGCGGTTAAATTTTAATTTTAACTATAGTTACAAAATGAAATCATGGCTGTTTTTGGATACAGGGAAGCTATTATCTTTCCGTGTTTTGTGTAAATATTTTGCTGTTCTTGTGAAGGACACCTGTGGCTCAGTTGGTTGAGTAGGTTCTCCAATGACAAAATGGTTGGCAGTTTGAAACCTGGCTCTGACTATTCACATGATGAAGTGCCTTTGGGCAAGAGACTAAATCCTAAATTGGTCCCAGTAGAGGGAACAGCACCTTGGTGTATTAGTGTGTGTGTGTATGAGAATGTGAGGCTTTGGACACTGTGAAAGTGTATAGAATATGCTTTATAAGTACAATCTATTTAGCTTTTGTGCTTTTTCTCCTTTCGTTCAGACGTTTCATGGAGATGAAACACTACAGTGATGAGCTGCAGTCTCACACCTCTCAGCTGCTGAGAGCAAGAGCAGTGAGTCTCTCTATGTTCTCCAAAATGTCCAAATATAAGAGACTTTTCCACACTTGAGGCTTTAAATCATATGAAGAACAGTCAAAAATGTTGTGTTTCACATCTAGAGAGTTGCAGATCGACTGTATGGCGTTTACAAGGTCCATGGGAACTACGGCAGAGTCTTCAGGTGTGAACAAAGTTTATTATAAGCCATCAGTTCAGTAAAACTGCAGACAATATATTTCTTTCTGATGCTGGAACATGTTTACTCTAGACTCCCTTACATAACACACTCTACATGTATGTCTCCATCTACATATCCACTGTAGTGAGTGGAGCGCCATCGAGAAAGAGATGGGGGATGGGCTGCAGAGTGCTGGTCATCATATGGATGCGTGAGTATTTGAGGCCACATGATTTATACATTTGTTTCACAGACACAATGTTCTTGTGTGTGTATTCTAAAGTTCATTACGGATTGTTAGCTAGTTTTTTCTCCATAATGACGGATTTATTACTTACAACACTTGCAGATATGCTGCTTCTATAGATGACATTTTGGAAGAAGAGGAACATTATGCAGACCAGTTAAAGGAATATCTGTTCTACGCTGAAGCTCTGAGGTAAGACACAGGGTTTTTTGTTTGCTGGTACAAACATAATGAGCACATGTGAACCAAAGCTGCTTTAACAAAATAACTTGTAATACTTGTTCAAACATTTGATATCCAGGTTAGAAAAGGGGTAACTATGAATGTAGTCTACAACTGTCTCTGTGAGTGTTTCTTGAAATAAACTGGACACAATGTGTCAAAAACTAGCTGCATAGGATTTTATACATGAAAGTAGACTATTTTATGATCCCAGCAAGCATTTTTAAAGTATAAATTCATAAGAAAAGAATGTTTCATATAAGTATGTAGAGACTATATATCTTTGCTAATGAATTAGAAGTCTAATTGTATATCAGTGGAATTTATGTAGGTCATAGGTAAGATATTCTGATAATACAGGAGCTCCCTCTGTCATGTACCTTTCTGTATTACCCAAATACACATTCCAGTTGTAGGTGACTGACACCCAGTGTCCAAAAAATACACAACACTATGATGAGCCAAAGGCAAACAAGTAGAGTTGCTGAAGGAAAAAGAGACAGCAAACTGGAATACACATCTGGGATCTCTCCCTGTGTTTTTGTACAGGATTAATTACAAAATCATTGTACATAAAAGGAACTAAGTCATCTGGTTCATATGATACAAATACTTTGCCCAAACATGGTTGATACTGCAGCCCCAAACTCCTCCTATCATTTTCCCTTCTTTCCATCTTTTGTCTCCATTAAAACCCAATTATAAGTTTTAATAGAGTCTGGTCCTTTTTACAGACTTTTAAAAAATATAATTTTAAGGGTGTCACCCCGCCCCCTACGTTCTGTAACTCCTTTCCCTCGCTTCCCAAGATTTATAATTCTTTGGTGGCTTTTTCAACCCTCGGTGAGAGGGTCATTCAGGGGCAGAGCATTTGGTTCACTGTAGGGGGGAGTGACGACCTGTGGTGGGCCCTTTATATTGGTCTAGTATAGGTAATATTGGTGTTCGTTCCAACACTATAGTTTTAATTAGTCCTGCTCATGTTAATCTTCCTCGGGGCATAGACATTTTGTTTTGTTTTATGTCTTGTGTTTTTATGTTTTAAGTTTGTTTCTGTATAAAACTATAGACCCCTTCACAGTCAACGTCATTCAAATGTCAGAGGAAGTTGCAGACCAGACCAGACTCAAAAAACTGCATGGAAACGCTGTTGTTTAAATAGATGACATACCTAAAGCAGAGCTAGAACTGCCTAGTTTTGTGTTGTCAGCTGTCAGAAACATTACAAGGACAGGGTTAAACTGTATAGGATTCCATCTGGATTTCACCCATTCAAAAATTTTTTTAAAAAAACAATGACATCTATGGTTACAAGCGATCCAGCATGTGGACTGGGATGAGAACACGATTAGGAATGGCTGTTTCCTTCTCATTCTAACCACAATCTCGACCTTGAATAAAATTTCTGCAGCATGACCCAAGCCTACAATGAAGTAGTAAATAAAAAGAAAGATATGGGGGATATCCAAGTAGGTGGTTAAGTAATTAACCTGGGTAAGTTAACCCAGAGGAAGTGATAAACCTCCTAATAGAGTAGCCTGCTAGCTTTCTCTAGTTAAGAGAATGAGGACTCCAGGCTCTTCTGTTATCAGGTTTACCACCACCTCTAGGTTAACTTATCCAGTCTTACCACTAAACCACATACTTGGAATACACCATGAGGATACGCAGCTGCTGCGGTGGCATTTAACCCGCCTACAATGTAAGGGTGCTGTAGGCAGTGGAAACACAAGCTCAAGTGAGACAAACTATACTGAGACGCCACTGAGTCAGTGGGATTCCTTTCATGCTGCTGTCCTTCCAACTTTGCGACATCAGGGAAACTCCAAGGCCAATTAAAAGATGTCCCATTTTCAGAAATCCAATCCAAACATCCTCCTCCAATAGAACAGACATCATGCATCTACCCTCGCGATGATAGCCAGCTGTGACAGTTCCATCAGGACTGGCAAATTTAGCCAATTGGTGGTCAATTCCATGAGGATTTTGAGCTCAGTACACAGGAGTTCCAAGAAAAAAGTCCAAACTAAAATGAGACACAGCAGAAGCAAAGGAGAGAGAATAGATAAAGTAGGGACAGCACAAAAACACATCTTCTCTCCTGGAAGGACAGGAAGGGAGTCTGTGGTTCTTATCATGTGCACTCATAGTTGTCAAAGGCTTGAAAAGTAGATCATGATAACTGAAACATTGCTATAACAGGGCAGTGTGCAGGAAACATGAGCTGACTCAGTTTGAGCTGGAGATGGCCTCTCAGGATCTCATCTCCAAGAAGCAGCAGCGTGAGGAGCTTGCCACAGGGGTATGTTCTCCTCATCCTCTGAATTAAACAGCATTGGCTCCTTCAGTCTTTATGAAACATGTCATCTCTAGATGTCGTCTTTATGTCAAACCGTGCAGCTCACTCTGTTAATGCTTTCAGATTGTGCGGACATTCTCCTTCAAAGGCATGACCAACAAGCTTTTTGGACAGGAGGCTCCTGAACAGAGGGAGGCCAGGCTGAAGCTGCTGGAGGAGCTGATCGCAGAGGGTGAAGACACTGTAAAGGAGAAAACAGTAGAGTGCGAGTGAGTCCTGGACACTGGTTTTCTAATCACTTAATGCAAAATGGATGTTCTCCTATCTTTTGTTGTGTTTCATTGCAGAGAGCATGTTGAAAAAGCATGGGTGGACATGCAGCGCTTTAAGGAGCAGAAAGACAAAGATCTACGGGAAGCTCTCATTAACTATGCTGTCATGCAGATCAGCATGTGCAAGAAGGTACTGCTGAGCTCATCAGATGAGTGTGAATAAAACATCACATGGCAACTAAAGTCCTTTCCATACTGTTTTTGTCTGCAGGGAATACAGGTGTGGGGCAATGCCAAAGAATGTTTCTTGAAGATGTGAAGTTAAAGCCATAAAGGATTTCCATTCAATGTTGTACTGGAAGGCAATGCCAAACAAATGTGTACAAAGATGATGTAATTTCAGCTACTTACATACAACATATTTATACAGATGATCTGAAATACTGCTGTGAATTTACTAGGACATTTTGTGAAAAAGTGTTTGTGACAGACTGTAAAGCACAAATGTTTTGTTCTCGATGTAAAGGTCCAGATTTCAAATTTTATATAGAAAGCTTTACGGCTGGAGATGTGATGGGAAACAGAGTGCCATACTATATTATGGGATGTGTCCAGAATATTTCAGGGAGACTGTTGACAGATCATAAGGATCTACATCAGGGGTGTCTAATATTCGACAAGTGGTCCAACATGGCCAGGAAAGAATTTGGGAAGTACAAAAATTATACTGAAGATATTGATTGTCAAGGTCTGTCAAACTCATCTTATTTCCAAACATCAACATTTTAATGATATTCTGCTTCTTTCAAAATGTTTTATGTCTTTGGAGATTTACTTTGATCTGTAATAGACATGTATAAATGATAAGGTGAGGCATAATATTGTTAAAATTAGATTTATTTTTCTTAAGAAATTTCAGATTTTTTAAAAATTATTTTTAAAAAATTGGAGATTTCAGTATATATACGTTGTTGTGCAATTATTTTACTGGTCCAGCTCAATGGAGGTCAAATTTGGCTAGATTTATTTATTTTATTTAGATTATCTTTTTTTAATGAGATAAGTTAGTTGACAACTGAGAACTCTCACATTCACACCTCTGGGCAATTCAGATGAACCAGTTAACCTAAAAGTGCATGCGATATGGCCCCTCATCTAAAATGAGTTTGACAACCCGGGTCTATGTGAGAAGGATCATGTAACCAGTGAGCATTAGTGGGTGTATCAGCACACTGCAGACAGTTTGTCTTTTTGCAGTGGTGAGCTTAAGCTATGCTTCTTTGTTATTTATCTTATCGCGAACCTGAACAGAGGTAGTGAATTGTTTTACTTGGTTTACTAAAAAGTTGGCAATAGTGGAACTTTAATAAAACAAATAATTTGTTATTAATAACCAAAGGCTGCGTTTGCATGAATCTTTAAATCTATTTTTTTTCTTCCATTGTTAATGTTAATTTGTCTGGAAATGTGTCTTAATTTTTATTTTGGAAGTAATATATTATTTAAAAATTAAAAAGTGAAGGCACTGCTTTGCTGTAGAGTTTTACTATTTTTGTGTTCTGACACTCTGACAGTAAGAGTAACAGTAAAATTTGAAAAAATTACCTTGCCTCTCTTTCATGCTCACTTATGTAAGATAAGGTAAGTTTCATAACAGCCAAGAGTGTCAAAGATTCTTTTTCAGTTATCCTTAAATATTCTGTCAACTGTTTAAAGACTCAAATTTGGATGCAAGAAGTTGAATTATGTTTTATTCATTCATTTCTGTGTTGAGTGAATTACTGTCATGAAAGCTTTAAATGAATACAAGTGATTTAAAATGAGGTCATGGTGAGGTTTAGATCATAGTAATGGACTAATGAATTGCACATATGATTCATGAAAATGTGTCAAGATGTTATCTGCTCTATGGTTTAAATGATTGAAATACATTTTATTTGGTGTTTTACAGACTTCTTAGCAATAAGTTGTGTGTATTTATGTAGCATTTATAACTATGTTATAAGTGTAAATAAATTACATAATACATGACGTAAGATGTGTGTTGACTCACTACTCACTAATGTTTAATTTTAATGGTCTCCATTGGTTTATTTTTATTTGTTTTGAATAAACATTGTGGAAATGTTCTTATTGTTTTGGAACCACCTTTGTGTATGGGTTTGTTTTACTTTAATCTGTGTTTATTTTAGTGGTTCTTTTTCTAAAATAGACAGGCTGGTGTACCTCCCCACATGGAGCTGCATAGTGTTCTGTCTGCCACCCAAATTAATTTCAGTAGGTGACCAACTGGTGTATACTGCATATTTTTGTGTTCATGTAGTGGCATGTTTTTAAATTATCAGTGTTACATAACCCTCCTGAAAGCCAGTTCAGATGAGTATCTGACAAATCTGTATTTATAGGTTATTTTTTGTCATAATTTTTGGTTATTTTGATAAATTAGAAACTGGTTAGTCTCTGAACTTCTGTGTGTGCTGCTTAATGTGTTTCCCTTTTTTCCATGAATTATCATCATTCTCAGTCATAGACCAAAGAAGGCAGTGCTGCCAATATACATTATATAGGCTAAATTCCATCTGAAATTAACCTTTATTTTGAGATAAAATTAGGTCACAAACCAAAAACGTTTGGCAATCTTTGTACTAAATAAAGTCGAGGTTATGTACATTAAATACACATTTTTATTTAAAATAAACATGTGAGCTTTACAGTGTCGTGGTTATTTGCTGTCAAAGCCTATTTTTTTTCCCATAATACACTGCTGCAGTGTTGTCATCCCTTCACTTCCGGGTTTCACTCCGCATCCACGTGAAACACAGCGAGCTGCATATAAATGTCGACAAACCAAATAATAATGAATGGGGATGAGAATGAGGAGTTCCGAGACTTCGTGGCCCTTCACGCAGGGGCTCTGCAGGCCTCCGGGATCCCGTCCATGTACTGGAAGAACCTGCACCACAAAATCACCAACGAGGTCTGTTTTATGTAAGAAAATGAATATGAAGTGTCGTCTACTGTATTTTGTCCGTGATTAGTTTGTCTGCTCACTGCTATTTTTTAATCCTCCTCTTATGTTAGGGTCGCCACCGACCCGTTTTGGATTTTAAATGCATACAAAAACTACATACATGTTTATTGCATCAAGGTTTCTTGACTTTGTCAGGAATGTCTATTTCAACAAAATAAAGCAAGAAAAATAGTTTTCACTAAATTCTAAAATGCTCTAATTGAAATTGTTACATTTGTATTGTTAGGGTCGGTTTCGACCCGGCTATAAAAACAAGATTATAAAATAATAACTACAGCCAAAACTGAAATCATAAGTAGACTGTTAGTCAGCACAATGACAGACAGCTCCTCTCCCACTCATGTGAGCTTTAAGGGATTCTCATTTTGCTGTGTTTTCCACTATACATGCACAAAAACAAAACAAAGACATGTCCAGACATGTTGGGTCAATTCAGTATAGAGTTGGTAATTTGCAGAGTGCACATCTCCAATTTGTATCAGGCAAAAAATGAAAAGAAGATTCACAGTGAAAGAAGCTCTAGATCATATGTTTGGTGAAAATGAGGGAGAGGACCAAGAGCAGCATAGCAATACAGATGCAGATATGCAAATATCTCTGCAAAGAACACACTATAAGTGTCACTTTTTGCCACAAACGCATTTAAACACATACACATGCAAGTTCTGACACACAGAGACTTTTGCTCTGATTTTGTTTTTTTGTTTTGGAACATGATCTTGGTTCTTCTTGGTTGTTGTTTGTTTGGCTGTTCAAATCTATATTTTCTGTTTAGACTTGTTCTGCTTTTCATTTTATATTTGTATTAAAGTTTTGTTGCTGAAAAAAGGCTTTTTTTTTAAACCTTTTTCTTGAAGTAAATATGTATTGGTCGAAACCGACCCTAACACCATAGGTGTTACTATAGGTAATAATATTAAAATAAAAACAATAAAATAGATAAATAATTTAACAGATGTGTTGTAATAATCAGGCAACAGAAAATTTTTTATTTATTTATATGATTCTCTTAAGGTTAATTTTACCGTTTTTTAAAATTGAAATTGAGGGGTATACTGACAGAAAAAAGGCCCAGAGACCCACACCAAAAATAATAAAACCAATATTTTCATGGATAAGGAAGCCTAACAAGGTAACCAAGAGATGATAAAAAATTGGATGATAGATAATTGTTTTTTAGTGTATTTTACAGCTGATTTAAGACACGGGTCGCCACTGACCCGCTAACATGGGGCGTGTTTCCTGAAAGCTAAAACAAAAGGAGGGTTAATTGGAAGTCAAAAACATAAGCCAATTAGTGAAGAGACAATTTAAGTTGATTAAGTCAATAATTCTCTACTGAGAAGAGGGTTTCAACCCCAAGGGGGGACAGAATAACCCCCAGGTTCTTTTGATTCTTCACCTCGAAGTAACACACAACCAGGAACACAACATGAAGAATAATGAGAATGCAAAAACAATTGTTCGTTCTCAATAATATGTATATTCAGAAAATATTAACAGAGATGATACAAAACCAATCAGTAGTCCATAAGCCACGAAACCTCAGTTGAGACAAAGTGCCAGCAGGAGATGGAAATTTAGGCTGGAAATAAACCAGTGGACAGTACTAGAATAAAAAGCAGAGCCCCCAACTCTGTGACCTCTCCTTTTTATCCTTTCTTTCAGAGACGTGGACCTTAGTCTTGACAACAGACCAAATGTTTTAATTCCTACGGCATTCTGCTGGCAGATCAACCCAGTATCTTCACACGTATTCCGGTTATTGTTCTCACACACAATCATTTAAAAAGATTGGAACATGCAGATATTATAATATGATATATATTTTTTTAGCTGAGACTACACAGATATATCAATTCCTCATCATTTGGTTCGTTGGCCGGGAAACTTAATACAAAGTTGTCTTTACGACATGTGAATGACAGTGAATTATGGAGACTAACAGCAGTTAACAGAACTGTAAACATATGCAAAACATTTTTATTTTATACAAGAATGTAGCTTTTTCTATTCAGTTATTAACTAACACCTGGAAAAACAACCAAAACAAAGTAAACACCAGTGACAGTGATGAACTTGGTTAATATTCTATCTAATAACAGATGCGTCAGAATTTTTAGGGACTGAGTCTGGAAGGTAATTATTATTCCTTATGTATTTGTAGTTAAATGTGTCTGGAATAGCTACTTCAAAGTCCAGTACACATTTGATGAGTGAATCAGTGTCATTCAAAGCACTGAAACATTTTTTTAAAGCAAAAAAACCCCTAACAAACAAATAAAATAAAACAGCATTAACTTTCAGTCAAATCTTATTTATTTTGTGTAAGATATTTTCAAGAATCCAAAAGAGTATCTCACAATGGAGTTTTTTTTTTTTTTTTAAAAAAAGTCTGATACATTAAAGTTGCAAGGGTTGTTATATTTGATACTTCATGATATTTGTTAACACTGAAGAAACTTTTACAGCTACAGTTAAAACTTTATCTTTCTAATATTGTAACCTTTTCTTTAAATGTAACTTAATTCTCATAATATCACATTTTCCCCTGTCAAAATGGTAAATAATATACTTTTTAATATCATACATTTTAAGTTTCTAAATACAGGTGTATATGCATTTTTTTATTCTTGGTGTGGCCCTAGCATTCCTTTATACAACAATAAGAATAAATCAACAAATCTAGACATTACCATGAAGGAGTGAAGAGTTGAATTGAACAATTTTGAGCTCACTTTCAGATGAAAAACAAAACCGTATTAACAAAATATGCAAGAGTCTGGTGGAGGTTGTTCTCAGCAAGTGCCTAATTTTTGTTCCAGATTTATGATGCTGGAGAGGTTTTTGGGATCATGCAGTTGCAACAAGATGAGGATGAGGAGGATGAAGAGAATGAGAAGAAGAAGGACAACCCTGGAGCAGAGATGAGATGTAAAGTGGTGGTCACCAGGGAGAGTGGACTGCAGGCATCAGAGCCCACTAGGTGAGGGCACCAAAGGCATGAAAAATGTATTTATATTCCAGAGTTTATTCAACCTAAGACTATAGTTTGAGTGACTAACGATGAATGACTTTGCCCTTCAGGATCTAAATTGAGGTTTAGATGTAAAACCTGTAGAAGACTATGCACTGAGCCCGTATACCCTCTGTAATGAATACATGACTGACAGACAGACAGACATCACAGATCCTATTCCATACCTATCGTATAGCAACGATAAATGGGCATCAATGTGAGTTCTAACTAAACAATGATAACCCCCTGGTGAGATATATCTAGAAATTACACACCCCAACGTCTATATTATCCATACAGCAATCATCTTAAATGAGAATTTTATTCCTTCTTTTTTCCTTTCCTTAAACATCACTGAAGTTACCATTCTTCATTCTGCACTTCATGCGGTTTCTTCTATATTCTGAATGAAGCATTAATTAAGGATGAAGCGACCTCTGATTCCAACTCAACCGACCATATCAAACACACATGTACCACCTACAGTGTTTTCCTGGTGGATCACGCATGGACGTACCGAGTGGATCACGCCCGACGACAGCTGGAGCAGATTCCTGGCCTGCTACCCAGAATGGCTGCTCTCATGGGTGTGGACTTCCATGGTGAGGCCCCGGATCCAGACACAGTGGAGCTGGTGTTGGAGTACATGTGGAAGTATAATCAGACATACCATATTGCACAAGGGGTACGGAAGAAACTGCGATTCACACACCCACACCCTCTGACATGCAACCATTACTCTGTCTTCTTTAAGACAAGGAATGCTTTTTTTTCCCCTCTTTTTTTTTGAGTAATGTTTGTACAGTACATACATTTCATGTTTGGTCCAACAGCTTGGATTAACCTTTTCGGGATAATTGATGTTAACATTATTTGTATTATTACTTTAAAATCATTGTTATACCTGACTCACCTCTTTATACAGTATCCAAATATTTACATCAGTAGGGGACTTATCCAGCTACTTAAACTGTAAACTTGAAGCACCCACCTTACTTCTCACTCAGTCTGGCGTAGATGGCTGATTCAGTCCTTTAATGTCTCATTCATGCTCTAAAATCAAAGACGGATACAGATATGGACAGAGTATTCTGTCACCTTCGTACATTACATGCGTTATTCTGTCTGTTTTTTTTTTTTTCTGGGAGTTTGCAGATGTTTACCTTGGTGGACGATCAGAGCAGTCCCACCAGGAACAGTGGAGGCAATGTTAGATTTCAACTAAATAATTTCCATAAATAGTAGCTTTTAAAGAGCAACTGTCTGAGTTAATGTAAAAACTCAGCATCAGGATAAACCTTTTGTCCCCCATGGGAAATTTGTTTTTGGGTAACAGTGCCACACATTGCTGTATTCTCATTCAAGAACATACAATCTCCTCTGACATCACCATATGTGTCATTACCAAACCTCCAAAGGGGAGAGGGTTATTATTTTTGAGTTGGTTTGTTTGTTTCTGTCTGTCTTTGTTTGTTTATGCAAATACTACTGAACTAATTTCTATGAAATTTTCAGAAAAGGTGTGAGGACTAGATCCCATTCAATTTTGTTGAGTGTAGGTCAAAGGTCACAGGTGGTTCAGAATGTGTGAGGAGTAGTTCGATGGCAAGCCAACTCTTATCACATTTCGCCACACCCTGACGCGTGTACCAGTAGAACGCCGTAAAAAAAACACTGTTCAAACTATTAAAACGCTGTAAAGTATAGTGTCCAAATCATTAGAAGTCTGTAAAATATGGCATCAAAATATACAACACTGTATAATACAGCATAATGTCCCATAAAACAGTTTTTTACTCTGTTATCTTATGTTTTGAGAACAAAATCGATGTCCTATGGCTCTTTTAAATGCCATATTTTGCGCCACTCTGTGTCACTTTAGATGATGTAAAAAGTGTCATTTTCTGGTATTCTCTTCATCACCACCCCCTGGTTTTCACAGCAACTTCATTTGAAGTGTCATCAGCCAATAGGTGAAGAGCAAAGGCAGACCACATTCATTCAACACCCATCTCCTTTGTTATTGATTACATCCATCTCGTACCTGCTTTTTACACATTTTTTAAAATATGAACAAATACATTTATGAATACAAAAATGATATACATATTCATTTATTATATTTCATTGTTTTTATTTTTCCTTTTTTTTAAATGATGGTCGATTGCATTTTAAGATGTGACGTGTACACTTGACATCATGCAGATAATCTTGAACTAAACTAAACTATGATTTTTGTTTTTTGTATGTTTACATGTGGCCTGTACCTGTGATCCTGATCCGTTATGTGCAGTCAGCAGAGGAAAAGGTCCCTGTCTGGTACATCATGGATGAGTTTGGCTCCCAGGTGCAGCACTCAGATCTGCCCAGCTGCGCCATGGCTCCCCTCTTCTACGTGCAGGGCCAGTTGGCGTACTCTGTCCTGTGGCCTCTGCGGGATTTGCAGGAAGGAGGTAAGAGTGTCCACCGACAGCACAGAGATAATGATCAGGAACAAGTATAGCTGAGTGATGATGAATGCAGTGAACATATACCATCACGTATTATCCATTTTCCAGATGAAGTGACACGTGATTATGCATATGGGGAGACAGACCCTTTGGTGAGGAAATGTCGCCTGGTACCATGGATACCCACACAACTGGAAGAAGGGGTCCGTAGTGTCACATCCGAGCCTCCTGACCTGTACTATGAGGTGAGAATCACAAGTTACATTAGCTTTTTGAGCCCAAACATCGGCAGTTTGTTAAAACATGATTTAACAGTAAAGTTAAATTGTGGAAAAAAAGAAATAGAGCGAGAGAGAAGGGAAGACACTTTCCATGCTTGCATATCTGTGTAACATGGATTTATTTGACTGCTTCAACACCTTTCTGTTTGTCCTTCATGAGTGTTCACCTTAAAGGATAAAAAGCGCTGTTAAAAAAAACAAACATACATGCAGACACACTGTGTAATGATGGGCTGATATTTACAGGGGTTTTTCTCCCTTGTATTATCTTGTTGTGTTGGCCGATATGTTTGGGTTTTTTTTTCCTGCCGTGATTTACAGACAGATGAAGTTCACAGCATTCCTGTGTTCTTGGAGTTACTGCTGTCTACACTGAAAAAAAAGTAGCATTGTTGGTGTAGCATTGAAAATTAATTAATTAATTGATTGATTAATAGATATTTTATTGATCCTGACGAGGATCAATTTCTCGTCGTGGATTCTCACTAAGTTGTTTTGCCTATGCTCTCAATTAAACTGATATAAAGTAATACTAAGTTGAAATGGTGCTCTGGTGGCACAAAATAGCCGATGAGACAGTCTTCAGGTCTGACAAGTGTTTATTCATGGAACACAATTAAACACAAGGGGAGGACATCTCGAGACGCTCTGACTAGGATTGCGATTCACCCCAGCTTTATACTATCTGGGCTTGGGAATTTCCATGCCCCAGGCCCATCCCTTTTTATGTCCCTTACAAGTTGTATTTTCCTCCGGTATGTTAGTTAAATTAGTCCTAATGGTGGCTTGGAGTTAAATGATGTCTTTTTTTTATATAAGGAGGAACTTGTTCCTCAGGCAGTTGGAATTGCCCACATGATGTCATTATAGGCGGAACACTGTCCTTTGCAGCTACGAATCCGGAGGCTGCTTGACCTGTCAGCTGACCCCAGGCCCTTACACAGTCGTGAATTACCCCTCTGTTCATGGCCACACAGTCTATTATTCATTTGTTTATTTTCACAGGATCCTGGGCTTACCAGAGGCTGTATGGACTCTTGACCCTTCATAATTGCACCTTTTTATCATTTATCACCAAGCCATCTTCTACATTACTGTCAACTATCCACTACAATCCCTTATTAAAAGCATCGTATGATTATACTATAAGAGGAAGAAGACACACATGAGAAGAGCAGGCTGTGTGTGTGTGGGGTATGTATGTGTGGGGGTGGTGCAACAGTCAACTGTTTTAATCTGTACAAGGACAGATTTGATAAGAGGGGAATTTGCAGCTGTGAGGCTAAGAAGAAGAAGAAGAAAGAATCTCAGATGAATACAGATAGAATGTAAGATGACCTTGGAGTCATTCTGGGAAGCTTGAGGATTTACCCTTTGTTATTGAATTCTAAAACTGAGGGTTTATTCATGAGCTAAAAGGCCATCCTGTTCCTTGTGGTATCATTAGAGATAACATAGCAGTCAATATGCAGAACTGAGAGTAAACATTCATGTTCTAAAGGACAGAGGTGTCTTATAAAGTTGCAGAAGGCTTATGGTCAGTATTAAAATCAGCATTAGCATCCTCCTGCATGGATGACAGGATCCACAGTGAGTCGCTTGTGTACTGTACTGACCTGTGACCCTGGACCTCCTCCCTCGCCTGTCTGGTGGTTTAAACAAAAATCTGACTTATTTTTAATTTGCACAGCTAATTATTCAAGGAAAAGCAGAACATATTGTTATGCGGGATTTATGTTTGTTTCAGTAAGTAATAATTGCACTGCTGTTATGTACAATGTTGTGTAGTTGTTGGAGGGGGTGACGTGGATGGTTCCAGTCGTAAACCCTCACTGTTGTTTAGTATATAACTACTTAATTAAACTGTTAACTATACAACTTCTGGGTCTTGGTGACACTAAAAACTCGTACTTGGAGACAAAAAGAGTTGATGGAGCCAATCTTCAGATCCAACAAGTGTTTATTCATAAAGCATGTTTAAACACATGGAGAGAAACCCCAGGGATGCTCTGAAGATGTTTTGGATCATCTCCATCTTTTATTCTCTTGAGGATCTGGGATTGCCACTCCCCAGACCCCTCCTATTTTTAGATGCTTACTTGGTATTCTTCCACTGGTAAAGTCCTCAAATTATTTCTAATGGTGTCCCAACAGCTGGTCACCTCTTTTTTTTTTTTTTTTTTTTTTTTTTTTTTTTTTTAAAACATGGCAGACTGGGTGACCTCCCCGAACTCTGGGTTCCGCCCATTCAGCCATTAGTGTGTTCTTTTTCTCCCTTAGTCCTTTTATTACACATCTTATACCTCACACAGCCATTCACCTGTCGTCTGTTGACACATCGATCACTTCCACAACATTTTCAGATGTGCTACTGTAGAGGATGAACTTTGAATATACGCTGTAAGAAGCAGCCTGACGGTGGATTAAATAATTGACAGAAATGTAACAGGTGGCTTGGTGATAAAAGATAAAAAGGTGCATTCTGAGGGGTCAAAGTCCATACAGCACATGGTCAGCCCAGGATCCAGTGACCTTAAATAAACAAATGATAAGAGTAATAGACTGTGTGGCGAGAGCAGGGGGTGAAACTCACAGCTGTGACAAATGACAGGAAAGATTGTGTGGGTGTAATTCACAGCTGTGAGAGGCCCTGGTTCCGCCCTACATAAAAAAAGAGGTCAGTGAACTCTGAGCCACCATTAGAAATAATTTGAATAATCTACCGGAGGAAAAACACGTTAGGAAACACCCAAAAGGGGAAGGGCCTGGGGCGTGGAAAACCCCGACCCTGGATAGTATAAAAGCTGGTGTAACTCCAAGCATTTTCAGAGCATTCCGGGGTGTCCTCTCCTTGTGTTTACTTGTGCTTCATGAATAAACACTTGTTGGATCTGAAGACTGTCTCATCAGCTATTTTGTGCCTCTAGAGCATTATTTTAACATAGAATTTACATTATATCAGTTTAATTGAGAGCATAGACAACACAACTCATTGAGAATCCATGACGAGAAATTGATCTTCGTCACTACTTGCACCAGGTGATCTAATAGTTGGCCCATCATTCACTTTGTCCCCAACTTAATCTCTACAGGGGGGTATTTTGTCAAACGGAAGGGTTTTGCCTTGCCCTATTTGTTCAGTTTTCGCAATCTACTAGTTCCCGTCGGAAAAGATTAGTTTAATCTTTTATATCCTGTCTTATTTTATAAAGCAAGCATCGCTGCAGCCTTTCTATCTGATAGCTGACTCAAGGGTCAGTATCAAATATTTTTTGATTCCCTCTCCTGATTACCCCCAGGAAGAGAGAGGTTTAGTTGATTGTCCTAGTACGTAGACGGGTTTTTAACCTTACAGAATAGCTCTTTGCAAAAACAGGACATATATTATATCTTATATGTAATATATGCCTTTTAGATCAATTGGAGATGTCCTACTCATTTCTATAAGGGTTAGTATGTCCTAATTCCCCTTCGGTATTTTAACCCCAAATCTTTTCACCAGTTCCCAATGTTCTGACTCACCTGGTCTTGATAGGAGAACGCTGGGTTCCTTACTGGTTTCTTGGTTTGGGTAAGACAGTCCCTCTGAGCACCTTTGCCAGCCTGTGGATGCTGAAGGATTTACAACCTCCTTGTCTTTTCTTGTATCAAAAGATACAATAGATTTATTTAAAAAATTTAAAACGGAAATAAAACAAAGATTACAACCTCAACCTGGGTCTCTTTGTTGAATAAAAGCCTCAATACCAGTGGACAACTTTTATTGAGAGTTTAACCCTCTCCAGCTGTTTCCCATTATTCTTGTCTGTCCTCCCTAATCTGTCTAAGGTCTAACCTACGTCTGTCTTTCTACTCTGGGTGAAGCTGTTTATATACCCTTCCCGATTATGTCAACCCATGGTACACTTCTCCTTCCAAGTGGATAATCATCTGTACCCTCTGTTTTCTCATCTCCTGTGATTTTGTGCATCAATCGGCAGCATTCGTCTCATTTACATAAATTTTTTTGAGCTGACCTGGAGTTAACCATCGTGGGTCTATTACTCAAACTGACAGCTACACAGAGTTCTCCTCCTTCTCTGTAGCCATCCGGCAGTAGCGAGTGGCATTCTAGATTCTTACTTCATACACTTTTGAGCTGGCCTGGAGTTGACCCTCATAGGTCTGTTACTCAAACTGACAGCTACACAGTGTTTTCCTAGATATGCTCCTTCTCTGTGATCATGCATTCTCCCTGCAGTTTACACAGAGTCTACTTAACAAAACATTCGAATATGTAGCATTGTTCTTGGTTACATATGAATACACAGCATTGTGTTCTTGGTTACATACTTTTTTTTTTATTTAACACACAAGTCCCTTAAGTTTCTTCATTATGGGGCGTAGCCTTGGCTCCCACAATTAAGTTCAGGCCCTCTTGCCTGCAAATCAAAGGGTAAGTTCATCTGCATCAGTGGCGGCGCCATATGTGGTCCGGGAAGGGGCCATGATCCATCCGCTGGGTTGGAGGGGGCCTGGGTGTCATCTCGCGCAGAGCGTCTGACAATTTGTCCTCCAAAGGGGGGCCCGGCAGAAAAAAGATTGATAACCACTGCACTGTGTGCATAAATCAGGGGTCCCCAAACTATTTCCTCTGAGGGCCACATAACTTTTCCCTCCTCAGATGAGGGGCCAGGGTCAGTTTGTAATAGAAAAAGTGCCTAAACGTAAAAATGTATTCTTTTCCAGAAAGCCACAATAAATTAACCCTTTCTGGATTCTTCACAGAACAGAAGTCAGAAAATAAATAATAACACTATTTATGAAATAAATAACCCCCTTTGGGTTCTTCACAGAAAAAAGGTCCATAGAACATAAATTTCTTCATCTTAACAGGTCCAAGTTCATCTTAGTTGTCAGAGCAGAATCTCTGACTTAAATGACTCATATGAGCAGTCTCTCAAAATTATTGTGTTAAAGTAGTTAATAATAGTAAATTGTTAGAAAGCCCACACAGATTTTTTGGTTATATTTGTTCAGGAATAACTCCTTTTCTGGAAGTTTTCAAATGTCCCACGCTGTTGAACGCACCACTGGTGTTATTACGGTTATGAACGCGTTTTATTAACCGCTGTGTTGTAGGTAACTGTGCCAAGTTCGCCATCTCGGCTTCTTTTTCTCTTTTTTATTAATCTATTCCTGGTTTATTACTGTGTGTAGATGCCACAAGGTGAGATAAATAACACAGTACAGTTCGGGTAGATGTTAGCATGGTGTACTGTATAAGTTAATGCTGTTTAGCGCCGGTGTGCTGTTGAAGCTAATACGATAATATGCTAGCTGTCATCTGTGATTTCTGTGAGGTGATTTGTGTGTTCCATGACCCATGTAATACATCTGAGTGACTCATATAGTCGGTCTTAGTTAATTTATTATTGTATGTATATATTGTTATACTAAGTGTTACTGTATTATTACAGACCGCAGTGAATAAAGATTCAATGAGGACATCTGTATCCATGTTCTTTAATTGGAACCACAACCCACACCTTGCCACTCTGAACCAAATCCTGGAGACAACCCCACGCTCTCTGCTTCATTAATAATAAAAATGGTTCATAACTAAGGAACATTTTATTGCAAAAGTCCAACTTTATTATCAAATACAAATACACACATATTAAAAAAATCTAAATGGTCTCTGGTATTGTTCAGGGGGCCGGACCAAATGTGGAAGCGGGCCGTAGTTTGGGGACCACTGACATAAATTAACACAAACACACAATTCTATAGATCAGTCTCATTCACAGTAAAAACAATGCATGCTTGCATGCTCTGAAGATGAGAAATGGTGGAAGAAGATGCTGGTGTAGAGTGGTTGTAAGCAGAGTGTATCATTTCTGTCTCTTCAGACCATTTCACAGGAGAACAAGGAGCATCTTCCTGTGGAAACCCAACCCTGCATGGTCCCTGAGGACAAAATTCTCAAGTAAGTCTTATAAGATGATGTGCAGTCTTCAACTTCAGAATATGAAAGTGATTGTGCAACTTTGTGTTCAGATTGATTGTATTAGACTGTATTAATTTTGTGATGCAACAATCTGTTATGGCCAGTGGCATTTGTATGGAGTTGAACACAGAAATGTTTAAGAAATGCATAAAATGGAACTGTTAAGAAATTACAGCTCATAAATTAATGAGAGACTGTGAATGTATAATTTTTTTTAGAGCTTGATAATCCACGCATTAAGGGGTTTGGACAAATCCCCCAAACACACAAAGGAGACTGGGTTTTTTGGAGATGCAATGAACAGTCTGTCCAGCAACAAATGTCCCTTCATGCATGGTAAAACTTAACCTGACTTACGTCAGGTTAGATAAAAGTCACTTATAAAATTAAAATAGTCCTTGAGCCCTAGAGGCACAAAATTTGGGGCCTGGCAGTTACGATTTCATGATGTTTGAACATGGCTTAATAAAACATTTCAATAATTTTCTGAAAATTGACCATTTTAATTCCTGAAGGACTAGACTACTGATGGACAATTGAATAAAATCTACTTTAGAATGGGCTGTAATTACAAAAATCTCATCCTGTACACTAAGTATCATCCTGTGTATGAAGTGTTACCAGTCATGTGTCTAATGTGGGTGAGAAGTGTCTAGCAGAGCATTGTTTGGATAAAAGTGTCCCTGTCTGGTAGTCTACAGATCTCTCCTCACACCCTGACTGTCCTTGGTTGCTGTGTGAATTCTTATATGTGGACAAGTAAGGGTTTGAAATCAACAATGAGCATTGTTCATTTCACTTGGGTAATGCTTTGCTTAGACTAGACAAACATGTAAAGAGCAGATATATTCACTTATTTCTTTCTTCTTATATTTCATCATGATTAATCAAAATTAATCCAGACCCAAAGGCACTGGGGCTGTTAACGGACCATGACCTGGAGGCACCGGGGCTGTAAAAGTCAGCACTATGTCCACTTTGGTTCTCTCCAGCTTATTTTATTTCATCTGTGTCTTTCTCTTTTTCTCTGCCTCAACTTTTTCAGGTTTCTCCTTTTCCTCTATTGGTAGCATGTGGAAGAGAGGGTTGGAGTCAGCGGTGGCTCATTTGCATTAAAGCCGGTGTTCTAAAAAGGGCTGTTTCTCCAGGTTTAAGAGGCTGCTGCATCTGTTCATTATATTTTGACCAAAACATGTCACAGACAGGTCACTGAGACACCAGGGAAATGTGTTAACTTGTGGAAAATGGGAATGATATCCAGTTGTGTCCACTCTGATCATCTTTCCACCCTGTGTGTTTGTTTCCAGGGTTTACTCTGAAATGTCCCAAGTAACAAACAACCTCACACACCCTCGATTCCAGCTGACAGAGGAGAAGCAGGAGGCTGATATCCTCTGGTGCTATAGTCATATCAAAGATTACAGGTCAGTAAAGCTCTAATGCACAGGTGTCAAACATACCAGCTGTGAGTTTCACTCCAGTACACATATCTCAGGTTCCACATTGGCCAGGTGTGGTATGGACTTTGACCTCTCAAGTTTACACCACTCCAACACATTTGTCTGTCCTCTCAGCATTCTACAACTCTAATACATTTGTCAATCATTTGTCCCTTCCTGCAGCTGTGCTTTACAATGTTACATTTATTAATTCAATCCTCTACACCCTGTTCATTCCATAGGTGGCTATATTGTTTTATTTTGGTGTTAGGTTAATTTTTTTTCTCTGCTGCTGGTAAATAATGAAATGGAGACTTCTGCCAGCCAACAATATTTTATTTCTTTGTCAAGAAACGTCAGTTCTGCACACGAGTGGTGATTATGAGAAAAGACCCTGTTTGATCCACCTTTTAAAGGGTAGGTTCCATTTGCAAGTGGTGCCTCCAGGTTTCCTCAGAGGGCCTGTTGATAATGAGCCCCTGATGTTAATAGACAGTAGAGTCAACTCTGTTACCTTCCAAGATACTTGCATAGAGTAGTGTGTGAGTGTGTGGGGGGGCATTAGGAGAAGCAAAGCATGCGGTGGGGGAGGGGGTTGGATGAGGTCACAAGAGACAAGAGTGGAAGCAGAATTACAGAATTACACTTGCTAAGTGATCTCGTCACCATTCAGAGGAAGTAATTCAAACACTGTTAAGCAGTGTTTTCATTACAATTCCATTACAGTGTTGCATCATTTAATTAATTGGTTCCAATTGGGAATCGGAGTATTTTTTACTCTATTCCATAAAATCCCCTTAAGAAATACTCCCATTTGTTATTATGTTGCTGATCAATATTTTTATCTTACTGAACCTAAGATCTACCTAAGATCATATTGGGAGGCTGTGGCTTCCAGGTTTGAACTTAGGCCCCGTCCATACAGCAATGTTTTCGAGTGAATCAGATACAGTTTATTGTTTTGGCCTCGCGTCCACATGGCAACAACGTTTTGGGTGCCCAGAAATGCTATCTTTTGAGAATTGGTTTCAGAGTGGAAAGATCTGACATCGGTGCAGTTGCATTGCCGCCTGGATGAGTAAAATGGAGTGAAACGCCTGTCATCTACGTCACAACCAGATGACCAGAACAAATGGCAGCTTCACGTGCAACATTCATTTGTAAACAAGACGGCGACCATCATGGCGGACACCAGAGTAGTGGGAGAGCAGAGCTGCAGTCACAGCTAAGTTTACTGGTGCTATTGAAGGAAAATCTACTGATGTTAAACCAACAAGACAAGCAGCAGAGACGTCTACACATGCCTTGTTGTTGTTGTTGTTTATTTCCAGGTTGTGTCTCGCGCCGGTATAAACCAGTATGCACATGCGCTTCACTTCTTCTATTGTTTTGGTGTATCCAGTGGGACTGTCTTACAGCACACCTAGAGGTGTGGCATGTATATTGCATCCGTTTCAGCATGCGTTTCGTTGCCATGTTTTTCGTGATACATTACTGACCCGTTCCCAGTGTGGACACGATATCTTTTCTATCCGGTACAAATCTAAACCTTGTGCTCCTGTGGCGACGGGGCCTAAAATGAGTTTGACGCCCCTGCTCTAACATCACCTTTGTCTTTTAAAATGTTCACTCAAATGTAAATATTCTGTCCAACAGGAAGCTAAGTGAGGAGCGACCTCATGTGATGCTCAACCAGTTTCCATGTGAGAGCCTGGTCACTGTAAAGGACTGTCTTGCTGCCGTGGCTCGGAGAGTCAGAGGCGGCCCCTCACCAGACTGGCTACCGGAAACCTTTAACCTACAGACGGAGCTGCCGGAGTTCATCAAGCAATATCAACTGAGACAAGAGAGGTTGGGATCTTATTCTTTAATATTATCAGACACTACACATAATTAAAAGGGGGGTGAGGGCTGTTGAATCCGTGGTAATTAAGCACTCTGTTTATTAGGGTCCTAGCCCCATTTGGCAGACCAAGGTTTTACCCACAGTAGAAGCATTATGTAGCTGGATATGTTTTTGAGACACTCGTCCATCATCTTACTGCTCCAAACTTTACTCTGCTAACTTCATTTTTAAAACCATCCAGAGAGCCCCACTAGGTTCGGTGATAATAACAGCACCTGTCTCTAGGATTCATGCACTTGGTACGTGACAGATATTAGGGGGGTGTAAATATACAAAAATATTTGTTTTTCTTTTAGTTGCCTAATAATTCTGCATACCAGTATTGGCCACAATAATTGTGCAGTTTGAGATATTTTCTTAAAAAGAAAACATCACCTTTTCTTTATTAGATATTCAAGTTTGAGCTTTATGAACATTTTGAATTGAGTGTAAGCGCTGTTGTTCTTACATAAAAAAAAACATTAAAAAGGGGGGAAGAACAAGAAAGAATAAGGTGTCACAAACCCTCACAACAAAATATCAACAATACAAATAATAACAAGCATAGTGATAACTACAATAGCAACACCAACCAGAACAAGAACTGAACAAACTGGGCAAAAAGACAGGAGAGAAAAAGCCTAAAACAAACCAAATGCATATTTAAAATTTTTAAAAAGTAAATAAATATACACTACCAGTCAAAAGTTCAGACTTGCCTTGTTTTTCTTTACTTTCATGACTATTTACACATTATAGATTCTTACTGAAGCCATAAAAACTATGAATAAACATATATGGTAATAAAATGAGTTTGACAGTGCTTGTTTAGAACATCACACTGAACATCACACTGACTAAAACCAGCCAAGTTCATTCGATTAATTAAAAATGACCCAAAAACAATGCCTAAAATCAAAAGACAAGTGTGACATAGCTGAAATCATGTTTTATATTTTAGATTCTTCTAAATATATATGTTGTTTTGCTTTTTATTATTGCTTTGAGGTAGTCACCTGAAATGTTCTCAAAGTATTGAAGGTGTTCCCAGTGATGTTGAGCATTTCAACAAAAAGATTAATCCAGACAACTCCAAGTGAACAAAGAGGAAGTACATTAAAAAGCCTTTATTAATACATGGCTAGATCAGGATTAAAAAGCAGACATGTTTCGACCATACAGATCTTCCTCAGGGCTTTGTCCAACTAAGTCAGCCATGTATTAATAAAGGCTTTTTAATTTACTTCCTCTTTGTTCACTCAGAGTTGCCTGAATTAATCGTTTTGTTGAAATGGACTGAACCCCTTTATCCCAGACCACCGAATATACTACTTATTTAAGACACTGTGACCTTTTGAGCTACCAGCCATTTTTTTTATTTTGTTTTGACGCTGCACCCTCTGCAGCCCATCTTATGATATTTAAATGAGTCCAAACTTGTAACTGGTAGTGTAGACTGATACCCCTTTTAAGTTCAACACACCTGAACCATGTCATATACACAATCTAAATGGCTAAATTTGCCTTTTTGTTTCTTTTTAATTTGTTATGAATTTCTAAAAGATTTGGTCTTAAAAAAACTGTCATATCAATTTGTCACGGACTGTCCACTGAATTCAGGAGACAAAGTGGGATCAGATTGAAGATTAAGACTTGGACACAGTAAGAGACAGAATATTGTTTTTTAACAGGAAGGGGCTATTTATTCATATGGCAAGAGCTTGGAAAATAAAGCGTGTGCCGAAAAAAATAAAACAGCTTTTTTTGGGTTCAAAATATTCTCATCCTGTGTGACAGTAATCATGACTGATGAAGACATGTAAAGATTCACACAGAACATGTCTGTAGTGTGTAAAGAATAAGTTGAAGTAATTGCCTTCCTCCCTGTTGTTGTCGGTGTGTTTCAGGGGAGAGGACAACCACTGGATCTGTAAGCCTTGGAATTTGGCCCGTGGGCTGGACACACACATCACCAACAGCCTGGACTACATAATCAGACAGAGAGAGAGCACGCCAAAGGTCCATAAACCAGCCAATTGAACTATTTTACACACATCTTTGTTGAAATAGAAGTTTTTTGACCAAATAGTAATAATGTAATAATGAAATAGTAGTGGTCTTTTTTTTTTTACTTTTCATGGAGTATAGCAATCACTAAGACTAAGGTACTACCTTAGGTCTTAGGGGAGAAACCAATCACAATTTAAGCTTGAATCATCCCTCATGGGGTGGGGCAGATGCTTGTGACACATATACATTTGGGGGCGGCTGTGGCCCAGTTGGTAGAGCAGGTCATCCAATGACTGAAGGGTCAGAGGTTTGTGTCCCAGTTCTGGCACATGTCAAAATGTCCTTGGGTAAGACACCGAGCCCTGACTTAGGCTCCCAGTAGGTCTAACAGAACCTTAGAAACTTACTGGTGTGTGAATGTGAGGCTAATGTAAAGCGCTTTAAGAACCATGAAGGTAGAAAAGCGGTATATACGTGCAGTCCATTTGCATTCATCTGAAAGATCAGTTACAACTTGTCAACTTGTCCTTAGCACACAAACATGTCAGAAGCCTTTACCCTCTTATTTATTTTGGTTTAATCACATTATTTTTATGTTTTACATTAGTAGTTTAATATTTTCTTTATCATTAGCACCACTTGTTCCACTTTTTTTTTATACAGGGTTGATCAGAAATCGTTGTCTATGAAAAGAGCTCAGCTGCTGATCATCTTTGCTCATATGTCACAAACATTTTGGCGCAGATACCAGGATAGTTGCTAACCTCTCTAATCTTTGCTGGACCCAGATATGGGAACATAATCTTATGTTTTTGTTTTTTTTTACCCGTCATCAGGACGGTTTACAACTTCTCACTGCCCTGCTGTGTCACTGTGACCTGTAAGCTGTCGGACGGCGCGCCCTTCCCGGCGGCACAGCTTTATCGCGCTGACTTACCTCGCACCAGGAGGATCCGTCTGTTCCTATGGTTTATACCGGGGAATGGCTCGAGCTTCCCCCTAAAGAGGCTTATCATATCCTCCTTTTTATTTAACCAGACAGTTGCCTTAAGATTTTGATAACCCTGTGTCTAAGGTCTATTTGTCTTCAGGGGTGGCTGAGGACGTTTTCTTACCTGTTCACCTTTTGCAGGTGTCGGACGTTGGCCTTTCTTATTTATCTCGTAGACCCAGCAAACCGTATGAGCGCGCAACTAAGCCTTATTGCCCTCGCAGCCAATAGCTACTCATAAGTAAAACTCACCTCTTTCCTGAGGACGCACCAGTGTCCCCAGTGGAGATTCACCTTGGGGGTAGTTGAGCACCTCTACGCAGCCTGCGGTTCACATTGCTGTAAAGGAAGTGACTCACTCAAGGGCCATTGTTTTTAACTTATATTACCAGTGACGGCTGGTTCCTTTTATTCAAGGAGTTAACAGGTAAAAAACAACCAAGTTAATGTGACTATCCCTCCCTTTCGGGCGGTACCTTTCCTCACGAACGAGGTTTTCCTAAGTCAATATGGCTAAATAAGCTAAATCCTGCAAGAGGATCCCAAAATCGGGCTTTCCTAAGCTGAGCTATGACCCAGAGAGTGAGCTCCGAACAGCTCCAACCTCTCTCCTTTTATGCTAAAAAAGCTCCTACGTAGGTACAGGGTGTGGTTACATGTTTCCTGTTAGATAAGCGCACACAGCGATACAGCAGTTCCTCTAAAAACAGGAGTGGTTACATATGTCCTGTTTTAGCAGGCATCAACAACACAGCAATTTTGTAAGGTAGTTGCATATTTCCTATTATTGCAAGCTTTTTAGATATCATACATATATATATATATATATATATATATATATATATATATACACACATTAACATCACCCACCTCCACAAACGGCCAGATGACTGTGTCACCCGCCGCACTGCAAAGCACTCAAACCATACACAATTCCTTGAACTTGGCAAGAATGCTTTTGGAATGTTTTCAATTTATACTTAGCTTTTCACATAAATATATATATATATATATATATATATATATATATATATATATATATATATATATATATATATATATATATATATATATATATATATATATATATATATATACACAACAGTTTCTCTTATTGCAAGGCGGGAAATGGAACAGTCTCTTGTTCGTAAGGCAGGAAACAGAAGCGGTCACATCATAGAACAGCCAAGGCTGTTCAACAAAGCCAAGTTAACCAGTTACCATTGGGCAAATCATATTATTATTTCCAACTGTATCAGAGCATCCAAACATATTTGGCAATGCACAACAGTACATTATAATGTGCTTCTGTGTTTTATAGGTGGTGTGTAAGTACCTTGAAGATCCAGTTCTGTTCAACAGGGAGGAGGTGGGAATGGTCAAGTTTGACATTCGCTACATGCTAATGCTGCGTTCTGTTCAGCCTCTGCGCCTCTATGCGTACAATGTCTTTTGGTTGCGTTTTGCTAACAGGTATGACCTACACACCACTTTAAGAATGAATTGCCATATTTTAAAAAGGCTCACTCGTCTTCTATATTTAATTTCCCTTTTTAAGTGAATGTTTAATTGACAAATATATAATTTAATAATTTCATATTCTGGTTCATTTCACTTTTTATTCCTGTTAAAATGTCAATTACTTCTTTAGGCTTATTCTGTTTATTTATGGATTAGAATAGTCAATTGCAAAATAATTTATTCAACACATGTGTTTCATTTCATATGAGGTATAATTTAGTTAAATTTATTCACAGCAGAACTTCAGGTCTTTAGCCAAAGGTGGGATCTGAAACTTTTGACAATACTTAAACAGCTGAATCACCTGGAAATCTACCTAGAAGTATGTGAAATGGTCAAAGGATATCACAATGCCAAAGTTGGAATGGTGTTCAGCTTAGGAGCTTATATGTTCTTCCCGTGTCTGTGTGGGTTTTCTCCTGGTACTCCAGTTTCCTCCCACCATCCAAACACATGCACTGATAGGTTAATTGGTTAATCTAAATTGCCCATATGTGTTAATGTAAGAGTGATTGTTTGTCTATATATGTTCAGCCCTGAGATGAACTGGCGACTCATACCCTGCCTTCACCCATTGTAGTTGGATTAGGCCCCTAGTGTGACCCCTGTGACCCTAGTGGGGATAAAGTGGGTTCAGATGACGAGACGAGTGTTCAACACAGTTTTTTAGTGCAATTTTTAAAAATGATGTCACCTTTTTCACATTGACCATGATGCAAATTCAGCATCGCACAGCATCATTTGTCAAAGTCGGCACATTTGCCACATTTATTCTCTTGGAAACGGATAAATAAAACACAAAATAACTCCAGGGCAATTAATTAAACGAAATGCCAATTTTATTTGAGAATTTAAGATAGTACAAGAGACTCCACAATAAATTAGTATGGCATACATATTTTTAAAAAAATTATTAATAAATGAATTTAATTAATTTTATTAATGAATTACAATAGAATGACAGCTTCAGTAACATAAATAGACTCCATGGCTAAAGTAAATACCAAACTGAATTCTTACGTTCTCTGAACAACTGACTTCAAAACGTCTTTTGCATTTGCAGAACTCTCTTTTCAGAAATCTGGACCTGAAATTGACGTGGATGCTTCCCGTCATGGTTACTCAGTATCGTTGTGGAGTCAATGTTCTCAATTAAACTAATAATAATATAAATTCTAGGTAAGAACTGTACACTAAATATGTTAAAAACTGATGGAGCCAGTCTTCAGATCCAACAAGTGTTTATTTATGAAACACAATTAAACACAAGGAGAGGAATCCCAGGGATGCTCTGGAGACGCTTGAAACATCTCCAGCTTTTATACTTTCCAGGGTCTGAGGTTTCCACGCCCCTAGGCCCCTCTTATTTTTAGATATCTTTCCACCGGTATTTTCCCAAAATTCTTCCTAATGGTGTCTCAACAGGTGCTGGCCCCTTTTTTAAAAACACGGCAGATCGAGTGGTCCCCAGGACCCTGGGCTACACCCACTCTGTCATCGGTTTTCTTTTATTAGAACATTTGCTACCCCCCTTTCTCCATACCCGAACGTTCACCTGTTCACATGTTGTGGTTGATTGATTATTAAGTCATGCCATATATATATCAAGTCAACTTTTCACGCTTTTGGGCTTCTGTATGTCTAGCAGTTAGCCTTCCCAACTATTCCTCTACAAAATGAGCTGGGGTTTTTTGTTTTGTTATTTGTTTCACAACTGCTCAATCACTGCCCTCACACATCTCAATCACCCACACCCATCATATCATATGATTTGTAGTGATGCATACATGAAGTTAACTGAAATATAAGCTTCTATTTTATAATTTATGATTTCACTGTTGATGTATGTTTCAGTAAGTACTCTGTTTTTCTACGTTTTGTCTTATTTTTTTTTTTAAATCTAGACCCTTTTCCTTGGACCACTTCGATGACTATCAAAAGCATTTCACTGTCATGAACTACGCAGACGGGGTGGATCTCAAACAGGTACTCTTTTTCTCTGGTTTTCTTATTTGTCTCTTCTGCGGTCACAGTGACACATGACCATAGGCGTGTGTGATTATTCTATCAGTGCCTGTCGCTGATAGTATCCGAAATATATGTCATATGTCCATCTTTTTGTCCTGGTTAATGCTTACTGTTTGTCACATGAACCAATATGACTAACAATGACAGAACAGGAAAACACACAAAAACTAACAAGACGTTAATAGTCAAACTATGATGTGTGTATATATATATATATATATATGTTTTTAAGCTCACTGTAGGGCACATGAGTTGAACCTGTAAAATTTGAAATTAAGTTCTCCCCTTTCAGGATAAATAAGGTCCAGAAAATCTTCATCGGATCTGGCCGGGATCTGCTGTTAAATTTTCACCATATACCTGGTACATCATGTACTTAAACCCCTCTTTTCTACGACAGTCATAAGTGAGACCAGAGTCCTTTTTTGTAATGGAAACACAAAAAGACAGAGTCGAGTCGAGCCAATGCACATAGTGGAAACACAGCATTAATATGATATAAACATTATGTGACAAAAAAGACCTATTAGGCAAATGCTCTGCAGGCTAATAAGTGCTGAACATGGTGCCTGTTTAGCACTTATTATTCTCAGATTGAAAACATAGTAAAACATGCTGACGCATATATGACTGAAGATCATTTCAGTGTCTGAAATCCAATCATAAAAACTCAACTTTGATTTGATATCTTTATTTCAGAAATGTATACAGTGAAATCAAAACAAAACCAACAAACAAAAAATATCAGTAATGAGGCATAAAGGTTGACATTAGTGAAATTATTATCAAATCTGCATGTGTGATGTCAAATGATTTCAAAGGATTTTGACTTTACAGCTGTAAAGCCAATTACCGGTGAGGCTATTAAAAATAAATAATCTGTAAAAATTAAAATGGATACACCGTTATTATAATTAACTTTGATCTTTTTGCCTCTAGATACACTATGATGACTTCATCCCAATGTTCGAGAAGCAGTACACACAGTATCCATGGAAGGAGCTTGAGGTAAGGAGTGTAGACTGAAAAAATGATGGGTTATGGTATTATTTTTGTTAAACTTTATTACTTATCGTGTATCTTCTTTATGCATTCTCTAAAGCAGTACATATCAGTGCAACAACATATTCATGTAGAAGTGTTGAAGATTAATTGATTGATTGAACAATATTTTAATAATCCCTTATTGAAAAGCATTGTATGACAATGTGAAAAAAGACACATTGAGAAAAGCAGGCTGTGTGTGTGGGAGGGGTGTGCATGTGTGAAGTGTCTCAGTTCTAAGAAGAGAGTGAAATTCCATAGATAAGAGCTGAGGCAGTCTGTAGAATGTTGAAAGGATAGTCACCCGCCTGCCTCCACATCTCACCTCAACGCATACAGAAGTGGTGGGGTTTCTAATGCCTAGTTAGACAGATTTATTACCTATGGGTGACTGTTTTTCCATGGTTCCACCTCACTCCAATGGACAGGGAGTTGGTTGCTGGTGCCTAACTTATGGGTTGGATGCTAACAAGGGAGAAATCCGTGATTAGAGACATAACCCCACATGAAAAGTGATACCTAGGCCAGAATTTGAGAGATTTATTTGCCTACCCAGAGCACCCAGTGTATAAATGACAAAGAATTTGCTGCAAGAATAGGCAATGATGGCAGGTGAAGTCTGTTATATAATTATTTCAGTTTAATTTAAAAACGAAGCTGGAATCAGAATGATCATTAGAATAATTATTATAATCCGTTATGTCCAACACTTAGCACACAGACACAGGAGCAGGTGACGAAGATCAATTTCTCGTCGTGGATTCTCAATGAGTTGTGTCGTCTATGCTCTCAATTTAACTCATATAATGTAAATTCTAAGTTAAAATAATGCTCTAGAGGCACAAAATAGCCGATGAGACAGTCTTCAGATCCTGACAAGTGTTTATTCATGTTGTCGTCGCTAGTCTTTTCCCTCCAAGGGTTCCCCGTGGACGACAAAATAATATCAAGACCAGATGTTAAGATTAATCATTCATTTATCAAGATATAACAAAGTGTATAAACAATCATCAGTCATTAAACTACAAACCTCGAAATCCCCAGGGATGACCCTCAGATAATTATCTGACCAGAGCAGAGAGAGAGAGAGACAGAGAAGACAGGAAGTCAAAAAGCCCAGATCCTTCCCCCTTCAGGGGTTTTATACGGTCATCTCCATCCCTCCTTCTTGGCCGTATCACAGCCCATTACATCATATTATCAAGGAGTTTCCTTAATCTACCACGAATCCGGAAATAATATCTGCTTCTCTGATTCTTAGGCCTGCCTATTCTTAACTCTTTAACAAACACATATAACACAAAAGAATAATGTGTGACATTCATTCTTCAATACAATATCAAACATCATCAATGTAGCACAAGTAAACACAAGGAGAGGACACCTCGAGATGCTCTGAAATGCTTGGAGTCACACCAGCTCTTATACTATTCGGGATCGGGGTTTTCCACGCCCCAGGCCCTTCCTCTTTTGGGTGTTTTTCCTCCGGTAGGTTAATCAAATTAGTCCTAATGGTGGCTCGGAGTTCATGACCTCTTTTTTTATATAAGGAGGAACCAGGCCCTCTCACAGCTGCGAATTACATCCACACAATCTTTCCTGTCATTTGTCACAGCTGTGAATTGGTCACTGGATCCTGGGCTGACCATGTGCTGTATGGACTTTTGACCCCTCAGAATGCACCTTTTTATCTTTTTTCACCAAGCCACCTGTTACATTTCTGTCAATTATTTATTCCACCGTCAGACTGCTTCTTACAACGTATATTCAATAGTTCATCCTCTACACAGGTATGTGGAGAGATCTGTGCCACACCAAGGAGAGACACAGGTACTTATACAGATACAACTGGCAATAAAAGGAAGACACAGGAATTTTGGTCGGGATGATAACCAGCCCACTTTATACAAATACAAATTGCCATAAAACTGTTGCTGACTAGTTAAACCAGTCCTGGGTTAAAGCACAGTCAACAGTTAACACTCTGATGTGAATTACAAAGACAAAGTAATAATACAAAGAACAAAGAAATAATACAAATGTTCAGGCACAATACATTTCCATTAGAAAGTCCGTAGGTTGCAGATGCTGCAAAATATTTGCAGCAGTCTTCTATCTGCTGAGATTGCAGATGTTGAGGGGGGGGCACATAGTATAAAGAGGGGCTGTTTTTGAGTGTTCGGGAGTTGAGACCTGGAATGTCTGACTCCGCATGTTATGTTAATTTATCAATTAAACACATGTACTGCCTCGTTTGTGTTCTTTTGTCAGAGATGACCATACCTGCCAACATTTGAATAGCAGAATTCCAGGAGATTTTTGCTGTAGAGGCAGGTGTTGCGTTTTCAGGAGACACTAGTGAGCAAATGTTTTTATGATGATAAATGATGGTAAAGTGGCATGTCATTAGTGCACGGTTAAATAATCTAAGACTATCCAGAAAGATAATTTTATTTATAATGAATGGCATGTATTACATGTATTAATTTATTCTTCCTTAAATCACACACACACACACACACACACAGAATGAGAGATGTATCCCCTGGTTGAGAATCTTCAAACATATTAATGTTTTGTGCTTTCTTAAATTAAAACAAGAACATCACAACAACAGAACAGCACAAATGAGCACATTTCAATCTGCTGATTATTTAAGGTGTTTATGAAATCCGATGTATTTTTTTCTGGATGTATTGTAAATGTCTGATTCGCGGGGTCCCCCTCTGAACCTCAGACACTCTGACATGTTTCTGCTATTTTAGATGTTGAAAGATGTCATTTCTCCCCCATAACCAACACTAAAATCAACCCCACATACCGTGCAGAAGGCATGACTGTCATCAGTGTAATTTCAGCTGAGAAGCGGATATTCTTCTGTCCAACTTGTTTGGAATTTACACATATATTTTACTTGTGTGTGAGATGCCATTGTTGGCCTGTCTGTTTGATAATGTCCAAGGGAAAGTTTCAACCTGCGCAGAGATCAACTACACATCTATGAATTGTTAGTCAACAAATTATGTGTAAACATTTCATATATGATCTCTGGCAATTGGAGAACATCAGCCAAATTATATGTTTTCAGATTTTGTTTTTGATGTTCAGACCTAATACATTACGGGAGCTTACTGGGAGAAATTACAAAACGCAAGGGGGACAGGAGTTGGGTCTGAAATACGAGTGTCCTGGGAAAAACAGGAGTGTTGAGAGCTCAGGAAATGACGACGGTTATCTATACAATAAATCAGTAAAAGAGTGAGTCTTTATTTAGTTTAAAGATGACTGCGGCGGAAAACCTTTTCCATTTTTTTTCACTGATTTCCACTGATTTTTCAGTGTAAAAGCCAAGGACAACAGGGTTAAATGTAAGGACGCACTGAAACATTGATGCTGTACACTGTTGCAGCCTTAGTTCAATCGCAATAGATGATTTACTGCAAGGTCAACTGAGTGTGTGTGCATTCCAGCAGTTGAGCTTTCAGTTAATCACCTTTTGTGAATGAACTAAGGATGAACTCATAATGTTAGAACAACAGTGTGTAGAGTTAATGTTTCAATGTGGCCTTACATTTAGCCCTGTGATCCTCTGCTTCAACAGTGACCATTTTGATCAAACATTACTTCTTTTCCTAACTATCTTTTCTTCACAGGCTACGTTGTTTCAGGCATTCAGAGAACTTTTTGAGGCAGCTTCTTCTCGACCACCTCCATATGGAATTTGTCCATATCCAGGATCTCGGGCAATCTACGCTGTTGATCTCATGCTGAAGTGGAACACAGGGGAAAGCGGTGAGCATCTGAATTAATGTAACTCGTGGACAAAGAGGGACTCGTCATGAATCGGTAGAGGAGATACAGATATACCAGGGATTCCATATCCTATAGGTCATCCTAGATTTTGTCCAGCTGATTTCTTTTTAACTTAATGATAAAGAACACATGTTAACACGAGGAAAGATGCAGTGCAGTTTGATAATGACATTTTTTCTTTTTTTTTTTTTGTTTTTGTTTTTTTTAGGAACAAATTTTTGAGGTTTCTAAACAGATTGAAAGTTAAGCATTGATAAGATTGTTTCTCTTGGTTTGAATGAACTTCCTAAAACAGGCACCCTTCTGAAGTTATCTGTTTTCTCTGCATTTACCTATTCACTGTAAAACACCTTTGTCTAAAGCCACATCCAAATCAAAATAGTAATAACTCAGTTTTCTTAGTTTTACTGAACTACCTAAAACAGACAATTATTTAGCTTTATCTTGTTTATTTACAATTATCTTGAATATCATATTCTCAATTAATGCCTGGGTAGTGTCAACTTCTGGTACACACTCACACATTCACGGTAGTGAACAAATACTGCTGATGGATTTTTGTGGAAACTAAATACAGTTATCTCATTTTTTTTTAAACTGTGTTCATCTGGACTACAAAAAAGGCAAAAAACCAGAGTACCCACTTCTCCAGGGACCACTCCACCACTAATGCAACCCTTCACCTAAATCAAATTCTAACCTCATGTGTATGGTTTATTAATAAAAATATATTATGTTTGAACCTCCTCAGAAAAACCTAAAAAGTAGCTTGAGAAGAGGCAGCCCCAGTAAGTTGCAAGTAATGTCATTATGGGGCTGCAGGCTTCTCCTCATCCTCTGATTTATAATAATGTGTAATCAAATCCTGCGCTCCCTTGCACTCCTCAATCATCTCTGTCTCTGTCTCTGTCTGTCTGTCTCTCTCTCTCTCTATCTGAGACTGCTTGCAGTTTTAATTCTAATTGGTGCTTATGCTAAGCCAAGGCCTTTGACCTCTACCTATCTTGACAGTAGGCATGATGTCAATGAGCGGGAAGGTAGGGGTATTCAGTAGTTCAGCTTAGTTTCTCACTTGTGTTACTCATAAAGCATAAAACTTTCTATTATAATTTTTCAGGAGATCTTCCCACTATAGATACAAATTGTACCAAATCTAATAAATTTTCTGTACCTTGCTGTGTGTTTCATCTGTGTGTGTTCTGGTCCTGGGTCAGGTGAGCGGGTGATGCAGCCTCAGATCCTCGAGGTGAACTTCAGCCCAGACTGTGCCAGGGCCTGTCTCTACCACCCCTCCTTCTACAACCACATGTTCCAGACACTGTTCCTGGATCAACCAGAGCACTGCCCAGTCAAACAGATTGTATGATCAACTCTCTGTGCCTGACGCCTTCTGTTCAGGTCACTTTTTTCAGTGTAATATCTAGTTCAAAGTTTCATGGAGGAGCCAATAAAATCTATTTTTGAAATAGTGACCAATCAAGACTCAGCTTTATTGTCATTCAATCATTTGTACACAATAGAACAAAACCTACATAGTTACCCAGATATTGGTGTTTTGTAGCATGGAAAACAGACAAAAGGATAAAATATTTAATAAAATAAAAACTTGCATTCAAAAGTATAAAATTCACTTCTGGATATGTACAATATTGCACATTATATAGTAACAATTGAAGTGATGGTGTATACAACAGTGAAATAAAGTGACAATAGTGACTTTAACAGAATAATGACCTGTTTTCGGGTGCCTGGTGTACAGTATATGTGGGGTGGAGTAGTTCAGCAGTCTGACTGCATCCAGGTGTTGTTCTTCTGCTTGTTGAGCCACTGTGAAGTACTTAAACATCACCACCAGAGGGCGTTGTGGAGAAGTGTTTCAAACTGCAGGTCAGAGCCTTGAAGCATTTGTTTCAATTGTTTTGTTGTTTCATGAGGCTTTGTTTTGCCCATCACTACTATTATGTGACAAAGTATTAACTTAAATTCACTCTTTTGGGGGAAAAACTGTTAAGTGACAAAGTATCAAAGGAAAAATGTAAGACAAAACTAGACAAATATGTGACACGCCACCGCGAAACCAGGCATAAGTCGCGCTGAGCCGTTCAGAGCTACAGCCAAATTTAGGCTGGAAGGTGATTTCTTATTTCTGTTTACACCATATCAAAAAACGGCACCGTAACACCTCTATGTTCAGTTCCTGTGGTCATTACATTGAAATCCAATCAATAAAGGTGTTTATTGGGTCAATTATTTAAGCGGTGACAAAAGTTTAAGGATTGCGGAGCAAAGACAAAGACGACTTCCACCTCTTTTCATCGAACAAAACGATCTCCGTTCCGTACGTAAACATCCAAGTGTTCGGTACGAGATAAAAGCTTATATTGAATGCTCTTGTCCAATGGCGTAAGCCAAATGATTATAATACGTTGCAATTCTGTCCTATTATTATAATATATAAAACTTCTGTGACATGTCCATCAGAGTGTCCTTTAACATCTGTGAACAATTTGTGTCAATCGGATACGAATTATTATGCATTGCTAAGGACTTCCTACCCCAAAACAATCCAAAACTTTAACGGACAATATCTAAAAATATGCAAATTGCATAATAGGTCCAACTGTGGATATTAAAATGACCATAACTTTGGTTCTACTTATGATAGAAACATAATTTTTTCACCATCTTAAACCTTAGTTTCCACTCTACCAATCTACACAGATAACTCAGTTTTGATTTCCAGACACTTATGCCTGGTTTCGTGGTGGTGGGTCACATATGTGTTACTACTCTGGCTCACAAGTAGCAACAAAGAGAGGAGACCACACCAACAATAGCAGACAATATTTATTAAATAAAGATAATGTTAACGTGTAAGTCAGTGTGCATGCAATGGTGTTGTGAGTGGATGTGTAGATTAAGCAACCTAAACTAAATGGAGTCACCATGGAGGTCAGGATAGGAATGGAGCAAAGGTCACCCAGAGAGCAGCAATGGAGGCACAGGTGGAGGTGATGTTGACAAGCCACAGGTGAATCTGCTTTGAACAATCACTCAGCCTTCTGCAACCAAACAGAAACAAGGAGCAGGACCACTCTTACCCTAAGGCCAACACCTTGCCCGTCACACAAGGAATCAAAAACTCTACAACAGAGGTCTTCAACCCTGGTCTTTAGGGCCCACTGCACTGCATGTTTTAGATGTCACCCTGCTCCAACACACCTTATTCAAATGATCAGTTCGTCATCAACCTCTGCTGAAGCCTGATAATGACCTACTGCTTTGAATCAGGTATGTTGGAGCAGGGTGATATCTAAAACATATAGGGCAGTGGGCCCTGAAGACCAGGATTGAAGAGTCCCAGTCTTGTCTCTACAAGACAGGACTGGGACTAGCTAAGCAAGATGAACTAGCAACAGACAAGGGGAAAACACTTACTATATATAAACATAAGGGCAGGGATATAACAAGACACATGTGACACACATCAGGACAAGGAACAATCAGCACATAGTGAGGAAACAAGGGTAAAGGTCAGACTAGAGTCAGGACAGAACACAAAAGGAAATCTATCAAAATAATAAGTGACAGACAAACATAGAAACAAAACACTAAATTTACTATAGAAATTCCTGGATGTGGCGGGTAGAATGGACCAGAATCACACAGGAGATGAAAGAGAACCTTACTTGTGCATCACATATAAGTCACAAACATGAGGAAACTCATTCTTTTCATCACAAAAACAAAAAAATATATATCACAAAATATGGCAGGGGTATGAATTATTTTGAGGATTACCGTACAACACACAGAAAAAAATAATGATGGTGTGAGTGATGGGAAAAAATACTGAGTGTACTTATGTTTCAGAAATATATCCTTTATGGTGTACATGTTGTTTGACTGAAGACCAATGGGAATACAGCTCATGTTCCTTATCAGTATCTGATTATTTGTAAGGTCACTCCAACTTGTTAAAGGCATAGTTCACTATTTTTAACATGAATCTTTATTTAAAAAAAATAGCGTATTTACTCAGATACACCCACAGTGATTTACCCCCAACAATGTCCTGTGACCCCAGTTCTGGTCCAGTTTTGGTCAAAGCAAAAGTAGTAACAGTAGTAGTAACAAGTTTCTGGGGTCAGCAAATGAAAACGTGTTTCTTCTCAAAACACTATATGTTCGAATGAGTGATTTATTTGCATAACAAATCTACTATCTTCCAAAAACGAACACTTTGTAATTACTTGGAGCTACTTTCGCTCATAAAAGTTTATTTATCGACAAATTATATTTTTTTGTTTTATAAGACACTTTAAATTGTTTTATATAAAAAACGCAAATGGCAAAAAGAAGAAATGTACAGTAAAGGTTTTGAATTTTGAACATCTAAAACAATTCCAGTGTATCATTTCAGTCTTTGAACCCTGTATATTGTCCATTTGGTGATGTATAGGTTTTTCTTATAAGCACCACCACACAGGGGAGGGAAGGTCTGTCCTGTTGCCTGGACCAAGCTTCTCTCCTTTCAGGGCCCATTCCATTATGATGCAATAAGCGACCAGTCTGAAATAGAAACACAAACATTTTGTGAGGAAAATGTCTATAGTTATGCACCAACATTTCTAGCTACTGTAAAATTTGTATGCTCTGTTAAAATCTGTTTACTATGAGAAAATGTTCATTGCAAGTACACTTTGGGCCATAAGGATGTAACCCTTAGGCCTCCCATGAAATAATACACATTAGGTTGGCCTAGGTGCTAAGAATTGACAGCATTTATAAGCAAAGTGGTGATGCTCAGGAGGTTGTCTAAAGCTGTGCTACAAACATGAAGTTAAATATATCCAGGACCAATTCCTCTTTACCTAGCTATGCTTTAAAGTCAGACACAAATATATTTAGCTTTTTCTCACATTCTTTTGACTTAGTCTGATTTCTTCCATCACACATTAAGTAGTATGGATGAAAAATAATTAACTGTTTCTTTCTTCCATACTTTGTTGTCGACTGTTTTCTCTGCAATTACCTAATCGCTGTGAAACATTTGTCTAAAGCCACATCCAAGTCAAAATAATAAAAATAACTATCAGTTGTCTTGGTTTTACTGAGCTACATAAAACAAACACTTATGTAGTTTTATCTTGTTTACAATTATCTTTCATTTCATATTCTGAATTAATACCTGGGTAGGCATAGTGTCAGTGAGCAGGAGGGTGGGGTTATTCACAATTTCAGCTTACTTTTTTTTCTACTTGCTTTACTCATAAAGCATAGAAGACCTTCTTAAAACTCTCTGTTCGTAGCTTTTCAGGTGATCTTTTATATTTAACATTGCCTACTATTGATAAAACTTGTAAGAAAGCTAATATAAACTACATTTCAGCTCCTACCCATGTGTTTCATCTGTGATCCTGATCTGTGATGCTGATCCTGGGTCAGGTGAGCTGGTGATGCAGCCTCAGATCCTCGAGGTGAACTTCTGCCCAGACTGTGCCAGGGCCTGTCTCTACCACCCCTCCTTCTGCAACCACATATTCCAAACACTGTTCCTGGATCAGCCAGAGCACTGCCCAGTCAAACAGATTGTATGATCAACTCTCTGTGCCTGACGCCTTCTGTTCAGGTCACTTTTTTCAACTATTTATATTGAAATTAGAACAATGATTTTATATATATATATATATATATATATATATATATATATATATATATATATATATATATATATATATATATATATATATATATATAAAATCATTGTTGATTATATACATGATTGTGTATACATCATTATATACATAATCATTGTATAATCATATATATATTCTCTTTCTCACACATACACACGCACGCACACGCACGTTTTTCAGTCAAAAATGCTCAAAAAGTTGTGGGTACTTGGCTAATAAAGTATATTTCAGGAGGCACTCCACTGTGAGCAAAAAAAAGTTTGAGAACTAATGTTTTAAAAGATTAACATAATATATTTAAAATAATGTAATATGACTTGGTGTATAACATTACAGAAATAACAATAACACTCGTGTACAGTTTTAGGAAAATGAGGAAAAAATAAGATCACATAATCTGTTAAAGTTAACGCCCTCTTGGAGGCGGCAGCCAATCAGAGCACAACACAGGATAGAAATGTGACTGCAGCAGGAGTTTCTGCTCTACAGTGAGAGAAGTACTAAGGCGGCGACTAGGAACACTGAGCCTAAATCATCTATGGGGATATGTGCTGCGTAGAACTAACCCGGACAGGCTGAACGCCGACACCAACACGGGCATTTCTTATAGATTACAGAATAATTTTTTTTCGGTGTGACGTCTTTTCATTGGATTTGAAGACGTTTGGAGCGTAAAAGAAGTGCATTAAAACATAGACGTGAGGTAAGTTATTGTTAGAGTCAGTGGAATCCTCGTCACTTATTTTATCTTTTACTGAGTATTAGGTGAAAGGAATCAAAGAAGAAACGCAATTTTGGGTTTGGATACTAGTCGCAAAGCTCGCACTTCCCGTTCTAAATGGACTTTGAGGTTAGTTTCCTTCCACTGAGTTTGTGCACGAGCATTTAGCTTCTTCCTGTTTACCGAACTTTTTATGTCTCTGAAGAAGTCGACGAAAAACATTGTTTCGGGATGAGAAACTGAAACTTCGCATGTTTTTCTTCACGCGTTGAACGAACTAACGCTTTGGAATGTAACTACATTTTTACGACTTAAAACAGTTCTGTTGTCCCAAAGAAAAGTTTTGTTGTCCGCCATGTTGGACTGAGGTTTCACATCTGCGTCCGAAATATTTGCTTTATATGCCCTAATAAAACTACTTGACTTTATTCAGACAATCCACCTGTTGTGAAAACTAAACAAAGAGGATGTGAGACGTATGTTAAACCAGAAGACAACCTTTGCTGCAACCGCCGGCTGTGGATTTTTTTTTTTTTTTTAACCTTTCACTTTGATTACAAACCGACAATTTAACCGCTCGAGGCGAGTGGTTGTATGATTCCGAAATGACAGATCTAGAGCTGGGAATATTTGAACGAACCCGACGGGACCCAGCGGTGAAAATAGTAAAGTAACTACCGCCGTTGCTTCATAAATAAAGTTATATAACAGAAAATGTTTTGTAATAAATGTAACGGAATTTCTAAACTGAATATAGACTTGTTGCTGCGCTCTTGCGACGTTGTTAATATTGTGTAATGAGGATAAATGAGTAATGAACACTATTTATATAAGCCCATTGATGATTGTTATTGATATATAGTTCGTGTAGATCCCTCATTCTCGATACGAGCCCTCTGCTCGCTTATTGGGCGTTGGCTGCACTTACTGGACCTTATACCCCTTCCTTGCTGTGGGGCCTCATTCATATTCATCATCAGTGAATGTCTCGTTCTTCTCTTCCGTTGCGGCCTCCCAGTCCAGTTTGGGGAATAAGACGGGTTTTCTGGAAATGTCCCTGTCTAAAACTGCAATCTACTTTTTTACTTTGTAATCAATATTGTTCAGGGGCGGAGCTTTTGGTTCACTGTAGAGGGGGCGATGACCTGCAGTGGGCCCTTTATAGTCCTAGTATAGGTAACATTGGTGTTAATTTCAACAACATGGTTTTAATTAGTCCTCAGGTTGAGCTTCCTCGAGGCATAGGCATCTAGTTTTTATGTCTCGTGTGTTTATATTTTCAGATTGATTCTGTATAAAAGTAGACTATAGGCCCCTTTGCAGTCAGTGTCATTCAAACATAAGCGGAAGTTGCGCATGCAGACCGGACTAAAAAAAAACGCATGGAAACGCTGTTCTTAATATAGATGACATACCTAAAGCAGAGCAAGGAATGTCTAGTTGTCAGAATCATTACAAGGACAGGGTTAAGCTGTATAGAATTCCGTCTGGATTTCACCCACTCAAAAAAAAAATCAACATCTATGGTTACAAAGATCCAGCGTGTGGACTGGGATGTCCGTTTGTCTGTCCTTCCCATTCTAACCACTATCTGGACCTTGAATGAAACTCCTTTAACATGACCTAAACCTACAATGAAGTACTCATCATCTGAACCCACTTTATCCTCACTGGGGGCCTAATCCAGCTACAATGGGCGAAGGCGGGGTACACCCTGTATGAGTCTCCAGTTCATCTCAGGGCTGAACATGTATAGAGAAATGATCAATCTCACATTCACAGTTATGGACAATTTAGACTAACCAATTAACTTATCAGTGCATGTCTTTGGATGGTGGGAGGAAACCGGAGTACCCGGCGAAAACCTATGCGGACACGGGGCTTTTATCCCTTGCAGGTCTGGGATTTCCACGCCCCAGGCCCCTCGTATTTTTTCGATGCTTTCTGCGTGTTTTTCCTCCGATAAATTCCCCAAACTATTTCTAATGGTGTCTGAATCACTGATCACATTCTTTTTTTAAAACATGGCGTATTGGGTGTCCTCTCAGAACTCTGGATTACACCCACTCAGCCATTAACTCCTTTTTATTATAGTGTCCTTCTTTCCGTAGTCCATACATTGCATATCCTATAACATACTTGGCCATTCCCTTGTTTATCTGTTAACACATCAATAATCATTTCCCATGTTGCTTTCCAGACATGCTAGTTGCACCAGATGGCCTGGTAATTGGCCTGCCACTCATTCCTCATTCTGGCCCCAGCTTAACCTCTACAGCTCCACTAGTGATATTGTTTATAATATTAGGACAAAAAAATTATATATATATATATATATATATATATATATATGTGTGTGTGTGTGTGTTTTACATAGTGGGACTGTAATTTGAACCAATTTGGTAAAATAGCTCTCACTCATACGAGCACACACACACACACACAGCTGTCGAGGGTGATTTGTAAATGTCACATGTGACTATAACAAGCCTAATGGTCTAACCTTGCTATGTTACCGATTCAATTTGTAAAAAAAAAAAATCTTTCGTGTGAGGCTATTAAGAGTAGCAAGCACAACTCATCTCATTGATGGCAATCACTGTAGCTGCGCTTAGCATTTTAATGTTAGCGAAGTTGTTTGTAACTCTGAACAGTCATTTTAGTTGCTAACACCAGCCAGATACCACGAATAATGGTAACTTACAGTTATTAAGGCTGGCACAGTGTGTTAAATTTAACGCAGTGTTGATGTTTAGGACAATTGTTTTGTTATCATAAACTTTATGGCTGTCATGGGTTTGGCTGTTGGCTTGTTCGCTCGCTTTTCAGACAACCTGTAAATTAAATTGATTCTTGAATCGAAATATGTTTGCATCATATACCATTATAACTAGAGGTGGGAGAAAAAATCGATTCAAGTATGTATCGGTATTTTTTTGTTTTACTATTTTTAAATAAATTTTTTTGTTAAAATCTTAATATTTTTTTTTTTGTTCAAAAAACTTTTTTTTTTTCCCTGCGGTGCTCAATTATCTCAGTTAGCTTATCAGCTAATGTGAGGCTAACATGTCAACATTACCTTCTAAGTCTCCTGTTTTACACCAAAACCGTTGTCTGCTTCTGGACTTTTTTGTTCAACTCACCAAGTATCTGTGAGGGTATGACGTATGCAGTCCATTTTCTTGTAAACCAAATACTTTACTCACAATGTTAATTTACATATTCAAACACTCAACATACTGTAGAGGAAAAACAATGCAACCGGTAACTTCTCCAGTCACCCAGATTTTTTTTTTAATTTTTGCAAAAAAAATACAAAGATATTGCTAGTGCATACAATGCACAATTCTTGATATATTTTTTTGTTTTGTATTGCTGCTTGCACAATACTGAATTTAAAAGTGAAAATGGCTCTCCTAAAATGATGAAAGTTTAAACGGTGTAAACAACAGGCATTATCTGTCTTCTGCAGAGCTTGATGACAGGCTGATCATTTGAATCGGGTGTTAGATGAGGAATACATCTGAAACATGCAGGATAGTGGCCCTTGAGGACCAGGATTGGGCACCCTTGGTGTATAGGGTTGGTGTGTATTGCAGGGGAGGTGCTGCAGTAAGGGAGTGGAGTTGTACAGGTGTGGATATTTGTTGTGGTCAGGACAGTATGGTAGTTGCTTTGTTGCCAGAACCCTGATGCCTAAACTAGGGAGTGAACAATGTCAAAGTTGTGGCATGAGGGATGGTTCCAGAGTATATTCAATTTGGCAATAACACTGAAGCTAGTCAAGGCAGAAGCAGGCTGGACCTAGTTTTGAAGGCTGATGAAAAGCCCTACACCACAGACAGAGGTGAAGATCCCCAAAATGAACAGACTTTCTGCATCTGTTGCTTAATCTATTAAAACATTGGTTGAAATGTAACCTTGTCACCTTGGACTGTTGGACAGATCCCATTGAAGGTGGAGGAAAATTGTATAAGGCAAGGGCTCATTCTATGAAAAAGGATGCTTTAAAAATATATTCTCCTTAAAGGGGTATATTATTCAATTTTTGTGTGTTAATTCTAATGTACTACAAGTTTCAACAGTGATGGTCTATTGCCTGTAATGGCTTGTGTTTGTAACTGGGTTGAGTAGGGGAATTCCAGACCGCAGAACAAGCTGGGAAAGTCCCGGGCATGGTCAGACATGTAGAGACAGGACTAAGATGGGGAGATAGAGGCAAATGGAAAACAACTCCTTTTTAGGGCAAGAAATGGTTTGGTAGGAAATGACTAAACAGGGTGTATTGAAAACGCACCCACCCAGTATAAAAGAGAATTACAAGAAAAATTATTGAGACATAGCCACCAGCTGCGGAGTAAAAGATGTAAAATCAGCTCAGATAGACTTTGCCACTATCTTTAGCTATCAGAGGTTTTTATCTGTTCAGGTCTCCGTGTCTAAAACACGTTATTCTAGCAGAGAAAAAATCCTTTTGCTTATAGCTGATAGAGACTTGGCTTAGCAGGTTTTCTGAATCTAGATAACAAGACACTGAAGAATATCAATATGATTTCCTCACATTGATATTAAGGACTTTTTCGTTGTATCGTTGGCCAAGATTCTACGGAGGTCTTCTCAATTCTATTTTAAACTCTTTAAAAGATTTATCGATTATTCCCCTGGATTCGGCACAGTGAAGGACTAACAATTTGAGACATTTTATTTTGGACTAATTTGGACTTTATTGATTGGAACTATTGGGACTTGACTCGGTTATATTTCACATTTTGACTTTTTCTGATGGAACTGCTCTACTATGATGAACTTTTGGACTCTTCCACTGGGATTTAATCAACTAAATTTGGATCGCTTTTCTCCCATTTGGACTGTCTGAAGGATTACTATTTTTCCCTTTTCTTCTTTTGGATTACGATTTTTTTTTAACGGATTACAAGAGTGCACCACCAATTGGATTTTAAACAAGGATTACCTATTTTTCATTATTTTTGAATCTTCACCTATTATCTGGATTACCTTTATTACATTTTTCTTTTGATTATTACGGATGGTACTGAGTAAGTGGCTGGTTCTTTGAATGTATTAACAAAGTGGTGTATGTGAGGGAAGAGCTCAGGGAGTGGCTTAGGTACCATGGAATTATTGTACTATGTGATTATATTTCTGATTTATTACCCATGTAATTTGCTTACGCTGTGCTTTCTGCCTACTAAAAATTAATAAAAGCTATTTTAAGCACCAGTAAATTTTCATGTGCTTGAAATTATGTCACTCTTACTATGCATTTTAAGAGGTAAAATGTTAGGCATTTAATATTGTGTGCATCCATCAGGTATCGAATAGCAGGTCAGACCATATCTTATCCACCTTTAGTTAAGAATAATGTCCCTAAATCCAGCTGTCCTGGATATTAAAACAAACCTAGCCAGTTAACAAGAGCCTTGAATTCACCACGATGCAACGATTACAAGTAGGGTGACCTGTGGTCTATACTCCTGTGTATACTGTAGTCTTTTTCAGCGGGTAGGATCCTTGGAGGGGAGGTGTAGACGCTTGGCGAATGCATTGGAACCTTACACAGCTACAGGATTGGGTCCAGTTACTCAGAACCATAGTAATATTGTTTTGACCTGGGTCCAGCCTAGACTAGACTAGTTATTTGGCAGTTCAGTGTGTCCACTACCGTGTTTCGTACCTTTCATATTTTCGTTCCAGCTAGTGTATGAAGAAGCATCTCACTGTGACCTGCGGGAAGGCAGGATACTGATCTCAGTTGACACCTATCCTTACTATTGCATTCTGGGATTTGCAGGCATTTTGATCTTGCTGCAACCCACAGGACAGGAGGATACTGACTTCATATTAGGGATGGTGAAGTTTATTTAAAAAATCTTGACCAATCACTGAGCCTCATTAACTAGTTTTAAGTCGGTCACCTAGAAAAGGAAACAATTGCTTTGCTGGCTCTGGTCTTGTCCTATTGTCAGAGCTTCATAGGAAATTCACATTAACCACAGGAAGTCTACAAAGTTTCCATGCTCTGCAAACTCGCATAATGCATCCTTTGTTTATAACTTGCAGCCTGTTGACACATACTTTACCTGTCAGAATAGTTCATGGCAACATGTAAGAGCACAGCAATTTCATATTTTTCTTTTTATCCAGTTTCAGTTAAATTTTTATCATTGCGTTGTAATTGGCATCAAGCCTGAATCGAGTATTAATCCTTAATTAATCCAGACCCTCTACCTAGTGCAACACAGTCACTCCATTACTGAACCGATTATCTGTCAGTCTGAGGTCCATGTCTCACAAAACAAATTTAGTATATTGAATTTATTTAAGCTTTAAAGAGTTCCTGACTTAAAAGTAAGCCTTCGAAGTACTCACAGTTGCATGACTGACCTTTGCACTTCATTCTTTGAAGTTCTTTGTGCCATGATGATGATTGGCAACCTTTCTTGACACTGAAACTGTTTGGCCACTAATACTCCTTTTTTGTTTGTTTTTTTTCTAGGCATGAGAAGACTTGACTAAAATCATTGCTTGAAAGATTCCTCTTCATGCAATGCAATCTGCATATCCACAAAGCCAAGGAGGAGGCTCTTCTGCATTCTGCCAGCACTGGCATAATAACAATCTCCAGTCATTGCAGAAAAATAGTACTGAATCTACACCAATTTTACAACCTGTAAATGGACAAAATAGCCTAGATATTCCTAATGACTTCTCAGTAGATTGTAGTCCTCCCCAGGAACAATGTGGGAAGGGACGGCCATCACATCATAGTTTAGCATTTCACCAGAAAAAGAAGTTGCAGATGATCTTAGGATGTTATGGGCCTCAACACCTGATGCGTGTCAAGCCAAAGAGTCGCTGCCACACAAGTATTGAAGCTGATGCCGCCCAACAAGCAATTTTGCGCGTCTCTGTCCAGTCTCATGATGTTCACATTTCTGGCCAAGGTGGCGGACAACAAAGAAAATTGGACAAAACTGATTTGAATAATTACACGGAACACCAGCAGAAAATACTTCTAAATTGTTCATCGGAAAGTCCCCCTTCTGCTGTGATCAAGAGTAACAGCCTAGAAGTTGAAGAGGAAACATCAGCACGCATGAGATTTATGCAATCTTCACCTATGCTTTGTGGCTTACTACAAGGAAATCCTATAAATGAGGCAAGCTTTCCCGCCTTGTCGTTACCATCAGAGGAAAATTATGCCAACAACGGCAGACCTACATCACAAGATCTGCACAGCTCAGGACCTCAAACAAGACCCCATCAACAGCAGGACACCATTCCATCTGTCAGCTTTCAGAGAGGCAAGCCAGCTAGGAAAACGGATGAAGAAATACTGGATTATGTGGAACAAAAGATAAAAGTGTTCAAGGCTCAGACAGATAATGGACACAAAAACACAAATAAAAGGCTGAATTCCAATAACACGGATTCATTAAAGTCAAGTATCAAATTAGACACTTCTGCACATTCAACTGCCTTTAATGCTAAAAATGGACATGGTTTGGCCAATGCTGTGGTGGAGCATAACTTAAGTACCTTTTGTCTCCAACATGACGTGGACAGTTCAGAGGATAGCAAAGCACATCCTAAGTGTGCTGTGAAGGCTGGGGTGATGGACAATTTTGCTGCACCAGAGCAACATCCCACAGGTACACTTCTTTGTGGAATAAGAAACTCGCACAATGCTCTGAAATGCTGTTCTGTTGAAAAGTGTGCATTGGAAGATTTTGCTTCAACAGTAAAACACTTGAATATGCCCATGCCTGAACATAGTAATGGGAAATGTATTTATTAAAAAGAGTGCTTCGAACATCCATCACGTATCTATGACAATATTGAAAGTTTCAATAGTAAAGGTTGTAATCATTCTCATCAGTTGGACAGGAAGTATTGTTGTTCTTTAACCGCACTGGAAGAATTGTTTGCTAGTTTGGAGAATGTAGAGAAAATGTCAGAAATCAAGTTCTCTTCATGCTACAAAAACATTGGACTGAGGAAAATGGATAACATTCTTCTCTTTGCATTCACAGAATATCTACAAATTACACAGAAAATTGCTGGCTCTCTTATAAAGAATGAAGATGAAGTTCCTCTAGTCCTTACCACATTGTCTGGGAAGCCTGTGGGCGAACTGGCTGAGAACGACCCTGGTTCTACCCTGAACTGCAACTCTTCAGAAGAAGAATACAAACCTCGGTGTTTAAATACTGACACCAATTCGGATAGTATAGACCAACTGCCTGGTGGGACTTGGTCTCTCATGTTGGAGGAAAAAAGAGGAACTATTCCAAAGGTAGAGGTTGGACAAGTTGATTGTGTGGAGGACCTCTCAATGGATCCTCCAATTAGGTTTGCAAGGTCACTTGCATGTAAAATTCCTGGGGAATATGTGAAAGCAGACAAAATGAATAATACTGAAGATCAACACCATTTGATCCAGCACATTGGTTCAAAGTTTAAATCACAAACTAATACAATTGAAATATGTGATATAAAATCACTTCTAGAGCAAAGTGGGGAACATTCTAACCAAAAACATTTGAAGGATAAAAAGGATTTAGGTTTTGCACTTCTTGAAAACAAAGCTGTAAGACAAGAACCTCTGCCTGAAACAAAGGATGGCTTTTTTGGTGAAATTCCACAGTATGAAGACATTTCAGATGAAGACGAGCCATCTATGACTACACAAGTCACAAAAACAATACGCGAGGATTTAAATGCTTTAGTTGCTTTTAGAGACCCACAGTATGAAGATATAAGTGAAGATGATAATTCACAGAACGTGGAGATCCGAAAGGATGAGTCCAAAAATACACAGTCTCTATTAGATCATGAAGGCTTGATACATAAACAGGGTCTGGCTGACATGAAAGCACATTACATTTCAATTGAGGAGCAGGCTCCTGAATGGCTGAGCAACATGGAAAAATGCTGCTGTCCATATTACATTGAAACTGAAGATGGTTTTAAAATCAGGCTATGTCCCAAATGTGAAAGGCACTTGGAACAGCAAAAAGACCAACCCATAAAATGTAGTTCTGATCAGAAAAATGAAGATGCCGATGGTCAAAATAGTGATTCAGAGTCAGATGATGATTTCATAGTCATACCACTCACAGTGTTAAATCTCAAATTTGAATCGGATATTATTGTCCTATCTGATGATGAAACTAGTGAAACTGAAGGTGAACAAATACAGGCAGGGTCCTGTTTTACACACTACTATGTGCGCCATCCACAACCAATGAATTGTATTGAAATTTATGGAACACTTGATAGTTATTTAGAAGACAAAAACCTTAAAAGTAACAATTTGGAAAATAACTTGGATGTTGCATCTGACGGGATCAGATCAAAGTGTAAAATGTCCTCTACAGGATCTCTCCTTTATCCTACTGTCCTCTCTGAGACAGAAGGCAGTTCAGAAACTGAAAACAGTTCCAATTACTCCTCTGACCCAGAAAACAACTTTTTGACAGTGTCAAAGTCCTTATTGGAGAGGTCATCACCTAGGCCTGTTGAAGCAGATGACTCTGCGGCAGAGAATGACGTAAAAGATGATATGACGGGTCACATAAGCAAAGCAATGGCATGCTCTACATCAAAAGAAGGGCCCTATGACAAGTCAACTACTTTTCAAAAACTTAAACAGCTAATTAACACCAAGTCGAGTCTCAAGAGAAATCGGCCCAAGGTCAGGAAACAAAGGAATTCAAAACAAAGTGATAAAGGTAATTCTGAGTCAGAGGATGAAAGTGGACAAAATTGCAAAAAGGTAAAAAGATTTTCTTCAAGATCTGATCCCCCAAATACTCGGCACCATAGACAGTTTGAAGATGGAATGAATGATTACTCTGCTGGCCCGACAGGCACTATGGAACAGACAAGACATATGGTTGAAACCAACATTTCTAGTAAACATGTTCCACACAAGCATAAGAGATGTAAAGTTTCAGGAAATGACTGTACAGACACTCGCCTCAAAAGAGATCCAGACTTGAAAAAGGGAAGGAGGAAAAGCTCATCTTCAGAGTTGAGGAAATTGGGTAAAGCTCAGAAGCCTTCCCATGAACCTGCTCACGGTCTTTCTAAAACGAGCACAGAACAAGTGAAAAAATCCAAACAATTATCTACAAAGTCATCATATGCTCTGAATAAAGTTTGCTTTCCACAGTTGGGAGATACCACAAAAAAGCCATGCTCTGACCTGCCAAACAGTGGGCACCCAATTAAAGCCAATGCAGTTTCCAAGCAGCGGCACAAGACCTCCAAAGACAAATGTACTGAAGCAAAGAGACGTTCATCTGAATCTGGCAATCAACTCTGTGAAGCTGGTGGCAAAACGTCATCAGAAAAATCAACAGAAAAGCCACAGTCTGTGGCCAAAGTGTTGGGGTCCAAGTTGTCTTCTAGTTCAACAATTCCTCACCTTTTGCTTAAAGTCCGAGAACATTCTGATAAGCTTAAACTGTCAGACAAAGATGAAACCAGGATCTCTGGGGCCATGAATGCAACCAAAAAAGATGACTCCAGGAAAAAGCAGTATTTGTTAAATGTAAACAAAAATGAAAGGGGAAAATTTGTGTCCAAACCACAACTTCCAAAAGACAAATACCATGACTCAAAGAATATGGATCAGGCTAGCAAAGCCAAACAATTTTCAAGACAGCTCTCGCTACCAAACAGACTACCTTCCACCTCCAAGAATACCTTTGAATCCAGAAAAAGATCGGCTCACTATTCAAGAGTTTTGTCTAGTGATGAAGAATCCTCAAATCAGCTGAAATTGGAACAGAACCAAAGAATACTTAGGCAACATTCATCAAGACTTCATCGGTCTCCCTGTTCCTCAATACCAAGTCAACACAGCACTCCCTCAGGTTCAGTGTCCCCATCAAGTATGCAAACATCAGCAAAGGAACACGTGACCAAAGACTGGAATGACAGCTATGTCCCAACCCGGAAAGATAAGAAAACAAACCTGGGAGCAGAGGAGGACGCTAGACCCAAGAACACATCTGAAAAACTATATCGGGAGTCTTCAAAAGAAGTTAGACTAGGGTCTAGTCATGAGAGAATCCGACACAGGCACAACTCTCATGAATTGGCCCGCCCGCTAATGAAGAGGGCCAAGGATGATTTTCGGAGGTTTTTGAAGGGAAGAATTCGGGATCCATCAACGGAACAAAGTGTGTTCTTGAAACGTGTCTTATAATGAAAATGTATTATGTGTCAATTTACACTATATCTGGATAATCTGAGTACATGTACCTAATGCTTCTAACCATAGGTTGCAACGTAGGTAAGGGATACAAATGGAAAGACCAGCTACCAGCAGCAAGGCCGCAAAAAGTAAGGCCTTTTATTTTCACTGACTGTTCTATTTACATTCCTTTACAGCAGGGGTGCCCAGTCCTGGTCCTCAAGGGCTGCTATCCTGCATGTTTTAGATGTATCCCTCATTGAACACCCTTGATTCAAATATCAGCCCGTCATCAAGCCTAGCAGAAGACTGATAATGACTGTCAGGTGTACTGAAAGGGGGAAAATGTCTAAAACATGTAGGACAGTGGTCCTCGAGGACCAGGATTGGGCACCTCTGCTTTACAGCTATGTATCCACTAGGAAGGGCCTTTAGAGTTTTTTAAAAAAGAAAAAAAGCCTAATTGATAGTCACCCCTCTTCATTTTTTTTTCACCAATGATTGCTGAGGTTGTATGTTAAAGGGGACATATTATGCAAAGTGCAGTTTTTAATGTCTTGACAACACAAATATATTTGTGTGAGGAGACCCCTTTTCTCCTGATCCACCTCTTATTGTAGGGGGATGAAAATGCTCGGTTTTGGATTTTCTATGCCTCCTACGTCACATACATAGACTCATTTGAACACCCCACCCAATCAAAGCCAACCAGCTCAGGTAACCCTATCTACAGGTCACAGTGACCTCTGCCTGGAGATCCGCCATTGTTCTCTATCGGTAGCCCTACTGTGCATTTGGGTCTGACCTGGGTTAACAGGGTGGTCCACACCTGTGGTGTCGTGGCTCATTTGGCCGGCCCAGGTCAGATGAACCAGATCCAAATGCGTACCAGGACTGTTAACGGGACAGGACCCGAATGCACAGGGGCTGTGCAACACTCAGTCGGCTTTGATTCTCTTTCATTTTATCGGCGTTTTTCTCGTGTTCTCTCTCAACTTGTTCAGGTTCCATTTCTTTCTCCTTTTCCTCTAGCAGTAACACGCGGAAGAGAGGGGTGGTGTTAGCTGTGGCTCATTTGCATAAAAGCAAGAGACACTAAAACCGAGCATTTTGAAAAGGCCCTATTTCTCCAGGTTGAAGATCAATCTCTTCATCAATGTAGTATTTTGACCAAAGCATGTCACTGATGGGTCATTGAGACACAAGGGAACTGTCATGTGACATATGTCCCTTTTAAGACTTGCACTCACAAGTATGCTACTATTAAGACAGTATTTTATCACTGTTAAACTGTCCAACTGAAAGTACCCCAGATTAGAAATTGTTTTCCGAAGTTAATGAGTGAGTTACCTTGCTGGTATGTTTTGACTGTCTCCGGTCTTCCTCATAGTGTCATGTGATATGTGACCATGTCTTTTATCAGGTAGCCATTGGACACCCCAATGCTCTCTGAAGGATGAAGTACCTCTATCTCAACACACACATTGAGTCTATGTGTCTCCAGCTCCAGATCCTTTTTCCTGCTTGTCATTGTAGGTCAAGTCAAGAATTTGTCATTGCAGAAAAAATGTATCACTCTTTGACCTCCTAAAGGAGAAATACATGGAGAGTCGTTGGCACTAAACCCAAAACTTTTCTATTTTTTTGTGTGTGTGAATAATGCAAAGGCGACTTGATACAGTACAATGTATGGGATGTATTTAACATTTACATGTCTATATATTTTTTTGGGGGGGGGGTTCCACTGTAAACATATCGTTTCCCTTTTTTAACCAGCTACCTCCTGAATATTTTTTTTTTAAATATAATTTGTTAAATGTTTTACAATTATTGATCTTAAACATTCCTTTGTTTGTTTGAACATGGTTGTGCTGATGTTTGAAATCTAAACAAAATATTGATTAAAAAAATTATTTCCACTGTTGTGTTTGAGCTGTGTGTATCTTATTTGACCTCAATAGGGAGACATCTCAATATATTTTGCAGGTTTACTGTTGATACAATCAGTCTTAATAAAAACTGTTTCTGTACCATACATCACTTTTGATTAATACTAGTATATTTTAAATCAAAATTGTAGATTACTACTTTCATAACCCAGTTCATCCCAGTTTTGACATGGCACATTTATGGATTGCCTGAATATATTCACTTTAAACCAGATATGTCAAACATGCAGCTCAGGGGCCAAATCCTGCACACCAAAGGGTCCAACCCAGCCTCTGGAATGAATTTGTGAAATACACAGGCATGAAAATCTCTCACCTTTCGGCGAAATTTGCCGTTTTGAAGTAAAAAAGGGTGACCCACGTGAATCATGTAGATCTGAGGAGTTTTGTTTTTTTTGAGGGGGGGGGTCTGGTCGGTCGAATTATTTATGTATTTATTTATTTAATCATATGATATGATTGACTTTAATATGCAAAATGAAAACACTTTAAAATTTAACTTGGACAGCGATCCACAAATCCCCCTGACTGTTTTGCTGCCAAAAACCTATCTGTGCAACTTAGGCAGGGGAGCTAGTTTGACTGACAGGCTGCATCTCCAATCCTAGCGCTTAAGGTGGAACTTTTCCCAGATTCCGCCTACAATTTGCACAGTCGCTTCCAGTAAGCCTATCATGAGCATAGGCCTATTCTTCAAAGCCGCTAGACGCACTTCACGGTCTCTGCGTGAGCGCGAGCATTTCAAGAGTAACCCTAACTACTTAACGTTACTTGCTAACTTACGTCTCTGCTAGAAGAACTATCAGGAAAAGCGGTCAGCGACAAGCGAACAACATCTACATTTTGCTGCCGGATTGAATTAGGTCAGGTGAATAATGGTTTCGGTCTTTTTCATGTTTTCATTTTTCGTATTTATATCTGTGGTAGGCTGCTACACCAGAGTCCTGCACGGGTTCGGGTAACCGTGGGTGAACCGCAGATTTTCACGAAACGGGTGAAAAATGTGCTGTGTCGGATACGGGTTCGGTTCGGGTCGGTGTGTGTGTGTGTGCGCGCGCGTAAGCTCACGTATAAAAATAGTTTTTGAATTTATTATTTGTCTGCTACTGTTTAACATTTTTATTTGGCTCTGCCTTGGCTATGTCACTGTTCAGTATATTCGTGGCAATACATTTTGTATTTAAGCTGACATTTTCTTCCAGGTTCGGGTCGGATATCGGGTTCATTTATAGCGGGTCGGTTCGGGTGCGGATTTGTAATTTTTTTTTCGTCGGAAAATGGGTCGGATATGGGTTTGAACATGACGGGTACGGGCGGTTGCGGTTTGTCAAAATCAGAACCGTGCAGGACTCTGTGCTCCACTGCTACAGCAATTTAGTTGAACACTACAAGAGCTGAGGTGAAAAATTAGCTCCCATTAGCTAGGTATTAGCTCATTGACGGTATCTGTAGTATTATCCCAAGGTAGCACCAAACTTGTGAAGTTAACAGTGACATAAAAAGAACCAAATGTTTCTTTATAATACCTCTGTAATTGGTTTTTGGGACGTGTGTATAGTAGTCGTGTGAGGGTCTACTGAGCAGGTTGTAAACGTACTAGAACTTGTTAAATTGGTGTACACGATTGAAGCCTTTTGTGGCTAAATAAAAACATGTAAAAATTGGTATTTTATTACACTCCTTTTCGCCTCTGATGTTGTGTATTGCAGAATGAGTGTGTTAGGTGAGGAGGATGCTGCATTGGTGAAGCAGGTAGATGCAGGAATGAAATGCTCCTGGAAATGGTCCTGACTGAAGATGGAGGGAAAAGTAACAGTGAAGGGACAGGAGCTTTCCTTTCATATAGGGGATATTTTCAAAAAAATTGAGGAAAGATGTCAAATTTGGGGAGGTGGACAGGAAGCTATGCAGCAGCAACCTACAGGCAGAAACCGAAAGCAAAAACAGTGGACAGAGAGGTGCAGCAGAGAAGATTTGGTTTAAAAAAAACTGGGGAGTGCTCAGCAGGCCAAGAAAGAGGCTGCAGAAACTGAAAAGCAGGCGAGGCTGAGGCATGCAGCAACTCAGTGCAAAAGGGCCTTGGAGACACTGGTGGCCCAGGCAAAAAGGAAAAAGAAATGATTAATTGGACTTGGACATTGGGGTTTTTATCTTTAAATTATATTGTTGTTGTCAACAGCATGTTTTACTAACACAGTGTTGACCTTGTGGTATGTTGTGTTGATTATGGTTCAGGCATAATGATGAGTGATGAGAGGATGATGACATAGCCTTGTGTCATTCCACTACCTAATTGGTCAGACATTATTCATTTTAATTCATTCATTTTTTTAATAAAATGGCCATTACAACATAGATATGATGTAATTGTGTTTGTGTCTGAGAGAGCTGCGTGTTTTGTAGTGCCTCCTACAGAAGACTGAAACAGAGTGTTGGTGGACAAAGCGCTGAATATTTTTCTTCATAGTGTACACGCACTATCCCCCCCTCGCCGCCGCCGTGCCGAGCTGCGCTCACGCACTTCTGTCACCTTTTTGACCCCTGTGCCATTTTCATGCCTGAATACAAATAATACACTGAAAGAAACTAAGCATTTTATTTCAGGTTCCACATTCAGACTATTTCAATGTCCAGTGGGTCAGGTCAGTAAAATACTATAACTAGAAAAGCACTCGGAAAGCACAAACGCCACCAAGGCAGATCAGCCCCCCTCCTGAAAGATGTGCCCTCCACCACCCCAACTGATCACCACCAAACCTTTATCACTTGTTCGTTGTGTTAGTATGAACATTTCCTGAAAAGTTCTTCCAAATCAGTCCATATCTTTTTGGGTTATGGGTTAAATTTCTCTGCCATTCTTTGGTAGAGTAATAATTGCAATACATCCCTTGAATCACCGGGTTTAGCTGTTTTTATGGGAAAAAAATACAGAATATGTTCTAAAGTAATTAATTTGTCTTTAAACATATGGACAGAAAACACCTCAGTTAACACAACTTCCTCTTAAGTCTTATTACAGTTTAGAGCAAAATTATTAGGCTGTCTGTGAAACTTCTAAGTTTATATAACCCTTGTGTTGTCCTTCGGGTCAAGGTGACCCAGTGGCACACAGTGGCTTTATAAATCCCTCGCGTTGTCCTCTGGGTCAAGGATAGAATAGGATTGAGAAGAGCTCCGTAGAATCTTGGCCAACAATACAACGAAAAAGTCCTTAATATCAATATGAAGAAGTCACATTGATATTCCTCAGTGTCTTGTTATCTAGCTTCAGATAACCTGCTAAGCTAAATCTTTAGCAGCTATGAGCAAAAGGATTTCTTCTCTGCTAGAATAACTTGTTTTAGACACGGAGAACTGATCAGATAAAAACCTCTGATTTAGCTGAAGATAGTGGCAAAGTCTATCTGAGCTGATTTTACATACTATACAATACTATACTATACAAAAATATGGTTCATGTATTATTTAACATTTTCATGATATTCAATAATAAATGTGAATGCAGCACCCAATCAACCAATCAACACACCAGCGCAATGAGAGACGTACTAAATCAAGAGACAGAGTGATTTTTGTTTTTACATGTTTTTATTGCATGATACAAAAATGTGTATAAAATCTCACCGACAACATTTTTTGTATATCCACCACAAGTGCCACATTTTATAATAAGAAATACTTTCTGCTATCAAACCAGATAGCAGAAATATTCATATACTATTAAGATTATATATTATATTAATTTATGATATTCTTCTAAGAAGAATCAGTGTTCACAATTTCTTGTTTCATTTTGAAAAACAAATATCCACCTCCCAGTGCCACACAAGAAATTTGGCAGTCGAGTGAAACGTAGATTCCGATGCGAGACCGTGGAGCTGCAGAGGAGGAAAAAATAAATGAATTGAAAACCACACGTAGCCTACAACAAAAACTCATGTTTTATTTTCTTACCACGCAACGCGCATACCTGATCGAATCTGTTCTCCATCCTTGTTGTCAGCTGGTGACATTGTTGTACTCAGGCCTGTTGGAGAGGGAAAATGTAGTTAGTGTAGAAAATAAGAGAAGAGGCCGTGTCTCTCTCTCTCTCTCCCTCCCTCCTATCCACCTTTCCTGTCTGTATAACGTCCCCAGATTGTCGAGAGTTCTTTTCCCCCCTCACCTTTCTGTTGAGCGTATGTCACATTCCTAACGAGGTCTGGATCTGAAAAAATTTATACAAATTTTTTATTTGTCACAATTGTGTATATGCCATCATACGTAATCACACCTAAAGCAGGAAAACGGGACACACTCACCCACGACGAGCCTAACGAACGATGTTTTCAAGTCTTTCGACTTAGACTTTATATCTGGAACGTAACATCAGTACTGTCCACTGTCAGAAGTTGTCACGTTGTGGAGCTAGAGAAACATATTCCCCTTTCTGAGCTTAGCCTTGGAGAGGTCTCCCTTCCTCCCTTCCTCTCACTCTCCACATACACACACACACACACACACACACATTCCACAGTCCTAAGTCATTTCAGTACAGAAGAGGTCTCCCTTCCTCTCACTCTCCACATACACACACGCACACACGCGCGCGCGCGCACACACACAGTTTATTCAGGAAAAAATGAAAGCGGGAGGATGTATATAACAACTTTGATAAATCTGCTTCCCTGAAACATATGATAGAAAAAGAAAAGAAATCCAAAATCCCCGCATGGAAAGTAAAACATTCAAACAACGGACCTTGGACATAACGGCAACTTGAATCTCCGTGTTACGTGACGTGCGGGGAATGTTTGTATTGCTCCAAATGAGAATAAAAGCTCAATCAGTACCAGAGATATGAATAATCAAGTAGTGGTAGGATTTGGAATTTCCATAAACGAGTCATCATAAGTTCAGCTGCGGTCGGATGAATCACACTGTCTCAGAGTTGGAGAAAAAAAACCTCTCAGCTGGATTTTCGGTTGGACATTTCCACTTTGAGCACACTCAGTAGGAGTTGGAATTTCCAGAGACGAGTCATCATGCAGTTCAGCTGCGGTCGGATGAATCACACTGTCTCAGGTTTGGAGGGAAAAAAAAAAAAAACTCTCAGATGGATTTTTAGCACGAGGCTCAATAGCAACTACAGCAGCTCAGGGAGGAATCCAGTGAGTAGCTGTGTACAGTTGGATATTGACTCTGATCCACGTCTGGCTGAAAGAGCCTCTCCTCTCCTCTCCTCTCCTCTCCTCTCCTCTCCTCTCCTCTCCTCTCCTCTCCTCTCCTCTCATTTACCTTTCATGGGAGCAGCGGGGCAAAAATGCACACATGTGAGCATGAAGACGCTGCACTGGGAAAGAAAAGAATAGAAAAGAAAAGAAAAGAAAAGAAAAGAAAAGAAAAGAAAAGTCCTGTTTGTCTCATCTGGACTTTCTGTTGCAAAGCCGGAGGAGGACATGGACTCACACGCGAAATGGGAGCACCGGGGCAAAACGCACACAGGTGAGTATGAAGATGCTGTGTGTGCCCGGAGGATAAAGACGAGAAGAATAGACAACGACCGGGTCTCCATGACCCGCCTCGTTTCACCCGATGTCACCTCGTCTCAGTCTCAGGAGGAGAACAATGAGCTGAAAGGAAAGTACTAAAATGATTTCCTTCCGCCCCGTCACCTTATTACACCGATGCACGGAAAAGAAAAAAAAGACCCGCGGATCCTCCGCCACCACCAGCCATGACTGTCGTGTACTGATGAGGTCATTGCCAGGAGACGATTGTTGTTATGTGTAAGTTCAACAGGCGGGGGCGCTGTATTGGGGCATTGCAGAGCAGCAGTTCAATAAAGATGGTTGCTGACTACAGAGCTGAGGTCAAGTCATTGCTTTAATGCAGAATAAATATCGAACAATGGCGACGAGGATGACAACGGTAGACTTATAGTTAAATCTGAAAAGTATAGTTAGGCCGTCGACGGACATGGACAGTCTTTTGCCGAAGTTTGACTGTTATGCCGAGCCTGCCACGCTGGGTCCACTGTGGACAAGATGGCTGACCGCATTCGAGCTGTATGCAGATGGGAAAGGCTTGATTCTGGGGGACGGCGCGGAAGCTTCGGTGAGACAGAGACGACGAGCGTTGCTTCTACAACACGCCGGCACGGATGTACAAGATGTATTTGCAGTTCTACCTAATACCGGAGGACCAACGGAGTATGAAGCGGCGGTTGTGGCGCTGAATGCCTACTTCGTACCGCAAATAAACACTGCCTTCACCCGCCAAACCTTCTACCAGACAACGCAGAAACCAGGAGAAACGGTACAGCAGTTTGTAACCAGATTACACCAGGCTGCTAGAGACTGTGCATTCGCTGCGGACATGGGGAACCAAATCAGAGATGCAGTGTTGAATAGGTGCACGTCGGATTATGTGAGGAGAAAGTTGCTGGAGGAAGTTAACCTGACGCTTGCCCGCGTCCTGGAGATTGCAGCACAATGTGAGAGAGTGGAAATGCAGATGGATGCGATGAAGGTGAGCGATAACGTCGGCGCGGAGAGTGGGGAGACAGTACGCCATGTTTACAAAAAAGGGGGAAAGTTCCAGCGGAAAAAAATAAAAGACCACAGAGATGAAAAAGCAGAGAAAGTGTGCTTCAGGTGCGGACGTGGAGGTCACTTCGCCAATGATCCTGCCTGCCCAGCCAAAGGACAAACGTGCGGGAAGTGCAACGGAAGAGACCACTTTGCCAAAATGTGCAAATCAAAAGGTGATAACAAACAGACAGTGAAATGTGTTGAAACAGAGACCCAGGACAGAGACTATGCATTTGTAATGAGAGATTACTCAAACCCTGAGAGAGTGTCATTTAATGTGGGGGGAGTGGATCTGCTCATGCTAATTGACTCAGGTGCATCAAGTAACATAGTGGATGAAGATACATGGGAGATGCTAAAGAATAAAAGAGTAAAATGTGTGTCTTCCAAGGCAACTGGTAGACGCCTGTACCCCTACACTTCCAAAGTGCCTATACCAGTAAAGGGTGTGTTCAAGTGCCAGATAAGCATAGGAAAACGCAACACCGAAGCTGAGTTCACAGTAATTCAAGGGCACGGAGAGCCATTACTCGGCAAGGAAACTGCTATTAAGCTTGGGGTACTGAGAGTTGGTGTGAACATAGCCACTGTGACTGACACCAAAACAGAGATTCAGAGACAATATCCAAAGCTGTTTCAAGGAGTCGGAAAACTGAACACGAAACAGATGAAGCTACACATTGATGAGAAAGTAACACCGGTGGCACAACCCCTGAGACGTGTGCCATTTCATTTGAGAGAGGCAGTGGACAAAAAAATAAATCAACTGTTAAAAATGGACATTATTGAAAGAGTGGACGGGCCCACACCGTGGGTGAATCCAGTTGTGGTTGCTCCGAAAGCAGCGGAGGATGACATCAGGATGTGCCTTGACATGCAGAGGGCAAATGCAGCTATCATCAGAGAGAGACATCCGATTCCCACAGTGGATGAGCTCCTACAAGGAATGAATGGATCAACCATCTTCAGCAAGCTGGATCTTAAATGGGGATACCACCAGCTTGAGCTCACGCTAGTCCAGAGGTATCACCACGTTTGCTGTCCACACAGGTACATTCAGGTACAAAAGACTCATATTTGGTGTTTCCTCAGCAAGCAAGCAATATCAACATGAAATTGCAACAGCCTTGACGGGCATCGAGGGGGTGGAAAATATCTCCGACGACATCATCGTCCACGCCTCTGACCAGGAAACCCACGATCAGCGGCTGCATGCAGTACTGTCGAGACTGGAGAAGTGCGGCCTGACATTAAATGCAGATAAGTGTCAATTCAACATGGATAAGCTGATCTTCATGGGCATATTGCTGTCACAGAAGGGCATCGGCCCCACAACTGAAAGAGTGAGAGCGGTAGCGGAGGCCCGGGAACCTGAAAATGCAACAGAGGTACGCAGCTTCCTCGGTTTAGCTGGCTACAGTAGCCTGTTCATACCCCAGTTTGCCAGCATATCAGAGCCGCTGCGCAGACTCACTAAAAAAGACATTCCCTTTGATTTCGGGCCGGAGCAGAAACAAGCTTTTCAAGTGCTCAAAAAAAACTAGTTGAGGCTGGTACTCTGGCATATTTTGACAAGGAGGCTCCCACCAAAGTCATAGCGGATGCAGGACCAGTTGGCATAGGAGCTGTGTTAGTGCAAGAATAGCAACGGCAAATGGTACCAATATGCTACGTGAGCAGAAGTCTCACAGACTGTGAAAGGAGATATTCACAAACCGAGTGCGAGGCTCTTGCACTAGTCTGGGCCTGTGAGAGACTGCACCCATACATATATGGGAAGAAATTTGACTTGGTGACTGACCACAAGGCGTTGGAGGCAATCTACAGTCCCACATCAAAGCCATGTGCACGTGTTGAGAGATGGGTTCTGAGACTTCAACCATATGACTTTAAAGTGGTGCACATTCCAGGTAAAGACAATATTGCAGATCCCCTGTCACGGTTGCTGGGGAAGAGTGCTACAGAACAGGTTCATAAACATGGAGCCGAGGACTACGTGAGGCTAGTTGCTGTAAGCGCCACTCCCAGAGCACTGACTACAAGAGAAGTCGAGGAGGCTTCAGCAGCTGATGATGAACTGAGAGAGGTGAGAAATGCTATACAGAGTGGCTGTTTCGACAGGTGACAGTCATATGCACCAATAGCATATGAGTTGTGTGTGATTGGACAATTAGTGTTAAGAGGGACACGCATCGTTTTATCACACACACTGAGAGCCAGAGCCCTATCCTTGGTCCATGAGGGACATCTGGGCATAGTGGGCACAAAGCAGCACCTTAAGAGTAAAGTGTGGTGGCCAGGAATGGATCGGGCTGCAGAGAGACATGTGAAGTCCTGTCATGGATGCCAAATTGTCTCCCGGCCTGATGTGCCTGAACCACTGCGCCCGACAACGTTACCAGACGGGCCATGGCAAGACGTTGCCACCGACCTACTGGGCCCATTACCAACAGGACATTCAATACTGGTAGTAGTAGATTATTATAGCAGATATTATGAATATGAGATCTTGCAATCAACCACCACAGACAAGGTGATAGACAGTCTGGAGAACATTTTCAGTCATCTTGGTCTCCCAATCACCATCAGATCTGATTGTGGTCCACAGTTCATATCTTCACAGTTCCAGACATACTGTGAGGACAATGGAATACAGCATGTGAAAACGACACCTAAGTGGGCCCAAGCAAATGGAGAAGTGGAGAGACAAAATGCTTCACTGATGAAGAGGATACGCATTGCACAATCTGAGTGATTGGACTGGAAAAGAGAGCTCCAGAAATATGTCACAATCTACAGATCCATTGACCATTCAACCACAGGGAAGAGCCCAGCAGAGCTATTCTTCAAAAGGAAAATGCGAGGAAAGCTCCCTGACATAACGACGCCACAATGGGATCTAGAGGCAAGAGACATAGACGCTGAAAGGAAAGGAAAGTCAAAGATCTACGCCGACAAAAAGAAAAGAGCAAAACACTCGGAGGTAACAGTTGGAGATCAGGTTTTACTGAAACAAGATAAGGTGGACAAATTCTCAACTACATTCAACAAGACACCACATAAGGTAATCAGCAAGGATGGTAACAATGTGGTTGTCAAATCACCAAGTGGAGCCACCTACAGCAGAAACACAACATTCGTGAAAAAGTACTACACTGAGGACATTACTCCACAAACAACTGACAGAACACAAATGACATGGACTGAGAAGGAGGGGCAGGGAAACAAACAGGCTGCTGAGTCCAAGGCGGAGTCTCCGACTCACAGTGAGGGGATCAGGACTGAGCCTCTCACACCCAAACTGGAGAGACCCCACCGGCAGATTAAACTGCCACAAAAATTAACTGACTTTATCCTTAAGTGAACATGCTAGGGTTAAAGATGAAAAAAAAGTGTGAAGATTGTAATGGTTACTGGTTTGTTCTAATATAAGGTAATGTGCCTCTCATACATATCAGAGATGATTTGATAAGGATGAATATAAAAAAAAAGAGGGAGAAGAAAGTTCTGTCTGGAATAAATATGTTCTGTGAAAAAAAAGTTAGACAAATATAAAAATTTGTTGACTGCTTATAAGTAATACTCTAAAGGGGAAATGTTCTCATTTTCATGTTTCCATTTGCATTGATACAGAGTTAAGAGTTTAATTCCAAGTAAAGGGGGGATGTCGTGTACTGATGAGGTCATTGCCAGGAGAAAATTGTTGTTATGTGTAAGTTCAACAGGCGGGGGCGCTGTATTGGGGCATTGCAGAGCAGCAGTTCAATGAAGATGGTTGCTGACTACAGAGCTGAGGTCAAGTCATTGCTTTAATGCGGGATGAATATCGAACAATGACAGCTCGACATTTCAACCCCACTCAAAGGTTCCTACGAGAGTTTCTTTCCAGCTAGCCGTGCGAGGATGATGAGGGCGAGGGGGACCATCGGAGGAACCGACAGCGAGTGGAGAGAAGTACGAGGAAACTGCGACGGCAGCTCGGGAAAAGCAATAGGGAACGAAAGGAAAGAAACCCTGAGCAGGAAGAGGATCTCTCCTCCGGTACGCATCTCTCGACTAAAAGGGTCCCGGTATGGACTCCGCGCCACGGACGTCGTCGGAACAATGACAAATGGGAGAAAAAGACAAAACGGGTAAGTGAGAGAGAAGGGGAGAAGGAGAGTGAGATGCAACGGAGGCAGCGACAGCGAGAGAACAGGATGATGAGGCAACTGCGACAGCAGCTGCAAAGGCATCCGGAGGAGAGCGACCTGGAGGCAGAGGGTCCAGATGAGATATGAGAAGGGGACTCAGAACAGGAGAACGCGAGACACTCGGCGTTTGAACCCCACCTTTCTGTCAAAGGGTTCCTAGGAGAGCCCCAACACAAGGGCCCTCCATCTGAGGATGAGGAGGAGGAGGAGGGGGAGGAGGAGGACGAAGAGGAGGAGGAGGAGGAGGAGAATCACCAACCTTGCTCTGATTCTGACTCTGACGAAGGAGGAGAAGGAATAGGAGAAGGGGAGAAGGAGAGTGAGATGCAACGGAGGCAGCGACAGCGAGAGGACAGGATAACAAGGCAACTGCGATGGCAGCTGCAAAGGCATCCGGAGGAGAGCGATCTGGAGGCAGAGGGTCCAGATGAGATACAAGAAGGGGACTCAGAACAGGAGAACACGAGACACTCTGCGTTTTAACCCCACCTTTCTGTCAAAGGGTTCCTAGGAGAGCCCCAACACGAGGGCCCTCCATCTGAGGAGGAGGAGGAGGAGGAGGAGGAGGAGAAGGAGGAGGAGAAGGAGGAGGAGGAGGAGGAGGGGGAAGAGAAGGAGGAGGAGAATCACCAACCTTGCTCTGATTCTGACTCTGACGAAGGAGGAGAAGGAATAGGAGAAGGAGAAATCCTTCACGTTGCACGAGAGACGTTCCCGTCGAGAAACGGGAAAATAACTTTGTCCTCTACTCCGTATGAAAAAACACAGTCACAACGACAACAACAACAACAAGAGCTGGCTGCAGCATCCGCAGCAACCCTGGCCTTCGGGACCCACGACCCTGGTCCAAGACATTGTGTCATCGTTCTACCTGTTTGTCACGCCAGAGATAGACAAAATCATCCTGGAGGAGACCAATCGTGAGGGTCTCAGGAAATATGGAAGAGACAAATGGAGGCGTATGGACGAGATCGACCTGCATGCTTATATGGGCCTGCTCATCCTCACTGGTGTGTACAGGTCCCGAGGCGAGGCCACCGCCAGCCTGTGGAACCCCGAGAGCGCCCGTTCGATTTTCCGAGCCACCATGTCGCTCAAAGTCTTTCACCTTTACTCGAAGATGTTGCGGTTCGACAACCGCGGGATGAGAGCGGAGGGGCGTGCCTCGGACAAACTTGCGGCCATCAGAAAGCTCTGGGACACGTGGGCCGAGCGGCTGCCGACCCTCTACAACCCAGGCCTTCACGTCACGGTGGACGAGCAGCTGGTTCCATTCAGAGTTACGATGTGTACAAAAAAACCCCTAAAAAAATAAAATGTTTTAAATCATTGTTTGAATAAAATAAAGTAATTAGTTTTCTTTCTTTCCTACTTTCTTTCTCTCCTACACTCAAAGGCCGATGTGCCTTTAGACAGTATATGCCCAGCAAGCCCGCCAAGTACAGGATCACGTCATGGGTCGCCTGCGACGTCAGATCCAGCTATGCTTGGAAAATGCAGGACTTACACTGGGAAGCCCTCAACCCCAGCATGACAAGAACGGGGTACGGGAGCGACAAAGGAGCGCTCAGAGAAGAATCAGGCGACGCGCGTGGTGCTGGACATGACCGAGGGTCTCACCGGTCGTAATGTTACGACAATTTCTTCACGTCCTACGAGCTAGCGGGGAGGCTCCTGCGTGAGAGGAACAACACCTTGCTCGGTACGATCAGAAAGAACAAGCCCGAGCTCCCGACTGCCTTGCTCGAGCTCAGGGGGAGACGGGTCCCCTCCGCCAAATTCGCCTTCACCCCCGACGCCACACTGGTGTCCTACGTGCCCAAGAAAAACAAGAACGTACTGTTGCTCAGCATGCTCCACGCACAGCCCCCTCGCCATACCCGACTCTCTGTCCGCTCGGACAACAAGTCTGAAGTCGTCTTGGACTACAACGCCAACAAAGGCGGCGTGGACAACCTGGACAAAGTCGTGGGCACCTACAGCTGCAGGAGGATGTCCACGCGCTGGCCCCTCGTAGTCTTCCACAACATGCTGGACGTGTCCGGTTACAATGCCTTCATGATATGGAGAGAGCTCAACCCCCGACTGGATGCCCACCAAGTGCAACAAGAGGAGGGTGTTTCTCGAATGGCTGGGGAATGCGCTCGTGGCTCCACTCATCGAACGCAGGCCTCGCCTCGCCTGCCCAACGCCGAATCTGCCGTTTCAGTCATGAAGGCGATCAGGCACACCACAGGGGATGCTAGAGACACTGAAAGAGAAAGAAGAAGAGGAGGAGGAGGGGTTTCTTCTTCTTCCTGTCCTGCTACGGCTCCCATCCCCGCTTCGAACAGAGATACATATATTTAGGTTGCGCTCTCCTGAACTGCCCGAAGTGCCACAAGTCGTACTCGGCCCTGGAGCCTCTGTGATGATGATGATGATGATGAAGATGATGATGATGATGATGATGATGATGATGAGGGACACTGTGAGGATATTTTACATTGAAGCGTTCAAAGGTGCAATGTGAGGCTGAGCAAAAAAAAAACAGAAAGAAAGCAATAAAGAAATAAAGTGGATACCAATCTTGAGTTTTATTGTGTCACGGTAATTCTTTTTTCATTTAATTATTTATTTAGTGAGAATGAATTAATAAAGTTAATGTGAATTAAACATTAACAATAATAATTTAACAATACATGCCATACATTGAAAACTGCTCACATAGTCGAATGCCACCGCCCCAGGAGGAGGAGGCCGTGGGGAAACTGCAGCTTTGTCATCCTCCTCGTCAGTGTCCGGGGGAGGGCTCCATCCCACGTTGAGTGTGATCTTTTGCCTGATCAGGTGCCTCAGGTCCTTGTCGTCCTGGGGCAAAGAGTCATAGTGACCCAGCCAGCGCGACCCAGCCTCCGAAATGAACCTCCGGATCTCGGGTACGATCAGCTCGGCTCTGCACAGGGGTCCCTCAGTGATGTGGTCCGGCTTCCGTAGGAAACAGTCCAAGGTCCGCATGTCTTTTGGGACGTGGTCGCGGTCTTCCTCCAACCAATACCGTAAGGCAGTGTCGGGTGATATGCAATCACCTAAGCCGTTCTCCACCTTGAACAACCCCACGAAGAAGCCTAGAAAGGTTTCCTCAACCGTACCGTCGGACCTCTTGGTGTACAAGCAGAGCATCTTGCCCTCTTCGTCTCCAGTGTATTGAGAGATCACCCTGGAAAAGTTGGACACTTGGGGTTTCAGCATATAGTCACGTTCGGCCTTGGGTTTGACCGAGCCCCAGAAGATGCACTTCTCTATCAGCTTGGCCATGAACGCCTCCCAGGTCCGCAACAGCTTGTTCAGGTTTCCGAACGGGGAGCGGCCCCACTTAGGTTTGGCTCTTGTCTCCTGCATTTCGGTCATCTGTGTGAGTCCGCTATGTCACGCTGCTATGTGAGGCTGCTGTTTATTGCCGTCTGATATACAGGGAACAGGCATTTTGTCCGACCGAGCAGTAGAAAGTCCGACCGGCTTCAGAAAAATCCAACCACAGTCATAAAACCCCCGGTGTGTGTGTGTGTGTGTACGTGTGTATGTGTAGGGAGGGGGGCTGCTTTTTCAAAGTAATGAGTCATCCTTGGAACCTTGGAATTGTGGGTCTCTTTGACTGGGCTGTGGGAAGTGGTATGTGCGTTGATTTTGAAGGGCAACACAAGGGTTAAAAAATGACCAAATAATTTTTTAAGATAGGGAATTTTCCACCTACCATTTCTGAATGTAATGTCTTTAGAAGGCACAACATATTTAGATTTGCATTCCAAAACAGAATTTTTTAAGAAAATATTATTACTCCCCTTTAAGAAATTACCATTTATGAAGTCATTGCACAAACCACTTTTGTGCAATATTGTGCTTTAATGTCACATGTGATATGCTTAAGGGTGATCAAGTGATATTGTTGTGGACAAAATGAGAAAGACACAACTCAGAAGTGCTTATCTGGGAAAATCTTCTATTCTTTATTCATCACTGATATTACACAGGGGAATCAGATATCTATTGCCATAAGAGGAACAGTGTTTGCTTCTTTACCTGATCTGATGTTATGTTGTCAGTGGACCCTCCCAGGCTGTCTGGAACCAAATGCTTAAGAAATCATTTGCCCTGTATTACTTGATAGGTCACTGGAACCCACCCAGCCATGTCCATTCCAGGAAATAATACCCACACACATAGGTGCCACGTGTCCCCAGCATTTTTTCTGGTGGGCAATTTTGTCCCTTCCACTTAAAAAGTCCTGGGCTGGAATCTGTTACTTGTGGCATCTTCTTGGTGCAGAAGCAGCACTGGCGATCAGTCACAACATGCTTCAGTGGAAATCTAGAAAGTGTTTTGTTTTACTCAGTCAACGCAGAGTTTGGAAAATCAAATGACACACATGAAAATCACATGACACACAACATTTGAAGGTAGAGCAGTGCTGGAGGGTGCTAATCTTGTCATCAGTCATGACGTTTTCTCCAGCCCCATTCCAATCTAGCCCTCCAGTATGGCTGTATGTACCATACTGAACTTGGTCTGTCTCTGGGATCCAGTTTTTCAGCTTCTGCTGTGGAAGATGTGAAGGGTTTGAGGTTCAAGACATGCGCCAGTCTGAGTGGAGACAAGTCTGAGTAGCTCCATGTTTTTGTGTGCATTTATTTTATTTATTTATTTATTTTATCTTGCTAATGGGTGATGTCACACAATGGTACTACTTCAGGTAGAGTGGTGTACACCAGGGAGGCACTGATGACCCTGATGAGGACTGGACATGGGATAAAACACCTAATCCTGGCAATGCTGAGAAGACCATACCGTGGGTGCAGAGTGGGGGCTAAGCTAAAAGCTAAGACAAACAATAGGAAGGATTTCTGCCCTCTGTGCTCATGGGAAATGTAAACTCGCTTCACAACAAGTATGACAATAAACCATGGATCACCAGTGACATCAAGGACCTACTGAACCAGAAGAAGCGGGCGTTCCAGGTTGGCGACAAGGAGAACCTAAAGGATATACAACGGGAGCTTAAAAAGACACTGAGGCAGCCAAAGGTGGAGTACCAGAGGAAGGTGGAAAGTCAGCTGGAGAATAAGAACACCAGGGAGGTGTGGAGAGGGGTGAGGACCATCACTGGTTATAATCTAAAGAACCATCAGGCTGTGGAAAGAGATGTGAAGAGAGCTGATACCTTCAACAGGAACTACACCAGGTTTGACCATTTGGTTGCTTCCTCCATTTCCGCGGTTACATCCTCTATCCCCATCCCAGCAGCTTCAGCTTCCACCTCTGCAGCTGCACCCACCACCTCCTCCTCCACCTCTTCAGCTACACCCTCCACCTCCTCCTTCACCTCTGCAGCTGCACATTCCACCTCTGCAGGTACACCCTCCACCTCTGCAGCTGTACCCCCCCCATCTCTGTAGAGGCACCCACCATCTCCTCTTTGACAGACTCTCCTGATGTTATTTCTCCTACACAACTTGAGCAACCACCCATGTCTCTATCAATAGAAGAAGTGGGTGTTGAACATTGGAAACTCTGAGTAGGGAAGGCATCTGGATGGAGTGTGTCCAAGGATTCTTAGGGACTTTGCTGGACTACTAGCAATCCCCCTACAGAGGCTATTTAATATGAGCCTTGGGATGGAAAAGCTCTGGCACTGTGGAAAACATCCTGCCTCATACCGGTGCCCAAAATGGGGTGACCGGTGGAGTTGAATGACTACACACCAGTGGCTTTGACGTCTCATATTATGAAGACCTTGGAGTGGCTCCTGGTCTGTTGACTGAAGCTACAGGTTGGAGGGAAGCTGGATCCCCCCACATCCTGGATTTTGGACTATTTGACATCTAGACCACAGTATGGGACCACAGGTGGGAGGATGTGTGGGACTTACATGTTGAGGTGAAGATCCCTGTCTTCACAAAAGCACACTGTCAGTTGGATGCAAGACATGTATAGAGCACAAGGAATACTGCTATCTCCGAATTCATGTCAAAAGGTTAACTGGAACCATCCACAACAAGTACACTTTTTGTCAGCTAAAGTACTGATTGACGTAATGTTGCCATGCAAGAATGAAGACATGATAGTCTTTGATAAGATTGTGTCTGTATGGCGTGTTCTGACAAACATGAATCCATGTGTTGTTCTGCCATAAGTGTCTGTTGTATACATACCCCCAATTTTCATAATAAACACTTAAAATGCATGTGCGTTATGAACAAAAATCAATATTTTTGAACAAGAATATCGTTATAATGTGAAAAGCAATGTATTGCTAAAATAAATGTATACTAATACTTTATGTAATTAAGAAAGCACATTTAATTCAATTATATTTAGGCCTAATAGCGGTTGGTTAAGATAAACCTCTTTGAGTCTTTTCATTATTTTAATATCACAATCATATTTTACAATCAGTTACAGTATTATAAACTATTTCAGCATAAGATTAGTTTTAAGATTACATAGTCACAAGTCAAAAAAGTCTAGTCTGAGTCGTTGAGCATCCATGACCTGAGAGGCCATGCGACACTCAAGCTCCCCGCTCAGACACACAGCTTATAACACGTTCCTGTTGACCCCTTCTCCTTTAGGATGACCTCTGTATTTTTGCTCTGTCCTGAAGGACTGGGTGTCGTCTTCTTCTGGATGCTTCTATGCGGTGGGGGTTGTCCCTTCCCCCGCAATGTCACCCCTGTATGTCTGTATGTAAATTGCTTCACTGTGATCACATTTCCAGAGTCACCTTTAAACTCCAAAAAGTACATTTATGCATTAATATTTTTATATTCCTGGTCCCATTGAAATGTTCTAATACAGCAAGATGCCACAGAATCAGATGGTTTTCAGTGTTTATTTCCAAGTAATGTAACTTGAGAACACAGACCAGGCAAGCTTTATAAATGAAAAATAAAATGTGTGACGGCCCAGGCCCTTTGAACATGCAGGGCCTCTCTAATTATGTTACAGGTCGAGATGAGCTGACAAGGGACACCTGTGGCAGGAGTGCACACCACTATTTAAGTGGCTCTGCCTCAGCAACTGGGAGCTGTTTTTGGGGCTTGCTGGACTCTGGTTCCTGAGTCCTGTGTGTTCTGGTCTGGGTCTGGTTCGGCATGGCTTGGCTTTGTCCTGTCCTGCCCTGCTCTGCTTAGTCCTGCTCTTTTCTGCTAGTGGTTCTCCTTGTGGGACACATTTATAATGGTTGACGTGTACTAATAAACCCTTTTAAGTATACTTTAACTGATCTCTCTCCATTGTTGTCGTGATCTTGGAGTCGGGTTGTAACAAATGGGGGCTTGTACGTTTCTGAACCAATTTGTTCATCTGTGGTTTTGCCATAATCGTCCTCATGTAAATGGCCCCTCAGATAAGATTCTAGTCGGCAGATAGAGGGACTGGCTGTGATGGCTTTGTGTGTTTTGGCTATCAACTCAGGTGTTCAGGTTATGGTCAGATATGGCATCAATTGAATGACTTTCTGTTTGCTCCGTCTGAGGAAATTTTGAGGTAGGGGCTGCCTCTCACATGAGTCAGGACAACTGGAAGAGTAAAAAATCAATCATTAACCACACGTCAAAGATGAACGGATCAACTGAAACTAAGATGAGAAGACAATTTGATGACAGGACAATACAGTGTCTAAACAGTTGGAAGACTAAAAAAATCAATCAGTCAAACATTACAAGGCCAGTTTCTTAAGACTTTAAAAAGAGATCACTTAAAACCAGACTCAATCAAAAGTAACAGGAAATTTCCTTTTTGCACTGTCACTCTCCTGCCACCCAGGGACTACAGATGGAAATTTAGGTTGTAGCTATATCTGGTCTGTGCAACACATTTGTTGTGCAATGTCCCTGTCAAATAAATAAATAAATAAACCAACCCATCCGTTTGTGATCTGCACACGAGACTCCAACGACTTATAACTTGGAAACTGTTCAGAAGTGTAGGCACTCATACCACAAACAAGAGGTGAAAAATAGTAAATAGAGTTGTAGTCGGTGCTCAGCTCTTTGATTTGAACTTCATTTAGATCCAAATTGTGTATAATTGTGGTTTTCTCCATGTACTGGTCCCCTCTTTCCCTATTTAATATGTCCTGGTATATTTCACACGCTTTTTGAGATGTTAACATGTTAATAGATTTTTTTCAAACTCTGCTTCTTCTTGAGCATATTCTCTCTCTGTTTGTTTCTTTAGTGATTATTTATACTCGTGAGGCTCCCAATATGGCCGCCATGTCCCACAATGTAACGCATGGACGCAAAAATATTGAGAGATACCTGACCCAATTTTCTTTTTTCCACTCCCAATGCCCACTAAATGGCTCTGTAGTTTGCAGCACCTAGAGGGTTTGATTTCAAACTTTTGGTATTGTTATGGTCTCCAAATACACAGATAAATGTACCAAACACTAATAAAAGTGGGTTTAGCAAAATATGATCCATTTAAAGTACTTTTTCCATTTTATCATCATACCCTCACTTCTTGGCACAGTTTCAGCTTCATCCGTAATTATCCTAACATGCACATCTGTACCCCTCTGTCTCACTAGCCAGTATGCATCCTTCTCTCCTCATGTGTTCACTCTCCACTACAGCTGATATTATGTCTTCTGTTTGGTCTGCACCACTTTTATCTACTTTTTTCAGCTCTCTCACTGTCCTGCTTCTTAGCTAACCTCTTTCTCTGAATACTTTTCTGTCTTTCCTCTTTGACGCTTTGTCTTTGTCCAGATGACACACCAAGTACTTCTCTCCCTGACTACTTTAAGCAAGCAAGCAAGGTTTATTTGTGTCGCAGAATCAAAGTTCATTCACAACCACAGTGTGTTCACCGCTCCAATGTGTTGAGGTCAGGTTGGTCTGATTTGGGTTGGTCAGATGAGCTGGTCTCTGGGTGAAACTCTGGCTGTGGTCACGCTAATGAGTAGATTTTTATTTTTTTTTTCGTTGATAGCTTGACAGCAGTTTTACACTGGATGCCCTTTGTGATGCACGCCCTCCATTTATCCAGACTACGACTAGCACTAGAAACCACAAATGGAAATAGAACTAGGCTGTATACTAAAACTGGAACCAGTGGCTGGATTACCAACCACTCCTTAAAAACAAAAGAAAGGAAAGTTTAAAATATATGCATGTTCTTTTTCTGAGCTTCGTCAGAAAAAGAAAAAATAAAATTTTACATCAGTTGGCCATAAAAGTTGTTAATTTCTTGTTATTTGTACATTGAGTATGTGTGATAAGATCTTTTTTCGTACTTGTCATTGTAGGTCAAGTCAAGAATTCCTCACCGCTGACAAAACGAACCACTAACTTACTCCCTAAGGACAAATTCTAAACAGCTGTTGGAACTAAATTTCATACTTTTCTATATTTTACGTAAAAATAATGCTAAGACCACATGATATTTGTTATACATTATATGGGATGTATTAGAACTGTGTACATGTATATTTTTGTGTTGTTTTTTTGTGTGTGTACAGTTGTGGCAACTGTAAATAAATGTCTTTTTTGTTGTTGTGTTATATGCACCAAACGTGCGGTGTCTTGGATCCCCTTGTGTATGACCTACTTCTGGCTGTCTGCTTACTTTGTCTGTGTCTGCTCCTTGTCTGTATTGTTTGCTCCATCTGGACCCCTGGTACTGGACCCTCTTTCTGCCCCTGACTGTGAGTTCACTATTTGGATTTTCCTGGCTTTCTAGACCCTGACTCTGACCCTCAGCTGGTACACAGTAAATTTTGCAGTGTTAAATCAACACTTAGAGAGTTTATTTAACTTCTTCTAGAGTGTATTTGGTCCCATTGTCTCCAAATTAACACTGCAAAATCTACAGTGTACCTGGAATTGTTTTTTGGATTGCTGTTTTTATGCTCTGCTGTTCCTCTGGTATTGACCCAGTTCCAGACGCTGACATTTCCACTATCCTGCTTCTTAGTTGCTGTTTGCCCAACAGCAACGATTGATATCGCACCATTTAATGTTATACATTCTTATAATAAATTAATCTACCTCTGTCTCAGAGTTCTGCATTTGGATCCTTCTGTGTTCTGATAGACTCTATCACTATCGTCTGAATAAATATGTTTTTGTTTATTATTTGGTCATAAAAGTTATTCATTGGTCTTAAACACAGTTTTTGTTACATATTATTGGACAAGGATGGTTATGTTGTCATTACTTCCGCCAAGGAGGTTATGTTTTTGCTGGCGTTGGTTTGTTTGTTTGTTTAATTTGTTGGATTGTGGTTTGGATTGGTATGGTGGTAATGGGAAGATCAATAACTGATTAGATTTTGGTTTCAAATGGCAGGGGGACCCGTGTCTTTCATACCCTAAAAATTGAAATCCATCCATTAGTTTTGAGTTATGTTGTACACAAGCAAGCAAACAAACAAACAAACATAACTTCCTTGGTGTACCTCCCTTCATTTAGTAGGGGGGTATGCCTTGGCGGAGTTTTGTGCTCTCGGGGTGCTTTTCTAGTTTGAAATGTAAAGAAAATGTCCGTAAATAATTTCTCACTGTTCTGTTTAAGCCGTATGTATGTCACGTGACCACTAGAGGGAGGCATCGCATCATATTTTGTACATTGTAGGTTTATCATGAATCCAAACAATCAGAATCTGAATCTTTTTATTGTCCTTGTTTCGAGTACAACGAAAGTCAGAGCACTCTAGTTTAGTGCAAGAGATTACAAGGCACAGCAATAAATGGAAGCCACACTTATTTCCATTACAAAAAATAATACATGTATTGCAACTAGAAATGTTTGTAAAAATTATATATATATATATATATATATATATATATATATATATATATATATATATATATATATATATATATATATATATATATATATATATATATTACCAAGGAGATGCTCTGTCCCCCCTGCTGTTCTGCATAGGCCTAAACCCCCTCAGCCAGATCATCTCAAAGAGTGGCTTCGGATACCAGTTCCGAAGTGGAACATCCATCAACCACCTCCTCTACATGGATGACATCAAGCTGTATGCCAAGAATGAGCGTGACATTGATTCCCTAATTCACCTCACCCGGATCTACAGCAAAGACATTGGGATGTCATTCGGACTAGATAAATGTGGGCAGATGATATCTAGAAGAGGAAAGGTGATCACAACTGAAGGGGTTGACCTACCTGAAGGGAATATCACAGATGTGCAGGAAAGTTACAAATACCTAGGGATCCCACAGACAAATGGTAATCATGAGGAGGCAGCTCGGAAGTCAGCCACAGCCAAATACCTACAGAGGGTAAGGCAGGTCCTGAAAAGTCAGCTGAACGGCAAAAATAAGATCCAGGCCATTAACACCTATGCCCTGCCAGTAATCAGATACCCAGCTGGGATAATATCCTGGCCACTGGAAGAGATACAAGCCACTGATATCAAGACAAGGAAACTCCTTACCATGCATGGAGGGTTCCACCCCAAGTCCAGTGTCCTGAGGCTGTACACTAAGCGAAAGGAAGGGGGCCGAGGACTAGTAAGTGTCAGAACTACTGTCCAGGAGGAAACGGCGAACCTCCAGGAATACATCAAGAAAAAAATGGCCCCCAATGACCAACTGCTAAGTGAATGCCTCAGGCAACAAAAGCCCAGTAAGGTCGAGGATCCAGAGGGACTATCGTGGAAGGACAAACCCTTGCATGGCGTGTACCATCGACAAATTGAGGAAGTGGCTGATATGGAAAAGACATACCAGTGGCTGGAAAAGGCTGGACTAAAGGACAGCACAGAGGCGCTACTCATGGCTGCACAAGAACAAGCCCTGAACACCAGAGCAATAGAGGCCGGGGTCTACAACATCAGACAGGACCCCAGGTGTAGGCTGTGTAGAGAAGCCCCTGAAACAGTCCAGCACATCACAGCAGGGTGTAAGATGCTGGCAGGCAAGGCATACATGGAGAGGCATAACCAGGTAGCGGGCATACTGTACAGGAACATCTGTAAAGAGTATGGACTGGAGGTCCCAGTGTCAAGATGGGAGAACCCCCCAAAGGTGACAGAGAACAAACAGACCAAGATCCTGTGGGACTTCCAGATCCAGACTGACAAGATGGTGATGGCCAATCAGCCTGACATAGTGGTGGTGGATAAACATGAGAAGACAGTGGTGGTGATAGATGTAGCAGTCCCCAGTGATAGCAACATCAGAAAGAAAGAACATGAGAAGCTTGAGAAATACCAAGGGCTGAAAGAGGAGTTAGAGAAAATGTGGAGTGTGAAGGCAACAGTGGTACCAGTAGTGATTGGAGCACTAGGGGCAGTGACCCCCAAGCTGGGAGAATGGCTCCAGCAGATACCAGGAACAACATCAGAGATCTCTGTACAAAAGAGCGCATTGCTAGGAACAGCTAAGATCCTGCGCAGAACCCTCAGGCTCCCAGGCCTCTGGTAGAGGACCCGAGTCTGAAGGAGACACCGCCCACGTGGGGCGAGAGGAACATTTATATATATATATATGAAATAGCATAGCAGTACTTCAAGTGACAATGAAAATATGACAAAAGAAATAAAGTGTGGAAATGTAAAATAATATGGAGTACTGTAATCATTTGACCAACATTTGAACAAATTATAGAATACGATGATAGGATATGACATTATTTTGGGTATTACTGATGTTGTGTTATTTATAATGATAATAGCTTTAGAAAAGAAGCTTAATCTTATTGTGTGTATTGTTTTAGCAGTAAGTCGTATACTACATCACCAGTGATTTATATTGTTATATTTTAAACTAAAATGTCATGGTACTACTTACAGGAGCTATTTGAGGGTCACTGAGATTTAAATTAGTTTTTTGTTATTTGACTATAAATAACAGAACAAATGTATAATTATTTTAAAGAAATATTTTAAAATTATGTGTCTCAAGCATATCAGTATTAAACTATCACTTTATTCACCTTAAATTATAATTCCTTTGTTCTTTACTTACAATGTCTTTAAAAATAGTTTATAATGCAGCAGACACACTATGTGGACAGAAGTATTGAGACAAATTGGATGCAGTTCAGCCTAAGGCCATTTACAATGACAATGTATAATAGTAAACATGACGCCTTAGCCACAGAATTTAGAGCACCAAACAGAAAACAAATGACTTTTCTGCTCACTAAACAACTGAAAATATTTAAAAAATAAATTTATCATTGAGTACAGTTTATAGAGAGATTAATTTTGGGAAAAAATCTGATTCATACTGAGAAGAGGCATAAATAGAAAATGTACTACCTGAGATGATAGTTTTAATGTATGAAATTCTACCATATTCACTCATACTTTCCCATTATATTAAATGAGAAGCTGCATTTCAATACTATTAATGAACCTCTGTTTTTTAAATGTAAGGATCCAGAGGATGCTGCATAGTAGTGTTTGTTGCAAAGTGTTGAGTATCCTGAGATCTTAAATGTCATTCATGAGCATGATTGACAGAGTTGTTAAGCCCATTCAAATTCTAGTTAATTACATGGAGCTTTACCATAATGTTAAAAATGTGTTATAGTTCGTGAAATAAAATAAAACAAAGTATTGAGTAGTACAGCATTTTAAATGTGAGATATCCATACCTTAATGATGTTCAAAGCACTTTATATTAGCTTCACATTCACACATACATCAGTAGGTTTCTAAGGTTCTGTCAGTCCTCAGTCAGGGTTCAGTGTCTTGCCCAAGGACACTTCAAACCATCAACCCTTTGGTCAATTGGACAACCCGCTCTACTAACTGAGCCACAGCCGCCCACAGCCTTTAGAGGGCAGTAGAACACCACATCCCCAATCAGCTCCCAAAGCGCTTGGTGCACCCCAAAACATTAGACCTGTGATCCTAGAGTACAGTAGCAAACCAAATGTAGGACTGGGTGTTTATGGGTTAAGTGCAAGAACAATATAGCCTAGCTACAGTATCCCTATTCATTACATGTATGGGTCTATAGTCATGCTTCATAGAAAAGTAAGCCAGGGGAGGCGGGTTAAAAGGTTGTCTTTCAAATCCCTCTGTATGCAATGGGGAGCCTAAGTCTCCGCCCCTTCCGGGAGGCTCATGGGACCTGAGATCAGAAAATTAATGAATGGTATTCAATGGGAAATAAAATGCTAAAATCGGATCTGGTTTGTCATGTGCCCTGTATCACACACACATGTTGTACCTCATAATAAATTATAATTATTGATGTGCGTTTCAACTGCTTCTGTTAACCAACAGTTGATTCATTTGTGAGAAAACTCATTAATAATTTGGACTACACTTCTGGTGCAGACTCCACACCACAGCTGAGCGGAGTGTGACGTCACACACGCGACGCGTTGTAGTCTCTTACTAAGCCCACATAAAACCTAACGTCACGTTTACTTCCCATCAGTCTTTAGGATGACATAGTTAGAGCACCGGAAAGTTCACGGGGAATCCGGAGAAAGTTACTACGGACTAAACAAAATTGGGTATTATGGAGTTTAACAACTACTGTTGCTTCTGTAAAAAGAATTTAAAGATTGCCAGCATTTTCTCACATTCTTCACTCATCTTTGATAAAAGGAAATCACCACCCAGTCAGCAGCCCTCTATCGTTGTTGTTCTTCCTCTTTTTTTATTTTTTTATTTATTTTTTATTTCATCAAAAATATACACAACATACAAAAACAAAATAAATAAATAAAATAAAACATAGTAACAGTCAACCTTTATAAAAAAAATTAAGGCGTTACAGGGTCAAACAGAAAATCAATAATACCATTATAAAGTTGTACACCTTTTTTGTTGTTCTTCCTCTATGGTTGTTTCCGGTTGTTTCTCTCCGAATTGTCACAGCTCTGCCGACACTTTGTTACGTCCGCCCTCTGATTCTATACTTCACCGTGATTCGTCAGCGTATATCAGGGAAATCTAGACCGTCCCCGGTAGAAAATTAGATGTGTTGCCGCTAGGGGGTCTACCGCGGCGAGGCTAAAAACAATATGCAAAAACAATAATAAAACTCTCTTGCAAATTCTATTCTATTGTATTTTATTCTATTCTATTCTATTCTATTCTATTCTATTCTATTCTATTCTATTCTATTCTACTGTGTGTTTGACATGCAGTACCTTTGTGTGCCTCATACTGTTATCATTACGTTATCCTATTAAATAATGGTATATGTCTTTTTTTTCAAGCTTTTGGAAAAGCACAAAATACTTTAGCTTAACCCCATATTGTTGACATAAGCCATTGTCCTATGGGCATAAAGAACATGATCATTTTAAGATAAAGATTTACGAGATGACCAGCATTATCAGGAGACGATTTAAACCAAAAACAAATTTTTGTAAAAAAAAAAAAAAAAAGACTTAGGGTGGCAATTATATGGGATCTCCCTCAGAGTGGACCAGATCTGCGAGGACAGGGTTTGAAAGTCCCGCCCCGCCGGGAGAGTTCCAAGAGGGCGGAGATTCACCTCGCGACGGTCCGTGCTCGTGCTCCGTGTCAGAGCGGTGTGTATGGAAGTGGTTATACCGACACCGAACGAGTCTGGAACAACAGAACAAACCCGCTGTGGTGGACTGCGAAGAGTTAGAAGAAAGCAGAACGGCTCCAGGGGACATGTGTCAGTAGTTGGACTGTTTATTGGTCTTTTTTCTGGACATGTGTCGCTGGTGTAACTAGTAGCGGACGGCTGTGCACACTGAAGCCGGGATGAGTGGGAGCTCCGCGGTGTCCGGAGCGGCACCGTGCCGCTTCGCTCACTACTTTGTAATCTGTGGGATAGACACAGAAACTGGACTGGAACCGGACGAATTAGCAGGTATGTGTACTTCTATGGGCTGTTTATAAGTGATGTGGTGTCTGAAGAACAAAGAAGCAGAGTCCTTTAGATGATCTACTGCAGGGGGGTGGGGTGGGGGGGTGGGGGGGGCAAACTCATTTTAGTTCAGCCTAACATGATATAAAGTGGGCCAGACCTGTAAAATATAAATAGTAGGATGGGAACGTATAAAATAATGTGAACTCCAAAGTTTTCTCTACATTTTTTACTTGGAAAAAAAGTAGAATCTATCATGAAAATGTGTACATCTATGAACTGGACTCCCAACAAAAATGAACAACCTGTAAAATCTTAAGAAAAAAAAGTGTAATGTTCACAATATTAGACCTCAGTTCATCATTTATATACACACGCGTCATAATCTAACCCTTTGACACATACTGGCTACTACAGTGGACAGTTATTCTACAGCTGTTCTCTTGTATGTTCATGGGTTCTGTTGTTTTAGTTTCATATCAGTCAGTTTATACCATTACTGTAACTGGTCTGTTCTTAATACCTGATCTGCACGAACATATTTACGTGTAAATCAATTGCTTGTTGTTTTTAGACTGTAATGACAGTCTAAACAAAAACTGCATCAAAAAAGTTTTATTTCATAGTGTTCTAATATTGCGTTTTTAAATGCACGTTTCTTTGGTTCAAAGCTTAAACACATGTTGTTGAGCTGAGTGGACATTTTTGTAATACCATAAAAAATAGTTTGATTAAAAAGACTTAAATCACATTGGTTTGTTTTTATACCAAAATAAGACTTAGGAAAAAATATTGACTGAAGTTCTCATAATTCATGCATCAAAGGGTTAAGATCACGGTGGGTGTAGAAATACACAAAATATGGCTGGTTTTGCAGCACTTGTCACCGAAAAAAACACATTACTTCAGGAAACTAATGGCACTGGCATCAAATAATAAGCTATATTCTAATGGTAGACCGATATATTGGGCGATATTTAAATTTTTTCTTGTATCAGTATCAGCCTGCTTGGTTTACTGATATGCTTTTTTTACTCTGTCAAATGATGATGAATGTCAGAAAATTGTCTTTTTTAAAGGAAACATTTATTGAATTACAAATAATATTAAACTACTGGTAAAAAAAGAGAGGAAGGTAAGGTAGAACATTAACGTTTCACATAATAAAACTTAAATTCAGATAGAAACAGCAACATCATATCCAAAAACACAGAGGTGCCTTGAACTTCATCTGTCAGTAAATCATGGCAGGGAAAAAAAAGAGCATTTCAGCCAATGCAACAGGCAGATACCAATACAAGAAAAAATTTATATATCGGTCTATCATTAGTCCTGTGCAAAATGTACCATAGAGTAAAGATCTAGTGGGTATGGTACTAGGCCGGGCTGTTTTTTGGAGTTGTTGACTTTATTTTATTTTTATTTTTTTGTGTATCTGATATGTGTCTCAAATGTTGTTTATGCCTCTGGGTTACCAGTCAGCTTGACAAACCCTGTGTGTGCAAACTGACCTCAGGCTGGAGCAAGTCTCAGAGGTGATAGTGATAAGCTTCCACTGTACTGTGTCCATATGGCCCCTGTCTGCTCTGCTAACACCGGTCACCCCAGGCTGCTGAGCATCTGGTGTGTTTTGGGAATGTTTGTACAGTTTCACAATGAGACAAGTTAACAATCAACAATGAATTGACTTTGAGCTCTTGTATTAGATTAAAGCTGTGATTCACCTGTAGCTAGTGTATTTAACATAGTCTACTGGAACTAACTCCTGGTGATAATGCTGGGAGGAGTGATGTCATTATGGTCATAGCTGATGAGATCATATGGGCTGACACATTTTCTATGTGTGTGTGTGTGTGTGTGTGCGTGTGTGAGGGGGGGGGGTTCTTCTCCTCAGATATGATTAGATTTTCTGCTCATATGTGTTCATGTTGTAAGGCAGCCACCTGATGCATTCAAAGCTTTAGCCAGCCCTGAATCAAATCAAAATATTGTTGACCACATTCATATTAGGAAGGATTTTACTACACATATGTGAGGAGTGAAACATGTGTGGCTTATTTTTACTTTAACAAGGCAGTCAGAGATAGCAGACCTCCACCAAGGCTGTATATGGCGTCATATGATGTCAAAACATAACGTGATGGAGCCATAAGTGTTGACCCATCTGATGTCTAAAGATGAGAGGATGTGAATGCAAAAAAACACCAGACTCGATTTTGTCTGAGTCATGAGATATTACCACTGATGTGTTATAGCTGTTGACCTTTAGTGTGACCTTGACCTTTGACCTTCATTGCTCAAAATCTAATGAGTTCTTCCTTGACCCATTACCTATCATTCCTGAAAATTTCATCAAAATCTGTTTGGAACTTTTTGCGTAATTCTGCTGACAAACAAACAAACAAACAAACAAACAATCAAACAGACAGACAGACAGACAAACTGACCCAAATTTAATACCTCCTTGGCAGAGGTAATTAGGCAAGGCAAATGTTTTTGTACAGCACAATTCATACACAGGGAAATTCACAGTGCTTTACAAATATGGAAAAGAGATCAGTTCTAAACACACAATTATGATAAAAATATAGTCAATAAAACCTAAATAATCAATGAAAAAAGTCAAATAGAAGAGTGCAGATGGAACACTTTCAGTTGTTATGCACAGTTGAAGCCAACGGTTTTCAGCTTGAACTTAAACATTGAACAAACAGCCATCCACATCTGGAGTATAATATGTGTCGAAACTAACTGAATAAACTGAAACTATTTAAATCATCTGTTATCGATGCAATTAATAGAACAGTTGATGACTTAAAGATGTCTCTTTGGGCTTCAGAAGCTGTGATGAAGATGAAGATGATGATGAACATTTTCAGTCTTTTACTAAGCTGCTGGTCCCTGAATGCTCCTATTACTATGGGACATCTTTGTTTAAATACATGACTTTTTAGTGCAGTTCCAGACACGTTAACTTACAAAAATGTCTTTCTTCAGTTGTAATAATACAGTGGATTCAATAAAAGCAGATACAGAGTGAGTATCACTGCTGTTTCTCATTAATCATATGACCCTCTTTTTAGGCTGAATGATCTAAACCAGCCTAGTTCGACTGCAGGGCTGTAGTAGCCTGTGATTTTTGGACAGGTGTGTGTGCGCGCACGTGTGTGTGTGTGTGTGTGTGTGTGTGTGGGGGGGGTGTTTGGAGTGGTGGGAGTAGCGGTTCACCCTTGTTGGAGCATGTGGGTGAAAGTGATACTAACGCTTTCCTATTCCTCTAACTTGGCACACATGCACAGGAGCAGCGAGCAACAGAATCTCTACAGCAGAAAAAATTAAACAATCAGTTACGTATTGTCCGATGTCGATTAATTGGTAATAGGCTATAATCAGACAGCCACTTACTCAGTCAGGCTCTAATCCATAGATTCAGTAGATGTCACTAATTCAACTGACACTGAAACATATGTAAACCTCAGTATATGAACAGGACACATAGTCACCGTCCCAGTCGTCAATGGATGCCTCAGCTTCATCCTGAGCTATAACTGCCTAATAGGAAAAGACAGATTTAAAAAGGTTGGTCTTATATTTACCGCTGTGACTGCTTAATTCTGTTGTATATGTTATTGTATGGTATAAGTGTGAAAAATGTGAGTAGCCGGAGTAAACTGAAGTCACAATTCAGTTCACGTTTCAGTTTTAAGTTTCATAGACTGACAGATAAATTGTTTTTCCTGCTGAAAACCTTTATCTACCATCAACAGAAAGTTACCCCCTTCTTTCTCCCCCCTTCCCCTCTTCCACACTTCATTGGAGGTCATTTACAATTCTGATCAGGCCTGTTGCTGTCCTCCCCCCATGATGCGCTATTATCTAGACGACACTAACGCTGCCACAATTGATGTCAACATGTAGCCTTTGGCACTCCATAAACCTCTCTGTTTTTGTGAATCACATGGGTTACAGCTCCACACCCCCACATATTCTTGTACTGTGTTGGAGGCAGGAATAATTACAGTGACCCACATTAGGCAGTGTTCCATGGCTTTGCTTATTTTAGGCTGTGATTCCCCTCCTCCTTCTCTTTGTGTAGCAGTGGCCTTATTTCCCTCAGCCCATTGTTGTAGTCCAAGGGCCAGACTTCCTGTAGACCAGCTTCCATCTCCATGATGGTTTACACCATTCTCTTTCTATACATCTGTATGGTAGTCTACCCTCTTGTCATATTTAACTCCTATATTGTGCCTTTTTGATATACACTGAGCCCCTTGGTCCAGACAGGAATGCTAATTAGCAAGTTTAATCCATCCCATAAATGGCAGTATCAGTCCAGATACCAACCCCATGCCATGTCAATGAGCCTCAGTGGTATGAATACACCCTGGCTGCCACTCAGAGCCTGAAATAGCCCCTACATTCTAACACCAGATGCATTTTGGGTGGGCAGCATTGTAGAGCTGAAAGGTGAGAGGAGCTATATCGGGAGGGAGGGAGATGTTTGGTATGTCAGCTATAGATGGAGATGGGAGTGGTGTCACCATCACCTCAGTGCAAGTACTGGAGTAGAGACGAGTTGTGTTTACTTAGTTTTCATTCATGGATAATACTTTGTTAGTTTTGCACATGCACATCTCAAGCTTATTTGTAATTCTGATCAATCATATTTGTGTTTTTGAGAAATAGGGGTGTCAAACTCATTAAAAAAAATAATAATTCAAAGTAATATCAGTTAAAAAAAGTTAAGTGATATTATCATAATGTTTACATCTACAAAGTTTCCTTAAAATCTGAATAATATGAACATGAAATGCCTTGGTGAGTGCAATTTTATCAATATATATATATATATATATATATATATATATATATATATATATATATTTATGTTTATCATAAACAGATTAAAACTTAAATTCCAATCACAAATACACAAAGCATTAAATAAGGTAGAATTTTGGTAAACTTGCATTTAATACACACTTCAGGTTGTTCATATTTTTTCAGGTTATTCACATTTTTTAACTAATTAGTTTGTTCATGTAAACATTTTCATGTGATTTACATTTTTTTCACTAAAGAGGAATGTTATAGTTGTAATTATTCATAGGTTCTAACAATATTCTACTGGTCTGACCCACTCAAAATCATACCGGTCTGTATGTGGAATCTGCATTAAAAATGATTGTTAACATCTTCAGTGTAATTTTAGCATTTCTTAAGTTCATCCCAAGAGGCTGTATGTTTGACACCTGTGGTGTAGAGTGAGCTTGGTAGAACATAACAGGCATGCAAAAGATACAACATAAAATAGTGTTAGATGATCCAAATGTTCCAGTTTTCATCATGTACACTGCTAAGTCAGGGGTTGTTTTGCATTATGAAGGCGACTTTGCAAATGCAGATAATGTATTGGAGGAAACTGAAACAGCTGGCCAGTGGCTTGGTCCAGCAAGATACATCCCAGAAGATTTACATATAGAACATCTCATTTCTGGGATGTTCTATATGTAACAACAGACTGAGAGTCAACAACATCTCTTTTCCCCCCTGAGGGTAGTTCAGTTTTATTTATATAGCCCGACGTCACAAATCACAGATTTGCCTCACAGGGATTTACATACAGAACCTTCTGTCCTTCGATGCTTGGTAGCAGTCAGGAAAAGCTTTCTTTGTTTTGTTTTTATTTTCATTTGCTTCTATTTTAATATTGCATGTGCGAAAATGAGTGTTAATATAAATGTGATCTGAATATAAACAGGAAAACACTGACACTTTGCCTTTCTGGCCAATGATATGAAACCCATGTGATCAGTTTCATGCAGCTGACTTACATTATTGAATGTATAAAATCATATTCCATCACAACGATCTGTTCCTTGTTTGTATAAAATACAACACTTAATGGTGATTAAATGATTAAATGAAACAAATATTGCGGATCATCTGTGTAAAGAAACAATGGGGATTTTATTGGAAAACATAATTGATGATGATGACGACTTTAATAGTGTGAAGCCAAGCAGAACGTTCATGTGTATTTACATATATATCGTTACTGCTGTGCAGTCGTGTACACTGTCACAAAAGGACTGAATATACCAACACACACTCACCGAAGAGGTGTTGGATGTTCAGGTTCTTTTGAAAACAACAGTCACTCACTTTCAGCTCTTAGACTTCATAGACCATATTCAGAACAAGTCTCCTGGTGATTCATGTCCTTTTAGGAAGAGTACCTGCACACATTTTGACTCCAGCATCTGCCTCCTGTCATCATTTCCATTGCTCTTACACTTGAAGCAAACTCTGAACATTATAAGGAGCATGTGGACATAAATGTGTTGAAGACTGACTGTAATAATTTCATGCAAGATGAAAAATATCAGGACAATTCAGACCTGCTGAGTGTTTTATGATTACATCCTCCTATTTATCTGCACAAGAAAAAGTGCTATTTATTTTTGTTAATGGAAGAATTCTAAATATAGAGGGCATTGTTCTGATTAAATTAAAAACAGTGCTTTTTGCATGCAAGGTTTTATGCTGTGATAGTTTCATAAAATTATGCCTTATTTACGATATTGGTATATATTGCGAGCCCTGAGAGTTTACACTTTAGAAATTGGCCCATTAATATTGTATTAGATTAAAGCCATCTACAGTGCCAATATACACCATTTTCCTAAAGCTGCTGTGTTTGGTAGTTTTTAACATCAATGAGAAAAATAACCCATAACTATCTTTAATCACATTGTAAATTCAAGTGGTTTAAAAGGACATGAGAGTTGTGCATCTACTTGTTTCCTGTGTTTTCAGACTGTGTAAAATCTACCCTGTGAGCTCAGTATTCGTCTATTCACAGGCGTTTTCAGAAACGTAGAGATGGGGGTGGTATGTGATTGGCCGCTGATCAGATTCTGTTAAGACACAACCCAGACGTAACTCTTGTTCTGTATTCTGTGTGTTCATGTTTCCATAAGAGGTGTCACTTTTCCATAAGACAAGACGACTATGTCTGAAAGGGACTTAACTCTGCCTCCTTGTCTTTATTATTATACGCATCTTTTATTCAGTACAGGTGTGTATTGGGAAAAATCTGGTGATACGATTCAAATGACAATACTTGGATCACAATACAATATATCACGATATATCATGATACTGTTAACAAGCCACATAAAAAAATCCTGGAAGAATTGAATTATTCCAGAAATATGCACAAATACTAAACACATTTTATTTGATCACAGCTGGATCTGATGCTGCATCATAAAATGTTCCTGTGTTAAAAGTTAAATTATAGTTTTCAGACATTATAGTTTGAAATCCTGCTCAAATGATCATATTCTATTAGTTCATAACTAACATTGTAACATTATTTTGGGACAATCCCAACAAAGAAACTAGAGACCAATCACAAGGTATGAGAGAAAAAAAGAAGAAAAGTGGAGCAGATATAGCTATTTCTCTCCAGGTTCATTTATTAGAGATGATAAATCATTATTTGTAAGAGATTGTATAAAGTACCCCCACACCTTAGAAAACAGGTGTTTATGTTTAAGTTTAAAAGTATTTTTTTTCCCAGAAGTAGTCAGAGAGTCAAGTGGGGAAAAAAGAATAAACTAACATTTTAAATAGTGTTCCAGAATCATGATTCCATCTTTATCACGGCTCTGGTTCTACCTCCAAAGACGTTACAGAACTGTGACAAAGATTGGACCAAATGATCCACCATTTCATTTACATTCTGGAATAAAGGTGAAATATTCCCCTAACTGCTGCTGTGTTAAAAGGGGTTAGTGTCTCCACCTTTGACACCCTTGACCCCTCACACTTGTGTGTCACTGTTGTCCCCCAGCACTGCTTTGGTTCTTGTCCCACTGAATCAGTCTTTTCTGTCCCAGGTTAGCCACTGGAACCCAGCTATGAATGTGTCAGTGTCACCTCAAGGGGAACTAGGAACAAAATTGAGAGCAGGGATTCATAAAACACCTCCACTTCCTGTCCACATACTAATAACCCCTTTACCATCAGTCTGCTTTCGTCTTTTCCTGTCGTTCTGAAGGTGAATGTTTTTCTCGAAAGCTCTATTTCAGTCCCACACAATTTTTACAAGACTTAAAAAAACCCAATACATTCCTTTGGGGCTGGACATAGGAAATTAACTATTCTTTGTGAATGTGCAACAGCATTTCTAGCAGATAAATGAATGCTGAAAAAAAGTCAACACCTTAGCAGGGATTCGCTCTAGAGGCATAGATGCATTTTCCTTCCTGGGGTTCTTATGGGTTTTAACAATGGGAGGTTTTCCTTGCTTCAGTGAGTAAGTTGCTTCCTTTTCCTGTCTCAAACAGGCCTCTGAGATCCTTAAAGTCATATTAACCTCATATTAAGATAAAAGCTCAGTTCTGTATTTGTGTTGCTATAGCCTTTACATAAGGTCTCATCATGATTCTAAGTAAAAATGGCTCTTGTTCATTGTGATATGTAATTAATACTGAATTGCTGAGACATTTACACAAATAATGCATAGCTCAGTGGCTTTACTATTGTGCAAGGCTGTTTAGATTAACTTTACTCCACAGTAGTTTCCCTCAAATTGTGCAAATATAACTAAAGCATACAAATCTGCCGAATGCAAAAAACTATAATTTTGACTTTTTTGGGGCACAGTGAAAATGGTATACTATGGAAAACTGTAACGGAAAAACCTTTTTTTGCGACTACAGCCAGGTGCATAAAACCAAAAAACAAATGTTTGTAGACATTACAAGCAAAGCAGACACATTTTAAAATATATGTACAGTATGTGTGGACACACAGGAAACCCAATCATTTTTCTAATTTACTATGAAATGGGTGGCACGGTGGTGCAGTGGTTAGCACTCGTGCCTCACAACCACCATCCAAACACATGCACTGATAGGTTAATTGGTTAATCTAAATTGTCCATAGGTGTGAATGTGAGAGTAATTGTTTGTCTATATATGTTCAGCCCTGAGATGAACTGGAGACTCATATGGGGTGTACCCCGCCTTCACCCATCGTAGCTGGATTAGGCCCCCAGTGACCGCCGTGATTGGTGAATTGGTGAAAAAATAAAACAAATGGATAATGGACGGTTAGAGATTTTAAGTAGCAATTGAAAATATATGTTATAACCGCACCTCTGATAAGGAGATTGTGAGGTGCTGTAGCTTATCTGTTCCTCGAAGTGTAAACTGCTAAAACTTTGACCTCTTCCACTGGGACCTGGTGTTACAGTGTGGCTTGAAATACAACAGGACCAATGATGGTGTGCAGGACCAGGCTGAGGCAGCAGCATCCAAGGCTGCTGCAGGACACAAAGGGATTTGAGTGACTAAAGCTTGTCTCTGGTCTGGGCCATCTGTCCACACAGACCAGCGTGGGTGTCCTTCAGCACAAAGCGTAGTTGACGTATGCTAACAACACTGACGCACACACATGCTGACTTATGTTAACATAGAACTCAAATCCTCAGACGTTATTGTCCAACACATATAGGATTGTGCTGATGGATGAAACTCAGATTCACTGCTACATCTGTCTTTACTATATGTACTTGGTTTATTTTGTTAGATGATTTGTGTTTTCCATCACTTTCTCCTACTTCATCTTCATCTTTGTATTTTCTTGTCGTCACGGCTGATGACTTCTTTCCTCCACTCCATCCTTTGTAGTGATTTCATCCATCTCTCTGCGTCTTGTCCCTTGCTCATTGGCTCGTGCTGATATGCTGCTGTTAAGCCTGTTAGAATAATACATTTGAACACTTCCTCCAGGCTACATGAACACATAACACACACACATATACAGTAAAAGCACAACCCTACTCTCAGCTCTCTATTTGACCAACGGCATCCTGCTGTCCTTTCTGATGTATAGACAAATGGAAGAGGCAGAAAGAGCTTCCATTACTGGAGTCCAGGTTTCCAATTTTCAGAAAAGGAAAAAAATGTTAAGAGTAGTAAAGTTGGTCTTTTATAGGATATTCAGTATGGTTACAGGTAGTGTTAGGCAATATACTTAAAAAAAATTTTATTTGAAGAAATGTCAAGAATTACAAAATACAATTTATCATGTCCATAAAGAAGAAAGAAAAAAGTAAGAACAAGCAAAAAAACCCAAAAAACCAAAACACCCTAAAACAATGCCCCAGCCACGCTCATCATGATCAAAACAAATGACTGGTTATTTATGCAATAACATATCCACTACAGGCACACACATTTGTTTTTAATTGTCTTGGACCAGTCACATTTTTTGGCAAATTCTTCCTGCAAAACAATGTAATATCAGAACAAAAACATAATTTAAAAGTACTATTCTGTACTGAAACCACATGCAACATGTGTGCGAATTGCTTTCACAACAGTTTAACATGTAAACAGGCTGAATGTTGCACCTTTGTTGAATCCTAAATGTCTCCAGGGGGAAAAAAAATCACACTTTTGAGATCAAGCTATTTTTTTTTTTTTTTTTTTTTAATTTTCAGAAAGTGAATGTGGAATTAATTGTATTATTTAAACCTACTGCCTAAACTAAAAGAAAGAAATGATATTTGTAATTGTATTTACTCAATCTTCATTATGCTTTCATTAAACAAGTTTGACACATTTTACCACCTGGCCATTGGCCGTTATCAAAGCCAAAGTAAAAAGCCTGCTGTACCGCAATATTGAATAAATAGTCTCAACTGTGTGTACGTGCATCATCCCTACTGCTCTGTTTATGAAAAGTGACAGAAATGGCTGCGTAAGTTCAGACTCTACCTTCTGAAACATCTTCTCTGCATTTTGCCAATCATGTTTTTGTGCCATCGTCCAATTCCATCATTTTTAACCATCATCTCCCCTGCAACTGTTAAGGCGGTCTGACGAACTCTAATCACCTTCTCATTTGGTGACATTGTCTTCATAGTTAATAACTAATTGTGGAAATCTCTGTCATCAATGTCTCTGTTGGTTTACTGTTTGGGAGGTTTTTCAGTGACATACCACAAGAAGTAAACAAATGTTCCTCAGGTTTGAGGCAAGAGTTTGCTGAACTGTGTGGGAAGAACGTGGGTCAAACAAAAGACTTCTGTTGCCTTGAGTGCATATTGTTTGAAGTTGAAGGTCCTGACAGAGCAGTGAACCTGTTTGTCATCTGTCTGACAAGATGTTCAGAGTCAAGGATGTGTTGTCTCATTCTAAACCCATACAGTGTAGGAGAGGCTGGCATGAGCTTTTACTCAAAAGTTCAAAGATCAAGGGTGAGAATGGGAGCAGCAGTGGTTGGCAATGATGGATGGTCTGTCTCTGGGAGGTAACAGGACCCAGCGACCTCTGGGGATGCTGTGAGCTGTCGCTGACTTGTAACATCCCTTCGCAGATGCTTCTCTGGCTCTAATGGCAAAGTGAGCAGTTGATCTTGGGGGGCGTGAGCACCCACTCCCTGCTTGTGACCTCTGACCCTGAGCCCCATATGCTCTCCCTGTATGGGAGAGGAAGGGAACAAAGGGAAGAGAGGAGCCTGACGGTTGTTGTTGTTTCAGATTCTTAGGCTCGCAACGGTTTTGGCTGGATGTAAGTTATGGAAATTGAACTTTAATACTCTTGCTCCTTATTCTATTTAATGGCTTTTGGAATTAAAAGTGTCTTTTGAGTTTGAGGTGCTTTTAGATTTAGATTTAAAGCACCACATTAGCAACAAGTTTTGTTGCTTGTTTCCTGAAACAGGTTGCATAGCCTGTTGACACTTCTTAACGTTACAACAACAAATATGTTCAGAAAAAAAGTGCTTAATTGAACCTGGAGGTTTGTGGAATTCAACAAATCATTCATTTTATACAGAAACATTTACTGCCTGTGTACTTTTATGCACTATGATTTAGGGCTCTAAAGTACAATTTGTTACTAAAATCATCACTAATAACCAGATGCTAATGTCAGACTTCACACTATCTTCTCCAGATGCACAAAATTGACAAATAATATCATAGCTTGAACTGTTATTACTCAGCTATAACTATGTGGTAATTCCTGTGCCTTATCTATAATGTAGAAAATATCTACATGTAAATTCACCTCATAATGTGGCTTTTTTGTAGCAGGTGTTTAAAGCCTTAGATTTAAATTCTAATACGATAAACTCTTTCTATGTCACTTTCCTTGGAAAGACAGCGTGTATATTTATTATATGATGGCAAAAAACAAAAAAAAATGCTACGGTACTCTACTTTCACAAAGACAGAAGTTCCTGGTGTAGATGTCTCCTGGTTTATTGTCATATATCATTTTGGCTGTACACATTAACCTTGGTGACACTGAAGAGCAGTTGTGTACGGAAAGTAATCATTGCCGTTCATCAGGATGTCTTTGTGCAATGTTGTCTACCTGTAGAGTCCAGGAGCTACACTATGGCCTCTCCCTTTGTTTCTTTGTCTTTACTGAACAAACGATGTTCAGGCCCAGTGAACAGTGGCCAACAGAACTCTGAAGGATTTTTCTCATGCGTTCAATGCTACTTGAAATTTTTGGAGTGGCTGTAACTACCAGTGTTTTAACAAATTGTGCAAACATTTCTGCTCTTCTGATGAGATGCAACTCAAGTCTTTATAGAAACTTCTAAAACGTTTTCTCACAGTTGCATAACTCTACTCTCAAACCCTCAGAGCAAAGATTGACTGATGTTTTCATCACTTTGTTTAAACTGAGAAATCAATAGTACTTAGTGTTTACTATGACGGTACATGCTGTGCTCAGTACTTTAGCGTGTATCTGTTCAGAGGGCAAACTGATAACTACTGGCAACGTAAACTCTGCACAGCCAAGGGGCTAACGGCGAAAGAGAAAAGCAAAACATGTCATTTTATTAAAGAAAAAGAGAGGAAAGAGACAGAGAAAAGTGACACATTGATGCTTGGAAGAACAAACTGAAATAGCTGTGATTAATGAGCCTGTATTAACTTCCATTGATTGCTGAATGTAATGGTATAACAGAGCCAAGTCCCCAGTGACACATGTGAAAGCATTAACACAAATGAGTCTGAGCATTGTAACAGCGTGGTGTGCTGTTATGTCAGGCATGCTGTAAATCTCCTTACATAACAGTCATAGGCTGCAGAGAAGTAACTACGGCCCCTTATAACAGATTACAGGAGCCCATGGACAGGGCAGCACCTCTCTGTGAGACCTGCTGGACTCATCACAAACACTGGATTAGGCTTTATACACATAAAATGGACCATTACATTGCTGAAAGCCCCTCATTATATAATTGTTTTTCATGCTAATATTAAAGAAGAGTGTCCAACTGGAATATGAAGTGCTATAGAATAGAATAGGTCTGTATCGTCACTTATAGGAACAACAAAAGCAGCTCCGTTTCTATTTTGCAGCAGATTGAAGTGAAAAAAGACTATATTTTAAGACTGCACGATATTGGGGGGGAAAAACTGTGATTTATTTTTTTCAATCCTATGGTAGATATTGCAATATCAGATAGCGATGTGGTGGTCAAACAAATTAGTTGTTTTTCCTCTCATTGTGGCAACAAATACCAAACAGTATCCACATAGAACACGTATTTCAGTATCATCCTTCATGTAGCTGGAATAATGACTTTGCTTTGTTATTGCACCAAGTCTTTTTTGGTGATTTTGTCTTGTTTGTTGCTCATTATATCCGCAAACTGAGTTCTGGTGATATGTTTTTGGTTCAACTGCTGCCACTGCTGCCAGATGTCCTTCCTGTGAATGTGATAACGTGAAAAATATTAGGTCTAGAAATTCCATGTTTTTCATATCAATGAATGTCATGGAGAAGAAGAACTGACAATTTACCATTTCTATATTGCCCACAAGGGGGTGCTGAAAATTTTAAAATCTCTAAACACTCTTGTTCACAACTGTAACTATTTGTTTGACTTCAAATTAAGTGTACCTAACCCTAGCAATCGCTTCTGATGGTTTAAGCCTAGTTTTTCAATGTTGTTACCAGCGACTCATTCTGTGTAAAGGGGTGTGGTCTGCTTTGGCAATCTGATTAAGAACGACTGCTTTTGGTGGATGGCTGCATGCAGTGTGTCAGACGCCCAGATTGAAATGAGATGAACTGAGTTTAGTTTCCTCCTACATTACAGCACCTGTGATGTGACTGTTGTGCAGACATACGTCACAATGATTATACTCAAGCGATATATTGTCCAGCTCAGGCATATATCACACAAAAACTCTACTGAAAAAAATAGAAAAAACCATAAAGAAATGCCAAAATACAAAGGGCCAACTCTATACCAAAGATAAAAGTAATGTACAAGGTAATATAAGGTATATACAAGGTAAAATTAAAAACAATGTATATGAGTCTTGAGTTTGAAAGGAAGGTAAGAGCTGTGTTTAAGATCAATACAAAGTTTTGGGTATGTTTCAAGGATGATTTTGAAAATATGAAAATTACTGCATTTAAAATGAGTTTTCTTATGGATCAAAGTAAAAAAAAAAGTAAGGAGGAGTGCATTCAGATTAAAAAAGCTTGATATAAATGACAAAGGGTACAGGCTCTGGTAAATCAGTTTGACAGTAAGGGGCAATATAGCACTATCAGAAGCTATAATAATAATAATAATAATAATAATAATAATCACAGTAATCTCACCTTTGGGATCAGGGTTTATATCGCATCTCCATCCGTGTGTCAACTGAGATCACAGTTCTTGTCTCATCCTACATAAGTACAGACAAAATAGATGAATAAGTCAGGTTCCTTGTCAGGGTGTACCATTCCACAGTGTTTAGAGAATTTGTGAGTTTGTAACATACAAACTAGGCTGTTATATAAACTTTAATTATTTTAAAACCATCTATCAGCCTCCTCTTTAACCACTGTAAAGGTGTTTTTCCACTGACTATACATAAAACCCTGCTACCTACATGAGAACCATGTGTAGTTTGTGTATTTTTTGCTGATTGTTTAAATCGACTTTGATCTCACTGACTGACTTCCAACTCATCTAGTGACCTCTGGTCCAGTGTGATAAGTCTGGGTAAACAAAGCACCAGTGCTATCTGATAAAGGTACCAGCCATTGTATTCTGTCGCTACAGCTTCATCACTACTCCTGCTAAACATAAGGGACTGATTTATCTGTTCTGCCTTTGTTCTGCCTCTGGATGCTCCTTCATTCTCCCACCATGTGTCCAAGGAGGAACATCCCTAGGCTTTCTTTATGGGAGCTGGTTGTGTTCATGCTGTGGCTAACAGCTCCCTGATGGCCCGCCCACAAAAGTACCCACTGGTGAGGAGAGCAGCCACACAGCTATAACTGTCCAACATGTGAAGCTGTTGAGGCAACTGATGTGAAGGGGAGGTCATTTTACTGTCTTTGTCTATGAAACAGTGAGACAGTTGTTGGCTTTATTAGAAATTCACCCTCACTCACAAACATAAAGAAAAGATATATAAAAACGTAGATATTTAACCAGTTTACTTTTGCAGACAGGGCACAACTGAATAATATGAAAAGCAAACTACATAATTATTTGACAGATATTGCATTTGTGATAGAACCTGTGCTGACAGTGGGGATTTTCACATTTCACCAGAAAAAGAATAAGAATTGATTTTGCTGGAGACTAGACTAAGTGACTGTGTTGTCTTCCATGGCGTGTCTTTAGCACCGCAATACCTTACATTTGTTTGTCAGTGGAGGATTTGGCTGAGTGTCTGTAAACTGGCTTACAAGTCTGGTTTTGGTCAGATCTGTATGTAAAGTGTTATGAGAAAATATATGTAAAATATGACTGATTGAATGAGCTGCAGCTTGTGTGATTTGGATATGACACTTGGCCCTGCTGAGATCTCTTTAACATTTATTCCAGTCCTAATGTTGAGATGACTGCAAAATCTATAAATAGTAGCTGTAAGTTTAAATATTAGGAAATAAAGATTTATTTAATAGTGACTGATTGATATGGACGTTTTGGGACCAATGCAGAATTTATTTTTATTTAATTTTATTTTATTTTAAATCTTAAATTTTATTATTATTTTTTTTTACATCAGCCTTAACCATTGATCAATACAAGCCCCTAATATTTCTAAAGTGATATTTGGAGCTGATTGTGATTTTTTTCAAATAATAACAAATATCAGAACATCTTCTCTACTTACAATTAGAAAATAAATATTATTACGCCAAATGTATTTATTTTTCTAATGTGGACAGCGATATCCCAAAGAACACAGAGGTTCTATTGAATTTATCTGTCAGTAAATCATGGCAGGAAAAAAAAAGAGTATATCAGCCAAAGCAACAGGATGATACAGAAAAGTAAGTAAATATCAGCCTGATATATATCGACTGGTCGATATATTGCTCTATCATAATTATTTATAAAGTTGGCAAGAATATTAGAGAAGCAGGCTCACAAATAAAACAATTAAATTATTTCTATTGAAAGGTCAGTTTACCTGTAGATATTCAAAGGGTTTGGAGAATATATTCATTCATTATCTGAACCCGCTTTATCCTCACTAGGGTCGCGGGGGTCACTGGGGGCCTAATCCAGCTACAATGGGCGAAGGCGGGGTACACCCTGTATGAGACGCCAGTTCATCGCAGGGCTGACATACATAGACAAACAATCACTCTCACATTCACACCTATGGCCAATTTTAGATTAACCAATTAACCTATCAGTGCATGTCTTTGGATGGTGGGAGGAAACCGGAGTGCCCGGCGAAAACCCACGCGGACACGGGGAGGACATGCAAACTCCACACAGAAAGGTCTGGTGTGGGATTCGAACCAGGGTCCTTCTTGCTGTGAGGCACGAGTGCTAACCACTGCACCACCGTGCCGCCCTGGAGAATGTATAAAGGTATAAAAACATAATAGTTTAAAATCTAATATATATAACATTTATTTGCATATTATTGGTGATGAACATACCGTAGAACTATTAAAATATTATATTAATAGCAGAGTCATAGGTTTGGCTTCTATTATTCATGTGTCATCTGTTTGGAAAATACAAAATGGTTAGTGGGGTTTTTTGCTCCTGAACTTTATGAACTGATGCTTGTAAAGACATGATGGCATGTGCATTCTGAATCCTGTTGTATCTTTTTGATTACTTTGTAGATGTTTGTGAGAACTGCATTTTCACACTGATTGTATGATTTTTCATTTGTGACATAATCATAGGCTGTACTTGGACACTAAATACTGGGGTTTAAAAGACTTTGATCATTATTACAATCATAACAAAAGGCAAAGTATAAAACACTTTGCTAATGTCACTGTGAGTTGTTGAACCCACAAACTACTGATGGGAAATTAAACTGTTGCAGCTGACAGTGGAGCACACTACACCAAACTGGCCCTGATGTTTTTATTTGTTTTCTCTGAAGAATTTATGAGGAAAGAACTAATAATAAACACCAGGAGTCAAGTGTAGTTCAACAGAGTTTAAGACCAACTGGCTTAAATGACAAATACTGTACATCATGGGTTTTTCCATATATGTATAAGTGTCTATTTCTTCTTGGGTTGTTCTGAAACTAAAACCTCAGTATTCTTCTTCAGGTCTATGGTATTATTGTCTAGTTAAATTTCTATCAATGTCAAGAATACATTTTCAGTAATAAGAAAATTCATCAGAACAAAATCAAAACAGATGGAGCCCATTAATATTATTAGTATTATTAAAATGAGCTTTAGAATAGGAATATGCACAGTTATGTCATCGCATACAGCTGTTCAACACTATCCCCACAGAATGTGTTTAACAGCCAGACAAAATCTCGTCAAACGCCATGCCATCACCTCTCTCTTCCCCTAAAAACGACATCAGGTTATGTAATTGGGACACTGGTGAACTTGTCAAGGCAGATTAGAGAGAGACTCGGCAGCTATTTCTGAACCAGCAGCTCTGAGTGTTTATCCTGGCGTAGTGAAGGGTAAAGTGTGACAACACAGCAGAGACATGGAGAATGAGCGCAATAAACATGATTAATTATGTAGCTGATGTCTTACCTTTAAGACAGTCAAACACAATACATATTATTTGGATATCAAGCTACAGTTAAAAAATGTACACTTCAAAAGTCCAAAGCCCTTTCTTTGGAAAGGGTTGGTTGGTGTAGTCTCCGTCACTGTTTGGTTGTGCTCGTTCTTCAGACAACGTGTTTATTTATTTCCTTAAAACCTACCGATTAGTACTAAGTGTCACCATTTTAGGGGGTATTTTCTCCAAATTGTCGTAAAAATTTCTTCAAATTTGGAGCCCTGGCCCTGCCACTGCACCTTTGAACATTTCTGGGGACACACTGGTGTAGGGAGATCGTTTTCATTTGGTCATTTTAAAAGTACCTCACAAGCCTGAAACATTGTGTCCTTCCTGGTCCTACAGCTGTGGTCCATAGTTTGTTAAACCTGTGTGTTGACTTTATGTCAGATGTGTATCTGTAAAATACTAATTGGGAGTTTGTGAAAGATTTTCGAACCTCATCTTGACATGCACTATATTGAATATTAATAGTGTATTTTAAGACTTAAAAGTAGCCTTACTGACTCCATGTATGTATGTCAGGTCTTTAAGTTAAATCATCTTCATGTGCTTTTTCATCTTTAACAAGGAGGAGGTTGAATTGGAGGAATTGTTTCCACTTTCTGAGTTTTCGACATTATTTATATCCGTGCTACAATAACACTAGGTCCCACCCTTCCCGTAATCTAACTCTGTGATTGTTTATCTTTCTTGCCCATTAAATTCCCTTGTTACACAACTTCAATTTGCAAAATAAGAGGATTTACAAGGGGAAGTACATTCAATCAGTAGTCTTCTAAGATAACCCTGATGATGATAGTGGGGGCTTTTTTTTTTTTTTTTTAGATTTGATGAACATTTGATGAACAGTAATGCCAAATATAAGTACGCCTAAGGAGAAGGGGTGTAAGAAAATTTTGGTTCTGCAATATATTGTGATATTACATTTCACAATACTGTATCAATGTTAAAAAACACTGTATTGATTTTTTTTGGGATTTATTCAAATGCAGATATGGTGGAGATTCATTTTTGTTTTAATTTATTGTTTATGTTTTATTTGTTATTAAACACTGTTTTATTACATAATGGTTATTTGAAGTATCCTAAATGCATTTTTTACTGTCTGAGAGGCAGTTGTTAATTCTTCTGCTAGGATTGTACAAAAATGTTATGATATTCAGTGGCGTGCACAGATATTTGGGGGGGCAAGTGCTCAGGGGGGGAAGGGGGGGGGGGGGGGTTTGTGCACGCAGAACATTATTTTATGACTGATTTTTTTTTTTATTAGACTAGTGAATAAACCATTTTAATGATTTAATTTACTGAAAATGAATGCATGAATGAGTTTTTGAGATAAAGGGCAAAGAGACAAGTGCTCTAGCACCACCTAGCATCTATCTGTACATGCTTATGATGATATTACTTATAAACTAATGGAATACAAATATTTGAGCAGGATCTTAGTCTGTAATGTCTATAAAACCTAATAAAATTTTAACACGGGGACATTTTGTGATACTGCATTAGATCTTGCTGTGATCAGATAAAAATGTCTTTAGTATTTGTGCATATTTGTGGTGTAATTCAATTATTTCAGGAAATAATAATTTTAAAAAGAGAAACAAAAAAGTATCATGGTGTATCGTGATCCCAGTATTGTGATTTGTATCGTATCACTAGATTCTTGCCAATCAACATATTGCAATAAAATACAATCTTAGTTATTTATGAAATTGATTTGATCTATAATTCAGGTTATAGCTTTTTTTAAGAAATGAATGAAGTGCCTGCTTAAAGTCAGAGACTGTTGCCTCGTGAGAAAATGTGTTCAACCAACAGGGATCAACACTGATTAAAGACACATATTTTTCCTCATCCATTTTGCATAAAATGTAATTTGATTTAGAAACTATTGCTTCCTCACCACTGGTCCAGTGATCACAGCTGGTCTGTTAATGATTTGATCAAGTTTCATAAATGAACAGCTGCTCTCAGTTTGATATTTGCATGAAATACACCAGTCAGTTGGTCTCATACATAAACACAATTCAGCTGTTGTTTTACTTTTAGTCAAGGGACTTAGAGCAGGTTTATTTCTAATCCTGCAAAAGCAAAACCAGTATTTTTCAGGAAAAAAAATCTAAATTTTATCGATAACTTGTACATGTTTAACCACTGTAAAAAAAAATAAAAAAAATACATCTTATATCGAAGGATCTATTTTGCAAATATTGTGTATGGACATTTTTTCATTGTAGTGATTTCTATGTATTTTATACTATTTCAAATAGAACAAATCCTTGAGACTGCTTATTTTCATCAGACAAACAGTCTTCACATCAATGAGATTTTACTGACTCACATGAATTATTACATTTTAGAAGCTACAACAATAAAATATTTGACCTCTCGTTGTTTTCTGTGAATGCGGTATGCAGCCAGTGGAGGTGACAAACTACTTTCAAAGGCAGCACGTGTCGGGAAGCCGGGGTGACCCATCAGATTCCAAAAGGAGCGTGGAAAAGTATTTTTTCAGCGGAATGACACATTTAAACAGTTAAATTATACTTGGTCACAAAGTTTTGAAAATATAAATGGACACCTCTGACACAGGAACAAATTGTGCCTAATTTTTTTCCGTCAAAAATACTGAAGTGAGAGTTGTGGATATTTGGCTAAAAAAAGTATATTTCACGGGTACTCCACTGTAAAAAGTTTGAGAACCTCATAGTGATTCAAATTAGTGTCCAGAACTTATGAACATATTGTGTGTTTACCTACTGGACAGTGGACAGCCTCCATCCATACGTCTTCTTTTTTCTATTCAGTCTTTTTACAACATGTCCCTGCTCTAAGGCTTTAGTGTTTAATGTAGCTTATGCGACTGTCCTAAAAGTCCCATCTCAGTCTTGGGGCGATTGGAAGAAACCGGTCACTGACCGTCACTCTGGTTTTTATTGTATTTTTTTTTTATATATTTGCGTTCAAAACCTTCTCTTGCCCATTCTGAGCACCCATTCCCAAACCCTCTGGGGTTAAAGAACCCAGAGACTTGTGTGCGTTCATAAAACATGTTGTCTGTTGCTCATCTCTCGTACCCCTACAACCCTCCCACTTATCCAGGTACCTCTGTATGAGGAGAGGTCTGCAAAGAAGCAATGTAATTATCAAGGGTTCAAATGGGATGACGTAACCTCCATTAACACAGGCCCTTCAGCCTTTTCTGTGCTGCTACAGGAAGCAGAAAGGTTGCTATGGAAACATGAACACATTTAAGAAGACAGATTATTCAGCCGAAGGGGGTTTATAAGCTAAAGAGAGGGTGGGCTGACTGTCGTCCTTTCTGCTAGTGATTGTATACAGCAAATTATGTTGCCTGTCAGAGGGTCAGGCTTGAATGCATTTAGCCTTTTTGAGTCACTACACGAGTCACTTTTCCATTGGCTATATACGCAAAACTTTACCCATATTTACCTCAGGTAAAAAAAAGTGTCTATTTTTCCATTAAATCACAAATGTAATGATTTGTTTAATATTATAAGATGACACGGAAAATCATTCCATAAACAATGATGAACATAAATATAATGTTTTAAAGATGTATTCATTATTTTAATGTATCCCATGCTACTGTAAATTAGAAAATGAGTGTTTCCTGGCATCCACACATACACCACCATGTTTCTTTAAAAAGTCTTCTTCACTTGTTGGAATTCCCATCAGCATCTGTTTTTTTTTTTTTTTTTATTCACTTGAGTGCATTAAAGCAGGGGTGTTTTTTTCCAGTTAGATGTCCAGTGTAAAGCTAGCTCCTCCCGCTCCACAGCTGTTTCTTTGCCTTCACTTTCCCTTCTTCTGGTTTGTATTTTTCACATTGATTTCTTCTGTCTCATAGCCTTTGTTTGTGAGTGTTTCTTTCTTCCGTCTTGCAGTCGCACAACTCGTCCTTTCTCAACGTGGCTAACTGTGAGGTTTGCTACGTCTTCATTTCATCATTTCATTCCCACAGGCTGTTTCTCTGTGTCTGTTCGTCATCCCCTCAGTGCACACTTCTGGATCTCTTCGTGCCATCCCTTCATCCTCTGTATTCATTCAGACAAACACGGCTTTGGCTGATGCTACTTTTCTCCCTCCTGTCAACAACGATCATGTTTTCACCTCTTTATGCTTTTCTCTGTTAGTCAGTCGTCTCAACATGTGACAAAAAACATTAAGTTTTTAGTCTTTTGGAATTTTCACTGGTTGTCAGTATTTCACAGCTCTGTCATTAGATAAGGATGTCAGTAGAATGGTGATAGAAAACAGGGGTTGAGGATGACATGAAATAAAGGTCACTTTGACATTTTTCCTCTAAATACTGTTTCACACTAACTCATAAAAACCCAAACAGAGACTCATTCTAAAACCATCTACTGATCTGAAATATTTAAGAATTTCTCAACCACTAATCCTATCAATCCATGAAAATAATTGGTATAAAAATGCAGTTTATCATCTTTTCATGGTGATCAGATATGACTCATTTGGACATTGAGAGGCTCCATAGTAGATGTGGAAACACCATCATCTTCTGTAACATTGACTCAAGAGTAAAACCCATGGAGTTGGATCAGTGACAGTGCATAAAATCAAACTAAATGATATATGTTAAAAAAAAACCCTATAAAATAATAAATAATGTGGAAAAAATAAGTAAAGAACAGAAAAAGCAACAACATGAGCAAGAAGTCAAAAATGAACTTAACATTAACAAAATAAGTCGTAAACTGAACTAAACAGAAGAAAAAATGCAATAAAATAGGCACTAATATGCTGTCTTCTACAACACTGATTCCACTAGTAAAACTCATGAAGTTGGATGAATGACAGTGGATGAGGTGCTTGATTTATGTTCAGGTAATGTTTGATTTTACAGGGGAAAAAGTCATTTTTCTGAAGTTTTTTTATGTTTCTGATATAAAATCCTAAAATTTAATCTGAGCTTTTATGAACACCTACATGATCAAAATACCATCTGGAATAAAGGAAAATACCTGAATTTATTTGAAACTTTTAAAATACAGAGGCTAATATTAAAATAAAAAGTGATAAATCACTTTAAGAAAGGTTAAATATAGAGAAAAAAAAATCATTTGGGAACTGACATAGAAATATCACTGGGTCTTTGTGAGTTAAACTTTGCTGTTGCCAGGATTTTTATGGAGTTTGAGTTTTTACCAAAAATATGTTTGTAGAAAATGTGTTTTGTTGATAGCAGGGACTAAACAATAGAACAGCAAGTAGAATTATTGTCACACAGCATCATACAAAAATAATTATGAACACTGTTATACTGAAAATCACCCATAGGTGTGAATGTGAGAGTGACTGTTTGTCTATATACAAAGTATGTTCAGCCCTGAGATGAACTGGAGACTCATACTGGGTGTACCTCGCCTTCACCCACTGTAGCTGGATTAGGCCCCCAGTGACCCCTGTGACCCTAGTGAAGATAAAGCGGGTTCAGACAACGAGACTGTTATACTGAATTATCCAAAGGAGCATCAAGTGTTAGATTACTTTTGGTTGGTTATTCAGGGTTGGCTCTTGTTTGGCAAATGTTACTGCAGTTTCAGATGAAAAAAGAACCGTAAAGATAATAAGAACAGAAGGGTGTGTGGATGGTGTAAAATCGTGTGTGAAAACATCTGGATGAACTTATTCAAACTTTCATGTGAAACCGCACAGACACACCTGACTGACTTTTACCTTCTCTTTGAATGAAATTTCCCATCATGCCTATCACTGTCACCACCTCATTATTGCTCTGCAGCTGCTCTGAGAACAGCTGCCACAGCCTGACATACATGTACACACACATGAAACGTTTAGACACAGGCTTCCTGCCTGTTTGAGTTACTCTTCATAAGAAATTTATGTCCCTGGACAAGAATCTGGACAGACTCTTACTGTTCACTCAGCTGCAGGTTTAAACCCATTCAGTGGTTTTTACTGGGACCACAATCACCGCAGCTTACAGCTGTTTGAAACATGCATGAGTAGAATAGTTGGAACATATAAACTATGCAAATAAAACATACAATAGCTTCCCATGTCAGCTTTTTTTAAGGTCATTTCATGAACTTCTCCAGTTATAAATTGGTTTGTTTGTTGCTTTAAACTGTAGTTATATGATGAAGCAGATGATGAATAAAACAATTCCATGTTTGTTTTGACAACAAATTTATGGTTTGCATATATATTCAAGAATATAAATCAAACGGTAGTTTGTGTAAACTGAAAATATGGGAGTTTGGGTTATCGGCCGAACAAAAACTTCAGAAGACATTGAGTTGGGTTCATGACATCGACTTTAGACTGTGTAAGAATCATTATCTTAAGCATTAAGCATTGGACCCATTCACACCATTTCTTCACTGGATTGTTCACTGGAATATATATATATATATATATATATATATATATATATATATATATATATATATATATATAGTGTTGCTTTTTTTCTGTGTTCAGGTTTGGATTGTTCCTTTTTTTTTACAACTTTGTTCTCAGTAAAGAATGCAGAACTTGTGGCACCATGGCGAGTGTAGTTTATCACAAAAAAATGTGTTGGATCTCTCTGTGCATTGACCTGATGGAGTGTTTTGACAGTCTTTATCACTGCTTTCATAAACGGGTCCTCCTCACACATTGGTTTCATTCAGTTCCAGATGGTTATCTGTGAGGCTGTGCTGCCCTTTCATAAGTCTGCTCCCAGTGAGCTACGAACCAGGTAGAGATAAACAGCACTTACTAATCTGCTAATACACTCAGGTGACAGTGAGCCATGATGCAAACACACAAAAGCCTCAGAAGATGGAAGGACCCAGGGGAATGACCTGAGCATGTGCCTGAATGAAAATGAGTCCACTACCCTCATCACCTCCCGTTGAAGCCCCCCCCCCCCCGTCTCTTTTTGTCTTTAACTTCAACAGAAGAACAAAGCAGCATTTGACAGCATGACAGAGAGATGACATCACCTCAGTAACCAATAGAGCAGTGAATAGGGCCGATTGAGCCGGATCAGCCTGGGCAACGCGACACTGGACCATTGACACACACACACACACACACACACACACACACACACACACACACACACACACACACACACTTCTTTTGATGGAAAAAAAAAAGCTCTGTGCACACTCACTCCTTATGAGTTAGACAGGGTCATGTCATGCAAAGATAATTCATAATGATTAACTGATTAGAAGGTGTTAACCACACATTTCCACAACCCTGACAACAGCAGCCCCATCTGTAGTTGTCCTGTTGCCAAGGTGACACATGGGTGCTGCTCTCACCCAGTCAGTGCCAGACGTTGGCATTTGAGGCCAGCACAGCGGGCACTGACTTCATTTATGTGCAATGGAAGATTGACTAATGTCTGTGTGTGTGTCTTGGGCACATGTGAATTATTTGGGTGTTTTGTGTGTGTGCAGGGCCGGGTGCCCGTTTGTAGCAGGTGTTGCTGGTTCACTGGGTGTTGGAATGTGAGCAGACGCCAAATGGATGAGTGTAGTTGGAACAGTACACTGAATCCTGCTGGTTTGTGTGCAGCTTTGGCCATGAAGATCATTTTTTTCTTCATAACTGTTGGTGAATACGCAGGGAAGTGGAGCTAACACATGTGTGAGGTCGTCACCATTGGCCTCGACCGTGGGGAAGAACCATGTATTAACATGAAAATACCCAACACTGGTCAAAGTGCTGCTCGACACCTGCAGACAATTTTTTTTTAGATTATTATTATTATTATTATTATTATTATTATTATTATTATTATTATTATTTAATTTAAATATGCAACAGACAAAACAACAGCACTCAAAATATATACATGAAAAAAACAAAAAACAAAACATTGCTTCATTTGCACATTCGGAAAGGAGTGGGAGGAAGTAAAACTTATTTAATTCCACCCCTTCACCTCAAAACAGTCTGTGGTTTAATGTCCTGTCAACATAACATATGGAAAAAAGCAAGTCCTTTGGATCAATTCACCTCAATTATCATTTGATTGTTTTATCACTTTATTATTATTATTATTATTATAATAATTATTATTATTATTCAGCCTAAAATTATTTAGAGTGTTTGTTTGTTTTTTCAAAAATGTGTACTTTGAATTCTACATCTAGAAGTGTGTAGAGACGTTTTTAGAGTTCGACCAATATGGGATTTTTGGGATGATACTGATATTGGGGGCCAATATCTTATATTGGCTGATAACCAATATATTGGCCAATATATGAAATAAGAAACATTTTCTAATTAATTGGTGGCAATCTATAATTGGCTCTCATCATTTTTGTCCCAAAAAAATCCATTTAGAATATCCATGTCTCTATCTTAAAGCTGCAGTGCATGATATATTTTAGTGTCACTGGACAAAAAAATCCCATAATTCCCTTTCTATGTATTGTAATTCAAGAGTTCTGGTTACAGAAGGTTATAGAACATGGCTTCATTGCATCTACTTATCAAAGCTGTAGTGCTTTATAGGTTTTTATTGTCAGCTGGAAAAAGGTCATGACTGCTGTATATTTATTTATCTCTGCATGTCAAGATGGCATTAATCCTTACCCATTTACATTTAGGGAACAGGTTATTTTTATCCCAAATGCTCTGGACAAGTCTCTGAAGTAGTTGTTTTGTTGTTTCTGCTCATATTTCCCTGTTCCAGTTGTTACACTGATACTGGGTATGCCACAGGCAGCTCTTTGTGTGCACGACTGACATGGTGCATGGAGGGGGATGATTTCATGTTTTCAATAGACATTCAAGACAAACAGAGACAGATGCTTTTGAAGTGGCACAAGACATACATACCCTTGGGAGAATGAATAATGACTTTCATAGTCTTGTTTCCATGCATGTGTATACATATACACTGTCTGCAGGTGAAATACTGTCAGTGCGACGGCCCAGTCTGGGTCCGTCTGCTCTGTTCAGATGCACCTCCACAGATTCTCTTTCTCATTCACACTGAGCTGATTCTACAGGACCTTGAAGCACATCAACAAATCTCATTAGTCAGTCTGTCAGTCCGTCAGTCAGTCAGTCAGTCAGTCAGTCAGTCATGCTTCCATGATGCACACACAGGCTCTCACACACACCCAGAGCTGAGCATATGATCACCCGGTCTGGTAGGGCAAGAGGCAGAATGCATTATGCATCAGTGTCTGGGGCCGACATACGATTAATTCTGTGTTTCTATTAATGTTTGTGCAAGTGTGTGTTTGTGTTTGTGTGTGTGTGTGTGTGTGTGTGTGTGTGTGTGTTATATCTCCAATAATTGGACATTTTCCCTCAGTATGTGCTGGCAGGCAGCTTTAGCATGTTTAATTTAATGAGATGCTGCCTTACACTTGCTCTCCTTTTTGTGTGTGTGTGTGTGTGTGTGTGTGTGTGTTTGTGTTTGTGTGCGTGCATGTGTGTGTGTGTGCACATTCGTGTAGCAACTGTATATGAAATCAAGAGATGTCCTCTTGGGGGCTATTGCATGTAATTACAGTTGCATTAAGTGATTTGTGGCTCTAATGACAGAGTAGGTGTCATATAAAACCCTGCCCCTGATTTTCGGGGCAGGAAACCCCTCCCCTGCAGTTAATGTAAATTACCTCATTAAATTTTAGAGAAGCAAGAGAGGAAAAACTTCTATTAGTGTCACCTTTAGCCTGAAAGAGGAAATCATGAATCATTGCAATGCACTGATACTGAACGGTGTGTGTGCTAATTACACAGATGTGTTCATTTGTTGACGTGTGGGTCACTTTTTGGTTAATATCTTGTATTCTCTGTTGATCTTCTTATGCCCTTAAGTAAACACTACCCCAGTTAGCTACTGTGGCTATTTTTTTCTGATTAAAGCCTAAAGTTTGGAATAATTTAGCTAAATTCTTAGTTATTTGCAACAGTAGACCTTGATTTCAGAAAATGTTTTTGTATTAAACTTTATCTCATTTTTATATCAGTCCTACTTGTATCTGTAGCCAGTGTCTGTTGATGTAAAACTTTGCCTACAGCTTATATTTGAACAAATCTGAAAGCTACTACATAATTAGGGACCAGTGAGTGTTGTAGAATTGTATTTGTTTGTTTTTTTGTTTCCTACGCCCGCCAATTTAAACTGGAATTTGACCCCCTAAACATGCTAAACATGCTAAACATGCTAAACATGCTAAACATGCTAAACATGCTAAACATGCACGAATGTTCTGTGACAGTTGAAATGGTCTTCAGGAATAGTACCGTGTTTACAAGTCAAGTTGAGTCGACCCAGTAGAATGTAGTGGAAATGTAGCATTAACATATCAAGAAAGTAATTATTACATATAGTCAAGTAATGAAAGCAAAAAAAAAGTAAATGTTAAGACCAACTAAAGGTAGTCAGAATTTTGAATATTGTAAAATTTATCCAGGATTTTAAAACATGGAAAAGTAAAAGACAAGCTTTCAAAATATTGAAAATGATGGCAATATCACGCACTTCAAAAAACAAGGTTTCAAAAACCTAAACAGGAGTAGGCTACAGCTAGTATTAGAAATGTCAAGATTTTAAAAATTACAAACCTATGAATCGTATGTTTCTCCTCTAAACATAGAGCCAACCTTACACTTCATAAACAAGGAATCTAAAGCATAAACTACTGAAATAAAACAAAGCTGTTTTAGGACAAGGCTTCATTCAACTCTCCTTCATAATAACAGAGTGTGGACACTGTTTACACGTGTTCATTATAACATTTGGCCCAATGACACTGGTAACCTCAGTGATGAAAACACCAAATTCCTACAATTAACTTTTTTGTAATGAGTAATAAAATGGTGTATTAAGATGCATGGAAGTAGAAGTATGGAATTGTTTTAGTAAATCCAGTGAAATAAAAGTGAATGTAAATAGAACAAGTGGTACCAGGCACAACAAACACTGCCCCCTCACACACATTTTACCTGATTTACCCTCTCGGTTATCATTGAGAAAACACATTTTTGATGACTATTCATGCAAATTGGTCCTGTAGTTTTTGCATAAAATTGCTTATCGACAAACAGACAAAAAAACCAAACAAAACAAAAACAACCCTTCCCCTTTTGGGGGTGGCGTAATAAGAAATACACCACAAACTACAAATTTCCCCAAAATAGACTTGAGTACAGTGGTGATATATTTTTATTTAATTCAACCAAAAGTCCTGATGTCTAATGTCTACAGCAATAACCTGCAACAAAACAACGAAGCCTAAATGTACTCCTGAAGGCAGACAAAGAGTGAGAGGCAGGTGGACACACACAGACACACACACACACACACACACACACACACACATACACACACATATATACACACACACACACACACACACACACACACACACACACACACACACACACACACACAGCATTGATCTGTTGTTGCTGAACTGTTGCAGCCGCTACTTTGCAATTCAAGTTAGGAGAGAGCACCAAGGGCTGTACGGGGGGTATGGGTGGGGGGTGGAGTGGGTCAACCCTCAATCTGTACTCCAGTACAGATTGAGGGCTGACCCTTAATTCCTCTGTATCCCATGGCAACCAGAGTTTCACACTTTAATAGTGCTTGGAAATAAAATAGCAGTGTGTGATCTAAGGCAGAAAACATTAACACACATGCTTTAATAATCAATGTCTGGGTTTGTTATTGTTTTACTGAGCTCTACCTGGTTTAATTTAAACTAATCGATTGTCAGTGTTCTTACCTCTTACCTGTGTGTGGGATGTATGATATTAGATTTGGTGGTGCTAGGACCTTTGTCTAAGAATTTCCAGTAAAAAAAAAAAAATCTTAATAGGTTTTTATATGAGATCAGAATCAGAAAGAGTCATCATCATTAAAAGACCTCACAATCTATTAAACGTTCTGTGATTGAAGTTTTAGTGGGATTTGACTGTGTTAATGAGAGTATTATCATAAATATGCTGCAGGGTGCAAACAGTCAATCCATCAACAATACAGTCTCAGAGGGCAGCAAGATTTTGGATTAACACTATTCACCAATGTAATTACTCTGCTTTGCTGTACAGTGAGCTGAGGGAAGATTATGCCAAGATAAAAGCAGCTATTGTGCTATTGATGTGAGTTTTTCAATACTCCACGCATGTCTTGAATGTTAATGGAGGATGTATAATAATGAATCCATCATGGGTCATGTGTTTTAGGCAGTGGTGCGACATGCAGAGTAATCCTCCAAATGCTCCTTCTCAGTGATTTCACTAGACCTCTGTTTTACATTAACCTATTTTTGCATTTTCTGTGTGCACCGGCTGTGATTTCTATCTGTGAACATTCTAGAACTGAATGAATGATAACAAATGAGAATGGACAGATAATGTGAGCTGGGCACAAAAACAAATGGAGGAGCAGTGATGGAATCAGCTGATAATGCCAGCAGCACTCTGTGTGGTTTTCCTGTAACGCTGCAGCTTCACTTATGACTTATCCACCTTTGAAACACAGTGGCAGCTCATATCACAGAATGACTGCTTATGTTCTGAGTTAAGTCCCCAGCAGCCAGGTGGTGAATAACCCCCATAAACAAAGATCAGATGTTACAGTAGGATTCAATAAACAATGAACTGTGTACTACTTGGATGTGCATGTTTTGAAGAAAATTGCTGATACGGGCTTTAAATAAAACGCTTCACTTCACAGTGACGTTTAGTGATTGATTGATGATTAAATCATGGACACTGATTTATTTATTTATTTTTTCTAGGTCTGCCTTATCCAATGACCAATAAAGTCAAACAGTCTCTATCAAATAATAAGAAATGTCAGAAAGCCTTCTTTACTTACAAGTACAAAATACAAATTGTGACTGTTTAACCTAATAAATATTACTACAACAAAAAACAGTTTTTTCAATTTGGATAGCAGTATATCCAAGAATATGGATGTACTGGGAGCTTTGCCTGTCAGTAAATCAAGGCAAGGAAAAAATGCAACGGCCAATGCAACAGGTCGATACCAATAAAAGAAAAAAACGTCCAATATATTGGCCGGGCAATTTATCTATGATTAAGACTTAGTATAACACTGTTTAAATAATTTATTGTTATTACCTGTCTCTAAATCCTTTTTTCCTTCATGGCGTGTGTGATCTAAATGGGATTTGATCTGGGTAAAGGGGTCATATTTTGCTAAACCCACTGTTATTAGTATTTGGTAGAAAAATCTTTGGTTTAGAAAACTAAAACTTTATCTCAAAAGAGAAAATTGGCAGGTATTCTCCTCGAGGAGCATTCTTATCTTAATCTGTGTGTGTGTGTATGTGTGTGCATTCAAGTGATTGTCTTTAATGCTTTTGGTTTGCTGTGTGTGTGTGTGTGTGTGTGTGTGTGTGTGAAGAAAACCAAGTAGCTTTCCTTTTTTGGATAAAACTTTGTCTTCTTTAACTTTTAAACCTGTTGCCCTTATGAAGTATAATATTAAATGTTTATAGTAATATACAATGTACATTATTGTCATTAAAAAGTGGGAAAAAAACTATCCTGAGTATATGTATTTTAGGTGCTGTACTGGAAAAATCACCCTTAAAACTTGAAAAATGCTTGAATTTGACCTTAATGCATGTATACAAACTAAAAACCACCCTGTAGTAAAAAAGGTTAAATGAATCTGCAACTTTATAAAGCAAACTCAGTCCAACCTTCACAAAATGTAAAGCATCTGGGTGTAAAGTATTGCTCTGTTTTAGATTAAACGAGATGTACAAATAGCATGAAAAGCTCCACAGCAGGAAGACAGAGTATAGAGGAAACAGCAGTGATAACGCTCTGTGACTGTTAGATCTTTACATAATGCTGAGAGAGTGCTGTGTGTCTATCTGTCATAAAGATCAGCTGCATGAAGAGTGAAACTGCAACTCACTGACTCTGCTACAGCTCACACACCTGGACAAAGTGTCCTGGAGTCATCCCCATTTCATACATTTACAACACATTGGGATGGTCTAATGTGAGCATATTGACCTTTGGATCTGACACACTGCTGTTTGTGTGAGATAACAGGGCTGAGAACACGTGTCCATCTTTGAAAACACACATTCCATATTTCCATTTTATTTTTTGCAAATGTAGAGAAATAGTTGTCGTTTAAAAATGTTTTTGTGTGTCAAACTGAAATAAAAAAGGAAAAAAAGCAATACAATCAAGAAGTCAATTACATATGCACCCACCAATGGTCATTAATCACAGAAAAAGTAATAATTACAATCAGAGCCGGTTCTGGTCAATTTGGTGCCAGAGGCGAGTACCCCTCTTTCCTTTTTGTGGAATTTGAAATTAGAATCTGTCAAAATTATACGATAAAAAGTCAAAATTATGCGATAAAAAGGCAGAATTATGTGATAAGAATGCCAAATTATGAGATAAAAAGTCAACATTATGAGATAAAAAGTCAACATTATGAGATAAAAAGTCAACTGGTGACAAATGATTGAAACTATGCAACAAAAAGTCAAAATTGTCAGATAAAAAGTCAAAATTCCCAGTCATTAAGCACAACCAGAATTAATCCATATATAAGGTGCTCTGTGAGAAAATTAAAGTCTCTTAAGTGTGCCTTATATTCTGGAAAATACAGTAGCTTAATATTCTAATTCTGTGGGACTTGGTGCCCCCAAGACATCTGGTCCCCTAGGCAACCGCCTAGTCTGCCTATGCTTAACACCGACCTGGGTTAGAATCAATTGAATATTAAGTGTAGATATGAATTAACTTGTAAACACAATTTGAGAATGAATAGAAACAGGCAAAAGCTTATGTAATCCTGCCTCTTCCTTACTTTAAGTATCAGATTCATAAGTAGTAATAGACATAGTTCATCATCAGCTGTTTATCACATGAAAATAAAGAACAAGGAATAACTTCTCATAGCACCTTTATGTTGTCTCACCATTGTGCAACCACTGCAGGAATAAACATAAACAAGTAGACTAAACTCTACAACCTCCAAACTACACATAAACCCATTAACAATATCTGTCATCTTTACAGAAACCAAAACCTGTAACTAGACTGAGTACCAATGCATTAGTAGGAGTCGGTTAACATCTGTTTATTAACTGACTCCTGTGCCGAAGATGTGCTAACACTCACTACCCAATGGCTGCTTGATTACAAACTTGGTCCTCATGAGGCATATAAATGAGTGTGTGTGTGTGTGTGTGTGTGTGTGTGTGTGTGTGTGTGTGTGTGTGTGTGTGTGTGTGTGTGTGTGTGTGTGTGTGTGTGTGTGTGTGTGTGTGTGTGTGTGAGAGCAGGTTAAATCTTATCTTCAATTTGATTCTCACACTGGCATTAACTGACTAGACTATGCACATCAGCAGTTAGATGAATTTCTTTTCATTCTCGTGTAATCTGATATTATCTTGTCATATTTACAGTTGACAGTATTATAATATTTAGGGTAAACACTTTAAGTCTGTTGCATCATATTTTGTGTGGCACATTAATACTAAATCATCATTAAACCCCCTAATGTTCACATTTATTCACTTGTGCACAGACTCATTGTCATTCACATTCCGTTATAGATTCAGACTCTCATGAGATGTTTGAGTGCAGATCTAAATACAGCATCAGTGGTTTGCCACTCCTGGAAATGTTTGTTGCTGCTATACATCCTGCTGCTTGGTTTGACTGGATGGCTGCTCACTAACACTAAACCACAGGCTACCACTTCACTCACAACCCCATCATTAAGGCAAACACTGACATGGATCTAAACATGGACTCATGCACGTCTGAAACTGTGTGTTTTAGTCACTGAAAGACCAACGGAGAAAAAAAAAGAGAAAAATGAAATGTTGCGAACTTTAAAGCACATTTTGTGTTGTCTATTGTTTTTATTTCACCTCCTTATAATTGCACTTAAACTGACTGTTGGTAATTCAGTGACTTTAACAGTTAAACATGCTTTTTTACACTGTTAATACTATCATTCCAAGCCTGCCTTATGTCATAAATGCCATGCTCTGTTTTGATATTGATAATGTATTTGTCAGATTCATGCTGTACTCATTGTCATGCATTTATTAATTTGCTTTTATGTGTGCATTTGTTTGACATTGCGCTTTTTCTTTTTTTTTCTCTCTCTCTTTTTGTCTTTTTGGTTTTGCTCCATGTCTTTCTGCATGTGGCTTGTTCATAGCTTTGTACCGGTGGCTAGAAGCAGACCGCCAAGGCAGGGATCCAGATGCTGCAGCCACAGGTAAAACACCTTCATCTCACCCTCTTCTTCATCACACACTGCCTGCCATCCGCGCCTGCTCTTGGTCCGCTGCTTTCTGTTCAAGCATTAAGTTTGGCCAGATGTGGGTTTGTTGTCTTAATGAACATCAATGCAGATAAGCTGTGACTCACAGACATGATTAAAAGTTTAATTTGACAGTTGAAGTTGTGTTGAAAGCCAGTCAACTGTTGTTAATTCCATCTCAAAAGTAACAGTAACAAAGTAGGATTATTCTATGTACTGCAGAAAGTGTACACGCAGTTATCATGGAGGCAGATTAGGTTTGTAATTGAGGAGTATAATAATTAGATCTACATTGGGTCAGACTAGTAAAATATGACCAGAATTACCTAGAAATAATGAAAACTGCAGATTTTAATGTAATTAATGTAAAAAAAAAAGTCAAATTACATGAAAATATTTATTTTAACAAAGCATTCTTTTGCAAAAACCTGAATAAATTCCTGAACAATTATGAACCACCTGAAGTATCTGAAGAGAAGTAAAGTGTAATTTTACAAATATTCTGCCTGTTCCTAAATGTTTAGTGTATTTGTAATTGAAATGTAAGTTGTTCTGCATATGTGCAAATGACTGAGGCAGAGAATTGCTCAAATGTCACTTATTTTTCTTAAGATATGTCAAGTGGTTGATGTTATTCGCATTTTGACGGGAACATTATAGATGTAAACATTATCATAATATAATTTGACTCTTTTCACTGTTATTATTTTACTGGTCTGGCCCTTTTAAGATCAAATTGGGCTGAATGTGGCCCCTAAACTAAAATGAGTTTGACACCCCTGTTATAACTGATATAATAATCTAAAATAAAAAGAATACAAATCCAATTAAAAATCGTCCAATACAAATGATATACAACAGCCTTATGTTTTACCGCAAATTAGAATGTGGGGGCGTTGCAGATTTGAATCACGTCTGGAATTTTGACTTGGATAAAGAGCAAACACCCTGAGTGTTGTATGGATGCCTGTGGATCAGTGGACATCCACCACCTCCACCTGGATTACACCATTCATCCTCTTAGCCTCCCTCTGTCTCACTGCTGCCTGTCAGTGGCCTCCTTTCTGCTTGTCAAACAGTATTTGGGTCAACTTTCTCTGAGCTTGTTATCCAAATCAGTTCCTGGCTGAGCAGAAACCTTCACTCAGATCAAACCTGTCCTGTTAGTCCAACTCCAGCTGATTATTTCAGTTTCCTTCTTCTGGCTTTCAAACTATGTTTAGAGTTAATAGAAGTGATGCAAGATTTTAACATAATAAGCCTCTTACTGTTTCTGTCTCCTCAGTCTGAAACCCCCCCCCCCCCCCCCCCCCCCTCTTATGAACCCCCACACACACCATATACCTCACAGTTCATTCTGCAGATAATATAGGGGAGACCGGGGACAGTGGAACAGTGTTCTCCAGGTACTCTGGTTTCCTCCCACCATCCAAACACATGCACTGATAGGTTAATTGGTTAATCTAAATTGTCCATAGTCACTGTGATCGTTTGTCTATATATGTTCAGCCCTGAGATGAACTGGAGACTCATATAGGCTGTACCCCGCCTTCACCCAATGTAAGTGGATTAGGCCCCCAGTGACCCCTGTGACCTCAGTGACCCCCGTGACCCCCGTGGCCCTAGTGAAGATAAAGCAGGTTCAGATGATGAGACAAGATGAGGAACAACTTTGGACTAACCTAATTCACTTTGCATATGCTCAGTTCAGTCCTTACTCCACACATCCACATTTATGAGGGAAAACATATTTTTGTGTTTAATAATATTTGTTTCTGTAAATATTTTTATGATTCCATAGTTTTTTTTTGAAGTTGGACTCAGTAAAGCCGCGTCTCACTAACATTTTAAAGAATTATTTAACAAACTATTTTTATTTTACTACTTATAAAATATAGACACATATTTTCATTACTCTACCCTGCCCAGCATGAAAACTACCAGATCTATAACCTGGATAGATGGGAGTGGATCAACTATTAGTATGATATCAGAATATTATACAGGGTTTGAAAGTTGTGTCAATTATCTTTGTGAGATGAACAAAGATTTAAACATCTGTTAATCCACATGTCCTCAATGACCCAATATTATATCCTGTGTAGATAAATATTCTTATTTCCTATATTGGCCAATATATCTGTTATTGGCCAATATTGGATAATATCGGCCTATACATTGGACTGATGTATCAGCTTTTTTTACCCTCTGATATCAGTATCTTCCCCAAAAATTCAGTATCGGTCGGGCTATAGTAGAAATGTACAGTTTCCAAAATGAGTATAAAGATAGTTTTGCAGCACTGAAGTATTCAAGTTCAAACTACATGAACTATTAGGGTCCAAATACACAAATAAATGAACCAAAGACTAATTAATAAAAGTTGGTTTAGATAAATAAGACTGAGATCTGTGATACAAAGGTGACCTGGTCAGCAGCACATGTCATGGAAAAACAACTGGTTTTACAGACAGGTAACAACAATACATTTTCAAACTAGAAAAGCACATAGAGAGTGCAGACTCCGCCAAGGCACATTAACCCCCCCTTCCCTGAAAGATAACACGTGTGCCCCCCTTCCACTGATCACCACCAAACCTTTATCACTTGTTCCTTGTGCATTCTGTCCATAACCAAATAGCCACAGTTCAGTTATCTTGCTAACAAACAAACAAACAAACAAACACATAAATGCCAGTGAAAACATAACTCTGCTCATTTCTTGGTGAAGTAACAAACAGTATTGTAGCAAATATCACATCTGTCCAACTAACTTTGTAAAGTTCTGTGTTGTGATATAAGGCTCCACAAATACAATGATAGATAGATAGATAGATAGATAGATAGATAGATAGATAGATAGATAGATAGATAGATAGATAGATAGATAGATAGATAGATAGATAGATAGATAGATAGATAGATAGATAGATAGATAGATAGATAGATAGATAGATAGATAGATGTTATTAAGGACAGTTATGGCAGAGGGGATGAAGGATTTTGTGTAAATGTTTTTCATAAAATCTTTTCGATGGAATGGAATTGAATCCGTTTCTGAATAGAATAGATCTATTATTGATCCATTGACAGAAATGAGCTACATATAACAGCCTGCTGCTCAACAGCACCATCCAAGATTCCAGGGATTACAGTACAGAATGCAAGCACATACATAAAACATACTCAACCCTCATACAATAGATGACATGGTCACATTATGGAACTTTTTCAATGGATTCAGGGAACAAAAAGGAGAAAAAAATATAGATTTTTTTCTGTTAACATTGTTCACTATGCTTTAATTCTGTATGAATTAACTAGACAAAACTGCTGTTGTACCCCTGTTGCATCCTATCAAGTAATACATGTAAAAGACACACCTTGCAGCCTGAACCATACAGTCAGACTGAAAGGACTCTCACCATCTGTCGCCATGGTTACATTTATTATGTGTTTGTCTATTGAAGCCTGAAATTTCTTCCTACAAAAGTTATGTATGCACTCACAGACAGACAGATGTAATAACTACACTGATAAAAGGCAGCAGACAAGTGTGGAAGCTATAAAAGTACACAAGGCCATTTTCTGGATCTTTAAAATAGAAAAAAAAATTTAAGGAAAATTTACTTCAGGGCCCATTCTATGATAAGAAAAGTTTAAATTACTCTACAGTGAGAAATAATTATATAACATATGATTTCGTCCAGTTTTGCAGCCCCACAGAACTAGGACAAAGGAAAAAAGGTTTAAAATATTCTCCTCTCACTGCTAAAAGGACATTAAATTGAAGGAACTGGTCTTTTTTTAATACATTCAAAGTCATTTTAAATCAATGTGAAGGTGAAAAAATGTGAATGTAGATCGTTTTCCACATTATTGAATTAGGTTCAGCTTTGAGATGCTTTTGAGGAACATTATTGTTCTACTTTTTGTAGCTTTTAAAATAATGGTGATGTTTTATATGTCAACATTTTTTTATCGGATTGTTTTAGTATTGTCTTTTATTGTATTTCATTACTGTAGATGTATGGTTGGGATCTAAATGTGCTTTTTTTTCCTGGTTATATAAAGGTTGTAATAAAATATAATCATAATAAATGAGCATGTAAAATAAAAAAATGAAAACCTTCCACTGAAAAAATATACTGTTTAACTTGTTTCTATTTATGGAGTGATGGTTTTCAACTTCCAATTACATATATATTAAATATTTTGTGTAGGTCTGTCCCTTTATCTACACAAATATCAAGTGAAAATACATTAAAAATGAGTGGTAAAGGAGATCTGCCATCTTCCCATTTCCTGTGTAAGATGTTAATTAATCATCTTAATGATTAATGATCGATACAGAGGCTTTGAAAACATCACACTGCTCCTCCTCATTTATCTTCTGCTGATTATTACTGACCTTCTGACCTCGTCCTCCTCATAAAAAAGCTCAAACCACCTACAGTTGATGCAACGGCAATAAAAATAACACAGCCCATTCACTTACTGTATCTGAAATCAATTTAGGTTGGTTCCTGCTGCGTAGGGGGTCTATTGACGACTGAGTGAAATGAAATGGTGAGGATTATTGGTGAAATTGAATCTGACCTTCAATCACTGCATCAGCAATTCATCGCTGAAAACATCTGAGCCTTTAAGTCAGCAGTGTTTAAAATCTCTAAGGGGACATTAACCAATGGTCAATAATAGGCCACAGTGTTATTATTTTATTTTATTTTTTTTACTTTAGTTTTTTATTTTATTTTCTTACACATACACACAAAACAACATAAAACAGGCAAGTAAGGTGAGTTCACAGTCTTCAATATACATTCATTATTGCTTATAAAAAGTAATAAATGAAACGATAATAAAATGAAAATCACATCATATTACGTGCTGGTGTCTTTGCTTGTCCCATTTTTGATAAAAGTTTTTCTTTTTTTGTTGTTAAACAATAAATAATTTTACCATCACATATATTTCCTGTATTATATCAATCCATTCCTTATGTGTAGGTGGGTCTGGGACCAGACATTTTCTGGTTACGGCTTATGGCACATTATTATTTTTGATTATTTAAAGTGGCTTTTTACCCAAATGACCTTACAATAACAACCATCGTCTTTAAGGCAAGAGTCTTCATTTTCTGTCAGAGCCCACATTCTCAAATGGGCTAACCCAGTAACATAACTTATACATAATTACAACTCCAAATTTGTGTCTTTGTTTTATTGAAAACAACAAGAACAAACAAACATTCAATTATGAAAACACTTGTATTAGCCATCCAAACAAAAAAAAGTTACTAACCGGAAAAAACTGAAATTTCTTCAGAAAAATAAATGAAATTTTAACAATATTCTGCCTCAACTTATCATTCTATTTGTGCATTATGGATCAGATCTACAAAGACAATACAACTACAATTGTCCTTAATTGTCTTTCGACATTTCAGGTTGTTCATATTATTCACATTTTATTGTTACAGGATAGTTTGTACATGTTAATATTTTCATAATTTAATGTTATCATTTGCACTAAAACAAAGACAGAAATTTAAAGTTGTCATTATTACCCTGCCACCGAGGGGGAGTAGTTTTATGTTCAGTGTTTGTGTTTGTCAGCAGATTCACATAAAAACTACTGGACCAGTTTCCATGAAAGTCTTAGGAAAGGTTTAAGGTGGTTCTGAATAGATCCCATTAAAAGTTTGTGATTGAAGGTCAAAGGTCACAGTCACAGGGGCTGGGGGGGTTTGTTATGCTGGGCACCACTTCCTTATAGGTATAATGTAATATTTTCACATCAAACTGAGAAATAATGGAGTCATTATATATATAGTTTGCTATATATAATATAGTAAACTGTAGATCATATCGGTTTGTATGTAGAACCTGAACTAAAATTTGTTATATTATGTTTAAATAAGTGTGTTCTAGATGTGGTAGTTTTCATGCTGTTGTGTATTCGTGCATGCTCCACACTTGTCCAACAGTGTTCTGGGTACAGCAACATGATTGTAAGGTTATTGTCTTTCTAAATTACTAATACCTTCCAATATATTGGGCCCATGAACTTGCTGTTTCCACTAGTCTCTTTCTTAACCTTAAATACATAAGCGAGACAAACTGCAGCAGTCAGCTCTGTATGGATTTTGTGTGAATCCTGAGACACACACACACACACACACACACACACACACACACACACACATACAGAGACCACTTGGCTTTTATGATATAGTTATGTCTGGGAAATGTCCAAACTAGAAAGTAAGCAACATTAGTCTACTCACTTCCACCTGTTCCAACCCAACAATTTATATTGACATTTAGAACTAGTTATCGCAAACTACAACATTCACTTCTATGTACAGTATGTGTTTAATATTCAATCTCTGATGATGTAAATAAATACATTTTCTGGAATTCTAGGAGCCACACATTTTTACCAGCATGATCATGAAATGCACAGTGAAAAAAGTGTATTAAATTATGTTCTACATAGTCATAAAAAGGTCTTAAATTTAGCTTGTTGAAACTTGTAGGAACCATGTCATTGAAATACTAGATAAACCTGTACAAACCCAGTTAACTAAATCAAGACTTATTTTGTCCTTTAGGATAAACATGAAAATATTCAATCTTCCAAAGTTTTTTCTTTAAAACTGGTTGATTATTGTATTTGTAAACTGGTTTTCTCAATGGACTCATCCATTGAGTCATTTTTCCAATAATAAATACTTAATGACACTTTGATGTTGAACTATTTCTGACACTATTTGCAATTTTCCTAATAATTAATGCTAAATTACACAGTTTTTTTTCTTCAATAAGTTAATAGCAAAAAGGTTCGTCATAAGAGAACACTTTCTTTTGCTGTTTTTCTCTGCATTCTTTCATCAGGACAGATGCGTTTTTCTTACATTTCTGTATATGCCTCCACTTTCCCTTTCTGCCTCTTTATTATATTTCATCTCAGTTTATTTATTGATGTGCATTTCACCTGACGTCTATGCTTTTGTGCTCCACATCCCCTCTGTCACCAGTCAGCGGAGAGAGACCTATTTAAAATGTTCCAAACAGTTTCTCTCAGCCTATTCCCATTCTATGTGTAAAGCTTTTTGCTGATGCTCTGGGTCTGCACAATGAACCCTGTGGCACAATAATCCTCTGCTGTTCAATCCAAGAGTGGCTCAGTGGAGCATGTACACGCAGCAGTGGAAGCTCCTGTGGTGGAGGATGATCTGGGGTCTGTGCAGGTGCTGCAGACCTGACTAACATAATGGTCTGGATAAGATTAAACATCAAGAAATATAAGATCGAAGGAGCGCATAAATAAATAAATATATTAATGTTATACCCATATATCAGCTGGATGATACATTGGACAGATATTTATTTTTTTACCTCTGCCAAGGAGGTATTAAATTGGAGTCTGTTTGTCTGTCTGTCTGTCTGCAGGATTATGCATAAAGTTCTGAACGGATTTTGATAAAAATGACTTGTTGGGAGTGTCACAAAGAACAAATGAGTAGATTTTGGTGATGATCTGGATCTGGATCTGGATCACTTTGAAAATTATTTTCAATTTTCCGAAATGTCAAATTTTAAATCGACACCATAATGTAATAATTTGTTCCTTGTGACACTCCTAACACATCCGTTCAGACAGGCCGACAAATAAACAAACGGACTCGAATTTAAAGCCTCCTTGGTGGACCTGTCTTCTTTCAGGGGGGGGGGTTACACTCTCAAAATGTTTTTCTAGTTGTTTTTGTTTTCTTACATCGGTCTGTTGCATTGGCAGATATGTTCTTTTTTCCTGCCATGATTTACTGACAGGTGAAGTTCATGCTACCTCTGTGTTCTTGGAGATACTGCTGTCTACATTAGGGAAAAACTATATTTCTGGTGTAGTAGTATTTATTACGTAAAGTGTCAGAATTTTTATTTCTTAATTGTAAGCATCAGGGAGAACTGGAATGATTTAAAACTAAATATATCAGTAGCGTAAGGAATAAACTTTGTGGGAAGAGTAAGTTGCATTATGTATTTTTCATGGTTATTGCACATGATCCCTAATGTATAACGAATTAAACAAAAAAAACAAAAAAAAACTTGAATTAAGCAAAGCAAATCCACCAATGAAACAAGTGAAAATGATCTTGGTACGATTTCCTTAAATAAGATTTTCCAGATCTATTGTCTAAAAATAAGTTTTTATATGTCACTGAAAACTCCACATTTTTAGGTGATTATGTCTTATTTTATGTGTGATGAGATATTTTGACTAGAAATTAGAAAAATACACTTGGTAATATTTAGATTTTCGCCATAAACTGAGGGACACAGAGAGAATGACCGAGTGTGAGCTGTGATGTGAAATAGATGTGGGGGGGGGGGGGCAACAGGGTAGTCCAGCCGCTGACACTGAGGAATTCCATGCATGCAGACCAGAGTGTTGCCATCGTTGGGTCATTCTCTCTGTGTCTGAACTACGGAGTCAGTTTATAGTGAGTCTACAAATGCTCTCAGTGATGTATAACAGAAAACACACCCTACTGCAGAAACATACTATGTCACATGTACATCAGTCCAAATGTACACCTCAACATGCATTAAAAATAGACATTTCTGATTTATTGGTGCTGTTTTAGTATATGTTTAACTTAAGTTAATGTGTCACTGTTATTAAATCCAAACAACATTAAGGAATAAAAAATATTGACTAATGAAAATGTGCTCTTTTTGTGACACTTCCCAAATACTGTAAATGTTTCTCTATATTCACCCTTTATTAAGTGATTTCTTGCCATTGTGATATTATCCTCTTTATTTAGATTTTTTTCAGTGTAAATCATGTATTTTCCGATATTTAATTCACTGATCATGTAGATGTTCATTAAAGCTCAGAGTAAATTCAAACATTCCAATCTCAAAAACAGTCACATCGATCATTAACTCAAAACCTAATATTTTCATCCACTGTCGTTGATCCAACTCCATGGGTTTTACTGGTGAACCAATGTTGTAGAAGATTATGTTTTTTACAGTAACTATGGAGCCTGTAAACGTCGAAAAGGGTCATATCTTCTGACCATGAAAAGATGCCAAAGTGTGTTTTACATCAATTATTTACCTTTACTGATAGGATTAGTGGATCATCAGGTGTTAAACTGTTTAAAACAGTTGATGTTTGAAGTCACCACTGGCTTTTTGGGTGTTTATGGATTAATTAAAATGTCAAACTGTGCTCGTAGCGGCAGCGTAACATGAGGGTTTGGTGCATTTCTTTGTTTCTAATGACCTTTAATTCTTGGAAGTGTATGGATTTCATCTCCTACCATATCATAAAATCACCAAATTAACCAGTATAGGAATAAAACTGATAATAAAACCCATGTAAGATTGACCAGTGTACAGATAATAATGAACTGATATTTAGGTGGTTGATTGTTGTTTTTTTTTTTGTTTTTTTTTAAAAAAGACACTTCTTGTGATATAAAAAAGTATAATCAGCAGATAATTTCAAAAGTACATATTCCAGATGAAGTCTCTTATCAAAGTAAGTTGCTATTAATCATCATGAGAATCATTCTAAACTGTATTTATTTAAAGTTTTGTTATGTTTTTCTGTCCAGGTGAAAACTTTGAGCAGAGCCCCCTGAAGAGAACATTCAAGTCTAAAGTACTTGCCCACTACCCGGAGAATGTGGAGTGGAACCCCTTCGACCAGGATGCGGTCAACATGGTAGGTGGTCACATGGACTGGATCATTACTCAGTCAGGGTCTGTGGGGGTTAATACCAGAACCTCCAGCAGAGCAGGACCAGACCAGGAGCACTGAGGCTTTAGATCCCAGAGACGTTCAGTACAGAGCAGCCCTGGATTAAGACACACAAGGCTTTCTCAAGGGATTCTGGGTAACCACGCAATAATAAATCCCTCTGTTGCTGCTGTAAAATGACCCAGTGTGCTCTCCACCAGGGCCTTTGGAGGAAAAGGCATAAATTAATTTTGACATCTTGATCAACCACTGAATGTGTCTGTTACCCAAAACAAGGATGAAAACAAAGCAGTAATTTAGTTTTTACTGTAAAAATATACAGTATATGTTCATAAATAGGTGCTTCTGTGAAACCGGTCCCTAAAAACAGGATATGGGGCTAAAAATTCAAACCAGATTTAGATGAATGTTATGAAGCAGGTTTAGAGGCACTTTGGGTCTATTTTAAAAATAAATATTTACGGAGATAAAAGAGAAACTATTTTTCTATATGAGAATCTGCATGTAACACAGACATTACACCCAACTATTCTTTTCGATATCTCTTTATTCTTTCACATGTACATTTTTGGGAATTAAACCACTTTCATAGAAAATGACCATTTTTGCAAAATCAACCATAATTTATTTGTCCTTAATTCTGCAGGTTCCACATATAACATGAGTGGATACAATGAAATGTGAAACCTGGAATGAGACTGAGATTCATGAAAAACCCTGAATGTCTGTATTAGAAAACCACTCACTAATTCAAATTTAACAGTGTCTTTAGTTATAGTGGTGTATGAGGCCATTGACAACCTTTTTTTTTTTTTTTTTCAAATTAAATGTACTGACAACTAGATAGATTTTCACGTTCCAGTTTTGGTTCTATTTTTGGCCCCAAACAAATGACAAAGTCTAGAACCATTTCTGACGTAGGAATCAGAACGTTAAAAGGTATTGATAGTGAATGGAGAGCTTTGAAAGGATCATATCTTTCATTCTTCTGCATCACGTCAAGAACCTAAGAACGTGATGGTGATGATGGTGACAGATGATTAAACTGTGTAATGACCGTAAGCTTCAGGATGTCAGAAGAAAGAGAATGACCTGTTGAGTGTATGTGAATCTGGGTGTGACTTAATCTGACATGGATTTAGTCAGATGGTAAATTGTGGAAAATCAATGGTCCTTAAGTGTTGTGAGCTCAGGTTCCACATACAGCCCAATATGATCTAAAGTGAATCAGACCAGCTTATATACTATCATAATGACCTATAAATAATGACAACTCCACATTTTTCCTCTTTGTTTGAATGTAAAAGTAAAATTGTATTAAAATGTTGACATTTACAAACTACCCTTTCATACAAAAATGTAATATCTTGAACAGATGTGAACAACCTAAAAGTCTTCAGAGAATTCAGTGCAATTTGACCAATTTTTTTGCCTGTTACTAAATCTTTTGTGTATATAGATCTATTGTGACCTAAGGCAGAATACTGTTAACATTGCACTTATTTTTCTTAAGAAATTGAAGGTTGTTAATGTTGTTGATATTTTTAAGGGAATTTGTAGATGTGAACACTTTCATGCTATAATTAAAACAATTTTTTTACTGTTATCATTTACTGGTGGGGCCCATTTCAGATGATATTGAGCTGAATGTGGTCCATGAACTAAAATGAGTTTAAAACCACAGTTGATTCCCTGTCTGGATGTACACTGTGAGCATGTGATGGAAGATCACTGCCTATTTTTCCACCTGCTCTGGCGTCAGTGCTTCTGAATAATTCAGATGTAGTTCTCACCTTACGTCGGCATGGAAACGTGCCATTATGCAGTAGTGTGCCGACCGAAACCCAACACCTCGGTGATAGTGAGCTGTCAGGGTGACGACCGACAGAAACGGCATCTTTGCTGTTTGTCTGCGTCTTCTGACCTCTGCAGCTCCAGCTCTCCTTCCACTAGAACGCCATTATCTTTCATCATCATTATCATTGTTGTCATAGTGTCTTCATCTTACTGTAGCTCCTCCTCATCCTCCCCCCTGATGCTCCACCACAGATGTGTGACATTTTAGGGGGGAGGACGCACACTTGTAATCACACTTGTGTATCTTTCTGTAAAGCTCCTGGAACGACTGTTTACAATCATTCCCCTTTTTCGTGAATGTCACTTCACTGACACTTATAATCCAATAGTTTGGAATTTTCTTTCAGCAGGTACAGAAAAGTAAACCTACCACCTCAGGGATGCACTGATAGCAAACTTCTGGGCTGATGCCATTACTGATGTTATTTATTGTTCCTTTTATGTCGGATTTTCATCATAACATTTTTCAGTGAGCATCAGTGTTGGGTAATCTACTCCCAAACTGTAATACATTACATATTTTTACTATTATTACTGTATTACTTTGGAGTTGCATACAAGGTGAAGGTTTATTTATATTAGTGATTGGCTGATGTGAATTTTTTTTTTTTGGTCTAGATACAGATTTTTTTTTTTTTATTTATTTTTTTACATAAGCCTTCGCCGATGACCGATACAGGTTGCCCATATTACTAAGATGATATTTGAAGCTGATACAGATTTATTTTTAAAATATGACATGTATTGGATACATTTTGGGGATTTTTTTGAATGAATGAATGTTATTAGTGTTTAATACTAGGTTTCATTCAACACACAACACATGCTTCTATCTGTTTGTGCTGATTCTTGTCAGGAGTCACAAAAATACAGACTTTAATCTTTAGAACCCATTTAATTCAACTTTTTTTCAATTTTTTTCATCTTTTTGAATGCTCTAAACATATTCTCATTATTTTCTTGTTGTATCAGAATAAAAGTAATAAGTATATATGCTCATTTCAACCTTGAAATAGCAACAAACCTAGAGGTGGACGAATACTTCTGTACAATACTGCATGTGTAGGTTCCATGTGTGAGAATGACACAAAATTACCTGACTCCAGTTTGAATATAATTTAGAGGATGAAGCAAAAATGTTAAATTTACTCAAGCAGATACATACTATAAATGATAAAATTAGAGAAAGCAGTCATTTTTCAGTGGTCTCCTATATGTTTCCAGAGCTGTATACACCAGCCCTCTGCTGTTTATCATGAAATGTCAGTAAAATCACTTAGAGAGCATTGCATGGCTCATAAATCCAGAACATCATTGAAAATCATGTTGTGGTTGTATGGATGTGTGCACAAAATGAACACAGTTATTTGCACACTTGCCAGAATGTAGATAAATATATGACGAATATATGAAGTCGTAAACATCCCCATTTCTGTGATTGATTGTTCTCTCCAATCACCCCTGTAAAGTCCTGTGAGACGACGGTGTTGTGATTTGGGGCTCTATAAATAAAACTGAACTGAATTGAATTGAATGAACATAATCAGAATCTCTCCTGTACATAAACAACATAACATCTGACAGTATCTCCCACCACCCACCCCCACCCTTTGTCCATGTTCCTTTTGTCATATTAAGAGAATCAAGAGGACAATGTCCACAACACTGGAAAAAAATTAACATTTTTACCGACTGTATTTTTCTACTTTAGAGTCAAAGGATTTCATTACACTTAAAATAAGACAGAATCACCTGAAGAGTAACTTTTCAGTGAGATAGACACATTTTTAGACAATAGATCTTGAAAATCTTATTTAAAAAAAATCTTACCAAGATAATTTTCACTTGTTCCTTTGGCAGATTTATTTATTTATTTAGCTTAATTCAAGATATATAATTTTTTTTTTTTTTTTATCAATTCATACAACAACAAAAAAATCTGCCAATGGAACAAGTGAAAATGATCTTGGTATGATTTCTTGAAATAAGTTACTTCAAATTACTATTTCAATAATTGTTTTAAATGTGATAAGATATTTGGACTACAAGTGAGAAAAATACACTTAGTAAGACTTAGATTTTGGCAGTGTAGGATTACTCCTTCATAAATATCAGATGTAATGGTTTCTATCTTTGGACCATCTTACCTAATGATTCTAAACACTCTCATTCTGCAGACGGTAGGTCAATACTTATTTGATACAACACTTGTCACATTTGAAACCTGCGTTGTGTGACACATGGAGGGTGTCTCAGTGTTCAGTTTTATTTCATTACCTTCTGTGCAGCACAGCTGAGAGCTGAAAACCTACAAAATCTCATTGTTTTCTAGAGTGAATAATGAAATACTAACTGTGTTCATGGTGATGACTAATGTCAGATGTAGAGCGAGTCTGGAGGAGAGATTTACTTTCTCATCGAATCCAATCAGGTCACCAGGCCTGTGTGCATGTGGGTGCAGGGAGTGGGTGTTTTTTTGTGTTCTCTTTACACACTGAATGTGTATGATAGAGGAGGTCCGTTAAAATGTCATGGATGTTTATGAGAGCAAAGGTTCCAAGTTACATTAGTTGATTTGTGAACAATATTTCAACACTAAAGCACTTGAGTGTATTTTTCAGTGTAAAACAGCTTTTGCTTGCATTCTTAAATACATATAATAAGGCTACTAAATATGATTGATTGCAGGCTGCTGCTGACATGGTATTCATAGCTATCTGTGCATTTGGCTCAGCTTTTGGAATCCTAATAAAAACACTGCAGACACAGACGCTCTAGGAGTATCACAACATTATTAAGGGTTTTTTTTTAGTTGTGTACCATGTTTATCACAAGTATTTCTTGAGTTGTTGGTGAAATTCTGGTTATTTTCTTTGATTCAGGTTCATTTTTACACAAAAAATGTAAGCAAATTAAACTGGAGAGAACCTTCTTTTATGAATCAGAAAAATGTCTAAGATAGGGGCAAAAAGTGAAAATACAACAGGAACATGGTCTTGTAATATTTTGCAGTACAAACAGAAAGACTAACAAAATAATAGTGAAGAAAGAGAGAAAAAAAACCATATTGCATTAACATAACCAGTCACACTCAGCATGTGGATGAGGAAGTCCTGCATAATCATCCACCAGTGTACGAAGTGTCAGGTTGGTGGTAGATCATTAATTAATTTAATTTTAATATTGAACAGTGTTATCATTTTCTTCATGTCCTGTTGATGTAATACTGAGTGTGAAACTATCGGTCCATTCTTTTTCTTCAGTCCATAGACGTTCAGGCTTTAGCAGCAGTAATCCAGTGCTTTATGGTTGTGTGCTGTGACTTCAGGTGCTAATGTTCTTGTCACACTCAACTGCTAAAAACATAGCATCCTCAGCACTAAGCACAGGTGTAATGTTTTGCTGATTTCAGCTCTTACAGCTCAGCTCTGTCGTGTTTTTGACTGGTTTTCTCCTCTGTCCTCAGCTGTGTATGCCTAAAGGCCTGTCGTTCCGGACGCAGGCGGACTCTCGTGAGCCACAGTTCCACTCATTCATCATCACAAAGGAGGATGGTTCTCGAACCTACGGCTTCGTCCACACCTTCTACGAAGAGGTGACCAGCGCACAGATCTGCTCGGCCATGCAGACCCTCTACCAGATGCACAATGCAGAGCATGGCTCAGCAAACGCCCCTTCCTCCTCTTCTTCCTCCTCCTCCAGCATGGACTCTTTAGCGAGCAGTTTGGACGAGGCAGACTCCCCTGCGTCTTCGTCTCGAGGAGCAGGAGGTTACGACTCATCCCGGGACACACTCTATGTGTCCAAGGCCTTGTGTCTGATCACACCCATGCCCTTCATGCACGCCTGCCGCCGCTTCCTGTCGCAGCTGCACAGGGCTGTCACTGGTACCACCGCCCCCCCGCTGCCCCTCGAGAGCTACGTTCACAACATCCTGTATGAGGTGCCGCTCCCTGCACCAGGGCGCTCTCTCAAGTTTCATGGTGTGTACGAGCCCATCGTGTGCCAGAGGCCTGGGCTGGGGGAGCTACCGCTGGCTGACTTTCCCCTCGGCGAAGCCTTCAATCTCCTTGGAGTGGAAAACCTGGTTCAGGTGTTCACCTGCACCCTGCTGGAGATGCAGATCCTGCTTTACTCACAGGGTAAGGACGTCTGTCACACTATATTAATGTTAAGTTCAGCACCAGGTATTTTGATGTGGCCTTAGATTGATTTTTTTTTTACATCTATTGTTTCTATATTTATAAAATAGCTTAAAGAAAGTTCAACAAGTCAATCTCTTTTAACTTCAGTTTTGTTTTGTTTTTTCCTTTTACAAAAACAGATTTTATATGTATTGGGATCAGAGTTCTGTTTCTTAAGAGTAGGTGTTGTGCAAAAACTTGAGTTGCATATTCATTTTCAGTTATTTCAGTCATTACAAATTACATTAATGAAGCAACATTTAAACACCTAGAACAACCACCACTGCCAGATACTGTAGTTGCAGGTACAAACAAACAAACAAAAATCTCAAACGTTGTTGAAATAAAAGCAGAAGGTGTGACTATGAATACAGACTGGATAAACATGTAGTATTGTAATTAGATAAGAAATGACTTTTCAATGTTCATCCAAATGGAACTTTTTGACCTTGATGTTCCTGCTATGACAGCACTGAACACAAATATGAAACAGATAGAATACGTTTAAACCACAGTAATATACACAGTCATACTGTAAGCATGCATTTACAATATATTCCTTCTGTTAGTGTAGTAGAGTAATCTGCTGTACAGGCCTTCAGTTAAACTAGTGCATGTTAGCATGTGGTCCTGCCTCTACTGTCCATACCAGGTCAAACCAGGATGTACTTGGAGTCTTTGTACTAAATTTAGTCACGCATTCTTGACTGAAAAGAGCATAAACCCAACTTTATTTCAAATTAAGATTAAGTTCAGTCTGAAACCTTGGAAAACAAAAACTAAAGAAATGTTATACGTCTAATTTCTTATCTGGTTCAGAGAAGAGCAGAAAATCCTGCTGAAGGATTTACACAAAGATGTTCAAATCTTCAAGCTCTGGCTACATATCAGTCTGATTTTCCTTCTGGGTTTGACTTCATCCATTATTCACATGTGCAGGGAGATTTCCACGCTTTTCCTCTGCACCGGAGTGTTGTTGTTTGTGTTGGTGCAGATTACCTGACAGAGAAGCTACTTTCAGCTACTTTGTGTACTCAGATCACCTTTTGTCCTACATTTCTCTGCCCTACTCTTTCTTTCTCAGTTTCACTACCTCCTCCAGTCTGCTGCACATATGTTCTCTGCTGCTTGTTTGTTTATCTTCTGTGCAGGATGAGTCATAGAAATAGCAATGCTTAGCAGACATACAGAATCTAATACTGCTGAAATAAAACTTGGAGCTTCCTGTGCAGCCTACACATAAAGTAATCATTTTCTCTTGAAAAAATACCTTTTAGCTTATAGTTTTTGCTACTAATGACTGTAGTTATTACTATTACAACAGGCCACCTAGGTCTCCTCATGTTTTCTTTGCAAAAAAAATTGTCAAAAATAAGGGGGGGGGGGTTGCCTTTTTTGCATCTTTGTTTTCATGTAGAGCTTAACTTTCAAAATCTAGCCATTAATTATTATTATTATTATAAAAAAATCAAAGCTTAAAACAGTGTGTTTTACTAAAAAAAAAAAAAAAAGAAGAAATTAAAACAACTTGACGTTTTTAGCATATTTATGATCAGAAACAACTGTAATATATGTCCAACTGTATGTCCAAATAAATGAAACTTTTTCAAATTGCAAAAATAAATATTCAATTATTTTACATCTGCTCCAACATGCTTTTTGGTCTTGAACATTCAAACGTAGACAAATTTTATTTCTATAATGCTAAATCATAATAAAAGTTATCTCATTCAGTATCCATATTATGGAGTCAATTTCTTTTTATTTCCAGATGGGGGTTTTTTAGCTTATCTGGAAGTCTCTGACACGGTTCCTTGCTACCACATTGCTGCCGTAAAGTGTTATATAGTGTGGTAAAGCTCAGGATCTCAGCTTCCTCATGCTGTTTGAATTCTGTGGAGTTCAGGAGTAAAAATAATTTGAATGCTGTAAAGTGGAAATTACAGTCCTGCAGAGATTGATGTTTTTAAAGGGTTAATTGCATTGTACATTCAAAGGCACCCTAAAATGGTTTGCAGGAAAAAAAAAAATAGGTGCAACAAACAACTGATAGTCTCTTATAGCAGGCAGGATCAAACAACTGGATCAACTACTTTGTCCATAATCTAAATGAAAACTTAGACTCATAGACACAATAAAGAGTAGGAATGATGAAAATGAACACACTGGTTACTGTCTATGTACAGTATGTTTGGTGTCAGTGCCAAAGATGATGACTGCTACAGGGGAAACAGTTAAACCAGATGTCACTGATGTGTTTTTATTAGTATTCATCATTTTTCACCTTTGGCGTTCAGCACAGGCTGTGACGAGTTCTAATTTCATTCTAATGAGTGGAATAATAATAATAATAAAAAAAACAAAACACCACAGAGCTCTGACTTACTCCCTGATGAAGGCCATTTGTGCCGAAACGCGTTGGGGTTTTTTATATGTTTTTATATGATTTTATAGGTTTTGTTAACCAAGCCAGTTTAATAAAGGCTTTTTATCTTTCACTTTTAAGAGAGTGCCTTGGAATTTTTCTTTGTTTTATGCTGTTCTCTCCTATCCAATAGAGCACCTCTAATTTTTATTACTTATTTTGAGTCCAGGTAGCGCTCCTTAAGCAAACTTTTTTTTTAGGTTCACCACAGAGCTCTGTTTGGCTTGAGGCCTATGATGGGAGGGTTTAGCTCAGGGGAAAACACACACACAACGATCCATGGATGTTAATGAGATGCTGCCCTGACAGTTGTTCTCACACTCATCTGATCAATCAGCAAGAAATCGCACCACGACGGTTCCACCCCAATACTCCTACCTGTCCTCGATACGCACACACTGTGAAAGGAAAGGCATGAAGTGACAGGGGAGTGTCTTCTTATATGGAGTGACATAGTTTTAAAGGGTAATCTGGAATGTCATTTCATCTTAATCAGTGCAGTGCATGTACATACCTGTTGTGCATCTGAGTCGGTAAAAACAGAACAGGTCTGTTAATATTTCCAGGCAGCGCTGATAGAAGCAGCTTTTATGTTATTTCAGCTAAGTCACAGCTGAACTCGTAGAACATGGTTCATTTTCCACATTTCAGAATCAGCTACACAGACATTTTCTAATCTGGAGCATGACATGATATTATCAGAGAACAGTGACTTTACTTTTACAAATGGTTGCATTTGAAAACCTGGAAAAAGAGACAACGATGTAGGTTTGGATGTAACAGACTGACATTTTTGTTATCAATGAAAAACAGCACTGGACTCTGAGGAAGACAGAGTATCGTTTGAGCATCGTCATACGTGCATGTAATAGTCACATAGCAATTCCTGTGATGTAGGAGGAAAATGAGCTCAGCATGATTATTTTTAATTCCAACCTGAAAAACCATGAGTGCAGTGATCCACCAATCCCAATCGTTCTTAATAGGAGTTTAAGAAAATATCATCTGTGTAATATATCGTGATATTTCATTTCTCAATACTGTATCGATATTGAAAAGTGCTATATCAATAGTTTTAGGTATTTATTCAAATGCAGACATGTGGTGTTTGTACTGGTAAAGTCATATATTATAACTTTAGCCAAATCCTGCACTTCAAGTTTATACTGAAGGAAGTTTTGTGATAAAGCATTAGATCCTGTTCTGATTAAATAAAATATGTGTATTTGTGGTGGAATTAATTTTTTTCCAGGAAATAATCTTTTTTTTTTTTTTTAAATCACAATATCAACAATATCATGATATACAGCAATATATTGTATCATTTTCCTAATATTCTTCCCAATACACACCTCAAGTTCTTATTTAGTTTTCTGAAGCAGACACCACTCCTGTACATGGAACGAGTTCTTGGTAACAACATTAACAAGTGAGAAATGAACAAGAGAAAAGGATGTGGAACCAAAAACAAAAGTATTGTCAGTTATATGTAATTATTTCAGCTACAATAAGGATGAAACTGAAGCACGTGTTCTGTGTGGACAGTACCCTCCACCTGTCGGTACAATGAGAGGAAACACAACTACTTTGAGCGTTTTCATCAGCACCACACTGTTGTTAGATCATCCTGAATATTTTTTCATTTCGCAATATATGTCCCAGAGATAAAAAGAATCGCAATGGATTTTTTTTTTTCCAATATCGTGCAGCCCTACCCTGGAGACTCTGAATGAGTTAAAGTAGAGGTATTGATTAGAATGAGGCTGAGAGAATAATAAAGTAACTGACTGACACACATTAAGATTCACATTTAGAATACTTAAAATCCCAAAGGATTAAAAAAAAAAAATTGTATTTAATCAGGTTGATCCCATTAAAACGGTGGATGTCTTTTTCAAGGGAGACCTGGCCAAGACGGCAGTGATACAGTCAAATAATTACACTTTTACAATCATAAAAATGCTTGAAAGACAGAAAAACACATATTCAATCAGTGGAAACATTTACAGACAAACAGTATTGATTCCAGAGTCTCTTTAAAGTCAGTCAAAGGACTCAGTGTTTGTAGATGGAGCTCAGACCTAAGCCTATTCCAGGCATCAGAAGCTGAACGTTTAAAAGATTTTTTCCTAATTCAGTTTTTAACTTTGGAACAATCAGTTTCAATGGGTTCATTGAGCGGAGACTGATTCTGTGATTCCAGGTTAACAGTGAACCTAAATAAGAAGAAAGTCTCCCTAAAATAGTTTTTTTTAAAAATTGAAATCTATCAGTAATTGAACTGATACAAACACCAGTTTACTTTTCTGTCCAAACTGTGGGTGTATTAACCTGAAATTATGTGGTTATAAGAATTGAATTCCAGGTGACCACAAGGTTGAAAAACACTGCTTTAGATATTTTTAAGATTCCACTCTGGAAAGTGGTTTAACTTTTTTACATTTTCAACTCCCCCAAAAACACTGTAGTCATCAAAACAAAAAGCACAACTGATAAAATATTTTGTCATTTTCTCCCAAGAGCATCTCTCTGTAAAGTGGTCCTTAATAGAGCAGGGTTTCTCTTAGTATTAGTGATTTTTTTTTGTATATTTGTTATATTTGTCATGAGATAAACTGCTTTAATCAGCACATTTTTTTGCTGTACAGTAGATTTTCTTCATGCCATGCATCTTCACGCTGTAGTTGAACTGAAGTAAACTTTCTGTGTACATGAGGAATACCTGATTCAGCTGTTCACCACAACACAGTCAACTCACTTCTTCCCTTTTGAGACTAAGCTGCCTGTGTTTATCAGTCACTGATGCACTGTTACAGTTTCACAATGACTCAACATGTCCCATCCTGTTTTTCAGCATCCATGAGCCCTGTCTCTGTTGGGACTTTCTGCTGCTCTTAGCGTGTTAGCTTTATCAGATTTGTTTCTGTTTAACCCATAAAAGCCCATAAAAGCCCTGGTGAACCAAGACAATTGCTGATGTAAAATGTTTAATACCTGTTAATCCACATATTATATCAATACATGTAAATAATTCTTGTAAAATGTAGTTATTCATCTTTTCATGGTCATCAGATATGACCCGTTTAGATGTTCAAAATGGTCTGTAGTGAATGTGGAAACACCATCATCTTCTACAACGTAGATTCACCAGTAAAACCCATCAACTTTGATCAGTGCGAGTTAATGGAGACACAGTTAATTATATTTTTGCTGAAAATGTCACTTTTTCTTCATCTTTTTTCTGTTTGTGTTATAATAGTATCTGAGCTTCTATGAACATCTACACAATGAGGAAAATACATGGCTTACACTGAAAAAAAAATCTAACTAAAGAGGATTATATTACAATATATGGTGATAAATCAGTTAAGAAAGATTAAATATAGGGGAAAACCTTATTTGGGAACTGCCACAATAGTGCTTCTGGGTTTTTATGGGTTAATAATACTTGTTCACATATCACATATATTTCTTTTTGCCATATTTGAAACAAATGTTTTCTGCCGGTGCAGCAAATGGATGTTGATGATGAATTAGGCCTTTTAAAAAGAGCATCACTTGTAAAGAGAATCCTGAATAAGTTCAGCAAGAAGAGAAATAAAACCACTGCTCGTTTGTCTCCTTGCTTCATGTGTGTAGATGCACTTATGTGTGAGGAAAGAGGGGGAAATTTATGAGGTGTGAAAGATTAAGACTCTTTCAGACATATTGTTTTAGAATTATGAAGCCCAACTGAGACACAAAGACTAAATGTACACCAGTGTGAACGGCAGCAGGTTCTGGAGGAGAGGATTTGCTGTAACATGAAAAGAGAAACAGGAGGGTGTGTGTGGGAGAAGAAAAGAAAGTTTGAGCCTGTTCAGACACGACACATGACATCAACAGGTCTGGTCTACACTGTGGTTCACTCAGAAACTGTGATTTAATCAAAAGTAGATGCATAGAAAGACTGATAATTACAAGGAAAGAAAGCAGTGCAACTACATGAGGCAACAATACCCTTTTATATGTTTTTTTAAGACTAATTCAGATTAATTTCCAAAATGTCATTTATATAAGGAGTGTAAAACCTCAAACATACTCACAATAACAAGATAGTTTTAGTGGGGAATATTTACCAAGTTCAGGATTAGAGTTCATAAAAATCTATATTATAAAACAGAAGTTGTGTGTGAGTATGTCTTAGGCATCACACAACATCTCGAAAGAGCTGAATGCAGCAGTTTGGCATACTTACATATTAGTGGAACAGACGAGCAAAAACAGCAAATTGATTGGACCTTTATTTTTAATAGATAGATAAAACCGTATTGTCTGCCCCAGAAGGTGACAGGCTCAAAAACCACACAATACACATTCATTAAAAATACCATAATACATTAAAAAAATCAACACAATAAAAAGAACAACAGGACCCTTAGTATCAGCTGTTTAAACTGCTTTTGGAACAAATGAGAGACATTGATCATTTTAGAATACAATAGCTATGCCCAGAATCACATAAATGCTTTGGTAGTGACTGCTGGATGTTGGGACAATTACAAATATTTATTACAGAAAGATGTATCAAATTCAAATGAAAAAGCAACATTAATCAATGATCAAGAAAAATCAGATACTGGTGTGCTCGCTCATACACATCTGAGGGCTCAGCCAGGACGTCCCATCTGTGCATAGAGCAGTCAGAGAACAAGATATTTAAAGAGGGAAATTAACCTGTGCATGTACCACCTTATTGACTCTGAGCAAACAATTGCAAGGGCAGTTTTTGAGACTTCAAAGAGGCAAATGAAAAACAGGTTCACAAAAGCAAATGAAAGCAGATACTAAACTCTATATGTTTTGGGGGAGTAGAATCCATTCTGATCAAGCATTAAATATATTCAAATAAAGATGAATAAGTCCATTTTCCTCCACATTTGACAAAAGTCAGTTGACCATATATATTTTATTTGTTTTTGGGTTTGTTTGTTTTTTGTTTTGTTTTTTTTTTTCATTTTATCAATTACTATACATTTCAGGTGACCCCATTCAAATTCCAGGTAACCCCAAATAGGGCCCCCATCCCCAAGGTTAAAAAACACTGGATCAATGTATGCCTTTGTATTGAAGCATATTTTCTTTTGGAATGTATTGCTATTTTAACATGTTTTACAACTGCACATGAAAATGTTTCAATAATATGCTGATTAGTTCCTCACTTAATCGTGTTTTGAGTGACTCGCATATGCTTTCAGGAAGTGAACGATCAACATAAGTATACACAAATTCACAAATTTAATGTAGCTATTGTTTTGTCATTATGTTAATACTTGGATTATTAAAGCTCTGGGTGATTTTTACTTGTCTGTCTGAGCAAACATGGTCACACACTGTTCTATACGTCAGCCACCTGCAGTGTTTCCAGTTGAATATGAACCAGTGCAGCCTGTGTTAATGGAGTCGAGGGCCTTGATGCATTTTTAGTGACAAAAGGCCACAGATTCTATATGTGCACATCGAGGCAGCGGTGACATTGAAGGACAGAGCAGCTGAATGAGACAAGACAGGAGACCATCGAATAAATTGGTTGACCTCTGTCTCATTTTGTTCTTTGTTGCGCTTTCCTCGATGCTACACAGAGATTATTATTTTTTTGGCTGTCATAATAACATCTGATGAAACTACTGCTGGACTCTATACCAAAGCCTGCCTGCAGCCACAGGCCTTAATCTGTTTTGGAGAACAGAAGAGGCCATACGCACACGGGTGAAAGGATGATTGAAAAAAATCCATCAGAATGTAATTCCTCTGGTTTTTAATCTAACTTACTCTCATGGTCACTTTATTAAAGTCACTCCTGCACCTCATGTATGTGTTTCATTTCATATGGGTTTCCATTCTCTCTTTTTTATTGTTTTATTGTAAAGGGTTGATGCATTAATGTATATGTTGGGACAGAGTAATACTTGCAAAGAAAGATTTTTGTTAATGTTTGGGGCAGATAGAGATTTTATGTGGACATTAATAACATATTGATCCTGCAAAGTGAAATGAAAAAAGAAACATTTTGAGTCGATGGGACAGCTTTAAAAACTGCTAATGAGATAAAACACTGTGACCTTTAGTTATCAGCGTGTCATATTGAAACTTTGTGGAGTCATCATCATTCATCAGCTGTTCACTTAAAATCACACTGATCTTTAATCTTTTTTTCATCCCTGTCATGTCTTACTCAGCAGGTTCAGCTGTTTACACCTGCAGGTTTTGTCAGATTTATAGAGTCTGTGATGGCCTCAGCAGTTTGGACTTTGTCTTTGTCTCTCTCTCAGACTACCAGCGGTTGATGACAGTGGCCGAGGGCATCACCACTCTGCTGTTTCCCTTCCAGTGGCAGCATGTCTATGTTCCCATCCTCCCTGCCTCCCTCCTTCACTTCTTAGATGCTCCTGTCCCATACCTGATGGGTCTACAGTCTAAGGAAGGCGCTGACCGCTCTAAGCTGGAGCTCCCACAAGAGGTACGCAACCTTCAAAGTGATCACCTGCTGCTAAACCCACTTTTGTTTGTCACATTTATTTGTGTATTTAGACCCTAATAGTTCTAAAACTTTGAATTTGAACCAGGGGTGAAATGATTCTTCAAATAATTTGAGTACCTTGATTCCTCAGGGAATTTTCTCTGCCTCCAGGAATTGTTTTTTTTAATTTACTCCTTAAAGTGGCACAACATACTTATGCTATTCATGCATGAACGATGAAGATGACAAAGACAACTCAAAAACATATGTACAGATTTTGATAAAATTTTCAGAATGTGTTTGGTTCTTTATGTGACTGAAAGGTTCCTTGAGGTGATTCTGTCTTATTTTAAGTCCGATATTTGGAGTAGAAATAAGAAAAATACACTTGGTGAGATTTATATTTTTTTCCCAGTGCAAATTTCCATTTAGTCTTTTAGTCACAGAATGGAATGATTTATACTTCAGTTATTTTTCTCTGTGTTTCAGCCTCTCACCAACACATGAAAAATATTTTAACCAACTACAAATACAGGGCACTTGTTTTTTATCTATATATAAATTCCAGACTTGTTCCAACACTGGAAAAATCTAAATCTTATTAAGTGTATTTTTCTAATTTTCTAGTCAAAATAGCTCTTCATGCGTACAATAACACATAATCACCTGGACTGGGGGGAAAATGCCCACATAAAAACACATTTAAAAAAAAAAAAAAAAAAAAAAAAAGAATAAGAAATGAATACAAGATATTTTGCTTGAATTAAGCAAACAAAAAAATCTTCCAGTGGAACAAGTGAAAATGAGATGTCTTGAAATAAGATTTTACAAATGTCTGAAAATAAGTTATTTATATGTCACTTTAAGTGATTATGTCTTATTTTAAATAACTAGAAATAAGAAAAATACACTTGATTCACACAAGATTTAGATTTTTTCCCCAGTGTAACATATTGTTTCAGACACCACAGCACACCTTCAGATGGATGGTGGAGTCAAGACCTCAGATTCAAGTCGGCTTGTGTGGAAAAAGTAATTTACACAATCTTAGACAGGTGGTAATAATATCCTGCTCACCGCTATACCCTAGGAATGAACACGATCTGGAGATGCTTTGACACAGTCATTTCACACCAGTTTTTCCTTTTTCAAAGTTTCTAACACATCAACTTCAAGGTCTAAATGTTCACTTGTCAAATATCTGCCCACTGACAGGTTCCATTGAACTAAAATAATCAATATTAATATCACTTTCCCTGTCAGGAGTCAGAATGAGATGGCTGAAATTTATAGATTTATTCTGTTGATTTGGACTAAAAGGAGGAATCTGTAGAGGGATGGGGACGTATTTTCAAAATCTGTTCCTCCTGATTTTGACAGATGCAGTTTTAATCTGTAGCTTCATAATAAATGACATTGAGCCTCAAATTAGTGCTGTACTTTCTCACTCTCTGCAACAGTGGGAATTTCTAAATAAGCATGAGACTCGAAACTGATTAAAAAATCATGACTCAAAGTTGGCATCTGGTGACTAGAGTTCAGGTTTATGTTCTTAGTGCATCATTGTAGTTCATGTGGCACTTCCACATGATTCAGTGGTTTTCAGTCTGAGCTCTTTGTTGCTGACATTATATATTTAAAGGCCAACATTGCACAATGTAAACACAGACTACCAAGCTCCTATTGAGTCAGACAGGAAATCACAAAATACACCTTAAATCCCTCTTATCCACACACACAGGTAGACCAGGTATTACATATTGTTTGTCTATAATTTCACATCTTGGTAAAGTGACTCTCAAATGTTCCTTCTTCCAACGTCTTTATTTTCAATTGTCTTGTCAAAGATGAGGTGAATGAACTGGATCATTACCAGTGTTGAGCTCCATGCAGGCTTCATGTGTATTCATGTGTTAAGGCAAGATAAGGCCCTAACAAAGAGGAACACTGAGGCTTGCCCGCTTCCGGCTTTGCCCCCCCCCCACTCCCAGGACTCGTTAATCCGGCACATTCCGTATGGATGCTAATTATCCCAGCCAGTGCAAAACGCTGCGAAGCACCCACGAGTCCGTCTGCCTTTTCTCCCATTCAACTGCACCCCCCACCCCCTGACACCACTTGTGTATTTCCTTGTGTTTGTGAATGATGCTTTGAAGTGGATGTGACCTAGAAATGGGCTGATGATGAAAGACTAACTTTAAATAAATGAAGCCAGAGGACAAGATCCAGGAAAATAGAGATGTAAAAGAGGAGTCACTGCTAGACATGGATGGTATCCTTCGCTGAACTCCAGACTTCTTTTAAGCATGTTTCAGGCGATGACATTGCTCATTTCTTTGTGAATTTCTACTGAGCTTTTATCCAAACTAGGGCAACCCTTCTGGAGCACTTGCCTGAGTTCACCATGTCAGTTGTTTTTTTTTTGTTTTTTTTTTATTATTTAATCATCTTCCAAATCAGTGGAATTCCTCTTATACTCCTGTCCTGCAGAGGCTAAATCATCTACACGTGGATGCATCTGAGTTTATATTATGGAACAGAAGCAGTGAGTCTTGACTGTATCCAGATGCATGGTGTGTGCACATTCTCAGAGGTCAACGTCTTCTGTTTTTCACCCCTGTGTACAGATACTAAAATACACACACATACATTATTTAAATGTATGGTCATTACTGATCTTTAATTTGTTTTTACCTTTGGCCCTCACCACAATTAGTTGTCAGTTGTCTGTCCAACCATATGTGCAAAAACTTTTGCATGAACTGGAGGCTGAGAGTTTCCCAGTTCAGACACATTATGTTTCATTATGGGATGGTGTGGGCTGCTTGACCTCTTGGCCAGGTTGCCTTTGTAACAGAGATTTCAATGTCAATGGGATTTTATTTGATTAAACAAAAGTGAAAGAAATATAATAAAATGCCATTAAAATAAGGTTTAATCAATAAAAGTGGTTATAAAAACAAAACTAGTGAATTTATTTGATGTAGAAGTGATCATTGGTAGCGATGAACCCACAGATTACCATTTCCAACTCCATTAATATTTTAGATACAGTATATAATATATCTATATATTTTTTTCAATAAGACTAAATAGAAATGAAATTCCTCACAAAAATATTTACATATCTTCATGTTATAAGAAACTGTTCTTTTCAATAAACAGAAAGAGGAAGTATGATCCAGAAAACTGTTAACTAACAATGTTAATTTGAATCTATTGTTTTTGTCCACAACACTCAGCACTCACTCTTTTGATCAGCCTCCACATTTAAGCTTTTATTTGTTAGGTCTGGATTCTTTTTTTTTTTTTTTTTCGTGGGCTTCAGGGTTATGTTAGATATGGATTGTATCAAATCAGAGGTTTTGCTTTAATCCCATGTGACGGTGTGATGTTAACTCTATTATGTCAGATTTAGGTTGATCTCTGTTATTATCAATCACTTACTGACCTACATTCCATCTACTCTGCATCTCCCAGCCCCCACTGTACGTCATAAAACTGAAGCCGTACTCAGTGTATCTCCTATATCATCTCAGCTGTGGGTTCAACACTACTGTTTCATCACATCTGCATTGGAAAAAATCTTACCATGTGGAACTTTTCTAATATGTAGTTCAAATATTGCATCACACTTAAAATAAGACATGCAATAATGACTTAACCTTTCAGTGAAAAATAAGAACTTTTTTTTTTTTTTTAATCTTATCTCGAAAGTCTTGACACATTGTTCCATTATTCAATTTTTTTGTTTGTTTTATTAATGTATTTATTTATTTTTAGAGGGGCATTTTTTCCAGTGTGCTGTCAACTGACATTTTTCAATTCTGTTTGTGACCATTTCTTTCCTTGTAACAATAAGTATTCAGTTCCATTTAGGATATTTGCTCTATACAGTCTTTGCAGTGTGTGTTCTTACTGTGATAATAGTCGTGTCTTTTTTCATCCCAGGCCAACCTGTGTTTTGTGGACATTGACAACCATTCCATCGAACTTCCAGAGGACTTCCCCCAGTTCCCCAACAAAACTGAGTTCATCCAGGAGCTCAGTGAGGTGCTGCTTAGCTTCGGCCTTTCTGCCAACACGGGGGCCCCACCACGGACTCGTAGCAGTCCCGGCAGTACCCCCTCCACCCCTGGTAGGGAACGTAAAGCCGTTGCACTCCGGGAACTGGAAGACGATGGACGTAATGGCAACCTGGCTGGAGAGGAGCTCGCCGTCCTCGAACTGCTGCAAGGAAATGCCACTCTGGAGAGACTACAGGCACTGACCAAACGCACCGGGGTGACAGTAGCACGAGTGGAAGCCTTAAGGGCTGGGGTCAAATGTCAGGGGACTGAAGGGCAAGGGGCACGCACAGCAACGGAGGAGGACGAGCTGAAGAACGCCAAGCTCAATGTCCAGTTACGGGAGGTGTTTGCAAGCCGCTTCACCACCATGTTTGCAGACTTTGAGGCATTTGTTATCCAGAGTGCACCAGATCTGGAGTCCTGGCTCACCAACAGGGAGCAGATGCACAACTTTGACAAGGTGACTAGATCAAACATACTGAATTTTAGGTGCATAGAAAAGCAATCACTATTTTCACCTTGTTACTTCACCCCAAGATTTTACTTTCAAGCAGATGTTAAATTAAGTAGAGGTTGCTAATTTGACTCAAGTTAACAAAATAGATAGAAATTTGGGTATGATGCAAATTTGCACCAACAGGCGTAAAGGCCAATAGTAATGAAAAAGTAACAAAGCATCATCTTAGAAGATGGATATAGTTTTATTGATGTCACAGTATTATTTTCAGTGTCCAGTCTAAATCTGCAGGCATTTTGGGAGTACGTTTAACAGTTGATTCTGTAATGGAATTGGTTTGATGCAAATTGGCAACAGTTGACATAAAATTAATGCAGTCTTATCATAATATTATAATATAGAAAAATTCTTTATTGATCCTTTGCTGGAAATTATTTACTTGCGACAGCAATTATATATATATATATATATATGTATGTATATATATATATATATATATATATATATATATATATATATATATATATATATAAAATGTTAAATAATTGCCTTTTTTTGGAAGCAGTACAATGCAAGTTTTTTCAGGTGCATTTTTAAAATGTTTATGTAATGTACTTTGCATTGGATAAAATGTATTTATTTTTTGTTCAATGAAGCTGTGAAAATCTTGTCCCCGTATGAGGACACAGGGTCTAAAGAGGTTAAATCTCATTGAAAAGTTTTGCTTTAGGTGATTATGTCTTATTTAAATATGATGAGATATTTTGACTACAAATAAGGAAAACACATTGGGTAACATTTAGATTTTTGCAGTTTAAGAACCCATGGCATGAAAACAAAGCCCAGTTGGTCCAACATTTGAATGCCCATCTTCTCTTCTCCTTAGGCCTCCTTCCTTTCAGACCAACCTGAGCCCTACTTGCCCTTCCTCTCCCACTTCATCGAGACGCAGATGTTCGCCACTTTCATTGACAACAAGATCATGTCGCAGTGGGAAGAGAAAGAGCCACTTCTGCGTGTGTTTGATGCACGCATCGACAAGGCCCGCCTCTACAACGTGCGCGCTCCCAGCCTGCGATCCTCCAGCTATCAGAGGTGCTCCATCCTCAAGGAGTCTGGTAAGCACAGCAGGGACACCCACGAGTGCCCAGACATGTTTGAATGTGCTTCTTTCACTGGGAAAAATGATTAAAAACTGGAGTGGTTGGATAGTCAGTTCCAGTGGGAGCTTGTTTTAATTGGCTCTCACTCATCGGCCTCCTCTCTCTCTTCTGTTCATCCATCCTTCAAAAACATACCAGTCGAGGTTGAACAGGATATAATAAAACTCTGCATCTATCTCTGCCTGTTCGTCCTTTTCTTCTTTCGCTCTTGTATCTTGTCTCATCTGGCAGTAGTTCATCTCCCCAGTGACCACAAAACCCTGCTCCTCATCTCTTTCTATCACAGAACAGCAGATACTCCATCACTCCCCATAACACACACATTCACTAACACAAGCACACATACTCAATACTGTGTGGTCAGGTACATTCTCATCTCATTTAGTGCTGCTTTGGTCACCCTTTGTTAAGCTTTTAATTGCTGAATGTGCAACACTGAGGCAGGAGGTCACGTTTAGGACTGACTCAGACTCTTTGACGTCTACAGGGATTCTTTACGAGGCTGTAAAGTCAGTCCATTCCTCATTATAGTTTACTGGTATTAACAGAGCTGTTATGGAGGATGGATGGTGTGTTTAAAAATTAGGGATTGATGGAGAAAGTGTCCATGATTGTGTGAAAAAAAACAACATTGGCCTTTTTTTTGGAGAAGATCATCATCCATCTGAGCTCTGAACATGGAACAGGATAGTTTCCCTAAAAGAGAGAAAAGTAGATGCATTAAAAACACACAGAGAGATAAAACTGGCAAACTCCAAATAACAAAACTGCACCACCACTTTGAAAAAAATGAAGGCATTTTATTAAAATATTGGGACCAAAAATAGGACCAATATTGGGACATGAAAAGCTACCTAGGTGTCAGTGAATTTTATCTGGAAAACATGTCTTGAAATGGTCAAATATACCACTATAAATAAAGACACTGTATTAAATATGTTGATCCTACATGTTTTTCTAATCGTAATAATATGGGTTTTTCAGTCTCATTCCAGGTTTTGTGTGTAACCCAGTGTCTACTCATGTTACATGCAGAACCTGCCCATTTAAATACAAATAAACCATGATTGATTTTGCATCCGTGGTCATTTTTGTGAAACACTCTGCCTTACATAATTGCTTTGAGTCCCAAAACATACCCATGAGAGAATAAAAAGATATTACATTAGTACATTACATCCAAAATAGCAAAATCAATTGCATTATTAAATAAAGTCAAATATCTTGTAAACCAGTCATCACTATACGCATTGTATTGTTCCTTCATTCTCCCATACATGACCTACTGTGTGGACGTGTGGGGGAACACATACAAAACAAACACAGAAATAATATTCAAACTTCAAAAAAGAGCAATAAGGATTGTAACCAAAAGCACCTATAGAGAACCATCAAACCCACTGTTTATCAAATTAAAGGCATTAAAATTCAAGGATTTAGTCGACCTCAAAATTATTCAAATAACGTACAAAGCAAATCAAAACCAGTTACCACAAAGTGTCCAAGGGTTGTTTCAAGTGAGGGAAAACAAACACAATCTGAGGGGAATTTATATGTTTAAAAATGCATTGTGTTTCAGTTAAAGGAGTCAATCTCTGGAATAACTGTAGTGAAGAACTGAAAACCTGCAAATCAGTACAAAAGTTTAAACAGGTTTTTATAAACCACATTCTAAGTGGATACAGGAAAGAAAAGTAAATATGAATTTCTAGCAAGGAACAGGTTTCCCTTTTTCTGTTGCGCTTTCTTTTCTTTTCGGTTGAGTGTGTATGTATATATGTCTATGTGTGTGTGTATGTGTATGTATATATATATATATATATATATATATATATATATATATATATATATATATATATATATATATATATATATATATATATATATATATATATATATATATATGTATGTGTGTGTGTGTGTGTGTGTGTGTGTGAGTAGGTATGTGTATGTATATGTGTGTATGGATGTGTATGTGTATATGTATGGATGTATGTATGTGTATATATATATATATATATATATATATATAAAAAAAAAAAAAAAAAAAATGTTCCTCTCGCCCCACGTGGGCGGTGTCTCCTTCAGACTCGGGTCCTCTACCAGAGGCCTGGGAGCCTGAGGGTTCTGCGCAGGATCTTAGCTGTTCCTAGTAATGCGCTCTTTTGTACAGAGATCTCTGATGTTGTTGCTGGTATCTGCTGGAGCCATTCTCCCAGCTTGGGGGTCACTGCCCCTAATGCTCCGATCACTATTGGTACCACTGTTGCCTTCACACTCCACATTTTCTCTAACTCCTCTTTCAGCCCTTGGTATTTCTCAAGCTTCTCATGTTCTTTCTTTCTGATGTTGCTATCACTGGGGACTGCTACATCTATCACCACCACTGTCTTCTCATGTTTATCCACCACCACTATGTCAGGCTGATTGGCCATCACCATCTTGTCAGTCTGGATCTGGAAGTCCCACAGGATCTTGGCCTGTTTGTTCTCTGTCACCTTTGGGGGGTTCTCCCATCTTGACCCTGGGACCTCCAGTCCATACTCTTTACAGATGTTCCTGTACAGTATGCCCGCTACCTGGTTATGCCTCTCCATGTATGCCTTGCCTGCCAGCATCTTACACCCTGCTGTGATGTGCTGGACTGTTTCAGGGGCTTCTCTACACAGCCTACACCTGGGGTCCTGTCTGATGTGGTAGACCCCGGCCTCTATTGCTCTGGTGTTCAGGGCTTGTTCTTGTGCAGCCATGAGTAGTGCCTCTGTGCTGTCCTTTAGTCCAGCCTTTTCCAGCCACTGGTATGTCTTTTCCATATCAGCCACTTCCTCAATTTGCCGATGGTACACGCCATGCAAGGGTTTGTCCCCCCATGATAGTCCCTCTGGTTCCTTGACCTTACTGGGCTTTTGTTGCCTGAGGCATTCACTTAGCAGTTGGTCATTGGGGGCCATTTTCTTGATGTATTCCTGGAGGTTCGCCGTTTCCTCCTGGACAGTAGTTCTGACACTTACTAGTCCTCGGCCCCCTTCCTTTCGCTTAGTGTATATATATATATATATATATATATATATATATATATATATATATATATATATATATATATATGCTCTGACTGAGTAATACAAAGGGGTAGGACTAGACAAGTTTTGTTAACTTCATCCTACACCCTTTCGAACAAAATATAATTATTTAGGATACTAAAGAGGTGTTGTTTTAATTTCTGCTTAAATACTTTGTATGTTTTACTTATTTTATTTTACCTGTTCGAATAGACAAATAAAAAAATGAAATGAAATATTTGAAAATGTAATTTTCATATCATTTTGACCATGTTACATGTGAATTTTGGTATAAAAATAATTCCTCTTTTATCTCACTACATATTTATTTTTAAAGTAGATCCAGGTTTCCAAACCTGCTATATCTGGTTTGAATTTTTACCCCCATGTCCTGTTTTTAGGGACTAGTTTCACAGAAGCACCCCCATATATCAGATTCTATTTCATGACCTCTTATCAGAAGGTGTTTTCTCCTGTGTGGATCTCAGCTTCTTGTCTGTGTGATGTTAATGGGTCGGACGATGTAAAGCTTAATTGCCGAGGGTGAACTCATTTAGAGGTGATGGTGCGTGCAGGTACCCAATTACCCAGACAATGGGCACCGTCTTTTTCTGCACCGATGCCTCAGCTCACAGGTCGCAACAGAAGTGACATGAATGCTGCAGCTCCTCTCAGTAAATACAGTCAGACAGTAAATAATATCTCTGCTTCAGATGGAGGAAGCATAACACTGATAGTTTATAGCAAGTGAAGCTGTACAGGCAGGTGAGTGAATAGGATTCTGTGTAACCACTGCTGCGGTGTGAGGTGAAGATAAAACGAGTGAAGGGATGAGTCAGTCTCAATTTTTTTTAGTTGGACTCCAGGGAAAGAAAGGAAACATGAGAGGACAGCATAGCTCATCCTTTATTATGTAAACAAGCTGTGCTGAAATTCTGCCAGGTTTTTCTTCCTGATAAATGAGCAGCTGTTGCAGCATGTTATGCATGCCTCATTAGTCTGGGACAAGTGAGTGGATGTGAGGTTTTTTTATTTGTTTACATTATTGTCTTTTTGGATGAAGGAACATGTCGAAGGTAAAGCTCAGTATTACACAGATGTTAATAATAATCATTCCACCAATGAGATATGATGTGATAGCTTCTTTATTTATTGCTTTCTGTATTCTTTATTAACGTTTTGTTTTACATACCATGGGAGTGGCTTTCTCTACCACTGGACAACATACTAGTTTCTCTGACAACAAAAACTGAAGTAATGCTGATGCTACTGGTTGAATACAACTGTACATATTATTAATGTTGAAAAGAGCACAACTTCGGGAAAGGCCTGAACAATTATATTTAAAAAAAAAATTATAGTCATTATTTACCAAACCAGGCAAACGATGGAATGGTATTTTGTTAAAGGTCTTACATGGTGGTACTCTGGCACTTTTGTTATTATGAAATACATCCATTTACACATTCTTCTATGTGAATAAAATGACAAAATATTTGACAGTTTTTGTCTGAAGGTCTACAGTTGCAGCATCACCAACTTCTTGGACAGAATTGTATAACTGAATGTATTGGTACAGAGTCAGCAAACAAAAAATTGGCTCATTTTAACATTATTAAGCAATATTCTTCTTAATAGATAAAATTGGCATTTCTTTATGTGAACAACAAATATTGCAATATTATCATTAGCACAATGTTATACACCAATTTCACATGTTTTGCCAATATCGTTATATCGTTATATATAGAATCAATCAATTACTCAAATTTTATTTGGCTCTTTGGCTCTTTTCATACATGGTGCATGTAGCACAAAGTGCTTTATATCAGACCCCCCATTATCCTGCAGTTGTAGGTAAAATTAAAAAATATAATAACTAAATATTTTTTTTAAGTTGATAATAATAATAATAATAATAAATACATAACAACTGCAGGATACAGTAATGTTAAAAGTAAAAATGTAATTAAAAGCTAAGCTAAAAAACTACATTTTCAGTTTACTTTTAAAAATCTGATCAAAATCATAGCAGACCTCAGAACCTCAGGTAGACTGTTCCATAATTTGGGGCCATAAAAACTGAATGAGGCCTCTCCATGAGTTTTGGTGTGAACTCTAGGAACAGTTAATAGAATACTACCTGAGGCTCCAAGAGGGCTTATACATTAAAAGCAGATCCGATAGATGAACAGGGTGAAGACCATTAAGACTTTTAAAAACCAATAAAACATTTTCAAATCCACCGTGAAGCTCATAGCTTATAACACTTTGTGTTTTGTGTTTTACTTCCAGCTCAGACCATTGAGCAGCGACTGATGAAGATCGACCACACAGCCATCCACCCTCACCTGTTGGATATGAAGATCGGCCAGGGCAAGTACGAGCAGGGCTTCTTCCCCAAACTGCAGGCTGACGTGCTGAGCACAGGCCCAACCAACAACAAGTGAGTCAAAATGACCTTGCACTGAACATATATACACTGTAGAGCCATATGTGTTCCAGCAGTTGAGCTACTTTTACTCATCTGTCTGCAGTTTTCTCTTGTAGTTTTAATTGTGTAATGAGACAGATCTCCTTCTTCTACTCCAGCATGAATGAATGAACAATAGCATTTCACAGAAATATTTTGTTCATATAGTTTTCTCATCTCCTTGTGCAAACACACCATCTCTCACCTTTATCGTCATACCACACATCTGAGCTAATGGACTGAAGTGCAAAACCACAAGTATTTTTTTAGCAGCAAAACCTGCCTAGTATCCCTGCTCTTTGTGTTTATCTCTGGAAACCAAGCGTCATAATCTGACGTTGATAAAGCTCATCTACAGAGAACCGTGGGTCGTATTCAGGTTTTGTTTACTGTGGATTTTCTTGTTGTGCAGGTGGTCACACAGGACCGCCACAGCTCAGCGCAGAAAAGATCGTCACAGACAACAAACAGAACATCTAACCCTCGACAATGACCTGAAAGAGGTAGAAAACCCCCACTCAAGCATCCCATAATATTCCCTCTGAACATTCTCCTTCCTCTTTTCTTGTTACTGTTCAGTTTGTCTTTTATTTTCTTTGTCCGAAATTTTGTTTTAATTCACGTTAACTTTGCTTTATTTTCTACCCTTCATGTGCATGCTCCCTTCTCTGTTTTTTCTTTTCCATGCTTCTGTTTTCTTCCTGTCTACTGTCTTGTTTGTGCGAACCGGTTGGCCGGGGGGTTACGTCGTACACCCCCCCCCCCACTCCACCCCTACTCCTCCTCCTCAGCAGGTGGAGGGCTGTCTGATCCTGCAGAACTCCATGGCTTTTTGGGAGTGGGACAATGCGTCCCCTCCACCCATTAAACCACCTAAAAAATCTGCCTCTGCATCCTGTCTGGTATGTGGAGGAGCTGCCTGTTTTGTGGACCCCCCCCCTGTCACAGACCCCACACCTCCACCCTCCTCTGTGTATTTTTATCAAGGGTTTCCATGTTGAATTGGGATTGGTTATATAAACCTCACATGTTCAGCACTTTATAACCATTAAATCATCTATTTCACAATAGTTTCTGTCATTAGTCACAAGTTTCACAAAAATATGAAACACTGACATGAGTTTATTACCTCAAGACTTAACATGCAGATGTTTCTAACAACAGCATATGCTTTGTGTGATTGATTTTTTTTTTTTTTCGGTCACAATACAGAAAAAACAGAAAAGCATAAGGCAGGCAAGACACGTATACACACATGGTGAATATATTGCTTGACCAAAAAGGTTTAGGGCTGAAGCTTATTTTGTCACCTTTACCTCACCGCCATAGATGAGAAACAAAAAACAAAAAAACACAATGCAACAGTCGAACCCATGACAACTGTCCTAATAGAACACAAGAAAGGGGGTCACTTTCCCCCCTTTTCTTTACCTTTTTTCCCTTTTTCTTTTTTCTTCTCCTTTCCTCTTTTCTTTCCTTTTTTCCTTCTTTCACTTTTCTTCTTTTCATTCCTTTTTCTTCTATTCTCACTTCTCTTCTTTTTTTAATTTTTCTATTTCCGTTAAGCCATAAAGGTCCAAACATCTACTATTGACTGAAATTATCTCCTGGTCTTAACTGTTTAATACCTATAGAGCCATTAATCCTATCAATACATGTAAATAATTGTTGTAAAACAGAGTCTGTCATCTTTTCATGGTCATCGGATATGACATTTCGACATTCAGGGGCTATATAGTTACTATGGAAACATGGTCCATCATCAATATTAATTCACCAGTGAAAACCATGGAGTTGAATCAATAAGAGTGGATGGAGACCTTTGTTTAATATTCAATTACAGATAGATTTGACTGAAAAAGTAACATTTTTGCAGTTTTTTTCTGTTTTTAATATAATAACCATCAACTTTATTCCAAGCTTTTATGAACATTTTCAGCATCAGTAAATTTAATACAGGAAAATATCATATTTAGACTGATAAAATGAAAAATGGAGAAGATAATATAAGAAAAGTTAGATATAGAGAAAACTTAATTTGGGTACAGAATCTAAAGTAGCACTGGGTTAAACATTTACAGAGCAAACACTAGAGGCTATAAAACACACAAAGGTCTTCATTATTTGTCTTGATATGATTTTACAAAGAATACAAAACAAGTCTATCTTTGGCGGAGTTTAATGACTCACTATTTTGACTTTTAAGGCACAATTCAACTCAAACCTTTTTGAAATGTAATTAACTTTAATGAGTATCATTTAACATATTAACCAATTATGAAATAAGTCAAAATAATTCTCTTCTCAAGACCACACACATTTATATCCATTTAGTTTTTAGTTTACGCTCCACTTTACACTCTCTAACAGATGCATTGTGGGAAATTTACAGTGCTTCACTTGTATTTATAGTGGGAACCCTGCTCACTGCCAACATACACCCACTCTGAGCAGATTCCTACTCCTGCTCTGTGTCTCACCTTCTGTGACACCCATAAATCCCCTTTTTATATCTAAGAGTTTTAGTTCACATATAGTGATTATAGCATAAATGAACCTGAATGGTGAGCTTTCTCATAAACGCTCACTTTTAATTCCAAATGTATGTAAGTACTTATGTAGGGTTTTGAGCAAAGTTACCTATAAAGCATTTATTTATAGATTACACCTTCACATTTCATTTTACCCTGCACAGATACCATGATCCAGTCAGTTGCCAAGCCCTTCATGTGAATTCCTAACCTGCCACGTTATTTAATGTATAAATCTGAATTATTGTACAATTTTTTTTTTCTTTACCAACCAAAATCATTCTGTAAAATGTTCATTAATCATTGTTACTCTAAAGCCCTGGACTTTAAATTAGTTTATTTTCCAAAATGGCACAATTAGCACTACAAAAATGCTGGATGTCTAAATACATGGTTTTATTTGGTCTTCAGAAGTACATGCAAGAGGCTCGAAGCCTAGGGAAGAGCCTGCGTCAGCCCAAACTGTCTGACCTGTCCCCTGCGGTTATCGCCCAAACCAACTGGAAGTTTGTGGAGGGGTTGCTCAAAGAGTGTCGCATGAAGGTAAAACAGAAAAACCAAGCATCATATGGTCGACAGTCAATGAGCACAAAAATATAATAACTGGGATGAATCAGAGAATGATAATGATCAGATCTGACATCTTTACACGCACCTCAGAAATACAATGATGTTTTAACCAATTATCGAATATGTGATCATAGAACCAGTTTACATACACACTAATACTCTGATCATTATCTGACTCCTGGAGTTATTAGATCATTCAAGTGATCGTGTAAACTGCAAAACGTACTTTCATTGGATAACAGCAATAATCAAATGATCAGAAATCAGATTAGTAGATTACTACACCTGGATTCGTCCCCAATAGACCAGTGTTTTCCTTCATGTGTACAGGTTAATGTGATTTATTTAGTTGGGTTTTTTTTTTTTTTTTACATTTGCACATGAGTAAACAAAATCTTGGAAAACAAAAGTTACGTAGTCAAATGTGAGCAGAAGATAATGACAGGAGGTTTGAGTCTACCATCATGATGTACATATGAACTGTGAAAGAAATCCAATAGCAGACTGGAGGGTCTTACCTCAAACTATTTTGAAACCTTCAAATAAATATCCTCCATATACAGTGGTGGAAAAAAATGTTTGGACACCCCACGTATTTGTGGTATATTGCATTAAGAATCACTCTCAATATTGTTATGTTCTCTAAACCAAAATGCTCCCTTCTGCACACACATGCTCTGTTCCATCGAGGTCTGGGTGTTTCAGTGAGATAATGCCTTTTGAAACATTCAGAATATGACATGTCAAAACTGTCAAGATTGCAGTTTTATTATGTTTTTCTTGTAATAAATGCTTTTTTTTTTGGTCTTGTCTGACTGATGCAGAAAAACAAAATAAATTATTTCTGTTCATATTTCATGATATTTGGATTTTGTGAAATTTTAAGGATGTCAGAAAACATTTTTCCACTTGTAGGTTTCATCAGATTACCAATTAAAAGACAGTGCAGGTTTTTGGGGTTTTTTTTGCAATTGGTGCCTTAATTATGATGTAATCACCCATGTTATTATTTTTAAATTTTTCAGATAATTAGAATTGCGCCGATATCCACAGCATACAACGAGAGTCGGCAGGACACAGACTCGCAGATGCTAACTCAGTTATTTTGTTCAAATCAGTTAATATGTCCATTGTGATACAGCAGTGCTAATTCCGTTACGGTCCCATTTCAACTTTGAAAGACACGGGCTATGCTAATGTACCCCAAGACACACAAGTGACATCATCTCTGCGTGCGCCCAGTCTTTCCTTCGACTGTGAGCTGTGGCTAAAGGTAGATGCTAGATTGGATCAACTGGACGGACAGGGGTTGGACAGGGGGTAAAGGTAAGATCGGGCCTAAAAAATCCAGCCAATCCGACTTCAGTTCTTGTTTAAAAAAATTCTTGACATTTATTTTGTAATTTTTGTGGGCTGTTAATAGTCCATCCTCGTGGTGCTTAGATCTGCTGTGAAATTACTGCATCGAACGTTCTGAGGAGAACGTCTCAGGGACCCCACCCACCACCACCACCACCACCCCCACATACGTCCGGCTGATCCAATCTAGCATCTATCTTGGCTAAAGCCTCTTGACTCGACCCACACATGATGTCACTTGTGTGTATAGGGATTTATTTATTTTAGCTCATTCCTGTGTCTTTCAAAGTGGAACTAGGACTGTAACGGAAGTAGCACTGCTGTATCACAACGGACATATTAACTGATTTGAAAAAAATAACTGATTAAGGCAGGTCTGTGTCCTGCCGACTGTTGTTGTTTGCTGTGCTGTGAATATTCTATTTTTTTCCCCAGAGGGCTGAAAATCGAAAAAAAAAGTAACATGGGTGAGTAGAATAATTGAAATTACATCATAAATAATACCCCAATTACAAACAAACGGCGTTGCCCTTTAATGAATGTGTTTGGCTCAAGGGTTAGGGTTAAAGATTCCATAGTGGTTGCTTTAACTGTGTTTCTGTGTGTGATGTTGGTGTTTTCAGACCAAACGTATGCTAGTGGCAAAGATGGGTCGCGAGGCAGTGGAGCTGGGCCACAGCGAGGCCAATATCACCGGCCTGGAGGAGAACACCCTGATCGCCAGCCTGTGTGACCTCCTGGAGAGGATCTGGAGCCACGGGCTGCAGGTCAAACAGGTCAGCACGGACACACAAACACACACAGCCACAAATAAAGCTGCATACTTTCAATCAAAAAAAAATTCTTAATCTGATTCTCATAAAGTAAATCTCCTGGTGCACCGTCGCTGGCTTTAATACATTCAGCATAAAACCTCTGTATTAAACAGGTTTTTATGACCATATTGAATATTGAGGCTAATACTTCATTGCCTGTCAAATCCTCTGTGTGTGTGTATAATCTCACCCTTGTCCAGTGAATATATTAGCTGTTATTGTGTGCTATGGTTGTGATGTTGCCTCTGACCTCAGGGGAAGTCCGCTCTATGGTCACACCTCCTGCATTACCAGGCCCGAGAGGAGCGACTGGAGCAGCAACAAGCTGAATCACCAGGTGACACACACATTTGTCCTTCTATCTTGTCGTTTAATATCAAAATAAGGTTGTACCGGTCCAATATTAGGATTGGATATGGTCCTGATATTAATATTTTAGCTTGATCACGGATCTGTAAAAGAAAATTATCTGTAAGACCGATCCTATCTCTTTGGAACTCTGGACTATTCTATTCTATTCTATTTTATTCTATTCTATTCTCATTATTTCTACATTTGATTTTTTTTTTTTTACCTCATTTAATCCCTTCTCCCTGATTTTTTTTTTTTTTTTTTTGGCAATTTGTACACATTTTCTCCTCCGATATGTATTCAGTTATTAAAATAGTAGATCCAAAACTGCTCTAGATATTATACTTGTTGTGCCTTGTAATATAAACTGCTGTTCCAAAATGAAATAAATAAATAATACTAAAAACATTTGCTACACGCGCTACGTCATGCATGCCAAATGTAATTCTAAAAGTAATGGGTTCTATAGCTCTGTAGATAAAGCTGTGAAAAAGTGAAAGTGCCAGATGATATTCTCCACTCCTGGACGTCACTACATGACCTCTTAAGTGATTTATAATATTTAACCCCTGCCCCAGATTGAGAATATCTGCTCTAAATCAGCAGTGATATCAGATTAGTATCGAGTATCAACTGATAAACAAGGCCCCAGCATCAGGATTTGCATCGGTATGAAGTAGTTGGCTCAATACATCCCTAAAAAAAAATCATGTCAAAACAATGTTGGAATTTGGTAAAATAGCCCTAATAATTCTAATACTTAAATTTAGCTCATGATGCTGTTTTATGGCTAACTAGGGATGTAAGAAAATATTGGTTCCACAGTGTATCATATTTCATTTCACAGAACTATATCGATATTGAAAAGTACTGTATCAATATATTTTAGGTATTTATTCAACTTCAGACATGGCAAGGGATCAGTTTTGGGTCGTTTTTTTTGCTTATACTTTATTGTTATTTAACTGGGTTTTTTTTTTAAATAATTTTTATATTTAATCTTCCTTAAAACATTTTGTACTGTCTGAAAGAGGCAGATGTTAGTTCTGATCTTGGATGATTTAGGGACTATTCACAACTATACAACTACTGTATAGAATATAAATATTTCATAGAAATAAACATTTGATCAGGATCTTAAACTGTAATGTCTCTGAAACATAATGTACATTTTAAATTTTTACAGAGATATAGCATTTTGTGATATAGCATTAGATCCGGTTCTGATCAAATAAAAAAAATATTGTGTATTGTGGATATTTCTGATGTAATTAAGATTTTTTTTACTGGATCTAATCTTCTAAAAAAAAAGAGAGAGAAAAAAAACCTAGTAAATATTGCTTTGTTAACAGTATTGTGATATATCGTGTCAGAGTCTGAGTATTGTCGTTTGTATCATATCACTAGATTATTGTGAATACACACCCTTAGAGCTAACATTCTGTATTTCTGCTCCACAGTACCACATGTTCCTGAGAGGAGGAAGTCTGACTCGTGCATAGCACTGCCGACTCTGCGTGTGTCTTGCATACAGGATATGAGGTGGGTTATCCACCAAAAACCACCTGTCACCCTCTCAAAGCTGTTTGGCCCACATCACACACACACACACACACCTGTGGAGTCACTCATGTTGTTTAATACTGCACTGTTTGGTTTGTAGTCAATGTGAACAGCCCCATCCAGCTTTAAGTACAATCATCATGGAGCATGTAGAAAATCTTTACAGGTCACTGGGTTCCAGGTGCATGAGCAGCATCAACAGTTATTAAACTGGTGCATCTGTAGGCACAGCCGACGCCGCTGTTGTAAAACAATGAGTTCAGCGCTAAACATCTGTGAGCGCTCGGAATCCTTGGTTTCCACATCTGTCATAATTAAATAAACTGTCAAACACTGTCCCTTTTGTTTGTCCGCAGACACATCCAGATGATGTCTGAGATTAAGACAGATGTGGGACGAGCCAGAGCCTGGATCCGTCTGTCCCTGGAGAAGAAGCTGCTCTCTCAGCACCTCAAGCAGCTGCTGTCGCGACAAGTCTTAACCAAGTGAGCACACGTATAATCAACGCAGTTTACCAAAAGCCCTGATATGATCCACAGGTTCATCACTGAGAACGTCCCGCTTTGCCCAGTTTGCCCACATATTTCTAAGATCTGAACATGTATTGCATTGTTTACCGGTGCAGGCTGAACACTACATGAGATTGTCACAGAAACTTTACTTGACCCTGACCCCGCTGTGGTCTACTCATAGGAAACTGTACAAGCGTTACGCCTTCCTGCGCTGCGAGGAGGAGAAGGAGCAGTTCCTCTTCCACCTCCTGTCTTTAAACGCCGTTGACTACTTCTGCTTCACCAGCGTCTTCACGACCATCAGTGAGTCCTTCATCAGCAGCACATGACCACTGACCTCTGTTCAGTCACACCAGTTAAAATAATTAATTTCATTTAAATGTGTACATTATATGTTAGGTGGTTAAGGCTACCTTTATATGGAAACAATCGGAAGAGAAGAGACAAAAACTGGCATCTCATCTTAACTTTTTTATCCACATTTACATGAGTATTGTCATTCAGAAATCTCCGTACATAAGGGCACGCAAGAGTGTGTGGAATTGGATTTCATATGATCCGAGATGGTGCTGTGATAGAATGCTGTCTTGTCCACATAGATGGTATTCAAGGTTTCCAATCTGGGATGTGTCTTTAAATTTTTGCTTTTTCAACCTGTTAAAACTCAATTCTTGTATACACGAAAGGCACTTCCAATAAAATATTTTCGTCATTTTTATCCATAATCGTCCTCGTTGAAACAACCCCTAAGAATATAGAGGAAGTTTGTGTCTGTAATGCTTTGAGTTGTTTCAACCACTTACTTCTTATAAAGCCTGGGTGTCAAACTCATTTTAGTTCAGGGACCACACACGGCCCAATGACATCTGAAGTGGGCCAGGCCAGTAAAAACTATATATATTTTATTTATTTAACCAGGAAGTCTCATTGAGATCAGAAATCACTTTTGCAAAGGTGACCTGGCCATAGTCGAAACCAAACAAAGTCCAAACAATGTAAAACATACATGATACACGATTAAACAATAAAACACATTAACACTTATTCAACCATAATGGCATCAAGAAAAACAGTGACATTCCTCCATCACTTCTCTGTGATACTTTTAAAATCACTGATAGAAATTAATGTCGGTAGTTTAACAGTTTTTTGAAGATTATTCCACCACCATGGTGCATGATGGGAAAATGCTGTTTTTCCAAAGTCTGCCAGACCTTGGGGAACAGTCAAAGGCACCCCTGGGAGGAACGACCTATAAATAAGAATCTACATTTTTCTGTTTGTTTTAATACGATAATGTAATATAAATGAACACGTTTCTGTATGACCAGTTTCTAAAAACATTTAATTTTGTTCATTGTTATTCAAGTTATTCACATTTTATTGTTACAGAATCATTTGTAAGCGTAAATATTTTAATATGTAATGTTACTTTTTTTCCAAATTAAACCAAGAAACCTCCCAGCTGTGATCATTTTATTTTATTATCACTTGCTCATTGGCTTTTGTTAGACGTATATTATACCATCCTCAAACTCAGGAATGTAAAAGTTTTGGCTTTTTTAAATTAAATAATTACCTTATCAGAAATAGCATGATACAACAGTTTTCTAGATACATTTTATATAGTGTGGATAACGTTTTTTTGTGGGGGGGGTTTTAGTAAAGCTGTGAAACTCTTGTCCACTAAAGAAGGCAAAAATGTATTCCTGGTTCTCAGGAGGATTAACAGTGGTGGAAACATGTTTTTTACATTTGTGATATATTGCTTTAAGAACCACTCTAAACTCATTGAAATCCACCACTATTCTCCAAACCCACATGCTCTGCTCCATTGTGGTCAGAAGGTAATGTTTCAGGATTATAATGAAACATATGCAGGGTATGACATGTTGATGAGGTTTGATCATTTATGTGATTAAAAATGACACAAAACAATTGCATTTGGTCCTATCTGTTTGATGTAGCCTCACCTTTCAAAACACAAAAATAACTTTTCCACATAGTTCTATTTGACATTTTATTACATTTGAAACATTTTTTTTCCAGGACTGTAGATATTTTATTGTCCTATATTTAGTTTTTTTAAACCTACATACTGACACCTATTCTGTATCAGAACTTTAATTCATAATCATTCCACAGCATTGATTATTATAAGTAGAGTGATATGATTGCAAGTGGCACAGAGATACACTGTGGCCTTTAAAAGCAGACGTGTGTGTTAGTGAAATGTCATCAGAGCTCAGTAATGATGAATGATGCTGAGTATCCTGAGGAGTAGTCCCTCAGTGATGGTGCTGTGTATCTGTAGTTCACCACAGACCACCTTCCAGCCTCTTATACACTTGCATTCTTCTTCCTGCTTGTTCTTTCTGAATTATTCTGCCAAATGTCAGTTGCTTGATGGATGCAACAGAAAATAGATCAATGCCTTTACTGAGCTATTAGTATCAATAAAGCATGAGGGTATATTACAATTTAATCAAAGATTTAAGGCAGTATGTATTATTCAGCTCAGTGTGTGCACACAGGATCAGTGCATACTTGCTGCCTGTACATGAAAGTGTGCTCAGTGTTCCCTTTACATTTATCTTTACCACAGCTACACTGAGTCTAATTAGCCTTTCAGTTTTATCTATTGTACTTTATGTCTTTGCAGTGATCCCCTACCGGGTCGTCATCATCCCTATCAAGAAGTTGAGCAATGCCATGACAACATCCAATCCTTGGGTGTGTGTGTCGGGCGAGCTGGGAGACTCCGGCATTATGCAAATACCCAAGAATGTCCTGGAGATGACCTTTGATGTGAGTAGAGTGACCTCTTCTCCTTGACACACTGAGCTCCACAGCGCACAGACGGGGTTTTGTTGAGGTGTGCGTTCGGCATGAGCCACAGTTACACTCCGTGTTCCCTCTTCTGTCACTCTGGAACCTTTTCTGTCTATGCATGTAAACAGCACACAAATTGAAGACGCTGCTGGTGTTTTTTATTAATTTTTTTTTTAAAGGACAGTTCTGGTTTATGGCAACTTTTAGTTTATTTTTGTAGTTTTCTTAGTATTTTTATTATTGTCCTGAACATGTTATGTCAATCATCCAAATGAATACTCATTCTTTAAGCCAAATATGACAATGCTAAAAGGTCATATTTGATACTTGAGTTTGAAGCCCTCTCTACATGATCAGTGTGATATTGTTTTCTTGAAAAAAATGATGTATACAATTAGATACATGCACCATCCGCCAGGGGGGAGGTATTTATTCAATAGAGACAGTCGGTAATGAGGAAGGAGGCAGAACTTTGATCATTTTTAAAAGTAATTACCAATTTGTTAGTCATATGTGTGTCATGATATTTTTGTTTGTTCAAAATATGATACAAAACTGAAACTCAGACATAGGAATTTATATTTGAAAAGCAGTATTTTGGGTTATTCAGAATGACCAATAAAGGCTCCAGTTCCAAAGAACTGGAATTTTCTGTCAGTGATTTAATGGTTCAAGCTTTACAGGGTGAACAAAGAAGTAAGATACTGTACATTTATTATGAGGCAAAGACAAGAACAAAATGAAAATGCACAAAATATTACTATTTTAATCTACTCTATAAAGTATTATAGAGACAATTCCCTAAAAATATAACTGTGTCAGTACTTTTTATTGTCAAATTTCAGGCACATTAGAGGTCTGACACAAAAACATGTTCAAGATGTTTATGTACTCATTATGTCTCCTTACTATAACAGTCACACTTTAAACACATTATGAGGTTGTTGGTTTTTTACAGTTGTGCCTGAATACCATCATCATTACCAAGACATAAAAAAGTTTCTCTGCACATGTCTCCTGACTCCTGTAGGTCATACATTACATACCTTTTGAATAATGGTTATGTAAAAGCACTATTTCACTTATTATACATAAATACACCGTGACTAGGATTAGATTTTATAAACAAATAACCCAATTTGACAACACTACTTTGAGATCAATAATAGTTTTAACCAATCTTCTAACATTTTAAAGACAACACTCACTTTACCAGGTAAAACACAGTTGTGTAATATATGCTATTTTATAAATCCTATCAACTCTCACAGGAAATACCTTGAGGTGCATCTTAAATACTCAGACTTCCTCCAGTCTTACTCTCACTGCATGTGCATTTCTGTGTATGTTTGCTGGTGTCTTGTTTGTCTGCATGATGGACAGTGTTCCTTTACTCATTCTGAAATCACCACATTTTGATTGTGTGCATCCGTTCTGTTTTAACAAGTGTCTCCATCTCCCTCAGTCTGCTTTCAGGCCTCACACGCACATCTCCACCATTTTCAAGGTTAGAGGATGCCCCTGCTCCCCCTCCGTCTCCCTTTGGTTCCTTTAAATGTCTCCAGCTGCTTTGTTGCTTCTTGTCCCTCCCTCCAGGCATCGTTCTTCTTTAGTCTGTGCCTTTAGAGACTGTCTCCTCAAAACAAAATCAGCTTCCCCCCAACACTTCAGTTACCAGCACCATTCTCAAACCTAAATATTTAAAGTAGTGAATTGTTGCGTTGCAAAGCTCGTGTGCATGCAGAGATTCCACCTTTGTAGTGAAAAAATTTCCACTCAATTCCTGGATTTCGACGGAAATTTAATTAAAACAAGTATCTGTCTGTAACTTTATTTTTTGGGAGACTTCAGTGGCAGTTATGATGGAATATTTAAACAGATATTACCACTACAGAGCATTGAAATATGAATTGACAAAGCCCAATTTTTCTGCTGTGTTCAGTGTCAGAACCTGGGTAAACTGACCACCGTCCAGTTGGGTCATGATAACGCTGGTCTCCTGGCCAAATGGCTGGTGGACTGTGTTATGGTGCGTAATGAGATCACAGGACACACCTACAGGTGAGTGGACACTTGGTTTATTTCTGCTACAATTGTGGAACAGCAATATGATGAGACATAAAGTAAAGTGTTCTCTGTGTAAGGCAGTGTCAGAAGAATGAAACCGTGTAAGATACATTATTCAATACATTTATAACCTGATGGTATCATGAAGAACTACATGAGCCTAGTGAAACACAGCCAGATGATGTGAGTCAGGGTTATACATTTGATACTGGATAACATTACAAAGGAGTTGAGGATGTTGAGTTCTTCTGCAATGATGCTTTTTCTGAAATAGATCATAAGAGGCAGGTGTATTTCAATGTACATTTTAAATGACTACCAACAGAGTTCCCTCAGGGTCTTAAAAAGTCTTGAATTTACAAATCTGTTTTTAATAAAGATAACTAAAGTATTGGGCGGCACGGTGGTGCAGTGGTTAGCACTCGCGCCTCACAGCAAGAAGGACCCTGGTTCTAATCCCACACCAGACCTTTCTGTGTGGAGTTTGCATGTCCTCCCCGTGTCCGCGTGGGTTTTCACCGGGCACTCCAGTTTCCTCCCACCATCCAAAAACATGCACTGATAGGTTAATTGGTTAATCTAAAATTGTCCATAGGTGTGAATGTGAGAGTGATTGTTTGTCTATATATGTTCAGCCCTGCGATGAACTGGCGTCTCATACAGGGTGTACCCCGCCTTCGCCCATTGTAGCTGGATTAGGCCCCCAGTGACCCCTGTGACCCTAGTGAGGATAAAGCGGGTTCAGATCATGAATGAACTAAAGTATTTTTTTTAAAAACTGCTTGTACGTACTAATTTAAAAATGCATTGTGTTTCAGTTAAAGGAGTCATTCTGTGGAATAACTGTAGTGAAGAACTGAAAATCTGTGAATCAGTGCAAAAGTTTAAACAGGTTTTTTTAAACCATATTCTAAGTGGATACAGGAAACAAATGGAAATATGAATTTCTAGCAAGGAACAGGTTTCCCTTTTTCTGATGCACTTTTTCTTTTTGGTTGTATATATACATCCTCTGATTGAATAATACAAAGGGGTAGGACTAGATAAGTTTTGTTAACTTCATCCTACACCCTTTTGAACAAAGTATAGTTATCTAGGATGCTAAAGATGTGTCATTTTAATTTCTGCTTAAATTCTTTGTATGTTTTACTTATTTTGTTTTACCTGTTCGAATAAACAAATAAATGAAATTAAATAATTTCATTAGGCAGGTTAGTGGTTCTCAAACTTTCACCTCATATTTCTTGTCAAACCCCAGGTTCCCATGTGGCCGTTGGCTTGGTAAGGGTGTGGACGATGGCAGCCTGGAGAGGGTCCTGATTGGTGAGCTGGTGATACCAAGTACAGAGGAAGATTGCGGGAGGGGCTGTCGTACACCCCCACTGCAGCGCTCTCCATCCCAGATTAGACGCATCAGTATCACATCGCTGTCTGGACGAGGAAACAGTCAGTATCTGTCATGTCTGCAGTGGAACTGTGGAATGTTCTGTTGCATCATTTACATTCACTATTGTCATGTAAACACTGTACAGACTGTGTGAAGATTATTTATTTGGATGTTTTTCTACATGTAGAGCCAACTTCAGCACAAATCTTTTTTTATTTATTCAAAATGTGTTTTGTTTTATTATTACTATTTTTCTTTTCATCATTTCCATTTAATATTGTCATTTAAAAGCAGTACAGGCTGTGTGAAGTTTATTTATTTGTATGTTTCTCTATGTACAGAGCCAACTTCTGCACAAATCCAGGAGGCCATCGGGGAGGTGGTGAACACCATCGTCAAACACTTCCACAAACCAGAGAAAGAGGTTTGTAATGGTGTGTTAGATACAGACAGCAGGCTGAGGTCAAAGGGCGTCACAGCTGAACAGCCCACTACCTTTGGATTCATAACATTTGAACCAGACGTATTTAAAACAAATATACATAAATAAAATCAAAGCCCTCAAGCCCTGAGGAAGACCTGTATGGTCGAAATATGTCGGCTTTTTTATTCTGATCTAGACATGCTTTAATAAAGGCTTTTTAATTAACTTTTTACTTTGTTCACTCAGAGTTGCCTAAATATTATACAGAATTGTAAACATTGAAATGCCATATTAAACATAATTAAAAGGCAACATTTTGTTTCAAATGTTTCTAAATGAAAAATATCAACAACTTCTGTGTCACGGATGAACAAAATATATTTTTGCAAGAAATACAAAGTTCTCAAAATTGAACTTCCTGTGGCGTTTTCATCCTAAAATATATCCAGTGTATGCCCTAAACCTCCTATTTTACAACATAATAATTGGTTGAGGAGGACATTGGAAAATGTGGACGTTCTTTTTGACCCAGTGACCTCCAGGTCACTCCTCACGTTGACCTGCCTAAACAAGTGTAACTTATGTACACATTTACAATTTAATTATGTACCTGCTTATTATTTTCTGTAAGTAAGTTGTGACTTTCTGATCCCACTGTTTGTATTATCTATGTTTAAATATGTCTGTTGTAAAATAAGAAAAATAAAGTTTAAAAGAAAGAATAATAAGTAGTTAGAGGAAAAATATTTGATCAGACCTAATAAATAGGAAGTTTGGAAAATGGCACCATCACAGATGGACAACAAAAGTAAATACAAAATTAAACATTTTTTATTTCAATCATCAATATCATATACATATTTTTACAATATTTACAACATACAAATAATTTTAGCATTATATTCAAATGTATTTTCCATAGATATCTGCATGTATTAATTTTGAGCAGTGTGTTTAGAATATGACATAAATGTCAATGTATTTTGAATAAATTAAATGTTTTAATGGACTTTATATAATGAACCCAGAATCACAGCAGAAATGTTTCGTTTAATACTCACAAAACTCCTCAAATACATTTTTGCACATTTTTTTCTCATTTTAAAATTAATATTCCTGAAAATATTAGAAGTACCTACCCAAAATATACTCTTGGTGTAGATTATGGTCATTTGATATTTTTTTTTTTTTTTTTTACCAGATGTTAACCTTCCGTTGTTTTGGTCCAGCTGTACTAATTATTTCTTTGCAGCAGTGGAATGTTCTCTATCCACTGACCTAACTTAATGTTGTTCTTAATGAAGGAAGTTTTATAGCCGGCCTAATGGTAGTTGTAGAGAGAACAGATGCTATATAAATGGCTGCTTTTATCTAAACACTCTTAAGTGCCCTCTATCAGTGTGATGGAAACAGTAGAAAGGAGATGAAAGATGGATGGACAGTGATGCATGGACGCCATGAATAAGAGGCAAAGATCACTGACTTCTTCTGTGCCACACTTTTCTACAAGCAGATACAGTGAATTTAAATAACCACTACAGATTTTTTTTTTGCTATGTTTAAGACATTTAACACTAATTTAACCACATTTACAACTTCATAGTCATTTCACCATTTACCCATAAAAATGCATTGGTACTTTGGTGGCAGTTCCCATATCTTTGTCTATTGAAACTGTTCTTAAGTGATTTATAACCATGTGTTATAATATTATTCTCTGGATTTTGCATGTTCAGTGTAAACTGTGGGTTTTTCTATATTTAATTCACAGATTATGTAGATGTACATAACATACTGTTGTAATAAATTAATTCAAAATGTCATGATTAGGAGATATCACATCTATCAAATACTGTATTTGCAGTTAATATTTAAAGTGCATATAAATATTTGGGTCTTTAACCCTTTATTGGGAAAAAATTCTTTTTTGTCATTTATTTAATCATTAAATATGGGGCCTCAGTGAGATCCAGCAGCATGTTGGTTTTTATAATAATATATAATTAATAATATTATGCTGTGAGGTTTTGTAGACACTTTGAAGCAGAAAATAAAGGATTATGAGTGTTTAAGGTCAAAGTCAATGCAACTAAGGTTGAAGTTTTTAATTTCAGAGTATTTCAATCGCTGTCCTATAAAGGGATATGGTTTAATGGTATTTTTGTAGCAAGATCAACTACAAGTACGTATGTCACATCTGTTGGAAAAAAGCTTGATGATGTTGTAGAAACATGAACTAGATTATCTTTTTTTTTTTTTTTCAGAATAAAACTTCATAACTTTTGCTACACACTACTTTTGCTACTTCATAGCTTTTGTTACACTCCTGAAAACTTTAGAAATTGCTTGACAATTAAATCAGTAGGAGCTGACTACCAGGATCTGTTGGGCACATATGATTATTGATGATTTAATTTTTAGGTTGTTTTAGTGATCCTTAGAGTTGCATATCTTTCTCTATTCCATCCATGGGTCATCGTTCTATTCCTTGTGTGCATGTTCTCACTTGTTCCGTGTGTTCTTTGTGTACAGAGAGGCAGTCTGACCGTCCTGCTGTGTGGCGAGAACAGTTTGGTCACAGCACTCGAACAGTTCTTCCACCACGGCTTCAGGTCTGCTCGGCTCTTCCAGAAGACTGTGTTCGTGTGGGACTTTGTGGGTGAGTGTGGCTCTGCAGCGCCCTCTGCTGCTGCTCAGATGAACTCTGACCGACACAAAACAACCCTCTGTGGATCTCTAATGTTCTGTTCTGTGTTCCAATAACTCTGCAGAGAAGGCCGTCGCCTACATGGAGACTGCTGACCAGATGGGAGACCTTCAGGAGACAACAGAGCCTCTTGGGATGACCTGTCAATCACTCTGTCACTATGTCAACGCAATCAACTCCACCTCCAGGAGTATCGGAAAAGATGGGAAGTTCCAGCTCCTGGTTTGTTTGGGAGCCAGGTGAGGGACTGGTTTCACAAAGACAGACACGAACTATCAGACTACAGATACATGCCGGAATGTGTCTATTGTACATTTAATTCAACACTTTTTAATGATTTTTTTTTTTTTACTGCTCTTGTTTTATTTCATTTGTTTTTCTGTTTCCTTGTAATTCCAATTTTATTATTTCAAGTCAGTGATTCATTAGTTTTATAATCTTCTCTCGGTTTAAATGTTATCCTTTTAAAGCTTTATGGCTGTGACTTTGTGCAATTCTTATTTTAGGCTTTTTACAACACATTATCCCAAACTATTTCGATTTGTAGTGAAATGTTCGATGTTTCTTGCTTGTGTTTTCAAACGATAAACATTGATTAATTCTGCCTCCACTTAAAAACATTCAGTTTATTTGACTCCAGCAGAAAACGTACACTTTTACAAAGAACGAGTAGATTCATAAATATATTTTGGTGTGAATGTGGCAGGTTTTTAGTGTTATACATAGAGTACTGGGCCTACTGCACAGGTTGATGGATGAACACATTTATGAAAGATAAGGGTTGAAGTTAAGACTCATTAATCCTTAGATATCCAGGGTATCGGTGAGCAGGGGGACAATATGTTGTGCAACCTGGGGGGTATTAGGAAGCTCTGCTTACTGTGTCACTTGTTTCCTATGTTTATCCTTTTTGTCAATTTGTTAGGATAATCACTGTTACCATGGTAGCAAAGGTCTCTCTATCTTTCTACAGCTTAAAGAAACCAGACTGTAGTTTGTTTGTCTAACTTGTATTTGACTGATTTCAAACAATGGAGCTGTGATGTTAGATGATTTTCTGCTTTTACAATATGTACAGTTGCAGAAAAAAATATTAGACCGCTCTTGTTTTCTTCAATTTCTTGTTCATTTTATGGCTGGTACAATGAAACGTACATTTATTTGGCCAAATTTAAAATGGCCCATAATAGTTTAATTTCAGAGCTGACATTTATCCATTTTCCATGTTTTCTTGATCATAACTAAAATTGCTTCAATTTTTGCATCAATATTTATGGCATTGTACTGATAAAAACAGTGCTATTAGACATTCCATATTTTCTTTTCTGTCTGTTTTAGTCACATGATGCACACAGGATTATAAGTACTTGATTGCATAACCACTGTTTTGATGACTTTTAATGGTCTAATCATTTCTTTCCCACAACTGTATTGCTGCTGTGTTTGTTCTTGCAGAGACCGTCTGCTGCCCCAGTGGCTCCCACTGCTGGTGGAGTGTCCAGTGATCCAGCAAATGTACGAGGATACGGCCCTACTCAGAGACCGCACCACTGTCAACGCTCTCATCGGAGTCCTGGAGACGCTGCACGACTTCCCCATTACACTGGAAGCCTCGCTGGTCAAAGGCATCGACCTGTAACTCCAGAACAGACACGAGGCTGTCGCTGCGCTGTACATTTACCTCCAAACTTTCCTTCACCTGCACCCACAGTCACCCACTGCGGTGTAAATAAATGTGTAGCCAGTGAAGATTGGGGACAGGAAAGACATTTGGTGACCAAAGCAGCATGTTTGCCTGTTTTAAGTGCAAAGTCAGGGCTTTGCATTAATTGTGGTTATAGTATTATCAACCCACTGGGGACTCTGAAAGACTGTTTCTAATTAAAAGACCATACCAGTAATTTTTACTACATTTTTCTTCAGATATTACAAGTGTAGTAGTGTACCTCGGAGCCGATTTAACCATTGTCAGGCTTTTATTAGAAATGTAAGTAAAGCTTTGGCTTCTCTACATTAAATAATTGCCTTGATTGGAAACAGCATTATGTAACTTTTTTTTTTCCAGAGACATTTTTAATGGAATATCCTTTGCACTGGACAGCGTTTTGATTTTTGTTTGTTTTAAGGGAAGATGTGGAACTCTTGTTCCCTAAAGAGGACAAACATGCAATGCTGCATATCAGGAGGATATTAGGATACATACTGTTTGTTGTTGAATGTTATATTTTGATGAGATTTAATTAGAATAATCGAATAATCACCTCTCATTTATTGAAATATAAGTAAATCAGCTGACGTTATTTGTCCCCATGGGGCAACAAGAAAGACACCCAGACTAATAGAAGTGAATTAACTATTACAATAAGTAGTTCCAACCAATTTCCGAGACTTTAATGGTGAGTGACTGTTCAGCTAAATTTTCCAACGGTGGCTTGAACGTTGAGAAATTTCAAAGAAAAGGAAATACTAATATAAAGACAAGTGGATGAAGTGTTTTAAAAATACTGGTATGGTCTTCACATGTTGCTGAAGAGACATTTCCTTGTATGCTACCTGTTTGTAGCCTAGCCTTCCTCCTGTAGGTACGACTAAATAGTGTGGGATGAACTTTTTGGTGTTTCCTTGCCTGTAACTGAAAGTGGTCCCACCCCACCTTCTAGTTAGCATTAGCAAGCATGCATCTGGAAAGAGGAGATTTAAGTCAAGTATCTCGCTTTCTCTCTCTCTCTCTCTTTTTTTTTTTAAACATATGTAGTCTAAAACAGGACATGATGACCTTTCTGTTCAGACATTTAGTTTGTAAGAAGGAAAAACCCTTGAATGAAGAAAAAGATGAGAAGGATTTGAAAGAGTCTTTACTGTGGCTGCATGGACATTCCTCCAAAATTAAGTCCAGGTGGGTGGGTGTGTGTGTGTGTCATATTTTTAGGATGTGAAGCTCAGCATATATTTACCCTCAGTCTGATTGTGTGTGCTCCCACATAATGTTTCAAAGTCATCTACTGGTTTCCGTAGTGTACTGCTGCAACACTGTGTGTGTGTGTGTGTGTGTGTGTGTGTGTGTGTGTGTGTGTGTGTGTGTGTGTGTGTGTGTGTGTGTGTGTGTGTGTGTGTGTGTGTGTGTGTGTGTGTGTGTGTGTGTGTGTGTGTGTGTGTGTGTGTGTGTGTGTGTGTGTGTGTGTGTGTGTGTGTGTGGGAGAGTGAGAGAGAAAGATGGTGTGAAGTTCACATTAAATTGTAATGAATAACAACATGACATTATATTTTGCCAACACTGACATTAGCACAGAAGTTGAAGACCTCATATTATAAGAGTTGATTATTACTGTCAAACTACTGTTAACACTGAAAGAAATATTACCTTGTATTAATATTTTAGTAACATGGAACAAATGAACCACTTGTAGTTTTCATCAACTAAGATGAATTGAAATCCACTAAAGTGTTGGGTCATAATAGCCAAATCTTTCCATCACATTAATCTGGATTCAATTCATATTTTCTCAAGTAACTTATTCAGTTTTGATGATGAAACAAAGTTTGGAGCCCATTGGAACAGATTTGAACAGTTCAATTTAAATGACATGTCCAGAGCTGTAAATCAGATGTGGTTCATTTATTTTCCACATGAACACAAACAGCACGATTTGATTTTATTCTCTCCAATACTATCAGTACTTCATAATCTCTGTAAAAAATGTGAAAAACATTCACCCTTCTAACAACATTTAGTGCCAACATTTAAAACTATGCCTCATTTTTAGTTTGTTCATGTATAATGCAACAATAAATAGGAAAATTCAGAGATTTTAAGTATATCCAGGAGAGATAATCCCACACTGTGCAGGATTTATATCACCCTGACTCCAACTCTTTATTTAATAATTCACAGACACTGAATGACAATAAAAATCAAAGCACCAAAAAGGCAAATAATGAAAGGAAATGTAAAGGTGTTGAGTTAGTCATATACCTGTACAACTTTTCAGCTTTTCTTGTCAGTGGTCTGTGGGTAAACAAACTAACACAGACATTATTTTAAACTCTATAAACTGAGGTCACTTCTGTTCCTTAAACAGTATTCGTTAGGGATTAATTTTAGGTGCAGTTTAATGCACATGTTTCACAAAAGGGCACTTACTGCAACTGTATTATATACTTTTTTTTTCTTTCTCTGATCCTGTCGTAGCATGAAATGAACCCATTCCGTGCTCATTTCTGCTCTACATGCAGTGCAACTACACATTTAAGATTTGAACCACACCTTATGTTTTACTCATATTTAGCATAAAAAAATATTCTTGATGCAACAGCCAGCAGATACAAGTGGAGAATTAAATGATTCTTTTTCTTCAATAGATTTGACTGCATGACAGATTTTCCCTGTCTAGATTAACTCTCCAATTGTAAATATCGTCATTAGTGCATGTTGACATTTAGAGTCTGATGTGTTCATGTATCTCCAATAAATTCCCAAAGGATAACTAGTTTTAAGTGGATAAAAAGCAAATCCTACTTCCGCTCCCATGTCTTTCTGTTTTAATCTACTATTCTGTTTTTAGTATTGACTTTGTGAGTGATACAACCTGCCAGAGTTTCTGTTGAATGTCTTGATTTCATGTATTTATTAATTTAATTCCTGTGGCAGGCTGAGATGGCAGCACTGTTTTTAAGGTTGATCAAACCTGTGTAGTAACTGGAACTATTAAGTGTTAAAACATAACCACTAGTGTCACTTCCATGTGTTTTGTCCATGTTTTTCTTCTGTACTCCTGCCGCCGAGCCCCTGATGCCTTTATTGCAGGACTACAGCTCAAAAAGCACAAGAACGGATTCCCTCTTCTGGTCACATGCAGCAGACAGTGAACGCACCCTAGCTGCCTTCTGGAGGACATTTACTGTGGACTGTTGACTTCCCATTATCCAAGACTACTGCTTCCTTTGCTCTGCGAGTGGGTTTGTTTTATGGACATTCATGGTAATAACACTGACGCACTGGAAATGGACAATTTTACCAACAATCACAACTACAGCGGTTGTGCATTCTGGTGATAGCTGGACAAATGGAGTTTTGTGTCTTTGTTTGACTGACTACTCTGTTCTGATATTTATTTTGCTTATTTCAATTAAAAAAAAAAAACATGTGTGTTCAGTGTCTTCAGGGTTTGTACATGTCCCCACAGAAATAACCTAAGAGAAAACAAATATTACATTTACAGTGAATCAAATGTGGTTCAACTTGTTTCATCTTATACAGTTAAAATATTTAGAAGAAAACTAAACATGTAAAATACTCCTTTTCAGTTGTTAATTTAGCAACAATCACTGTACTGCATGTATATTCATCAGACTTTACATGGCATATGCTTAAGGTTTCATGTCAGATTCCCAATTTCACTTTACTAAAATCAAAATATATATATATATATATGTATACATTCTATATTTGCATATAACATAGAATATACTGCAATACACACACAACTAGAGAATGATAAATATACTTATGTAATAAATAATACATGAATTACAGGTTTTTTGCATGGATAACTCAAAACATCTATATTTCTCCAAAATCTCAGTAAAATATAATGTGTAGATATTGAAATTATATGTATTGTATTGTTGCTTTGTAGCAGCAACTTTATATGGTTAAATAAAAAGATAGATAGATAGATAGATAGATAGATAGATAGATAGATAGATAGATAGATAGATAGATAGGACTGATTTAATTAATCTGGGAAATTGCAGTGCAGTTAACAGCCTTTGACATTAGTAAAAAAATTAACACAAGAGTAAACACACTATGCATAATAAATTAGAAGTAATTACAATCAGAACCGAGTAAGAAATGTGGACGATCCAACATTAAGGTTCAATAATAAAGTGTAATGTGCAAGTAAATACCAGTAAAAGGAAATATAGTTCACCATTAAGTGTTAAACATCAGTCTAAAGTGAGTTTATTGGAGAGAAATTATATATGGCAGGAGATATTTCCTGTATGTGTGTGTTGGACAGCAGAGCTGTAACAGTCTAAAGGTGTCCTGCTGTCTGTCCAATGTGTGGTGGAGACACTGCTCATCTTTGTCCATGAAGGATACCAGGTTCTTTAGGGTCCTCCTCTCCACCAGTCTCATAATTGTCCAGCCTGAGACCTATTCCAGAGCCAGTCTTCTATACCATCTTATCCAGTCTGTAGATGTCCCTGGCTCAGATTCTGCTGCTCCAACAAACACCAGTAAAGAAGATGGTGCTGGCCTAAACAAACTGAAAGAGGGTCTTCAACTCCTTGTTGTACACATTGAAGGATCTCATCTTCCTACAATAGTGTCTGTTCATCCCTTTCTTTTACACAGCCCTAGTGTTGGATTTCCAGTCCAGTCTGTTGTTGATCACCATCCCCCTATCTATACTCTTTCACCTCCTCCACAGCCCCTCCCCTCTACCAGATCCATAGTGGCTGTGAAAGCATCCTCTTTCTCCTGAAGTCCATCACCATATCCCTGTTCTTGTTAGCATTCAGCCTCAGGTGGATCTGTTCAGTCCATTCCACAAAATTGTCTATCAATGTCCTGTACCCTCCTCCCTCCCTCCCTTTCGTATACACCCCACAACAGCTGAGTTATCAGTAAGTGTATGGAGAAGACATGACTCAGAGTTGTGTTGGAAGTCTTTATAGTCTTTATAATGTGAGGAGAAAAGGGGACAGTCCCCTGTGGAGCTCCTGGACCACTGACCACATCAGACAGAGGACACTGCCCAGACAGACAAACTGCGGCCTGTCTGTCATGCATCAATTATCCAGGAGATCACTGAGCTGCTGCCACCCATCGCCTGCAGCTCCTCACCCAGTAGCGGAGGATGGATAGTACTGAAAACACTGGTCAAATCCCAAAAAATTTGATCTTCACACTGCTTCCTCCACATCCAGGTGTATATGAGCTTGCTGCAGCAGGTAGATGATGGTGTCATCAATTCCCAAATGGGGCTGATACGCAAACTGCAGAGAGTCTAAAAATGTCTGCAACTGTGACCTCAGCTGGGATAAGGACTTTGTCCCCAGAGCCTTCATGACATGAGGTGAGAGCTACTACTCTATAGTCAGCGAGGTCAGATGGAGCTGACATTTTAGGGACCAGAACCAAGCAGAACATCTTCCACAGCACTGGTATTCTGTCCAGACTCAGGCTCAGGTTGTAAAAGTGTTTCATGACAGAAGACTGGGTGACACAGGCCCTCAGTAACCTAGGAAAAATGCCATCAGGACCTGAAGCCTTCCAGTAGTGTAGTCTCTCCAGTGGTCTGCAAATCTATCCTGTACCATTGTGTGGAGGAGGGGGCTGTCATTTTCAGTAGAATAGGGGGTGGGGGAGGTAGAGGTGCTACATAAAAGAGGGGGAGGGGTTGCTATGTGAGTATGTACGTGTTGGGGTGACAGAAGGTGAGCGGAATCTGTGAAAACCAGTTTACCTGGTTTCCTCTATCTAGGCTCCCTGACTTCTGTCTGTCTGTCCATCCCTTTCATCCCTGTGATGTACTTCATCACATCCACACATCCCCCCCATTGTTCTGTTGGAGTTTGGCTTCCAGCTTCCTCCTGTATGCATCAACTAGTCAAGCTCTTCAACCCCATTACCTCTTACCACTCCAGCATTTTGTTGCCCCTCTTCCAACTTTTATCAAGATGTGCTGCTGCCATCAAATTCAATATTCATTTTTAATGGTGTATGTATTCAGGTGTTTTGTTTTCTGTTTTATTGTGAATTTTATTTATTTTAATATTTATATAAACCAATATTAGTAGCAATGGATTTTATATGTACCATAGGAGAGTAAATCATTAAAGTTACCATTATGATAATCAAACTGGAAATCCTGGCTTGATAAAACTAATTAATTAAGCAGGAAGTCGCCTTTAATGAGTTAATTACTCTGCAAATATGTGACAATATGAATGTTCCCCTTGAATTTGGCTTTAAAAATAGAAGACAGGCAATGTGGTAATGTAATGTAATGTAATGTAAATCCTTTCCTCCATCTTCAGCTCCTTTATTGTCTGCTGGTAAATCGATATTTTATAAACTACAAACGTTTCATCTCTCTTAAATGTAAATGTGGTTAGGATGTAATAATGTAATTTAGTAAGTGATGATATATCTAATGAAATATGTTCAATTGGATTATATTAATTTTAGAGCTCAAATGAAGTGAGTTTAAGAGAAAAACGTGTTTATTTTCCATTACATGAGAGAATGAAAACAAAAATATGAATACATACAGGACATATGCTGCAAATTCAATTATATCGTTTTACTAAATTGAAACGGGATAACTCTATTAAAAAGCAACCTTTGAGCTGAAGTCATTCAAACATCTCCATGACAACCACGTCTTGTTGAACCTAATTTTACAAGCATCCTCCTCCGGTCCGCCGGCTTACGTCACTGACGTCAACGTTGAGTGTGAAGTGATTGGAGAAAAGCAGAAAATGGTGGCGCGGGATGACCATAGCGCGCATGCGTAAACGTTTCTACTACGGCCACACTGGTTGTGTTAAAATCACCATTTTAAACCAATCTAGATACCGGAAGTTTAAAACGTTTCCATTTAAAATAATGACAGCCTGACTCATCAAAGAGGTCGAGTATTTTACTTTGACAGAACTCAGCGGAAGTGCACCGTCGTCCGCCGGTCGTCTTGGTGTTTCTTCGGGGGAATGTTACAACTGATGGTGTGCAGCCGCATTGTTAAATGTTAAATGAGAGATACTTCCAAAGGACTTAAACGATAACCGTTGAACACTGGTGTGAGCCGTTCTACTTTTGAAGCAAGGTAAGTGTTTTTATCAGACATGGAATACAGAATACAAGTGTTTATGGTGGGAGGCGGCTGTGGGGGTTTGCGGTAAAGTTACGAGAGGATGGTGGTGATTTGTCTGGAGCCTGACCAGCTGTGAAAAACTGTTAAAACTGAACCAAATGCATATGTGAAAGTGTTAAGGCTTTGACATCTGTAAGCATCACTATAGTGTTCGTGTGGTGTGTTCTTTGGTAGTTGGCGGTCGAACGCACAGACGACGTGCATTTTTAATAACGGACAGCAAAAGAAAACCGAATTTTAAAAGTAAAACGACAAACAAACTAAATTTTTTTGTGTTTCTACATATGTCTAAGTAGAAATCACAGCAGATTTTTCTGTCAACTCGGACAAACCCTCGACCTGCCAGTTATTCCTCCCGCGGATACTTTCCCAAAACGCAGCCACCAAATCCTCACATTTGATGGTGTTAAAGGTGAAAAGTTGCTACATATGTTCGGATGCTAAATTAGTTTACGTTTAATGTGTAAAAGCTGAGTTTGACTTTGTTGTTGGGGAGGTGGGTGTGTTTTTGCGTCACCGACCAGCCCCCCTCAGAAGCTTCAGCTGGACACGGAACAGAAGGAAAGCCATCAGGTGTTGGATGTCCATTAAACACTGGTACAGGACACGTATTTAACAATGTGGGACATTGGCTTAAAATAGTGGCGACTAGTTTTATTTTTAAAAAAGAAGAAAAGCACGTAAAGATTGATTTTCCCTTTGCACCCATTGTTGGACTCTCAAATGTCTGAGATGAGCATTTCCGACTGTAACCCTAAAATATTATAACATGTCCCCAGTGCGTCACTTTCACTTTTGTGTATTTAAAGCCAAAGGTTGTGGTCTAACCCATTCCATTTGAGCCGTGCCATAAGCTGTGTAGCCCACTTTATTATTTTGGCGCAACTTCCCTCTTTTCTTTGACAAACGGGTTCAGGAGCCGACATGATCCCGGTACTACAAAAAAAAGAGCACATTTCTGCACAGATTTGGACTTATGTAGACTTTACACTTCATCATTCACGAGATCTGAAACGCAAATAAACTCTGAACGCCTCCATTGTCTGCTTTGTACGGGTTTCGTGGTAGCTCTGTCCACTCTCCGGTGACATCCATGTCGTTATTACAGAGTACGCCGCCGCCTGCATCCATCCATTCATCCATCCATTCATCCATCCTCTGCCATGTGCCAGCTCCGTCAGGACAGGGTTACACAATCACTGGAGTCTGTCTGCATCACCATGCAGCGTCACCCATCCCCACTTTAACACATTTTTATCACAATATAAGATGCTGCTTTTAGGAATTCTAGGACCACTACTGGGAAATATGTTATTTCTTATTGGTCCTGGCATTTTAATGGGAAATTCATCCAGTCTGTGTTACAGTATGTCGCTTTCTGATTAGTTCTTAACGAGTTAATCATGATAAAATGGAGTAAAGGGAGTCAAATACATCCCTAAAGATATTGTGTGTGTGAGAACATTAGGTATTTTGTCGGTGTTCAACATCCACATGTCGAGCCTCCAGTTGCATCAGCACCATGGTTACATAACATGCAGTCGGGCCACGCTGTGCCTTCTCCACTGATGCTCAGCCTGATACCCTGCCTCAGCCACTGCACCCCTCCTCTCCTCCATCTACAGGAGCCGTTTACAAGACACATGACGTAAATGCGCATATTATGTAGATACAATGCACGGATGGATGCGCTCATGAAGACAGTATTTATGATCAGGATGAATCCAAAGTATTCTATGGTGTATTTCTGCTTGTAAACCTTTAGTTAAAAAAGAAAAAAAAAGTCAAAGTTAACCGAGCATCATTTTAAAGTCATACTTTTTCAAATGTTGCCACAATTCTAATGATTTTTCTAATCAGACATTTAAGTCTTAAGTTTATAGGAGCTGCAGCATCAGTCTATAAGTGTATGTTTCTTTGACTGTGCTACTGTAGATGTTTGGCTTTCACAAGCCGAAGATGTACCGGAGTATAGAGGGCTGCTGCATCTGCAGAGCCAAGTCCTCCAGCTCCCGCTTCACTGACAGCAAACGCTATGAGATGGACTTCAAGAGCTGTTTTGGGTGAGTCAGCTGCAGCTTTCACAGCTCCACGTGAGTGACTGAAACACTGGGAGGCTGTGGGCTCCGTGTAGTGTTTCCTCTGGTCTGAAGGTGGTAGACAAATTTGTGTAATTCTCTAAAATTAGTAATGTAATGTGTTAGTGTGTGTGTTTTCCATTTAGAGAACTTGAATGTACAGGTGAAGTTAGCAACTTCCATAAGCACTGGCCAAAAGCTACAATCCAAATGCTTAATTTAATTTTATACTTTCTCTCTTTGTCCAGTTTTCCTTACTGTTCAATTTATTTTTTCCATTATTGTCCACTGTTTCAGCTTTAATTTGAGGTTTGGTTGTTTTAACAAATAGTTGTCTTTTTTTTTTGTGGCTGTAGGTTGTCTGAGCTGCGATGTGGTGACATCTGTAATGCCTGTGTCCTCCTCGTCAAAAGGTCAAAAAAACTTCCAGCTGGTTCCAAGAAGAACTGGAGTCATGTAAGTAAATTCCAATGATTTAATGATTAGGTGTTTTTTTTAAATCAAATACCTTTGTTATATGATCACTGGGTGCAAGCCTTGTAAGATAAAGAAGTACATGAGGAAAATGTGTAAAATAATTTTTAAATATTGATATGATTTGACTAAACAATTGGTACTGGAATGATTATAGTATAACATGTTTGTGTGGTATCTATGCACTTTTTATATGTTTTGAAAATGTTTCTGTCTGTAAAATATCATTTTAATATGTTCATTCAGTCATACATTTATTCAAATGAACTTTTATAAGAGACACAACCGGTACAAACTTGGCCAAAGAAGTAGACATGCGAGTATACATAAAGTACTTCCATGAGGCAGAAAAAAATAGCAGTTTTGAAATGGTCTGTAATTTTTATTTGGGTAAAAAGCAAGCATCCTGAATCTATCAGTTTGAGTGTTTTGTTGTTTTTTTAATACATGAAACACATGATCTCTTTCTGAACATGGCTTCTTAAATGTGACTATATTTTAGTTTCCTGTGTAACAAATGGAATACCTAGGGGCTGCGACTCCATCTGAACACATCAGCTTCAGCTTTGGGAAACACCTTTATGTCACTGTCTACCCAGTTATAGACCAGAAAATTCAATAACAATGGAAATAATAGGGTTTTTTTTGCAGGCTGTCATACACAGGAACATTTTTCAGTAGAGTAGTAACCTGAGTTGTAATTCTCTGTTTCACATTATTGTGGCACTACTGTAAACCTATACATTCTGTTGTGGTTTCAGGTGGTTGATGCCAAAGCTGGGTCAAGTACAAAAGCCACATTGAAAACAAAGAAGATGATAATGAAGAAGAAGAAGAAGAAGAAGGTGTGGCCAAACCAGATGAGCAGAGTGCAAAGTGAGCTGAAGATGCACAGTAAGTAGACCTCTCAGTAATTATAGAGCATTTAGCTTTGGGGGACAGACGTAAAGATTACCTCCAGTACATTTATGTGACCCATAGGTGGCAACATGTACTGGCGCACATACAACACCTCTGTTTTTTCTGGACTCTTAGAGACTCTTGAGATACAACCCCTCAGTACTTCAGAAAATGTCTTTTCACTCTGCGTGTGTATATATATATATATATATATATATATATATATATATATATATATATAAGTAGCATAAATTTAAATCGCCACTATAACAGCTCTTTCAAAATCAAGTGAATTTTGGACAAAAAAGAGTTTGTCTATGTGTCATAAAGTCCATGTGTGGTGAAAGCAGCTGTAAAAGCCAAGGTTCAGAAGAGTTAAGTAGTAGTAAGTTTAAAAACTGTTCTCTAGAATTGGTGATGAACTAACAATTTCTGTTAGAAAATTAGTTTATCATGTTCACCACTTTCTATCAAAGTTGAACAGTGACAGACAGCTTCTATGTAGAGATCACTTCAACTGTTTATTTAATGGGGACAGTGGGTTCATTGAAGATCGGTGTAAGCATGTAGAATAGATCATGGCTGTCAAACTCATTTTTGTCCAGAGGCCACATTCAGCCAAATTTGGACTTAAGTGGGCTGAACCACTACAACAATAACATAACATATATATAATGTCAGTTCCAAGCTTTCCTTACATGATGAAAATATTCACATTACAAACCATCTTCTAAAACAATGTAATATGTAGAATTGAACATTTCTCAAGAAAAATAAGCACGATTTTAAGAATCTTCTCCTTCATTGTATAATTTCCACATGTACATTGGAACTAACAGATCACTGGAGACCTAAAGACACAAAAGACTTATTGGCAGGCAGAATATATGTACAATTATACTTCCCTTAAGGCATTTCAGGGGATTCATGTTTGTCATGAAATGATTGCTTGATTTAGTGTGAATACATAAAAATTACATGAAAATTTTTACATTTACATAGCGTTGTGACTATTTGTGGGTTATTACGATTGTATTGTAATAAGTTACTCACTTGTGATTTAATCTGTCTTTATGTGGAACCTGAACTAAACTGATGTAAATATCTTTAGTCTAATTATTGCATTTCACAAATTCATTCCATGAGTTGGATTGAACCCTTTAGTGAGCTCTACTTAGCCCCCAGGCCACATGTTGGACACCCCTGATGTAGATTATTGTACATATTTGAAATTTCTGTCTAGAATCTATCGGCCTGTAATTAGGCAGAACATTACAAGTAACAGCAGACAAAGAAGAGGACACTACATTATACTACAGGCACAGAAAAACATCTTGGAAGTATTAAGCTTGATGTTTACTGTTTTCTTTTTAAGTCTTTGTACTGAAATTACCCAGTATGAGGGGGAAAAAACATATCTGTACTAAAACACATTAGACATAATAGACAAATACTGTAGGTGTGAATGCTCCCAGATTACTAATGTTACTGAGGCTTTTGTTGACATTATTGTTTCTTAAGTGTTAAGAAGGATTCTGTGTGTATCACTTCCAGACTCGGATGCCCACAGCACCACCTCCAGCGCTTCACCTGCACAGTCGCCAAGCTACAGCAACCAATCAGACGAAGGCTCAGACACGGAGCTTTCACCCAACACCACCCACTCCCATACTTTCTCTTTCCTTGATCTGACTTATTGGAAAAGGTAACGGTCATGTAATGTTATTAGTGGTTAATTTACAATCCCAGATGTCAGATATATGTATGGATATTATGATTGGGAATATTAGTTGTAAGACCAATACCATATGCATCTTGATAAATGCATCTACAATCCCATATATTACAGATACTCACTGCATCTATGATAGAATTCACACCCAAGAATGAAGCACATTCTGATTCAACACACTCATTCTATTAAAACATATACAGTGCAATTCAATGAGCTGGATTATTTATTCATCAAGCAAGACCATGAGCATGGCTTTTGTGCCATTTCAGATCATGTCTTGCATAAAGGCAGGTGAAAAATGTAGGACTTTGTGTCAAATCATTTCTCTGTATGTTTCTCACACTCAGTTTCTTGCTCCTTGACTGAATCAATTTGTGATGTAATGTTGGTAAAACAGAAAAATTATATATCTGAGCAAGGTATTCTGGGATACACTGTTGGATATGTATGTCACTGTTTAATGAAGTATGTACGGCAGTATTCAATGCAGTGCATATAGTTCCTTAAAGAAAGAGAAATACTTTTAAATGCAACTAAAATATATTCTATTGACTGGCTTGAATGTCATCACTACAAACATTCAATGACTGATGTATTTCTATATCATTCCAAACTTTTCATTCACTCACAGTTTCTCTACTGGTGCATGTGTGTCAGTGTATTGATGCATATCAGATAATCTTCCCATCCCTAATGGATATGTGTAGGTGGTACTGACACTGGACCTGTGGTGTGTTTCAGGCAGAAGGTGTGCTGTGGTATCGTGTACAAGGGACGCTATGGAGAAGTCATCATCGACCCCCAACTGTACAAACCCTGCTACCAGAAGAAACCCAAACAAAAGCAGCAGGAGGAGGATGAGGATGAGGAGCAGCAGCAGCAGCAGCAGCAGCAGGAGGAGGAGGAGGAGGAGGAGCAGCAGCATGGGGAGGAGGAGGAGGAGGAGCAGCAGCAGGAGGAGGAGGAGGAGCAGAAGGATTCAGTGGCTCTAATGGAACATGAAACAGGAGCGGATGGAGCGAGCACATCATCTGCCCCCACAACTGAATGAGAAGAGGAGATGGATGACAAAGAGGAGCAAGGTGGAGGAGCCTGGTGATGTCATAGTCTTCCCGTACATCCGCCCAGTATGAGACGCTAACTGATCATACTCGGTAACCAAACCTGAAACAAACCGTTAAAACCAAACCTCACTGTAACTTTAATTTTTTTCCGAGCTGCTGCGGCCTTTCTGTCTACATTGGAAATCAGAAGACTGCATCCCTGTCTCCAGTGTCTTGGCTTGCTATGAGATTTTTAGTTTTGTCTATTTATTTAGTCAACTCAGAAATGCTAGAGCACTGAGTACTGCATGAAAACCTAGAGACCTCTGAATGGTCACATTCTACATAGGATTGGGCCACGAACAGAAGAGCACTTTGGCTTCTCTTTTTTTTGCAATGTTCTTGTACAAAGTTTCTTCATTACCTATCCAAACCTGAAATGATCAGTTCTTTTGTTGGTAATGCGCGTTTTCTTGGCTTAATTAGGTTTCCTGAAGGGGTGTCACTGTGTCTTGCAATTTTATTTATTTAAATTTTTTTTATTATGAATTCAATGTCGATACTGAATACAAGCCAGTCCGCTTATATTACAGTACTAGAAGACGGTTCAAGAACCTGATTAGATCTAAGAGCACCTCAGTTCAGTGTATACAGCTCAACAACTGGGCACACATTCTTCCACTTGTTGCAGTTTATAACCTCAGATGGTGTTCTAATGCTAATGCACGTGTACTAGATGTATAGAAGTTGTGTAAAAGTGAATGCATTTCCTCCACTTTGAGGTGCGCACTATATCCCAGCACAGTTTTCATTTTTGATCACATAAATTCAAACGGTCCAAATCAGTTCACCAAAGCAGGATTTCTCACAGAAGCACCACAGTGAGTTTTAAATTGTTCTTATACGATTGTGGACTAGCGGAGCACTATTTGTTTTTCTCTAACTTTACAAGTGTAGCACTAAAAAGGCAGAATTGACACATCATAAAGTGAGATTTTTTTTTTTTTCTGTTTTGTTTTTTGAAACCATTTGTTACTTCAAGTGCTGACGATGACGACTGCTCTCCTGTGTGTCCATTTTGCTCATGTCCAGTTTGAAACTGTAGATGAAAGGTGACAAATCATGCTTTTGGGTCACGGTCGTTGCAGAGAACAGAGATGTAGCACACATAGAAAGCACAAACGAATGTTCAGATACCTCAGTACAGGTCCAGATGCACCCTCAACTCTACCATTATAAGCTAAATAGAATCTCAGGAAGAGGTGTAATAAGTTATTGTGTTGTTGCCATCAGCTTTTCTAATACTGATGGAACGGGCTGTGTGTGTGTGTGTGTGTGTGTGTGTGTGTCATAATTGAGCCCTGCTTCCACAGAGTTCTTTTAAAAGTTAGTTTTACTTTCAGGCTTTTAGAGATTTACTTTCAGACTCTCAAAGCTGGGATTGTTTTGCATGAGTTGTCCACACCTTATTTTGCAGGCTGATGTTGTACAGCTTGAATACATGTTGTGTGTTTGTATATAATTAAATGAGTGTCTTTAGGCTGCAGATACATTTCCTCTGTCTGAACCATTGGAAAACAATTTGATCAGTAATCACGAAATCGGCTGATGTTGGGTAGATTTGTACTTCACTGATTTCAGGGGTATTGTATTTTCAAATACCCCGGAGAAGTTTATGATCTGTTCTGAGATTATTTTTTAAAGGACAGACCCATTTTAAAGAAGCTTTGTCCCTGCTGCTGAGTTGTGGGTTTGTCAGCAATCATAGGTGTGCATCTGACGCAGACTACTTTTTTTCAACTTAACATTTTTCCCTTCAGCTGAAGTGTTCCTTCATATCTAGGGTAGTACCTGAAACTATTTATTAAATTATCCTTTGAAGTATTTACTTTGGCTACACTGCTGTATTCATCGTTCTTAATGGACATATTTGAGGATGTCTGTGCGATGCTGCCATTTGGACTGAACACGGTGGAAACGATTGTCTCAAATTGTACTTTTGTAGAAATATAATATTTAGTTGCCGTATTTTAGAGATACTCGTAGAGATGGTTTTGTCTTTAGTGACATTAGCATGTGATGTAGAGGTGCAGTTATTCTAGAAAATATGTTTTACTATTCTGTCAATGTACTGGTTAATTTTGCAGAGATAGATGCACTGTTTATTCATTTCTAAAATCAAAGTTTGTATTTTTATAAGCACATGTAATTTCTACCTGGTAAATAAACGTCATTTGTCTTGTTTGGGGTTTGTCTCCTAGTGCTGTTGACTTTTAAAGAATCTGTCTCTCCTCCCTTTCTCTTGCTCTCTGTGATTATTTTTGGAACGACAGTTTATATTACATAATGGCTATAATATCAAAGCCATATTTTATAAATGTCATTAACTATGTACACGTTAGGAGAGAAAACACTTACAAATTGACAAACTAAAAGAAGGGGTTAGATGATGATTAAAAAATAAAATAAATGCATAAACGATGAGAATAAGGTCAAATCAAAGTTACAGTTACAGTTCCGGCTCCCAGAAAAACAGGTTGTAAAGACAGAGTACTTGACTCATTTGTTCCAGCATTCAATTAAAAACTTTTCTTAAAGCAAAGAGAAAATGTAATCTGTTCCATTAAACTAATGTTATTCATTTATGTGTTTGAATTAAGCAAAATAAATAAATATGAATCTGCCAATAGAACAAGTGAACATTATATTGGTAACATTTCTTGAAAGAAGATTTTCAAAATCCGTAGTATAAAAATAATCTCACTGAAAAGTTAATCTTTAGGTGATTATCTTATTTAAATGTGAAAAATACTTGCTAAAATTTAGATTATTTTCCCAGTGGAAGTGGTCCACAGGTTTATACTGGGTTAAATGTGCAGCTCTACCCAGAATATTTTGGAACTCTCTGTCATTTAGTCCCTATAACATTTATGAGTCATTCTTACAGTGTCATCTTGCAATTTTTTTTCTATGCTAATTTGTTTTTCTACCCCCAGTATATGAGGCTGGTTGAGCCTCAGTGTCTTTGCCACTGAATGTTCAACAATTCCAAGCTGACCCACTCTTTACCTCACTTCAGTCATGATCAGTCCCATCAGGCTGGTACATGAATCATCCTTTAGCACAGAGTGTCTGGAAAACAGTGAAAAACACTGACATGAAGTAATTGAGGACTCACAAGGAAACGAGAAAAATATAGAGTGGATGCTGCCATCATGTGGTCACTTTAAACAACTGTTGTAGTTCATTCACAGTCATCAATGAAACATTCATTCATGATATTGTATAGTATGGATATGTACATTACACGTTATCTCTTTATAAAAAGAGGGACATATTTATTTTTTTGTTTGTTAAACCAGATGGCATCACTTTGAAATATAACAGTAGTAGAACAGCAGTGTTGAGTTGCTCTGCTATTACTATAAAAAAAAGAGCTCCACTTCTAAAGGCCTCAGGAAATGAAACAGATGTTTGACTTTTTGCTTTTGTCTCTGCATTGAAAAATCCCCTGTTCATCCACTATGGCTCATCCTGTCACTGCACTTTGAAATGTGTTCATTCAGAATAGAGATGTGTTCAAAACAAAAGAAATAGTGTCTTTTAAAAAATACGAATAAAACTCTAAATCCTTTTAATAGGTTTTATTTTCATGCACTGGGAACATGGCATATTATATTCCAAAAATAAAAACATAAAGAAATAAAGAAAATGTATCGATTTTTTTTAATACAGCAAATTAAAGCAATGGATCCTGTGCTAGTTTTATTTAAATTTAAATTTAATGTAATTTAACTTTATTTTATTTTATTACATTTTTATTTTAATTTAAATGTTAATTAAATTGTATTTTATTTTATTTTATTTTATTTTATTTTATTTTATTTTATTTTATTTTATTTTATTTTATTTTATTTTATTTTATTTTATTTTAATTAAACTGTGAAAGTCAAGAGGACAGAGATGAACTGCTAGGTGTCAGGATGAAGTTGAACCAAAGCTGTTAAATATATTTAATTTGATTTAATTTCATCCCTCATTTGACATGTGAACTGTGTTTCTGTTTCTGTTCCTTTAAAATAACGTTCGTGGAACACGTGAAATAAATCCACACATCTCTAACCCACAGGACCTTAGACCCACGGACTAGGTGCTGGAGTTTCATTCCGGATCATGTGACAGATGTCAGAACCACAACCGGATGTGGTCGGGGTGTTTTTCCCCCCGTGGTCGTGGGTATATAAAGGTATGAGTTGACACCGGCGTGGCCTCTGTGAGCATCAACACTCAGGTCGGTCTGGAGTTAGGTCCGTTTGTTTGGTGGGGGTGGGGTGGCTTTCGGATGTTGAGATTCTGTCCCGTGGGAATTTATTAGACACGAGGTTGGTCATGTGTCTGCGTGGCATTAGGATTAAATACTCACAGCTTGAAAATGCATGTCATGAGGTGTGACAGCTTGACACCGTGGTTATTTTCTGTCGTGGAACAGTGTTTGGAGTGAAGTTGAGGTGTGTTTGTGGGTGATATTTAATGACTTGTTACTTTTTGCGTTGATAATTTTAGTTACTCTTAAAGATGCGTGACGTGACCTGCAGGAGGGATGTAATTATGATTGATATGAAGGATATATTTCATTGTGCGTATTCTGAGTTGGTGTTTTGTGCTAGTGCTGCGTTCACGGTCCACCCAGATAAAGCCACAGTTCAGACCCCTGCGTAAATGCATTGTCACGGGCTTGGCGTCCATCCAGACTGAGTCCAGCTCCATCTGTGCTGCATCCTCTTTTGCAGCTGCACATTAATACAGGTCACCATTTGGTTTTTGACTCTTTATCTAATATTGTTTTAATTGCTCCTCTCCTTGCAGTGTGGAACTCGGCATGGTGCAGCTGTCTCCTTCCCCCACCCTGGATGTCTCCTCCTTCCCTGGGTCTCCAGACAAGGGGCAGGAAAGGCCAGAGGACCCTGTGTTTGATGGCAGCCCAAAGGTGGAGTCATCCGGGGGGCTTGGCTCTCTGCAGTTCAGCCTGGATGTCTCCACTGTCTATCCTGGATATGAAATGTACATAGAGGATGGCCTCATCTGCCTCAAACATAAAGTCCGAAACTTGGAGAAAAAGAAGGTGGGATAGAAGGAATAAAGAGTTTAAAAGCTGACATGACAGAAAAAGCAGGAGCCTGGATTTCATGATTGTCTTGTGTACCCACAGTTAAAATTGGAGGACTATAAAAGGAGGCTGAAAAAGGGCGAGGTACTAAACAAAGATCAGATGGTAAGAGTTGGTGCTATAGTGCTGATGGATTTAACATTAAAATTAGTGTGGTGTGTCTGGGTTGACGTTCCTCTCTCTCCTCTTGTTAGGCAGCTGTAGAAAAGTATGAGGAGGTGCTGCATAACTTGGCATTTGCACAGGAGCTGCACAAAACCCTGGATGGCTTGACTCAGAATGTTAGTCCTGTTATTTTAACTGAAGGTTAAAGGTTATGTTATACGTATATGTATTTTTTCTCTTCTGGAACCTGATTCACTGCAGACTTATTGCCAAGCCAGTATAAAGACACACCAATTTGTATATAACATTACTAAACCTAATGCAAAATGATGCCAATTAAAGTTAAGCAAATGTCCACCACTAAGGTTCCTGACTTAAATTCCAATGGACACTTTTGTTTGGAAGAGCTGACCCTGTGTCCTGAAGATGCTCCGTTATACAGAAGAGTGTAGAACATTCAGTTACTGAAGGTTGTAACTGTAATGAAAGGCTTGAACTGCAGGTAAATGCTCCATGTCATAGTTGACAAAGACCTCAGTCCAGTATTAGTTGAATGTACTTTGCTCCACAGTTGAGGGCTCAACTACTGATGACTGCAAAAAGTAGTTTGCACCTGAACCCACCATAGGTCTAGAGAGGGTTTTCTTTTGTCTGAAATCTATAACCTGTGTCAATGATATTTAAAGCATGAGGCAAAAGAACCAGTAAGTCTTAACATATTTATCAGTATTGTTCGTGACAAACTTTTCTTTACGTGCGTCTCTTGTGTCACATTGTATCTCAAAGAATCGGCGTATAAGAAGAAGCTGCAGATTGATCAAACACTACTTCTGTGTAGACTAACTGGATCATCTTTCCTCTTCAGCTGCTGAGGGCCCAGAAAAAGGTGGTGAAGAGGGAGCAGGTGGCAAAGCTGGAAGCAGAGCAGCGCCGACTGAGCACTGTGCTCCAGGTCCAACATGTCCTCCACAGGCTGCAGCAGGAGCACGTTAGAAAAGACCTGCTAGCAGGACACAACCAGGCACCTCACATCCCAGCCCAGCAGCTGCACAGCCTCAACCAACTCGGCATCCTGCTGGGAGTCACGAGGGACAACAGCCTCAGGTGTGTCACTATAATGCATGTTTGGGCCTGAAGTCTGTGGCAGCTTTCATACTGCAGGCATTTAGTGCTCATTCAGATCGATTGCTCAGATATTTAACTTTTTTTCAAAGCCATAATACATTAAGCACTGAAGAACATGTGGAGGCTGTTGTATTCTTGATGGTTTGATTGGCGTGGGCACTGATTGCAGTAAGACTAGTTAAACTGATTTGCAGAATTGCATGATAGTGTCCTATGTCCTAACGGAGAAGGTCAAAATAGGATTTGTACGGTGGCATTGACAAATGCTGCAAGTAAAAGCTGGATGCACAACTAGAAACTCAAAACGCATACAACAAATGAAACACAAGTGTGCTGTCAGAGAAAAATGCTGCAGTAACCGAAATGAAGCAGAAGTGAAAAAACTGCTGCAAATACAAAATGTGCAAACTCTCAAAACTGCAAGAGAAACACTGCAAATTCAGACCACAACAAAATGGAAATTCATCAAAATAAAACTGGTTCACTAAAATAAAATGGATGAAGTTGAAATGTATTAATTTAAGATGTTGGCATGAACATGTGTAGGTATTGTAGCAGATTATGACAAACTATTTAAACAAAGATCAAAGGAAATGTACCTTTTCACACTCGTCTCTTAAATTAATAAAGTTCGTCTTCATCCATCATCTTCTTTGGTTTTATTTTGGTCAACTTCTGTTTTGTTGTGGAGTGAATTTGCAGTGTTTCTCTTTTGCAATTGTTTTGGGAGTTTGTGTGTTTTGGTATTTGCAGCATTTTCTTTTGCAAAACACTTGTGTTGCATTTGTCTAATGTGTTTTTTTTTGGTTGTGCATCTTTCTTGTGTTTGCTGCGTTTTGTCGATGCGCTGTGTTTGACCATGTTGGCCACCGTAGGTCAAATTCACATTTTTATCAAGAAAATCTGAATCGTACATCTCTTACCTGTCTGAATGTAAGCTGCTTCTAGAAGAGGTCAGGGTTTGTTCTTATTGTACCTCAGTGTTATTTATAAATGCAGTGAATCTGATATTCTCAGGTGAAAAATATCTGAGACTTTTTTGTTTTGGCTGCATTATCGGCCGTAATCGGATGGTTTAATAACAATGGTTCCTGATCGCTATAGTGGTTTTGCAGACCACGGTAATGTGACTTGGGAGTCGGCATATTTCAGCATCTTGTTTTTGCCATTGCATCGTCTTTTCTCTGTATTTTAGTTTAGATGAACAGATGGAGAAAGCAGCGTTGGCCTACTTGGACCTTGTGGATGGAAAAGACAAACCAGTAGCTGGATCGACATGTGAGTTGGAAAACTGTAAAATGCTCATTTCAAATTTCTCAATAGCTATAAATTTTTGTTTTGTTTGTTTTTTTGTGTTTACACTCATTTTTCTAGTCAAGCTGTTGAAAGAGGAGCTCACCAGGCTGGTGAAGTGCGAGTACTTCAGTTATCACCTACCTCTACCCAACAAGACTGCAGAGGTGTTGCCCAGCACGACAAGTCACAACAGTGAGACTAATGCTGCTACTAAATACTGTCTGAAAACTTTCTACAACAAGGGATAAAATATCTCATGAATCAATGTTTACCATTTGGGTTGACTGGAGGGACAGTGGACCTTTTGCATTAAAAGGCCTTTGAGTATCATAGCCCCGAATGGAGTTTTGAGGATATTATGTTTATGGTCCAGGCACATAGCATTTGTCTTAATGCAACAACTTTTAAAATATTGGGTTTAGAAATTCCATGATTTCAATAACTATGAATATCATGGAGAGTAGGAAATTATTCGCTTTTAAAATTACTGTTCCTAGATGGCCCACAACGGGGTACTGAAAAGTTGAAAATCACTACACTTTTATTCATATCTCTGGATCTATTTGTCTGACTTCAAATCAAATGCAAATGAAAGGTCATGACCTGTGGATGCCTCACATCATGACATCATTAAGGATTGGAGACTTTCTGGAATACACCCCTATCTATCTTTTCAGAGGGCATATGCCTAGTTCTGCGTGGTTTGTTTAAAGGGCTCATATTTGGCTAAACCCATTTAGTCTTTGGTTCATTTATTTGAACCCTAATAGTTAAAGTTTGAATTGCTGCAAAGCTATGTTATTAATTTTGGCAAAAATCAACTGGGCTCTTACTATGTTTCAATTGTGTTTTGTAACTTGTTCCATCATTATATTTGCACATATAAAGTCAAGATTTCTGACAAACATTTCTCATAGAAAATAATTGTTGTTAGAAATGGTTGTAATCCATACTGAATATAGGTCACCTTTGAGTCAATTAGCTGACTTTGGTCAGTTAAATGAACACAAGTGGATGAACAGGATGGAGCTACTGTCCACAACCTGGAGGAGGTGGGGTATGAAGTGACCGACATGTATTTAACGGGCCAGCACTGAAAACTACCTTTGTAGTGTCATTCAGAAATGTGGTGGAAGATCAACCTGTGGGTTTGAATTGATGAAGAATTCGGATTCAAGCAGAGCATTAACGGTTTATGTAGAACATGGGGAAATATTTTAAAGAGCATAATTCCATTAAAAAACCAAAATATCACTGACGGTGTTTTTATTGCATTTTTCTGGTGTTTTAAGAACTGAACACGGACCTGACACTTTACCTCTACAAGTGGGTATATGACTTGTGCAGACGCAGAAATATACGATTTAGAATAAAGACTCTAAGGTGATGTTGACTAAAATGAGAAACAAATTTTCATTGCTTTTTAATGGGTTATGTATCTCCATCAAGATGTCTTTTTAATTTCACAGTTTTATTATGGAATAACTGAGATCCATTTATTTACAACTCTAATGGTTTCAGTTCATATACATTTTCACCATGTTTCAAAATTGAAAAGCTTTACTCAAGTTTTCATCCTAGCCCAAATAAATGAATTCCCTACATTTGAGGAACTGTTGGTAATATTTTGTTCCTCCTACAAATGATTACCTCATCATTTGTAGTATTTTGAAGACTATTTCACAGCAGTTTCAAACAACTTTGAGCCTTTTGCTTCACTATTAAAACCATTTCCCTTGTTTTTGACCCCATCAGCCTTAAAGTCAAAACCAAATGAAGCTTCTAAAAAGGAGGTAGGTCCATTTTCCCAGATTAATTTTTTTGACTGGAAGCATGCACCAGGATCCACTGATACTCTGTTGGTGATATGGCAGTTTTTCAACAGACTGTACCTTACCAACATGGAGGCCCCTCCCCCTCAGAGTTGGAATGACTTCCAGGACATGAAGGAGCAGGAGCCTGCTGACTGCTGGGACATGGAGTTGCCATGTGAAGCCATATCACCACAGGCTACTGTCTGTAAACCATGGAGAGGTGCTGCCACATTCATCCCTAAAGTCCCAGTCGCCTCGAAGAAGCAATCTGACAGCAAACGGGTGAGGTATCTTCTGAGATGTCACATCTACTGACTTGCAGTTTAGTCATTATCATGAACAGATGTCAAACTGTCACCTGGGTGTTATAATCTGAAATTGCACTGGTCTCCAGAAAAGTGGTTCTCAACATTTCTACTGCCAAAGCCCTTCTGTGTCAAATATTAAACACAAACAAAACCAGGCCCTTGTAGGTATGAAAGACTTCCTCTTGTCTATTCTGCTACGGTCATAACGGGGTCTTCATTTAAATTAAGTACATCCTGAAAACAAATTTCATAATCTGTATGAAAAGGTGGTCAAGGGGGTGAGTGAAACTATGTCCCATCTGTCAACCAACATAATCAGAGCAGTGTCTTAATGTAGGAATATTAATGTACATGCACACGCATACGAGCACTGTGGGTAAATGCAATTAACCGATTTTTAGTTTGAAATGCCAAGTATGCACTAGTTATGATGAGCAAAACACTTGACTCTTTCCTATTCCATTCATACTGTGGTCCAGATGATGGGACATCAGTGGTGTGTACGGCCGTGGCTCTGCCCAACACTACATTTCGGCAAATATATTTATATTATTGGATTTGGCAGTGATTTTATACAAATGCATCACTACACTGGTCAATTTGTACAGTCATTGACTGGTGAAATGCTGTGTAAAGCTATTGTACAGTATGTAATCGTTGAGCAGTGGTCACCACAGTTAAAGTAATTGTTCTCTTCTCCCCAGAGGAAAGCCAAACGAGAAGGGGATGTCACACTGGTAAGTAACAAATGTGTTCTACAAACTCTACTTGTATGTTGAACATTCATAAACTACGCTCCTCTGGGTCGTGACAGGCTGTGGATATGGTGATGCCTGTAGAGGTTTTCAACTCCCCATCTGTCGTACCAAAAGATCCCATCCTGAGGAAACGGCACTTGGAAGACCTGATTACAAAGATCCATGGCTCATTTAGTTTCATGCAGGTGGAATTTAAGTTGTATTTGTTTTCTTGATGTATCATCCAGGAGAGGATACTGTGTAGACTATTGTTTTACTTGTGCTGGTGAATATTTAAAATGACCCTGTTCTGTTTAGGACTCCCTTCTGGAAAGCGACAGCTCCCCTACAAACAACCATTCAAGGCTGAAGAGACGGCAGTCTGCATCCCCCTCCCCTCTGGGTAACAGGAGTGAAGACCCTTTAACTCAAAGTACACACAATACATGTTTACAGCTTTAGCATCCTGTCCTAAGTTGTAAATGTAGTGATCTTTTTCTGAGTGTTGGTAACTTAGGCTTTTTAACCTGGTTGAACCGGACTCTGAAAAACTATCCAGATCAGGAGGAAAACCCCTCTGACAATTGTATTTATCTTGTAAAAACAAGCTTCAAAGTTCTTTTTGGTCTTGCTGCAGATGTAACACACTAGAGAAAAGACAGGAAAATGCATGGCTTTTTGTGGGGGGGGGGGGACAAGTTAGCAGGGGTTGTAGGGCTTTGGAAGTCACATTGCCTTGACACGTTTGTACACACAACCATCCTAAAATTACCAAAATCATTTTTTGACTATCTTTTTCAAATCCACTTTGAAACATTTGCCTAAATTGAATGATTTATGCAAAAACGTAATACTGAGTTTCTGGTTAAGGTTTCTGTTTCCTTAAAAAAATGTGGGCAATAATTTTGGCTAGGTGACAGTATTTTAATATATTCTGTAAAAATATGAAAAGGATGCTGCACCCCCCCAAAAAAAAACTCCAAAAAAAGGACAGGTTTATAGATAACTATAACAACCCTGTCACTGGTCCTCTGCAGATAACCTTCAGGGAACAATTTTATCAATGCATACATGATGTATGTTCTCAAATCCAGCATGAGCCAGACATTTTATCCATTTTAAGGAAATCCCTTAAAACTGAAATGTCAGTTATGCATGCAAACTGATATTCTTTACAGTATATATTAAATGTACAGAAAATCTGCTTTCATAGGGAGTTCATGGAACACTCACACTAGTTCTGTAACTATTCACTGGAAGAAAAAAACCAAATCTAAGACTCTAATTTTGGTTGAAATGAAACTTGGTTTACCAAACTGAATTTCACCTATAGACAGTCTCTTAATTCCAGTGATTGACACCACAAACCTCTATTTTTATATCTGAAAGCCTTTTGTTGCATGTGAATTGAGACTGATTATCTTTAATTTTTCCACCAGCTCCAACAGACTTGAGAAGCCCAAGTGAAGTGTTGCCCAAAGTAATGCATGTAAGCACTATTCTTATTGTGTGTGATAAGTCGGTTTGGACTTTATTGGAAATCACATGGACTTGTCATCACTTCATCCTCCACTTAGTCCACCTCACTGCCTACCAGGCTTCTGGAACGCAAAGATAGTCTGACTAACGGGGATCAGTGCTTGGAGACCTGTGATCTAGAGCGTTCCTCAAAGGACCTACCTCATGTAAGATGCTGGTCTTTAGTCGTGAGTTTCAGTGTGTGTTTCAACTATGACTCTTGAAGTGTTGTCTCTGCAGGAGCCATTGCAGGTGGCTGAAACAAAGGTGTTTCCTTCACCACCACTGTATCACAGGGAGTCGACTATTGCTGTCGGGATCGAAGAAAAGACAACGCGTCCTCATGTAACTCCTTCATGATCAATTCTTTAATGAAATGTACCACTTGCTGTGGTAAAACTGCAATACATCTTTCAATTGTTCACTTGTTCCTCAGACGCCAGCAGCCGAGTCGGGGAAGCAGTCCCCATGTAATGGGGTGTCATCTCGCACCTCTAGTCCTTCTCAGGGGCAAGGTTTCTCCACACCCCCATCAAGACGAAGTCTTCCCTCTGCACAGTTCTCAAACATCCAGTCAGTAAGTCTGTTAAAAAGATCATGGTTTCAGGTGTGTGATGCTGCCAGAGCACAAACTTCACAGGTGTGCTTCCCACTTACAGTACAGGTCTATAACCTTGACGCAATGTTTGCATGTAGTTTGTTTTTTGTCCAAAACTTGCTAAGGTGTTTTCACTGAAGCTGGATTTTGCTTTTTTTCACATTTGAACTGTATACCAGGTGTGTATAGAGGAACAAAATTTCCTTTTTACAATAAATTTTGATCTGATGAACCCTAAACTTGAATGGCTGGTCAGTGGTGTGCTGTGTCCTCTCGCATATGCAGAATGGTGAGAGAACATATTTGGGAAAATGGGAAGTTTGGACCAAATTCTTCCTGCCTCACCTGTAGTAAGTTATTGTAAAGCAGAATCCTCTACTACTGTTTTTATTGGGGTAATGTAGTGTACAGCTCCACCTACTGGTGGCACGATGCAGTCTGGAGCAGGGATCAACTGTCTTCAACCCTGGTGCTCAGGACCCACTATCCTTCATGTTTTAGATAAAACCCTGCTCAAACACACCTGGTTGAATTAACAATCTGCTCATTAGTCTCTCCACCAGTCTGATAACATGTAATTGCTTCCAGGTGTGATGGAACAAGGAAATGTCTGAAACATGCAGGATGGCAGCCCTGACCCTAACTATAGAGGAACTGAGTTAGACACCACTGGTCAAAAGAGACCTGTATACTTAAACTATCACATGTGACTAATCTATGGAACCATATTTAATTAAAGGATAATTTAATGTAAGATATAATCACAACTTTACTGAAATTAAACTATACAAGTTTTGTTATGGGGCCATAATGTAGATTTTGACAGACACTGGCTGAAGTGAATGTGTGTATACAGATAATCACACGGGCAGGTTATGGGCTCATGCTTTAATCTCTCTTAATAGGTTTTCAAAGTGAATGCTTTACCAAAAACTGAGGACCTGAAGTACAAAGTGGATCAAACGGCTTTTGTTGAGCCCCAGTACAGCACTGCCAGTACTCAAACCCCACCGGAGTTTTCCACCACAGATGATGAGCCACAGCCAGGTATGCTAGATTGAGTTCTGCATTTAAAATATTTACACTTTAATTGATTCTACATTCAAGGTTTAACTCGTAAAATTGGTCATTATTTTTTTTTAGTGTACCAGTCTGATTACATGGTGGGCGGTGGACAAATCTTCATGTCTCCCAGCCAATCAAACAGCAGCATGAGTCGGTCTGGCCACTCGCATTACAGCAGAGGATCTGTGAGAGGTATGACGCGTGGCGGCAAGGGACTGGCACAAACCTTTCGTTCTTCTGGTTGGTATCGAGGTATCTACCATCAGCTTCCTGGGTTTTCACCACTGCATGTGTCCTTGTGTCGTTTTCATATTCTCAACCACCTTCAATGTTGTGTCTAATCAAATATCTCCCAAAACGAAGCTGATCTGCCCTTAGTGGTTTAAAAGCATAATATGCCTTTGTTTCCCAGGAGGATCAATCATCCCCCAGAGTCATCTAAGGGACTCGGCCCCCCTGCTGTATGCTGCTAGAGTGAGTCAAATCTATGAAACTTACTTTTTGTGGCTGTAATATAAGATGGACCATTTTGTAGCATCACACAGCCCTCATATTTAATCTGTGGCATTGGTTTTAAAAATATTTTACAACAAACATGGTTCAGCATGCATAAAACAGCAGGATCAGGGAGTCATGACTTGCATAGGACCCCCCCCCCCTCCTATTATTGCACAAACACATTTTTGGTGACCTTGACTGACATTCACCAAAACTTAATGGGATCTATTCTATTGACCTCAAAGCCTAGAGTTTTACTGATCCTTTTGGCCGCTTCTTCCCAAAATGGCCTGATAAAGGGACAAGACTAAAATAGGAGCATGGTCCATTATTCTACCGCACCTCCAGCATGGGAGTGAGTCCCCATTGTCTACATTTTTTTTTTAAGGGTTTTAGTTGCATTTCTCAAAGGTTAGAATAATTTCAGTTTGACCCAACACACACGAACGCTGACTATTTGGTGTATAAATCAAGTTAAATTGTCTGTAATCCCTACACTTTGTCATTTTGTCAGGACTCTGGATACCAACAAGGCTATAGACGGGGAGGAGGAAGACTGAACTCTAGTGGTAGGAGCCCAAACGGTAAAATAGAGCTTTTTGTTACACCACCTCTCAGAGCACTACTTTGCATTGAATGCATTTTACATCACTTTGGTCTAATAGTAAGAGGAAGTTGTTAGACAATTCAGTATTTTTTCATAAAATGTACAAATGTTAGGACTGAAATTGATTTCATTTGACTTGAGGGCTGCTGGGTTCTCTCCAAACTTAATATGTAGCTATTGCATTATTGCCACCTCTTAAATTTTTTGTTCTTCATAGCAGCCTGGAGTGACTCTTCTCAGGTGAGCAGTCCAGACCGAGACGGCGTCTTCACCATTGTGGATTCTGGACATGGGGATTCACTGTCTGTGTCCACTATGGAAGTCCCACTCACCCCTCATGGCCACCACCACACTTCCCTGCTCCCAATGCAGCTGTATCCACTGTCCCAGCCTCTGCGAGTAGCCTTCACCGCCTCTCGCACTGCCAACTTCGCCCCCGGCAACCTGGACCAGCCCATTGTGTTCGATCAGCTCCACAGCAACCTGGGCGACATGTACGACACCCACATCGGGCGCTTCACTTGCCCTGTAAATGGAACCTATGTCTTCATCTTCCACATCCTGAAGCTCGCCATCAATGTGCCGCTGTACATCAACTTGATGCGCAATGATGAGGTAATTGTGTCTGCATATGCCAATGATGGCGCACCAGATCATGAGACGGCGAGTAACCACGCCATCCTGCCCCTGTTTCAAGGTGATCAGGTTTGGTTGCGGTTGCATCGTGGTGCCATCTACGGCAGCACATGGAAGTACAGCACTTTCTCTGGCTTTCTTCTGTACCAGGACTGAACCACCATGTAAGGACTGGCGGCTTTACACTAAATGGTGATGAAACTGACATTCAGTGTTGTGGTCAGGCTGCATGCCCGTGCCCTTTTCACCATAAAACCCATTCATAACATAAGGTGTCAGTGGCCAAATGGCATCTGTACTCAGAGCCATGATCTAAACTTGAAATGGGGAATAGACCTACTTCTAAATCTACTTGTCTCTCCATGAATGTGTGGTTTATGATGTTGGTGCTGTGACTGTTTAGTTCAACTGGGCTGTGCTCACATGTCATCTTTGTCTATATCCTGTCCTGCAGCACACATCCTTTTGATCTCAGTGAGAACTCGTGCAATGCTATGACTGTGCCTTTTTTTTGATTTCTGAATGGCTTTAAATGACTGACTAGATGTTAAATGGCAATTGAATGACTGGCTGATTTCAGATTATAACTGATTACTGTCAGCACTTTTTTTGATGCTGGGCTTCTTGTGAATATGAAACTGAAGGAAGGCTGTTCTTGGTGGTGGGTATGGTGTTGAACACTTGAGGCCAAATTGTTGCACTAATAGAATACTGTGGAGAGAAGGACGTGGTCCCTCGATGTGCCTAAATAAAATATGAGCAGTGATGTTGGGCTGCTTTGTCTTTTTGTTTTTTACATGTAGGTTGGGATTTACTTTACATCTGTGACAGATGAAAATACACGACTGTATTGATGCAGTCTTACTTTGCTAATTGAAATGTACTCTGCTGAAGGCATGTTTGGACTGCTATTCTGACCTCAAATCATGGTCCTGAGTCTAAGGTCGCACAGACTTGGACTGTTCATCAAATATGGCTCTGATCCCTTCTGAATTCCCTGGGAACGAACACCCATAAGGGGGTTATAAAGGTGAAGTTGTATCCATCCATGATCTGTTCAAAGAAAAGATGCATCTGCAGAAAGGATTTGCATCACTCTGGAAGGTAAAAATGTAACCTAATATGCAGCCCGTTTGACACCATTTCAACTTTCTGGGCTCATAAAATTGTTGTTTTAAATTGACAACTTATGTGTAATGGTAACGAATGGGATAAATATTTCTCACCACTATTTATTTTCTTAGTGCCATGGGTCAAAGATGAAGGGACATGACTCAGACTTGCTATAGGTTAATGGCATAGCCTTAAGTGTATTTGCACAAAAACTGCAAAAAAAAAATAAATCTAATTGCTTGAACTATTTTCTTAAGATAAAATGTAATTGACAGTTTATGGACTGAGCATTAAGAAAATATTGTACATTTGAATTGTCTGCATCCAGTTGAGTATCATAATGGACCACTTTATCCCTAGGCTGCACATGCCTGTTTAACTACTGCATGATGGGAAGCAACCCTGGACTGCATCCTTCACTACTTTAAATTGTGTTGTATATGGAACAATCGCTATGTTTTAAGTAATTAACTGAATAAACTACTGCAGAATATGTATATGTGGACAACTGGGTGCCTTGGTGGCTGCAAACTATCAGTCCTCATTCTCAGTCTTTATAAAATGAACGCTTAAGTTGGCTTAAAATTGATTTTATTATTGTAGAAATTACAAACTATAAATTAGGACAATTGCAAACTATTTATCACCCCAGTTTCATCAACCTGCAGCATAATTATTGATTTCAATAAGCTGTTCCCTAACTAGAGAAACAAGTCATGTTTAACATTTGTAAAATTCACCACATGATATAAACTCAGGGCACATAACATTGTAATATTACATGAAGAAATGCCCCAGTGTCATTACAGCAGTGATCTGTAGGATTTGAACATTTGTCTCCTGGTCATAGTTGAAATACTGTGGCAAATATTGATGCAGAATAAGGACTTCTCCAGGGGAAGAAAAAAAGATCAACATATGCATAAAACCCATTCTGACCAAATGCATTGCTCAACTACACCAACTGTTGAACAGTGCAAGCTCCACATTTTATTTTCCACCAGCAGACTCTGATTCAGTGATGCTGGTTTGATGCCGTTGTGGAGCGGCATTCTGCACATCAGGCAAAAGCAAAACGCGGGTCACCTACTGATCAAATATGGTTTAATTACGTTTTTTGATATTAATGATAAAATATCAGCTATTACTTTTGTGGCTACGAAGCAGAACTTTTCCCCAAACTTTCTTTCTGGATTTAATGGATGCGCTCATGTTCTTCCACTACTAGAAAAAGTTCCAGTCATGGTTTCACAGATCTCTGTATAAAGTGCAATTTGTCTGTCACACCAGCTATTGTATAATCTGTGTGTAGTCATCGCATACCACTCAATCACCGATTGTACACTACATTAAGCACATGTCAGTGGAGTCCTCGCTGAGACTTTAACCTCTACTTCACAGTTTGGCTCTAGGAGTTTGTTCCAACAGTGTCTTCATGTCCAGCAGTGCATCCTTTACTGCTTGGGCCAAATGTGCTGTATTTGTTTCATTACATGTATTGAAAGATGACACTGCAAAATTGATGCGGCTTTCCATTGGATTGTAGCAAACGGCGTATCCATTTGGCACAACAGGACCGAAACACATGACACAGTCCGTCTTGGATGGGACCTTGTGAGGAAATAAAGCAGAGGGTGAGTCATTTCCTCAAGTCCAGATCCAATCCAAAAACAGACATTTAAGAGTGTGAACATAAAAATGCCATCAGAAAGGCAAATTTAGACTATCTTATGACTAAACATTTTCATGCAGTGCACAATAACAATCTAATGATTGAAGGTCTAGAAACAATAACATTTTGGGGTGGGGACAGATTAAAACCATTATAAATTATTTTAAGAAATTGGTTCTGGTATTGATTGCACTCATTACTTCGGTCTGCTGCCATCTAATGGCTTTTCTGTATGTTATTTGTGTTTTTGCACGTATTGTTTATACCTGATAATTGGTCTTCTGTGATATCCTCAGCTGTGCTACAGGTGTTATTCATTGGGTAACCCCATATAGAGCTCATTGTTTTGTGCAGCATACCCTGAAGAAGGCTCTGCGCAGCTACATGTGGGTGTCTGCCCAGTCCATTGTAGCCATGCATTAAAAGTTTTTATACTTCTTTTGAATGAAGAGTGCCTTGGATCCACCTTTTTTGATAAGACTATTTCCCCTACTCCAAAGAGCACCTTAAACATTTTTTCCACTATTCCTGAGCTTTTTTTTTTTGGGGGGGGGGGTTCTCCACTTCTTGCCCTAAATTATTGGTAATCACCAGAATTATTTGTTTTTGGAAAAAAATCTCTTTAAAATGTTACTGTATATATGATTACCCAATTAATTTAGTGTTTTACAAGAACGTTACAGCTCATTATTATATTAAAATAGGCATTTACTTGCACTCTTAAAAATTTGGTGGTTAAATGTTAGGCTTTTTTTAATGTATACATTAAGTTTATAATTTTGATACTTGTATCTTGATGTCTTTGTTACAATTACTTTTAAATATATATTTACTTGGTCTAAAAGTATAGGATTTATGCATTTACTACTACTTCTTCATGCTGTAGAAAATCTACCCTATAATGCAGACTTGGGTTAATCAACGGCGTTCTAATGAAGCTAAGGATTAAATACATGACTGTAATTTCTAATGGTGAATTAGATTCAGCCACACATGAGTGGCTTCACTCTTTCATAACATGAAAAAGACAGGTCATTTATGTTAACATTTAGTCTTGGGACAAAGAGGAGAGCACTTCAGAAGTAAGGGGTTTATTTTCACATTCTGGTGCTTTCCCTCTTTCCTCTCCTGCAACTTTCACATCTTTGGTATCTGGATCCTGAGTTCCTCTAAATCTCATGTAAGGTTGTGATTTTGTCATATTTAGGGCTTTACCTGACTTGTGGACATTAAGTAGTGCAAGGCTTTAGCATAGGAGTTGTCTGTGAAGACTTCAGGCATGGTAAGATTTTCTTCCTTTGCTTGCATTCTAAGGCCCAGGAGGTGTCTGTCTATGGCCTGGCCACTAATAGCCTGTTAGGGTGGACAGAGAGCAGTGTTAAAATCAGGAGACAACTTAACTGGATGTCAAAGCAACAAAATTCAATTCTAATGAATGGGACATGGAACATTAAGTGAAAACACACAATGTTTTCAATAACAATGGAGAACACAGTAATATTGCTGGAATGACCGCTTTAATGCTGCTCCTTTTTCACATCTTACATTATTGGACAAACTGATTAATCCAGGTGTGTTTGACCATTGTAACTATTGGAACACACCTGGATTAATCAGTTTGTCCAATAATGTAAGATAGGAAAAAGGAGCAGCATTAACTTCAGGAAGTAGTGGAGTTGTGCAAAGAGCCCATTTATCAACAAACTCAGCAGATTTGAAGCAGACATAGGACGATAACGCAGAGCAACGATATAGACAACAATGATGTAGCAGCTTGGGACATTTCATACGCAATGGACACTGATTGTATTACACACAAACTGCCTGTTATGACATGTCTCTGGTCATTTCCAGCAGAAGGGAGAGTGTCCAGGCCAGTCATCGAGCTAACCATGGCTTTCGTATATATGGTGGCATAGGCATAGCTTGATTTAGAATTTAATTACTTGGTATTAATAGTTTGATTTCTAAAACCGTTTGGTTCGATTACAGTCCGCTTGAGGTGCGTATGTATGGTGTAAATGGTGCCTTCATTATAATAACTTGAGTTCGTTCTTCTAAGTTTATAGGCACCACATAAGGAAATAGATTTTACACCGACTGCATCATGGTTTCAGGCAGTTTTTTGTTGAAACACTGGTCCATCTACTGATCAGGTAATGTGTATCAGACTCATCATTCATTAGTCAAGTGTAAAGGTGTGGTAATATACTGTGGAGTATTTTTTTACATTGATCCCTCAAAGTGATGGATGTGACTCATACTCACCATGTTGGTGTACCACCTGTGCGCTTTTACAGCTTTATCCAGTAAATCAACCTTTTCTGTGTTCTGTGCAAAATCAAAGGCACAACCATTACATTGAATTCAGCTAATACCACAACAGTTAGAGTATCTTATAATAATCAATCTGGAATTCAGTAATTAAGAATGTGTCATGTGCAGAAGGCCAACATGTAGCTGGTATTTGAAGGTGAAGTAGTTTAATTTTTATCTGGGTTCTCACCAGTGTACCTGTTTAGTGGGATCATCAAAGGCCTTAACAAAGGAGGCAGAGGCAGCCGAGGCTGATCTGATCGTATCAGTACGACCCAATCTGAACATACGCAGAGAAGCACTTTCATATGTAGAACAGCACTGTCGGTACATCCTGCCAAAAAAGAGGAAATATATGCCCGTTAACAACCATACAAGAAAATGGCCACAAATACATAATGATGGTGAGATTCATCTAAACTATATATCGAAAATGGGGAATTATATTATAGATGAAAACACATCTGGTGAGGTTAAAAGAGCAACTGCAAAGAATAGAAGTAATTTAAGCACCAAAGTTGTGGTCTAATTTATCAAACTGATTAAGAGTGATATGGTTGGTGGTGCATGCAGTGGGAGTCGGGCACCCTTGAAATTAGATGCGAACAGAACACACGAGTTAATTTATCACTAACAATGCAGAAACTGCAAAAGGACTATTGCGCACACCTACTGTATATTGCAATGATGGTGCAAGCTATATATTGTGCAGCTCTACTGTAATATTTTATTATCATTTTGCAGCACGTTATTACAAAGGGCCCCTTTATACAGCATGGTGACTGATGGGGGATCATTGAGTGACCAAAAATTGGCCCGACTTCAACGATCCAAGCCTTGAAAAAGCCATTTCTATGTAAATGTTTGGGAGATCCTTGTCCATTTGTCCCCCTATTTTAAACTGTCTAGTCAGTCCACCATTGATCTCAATCATTTGTAACTTTGGGACAGAAAAATTCAGTGTTCATTGAAAGATTGCTGGGAGATCCTTGAGATTGTTGAGGGCTCCTTGAGTGCCTTGAGCATTTTTTTTTTTTCCAACGATCGCTTCCCTTGGCAATCATTGAGAGACGGCTTTGAGCCGACTCAAAATTTAGGAGACTTTGGTGACTGTGGAGATCATTGAGATCTTGATGATTGAGAGATCTGGCCATTTGTTCATTGCTCAACGATGTCATACAGATTGCCACGCAAGTGTAAATGGGGTTTAAGTAGAGTCAAGAGCGGGTGCATGACACTGATATAGACTCTGCAAGACGGCAGAAACGAACAAGGCATAGTATCAATTCTTGTATGTATTAAGCCTTCTTTTGATCCATGAAAATAAAAAAAAAAATACTCTAATTGTTAAAACAATGTATCCAAAAAATAAAAGCAGTAGTATTAAATTCCCAAGATTGGAGCAACAGGAATTAAAAACAAAGTGACAAAGTAGAGTAGGAGCAAGAGGAAAAAGCATCTACAGAAGCAGGAAGTAAAATGTCATCGAAGTCTGACCAAAAGTTTTTTAGTTATCTTGCTAATTAACAGACAAACTCGGGCAAAAACATAACCTCCTTGGTGGAGGTAGAATCTGTCAGACCCTACTTTTATTATCTGGTGAAGCAAAGGCTTGTCGCAAGTCAAGGACCTTTATAAAGAAAGCATATTCACTCCCTGGGCAAAGCTAATTAGCTTTAGCACCCGAAGGAGCCAGACTAACATTCTGTTGTTAAGGACAAGGGACAATAGGGGTAAAAAAAAAAAAAAAAAGCCTCAATAATGAGATGCAATAAAGTCTCCTATAGTGTGACAATTCAGACAGGCATTTAAAAAAAAAAAAAAGACATAACTGATAGAGAAAAATCTAGCCTGTTTGCCTAGGGTTAGTTAGCTGAAGCTCTCTAGTTACACTGTTTATATCAGTACCAGTATCTCACCTGTAATAGGCCAGTTGTAGTGCGACCTGTATGAAGGCATCAGGGCTCATCTTGTGGGCCTTGGGTACACTTTTCCCAAAGTGGTCAAATACAACAACCTTCAAGTCCAAATCTTGTGCTAGTCTATAAAGGAATGATAAAGTTTATGACATGAGGTTTCTTAATACACATGCCCTCCTACTGCTTTATGAACTGCAACAACAATGAAGTATTACTTAATTTTGTAAGTCATTGTGGGTGTGTATATTCATGTACACATGTTTGATTTGGGACTAAAAATGTTTTGGTATTAAGCTTCACAGACAGAATAAAAGTGTGATTTGAGCATGACTTCCAGACTGTTGTAATTTAAGCCTATGTGTGATGTAGGTTTCTACATCCATTATATTTTTGGGTGATGAATGTTTCTCTGTAATTTTTTGTTACTTGTGCTGGGATGGAGAATCTGACCTACAGTCACTTACTGATTTTAAACTCATGTAATTGTGTTTCTTTCCTCACAGAATGTTCTGTTGCTTTTCAAAATACCCTGTGTGACCCTGTCACAGCCTGGAACATGATAAATAACTGACCTGAGGTAACTTGAATCTCACAGATAGTGAAACGCTGTATAACTGTATAATAAGTAATGGTTGTTCTCACATGTTCATTCTCTGCTTGGCCTCCTCAATATCCTTTTTGATGTCTGGGGTGATGTTGAAATGTAGTTTCTGAGGCATCGGCAGAGGCTTCACAGGAGAATCTGTTATCTTTGAGTTTTTCCTGGTTCCACACACAACAAAAAATAAACTTTACATGAGTCATAAAAATGGAATAACCAACAATGTCAGTAGCAACTGCATTTAATAATAAAGCCATAGTTATATTCCACTGCCATTAGAAATGTATCTAGACCCCATTTCTTACCCGCCAGTGGAGGTTATGTAATCATCAGGGTTTGTTAGTTTGACTGTTGGCAACATAACAAAATTTGATCAACGGGTGTGTGTGTGTCACAGAAGTTAACGGGGTGGGGGCTGACCTGTTTTGGCGGAGTCTGTGTTCTGACTGCTTTTCTAGTTTACATTATTGATACAAATGTATTAATAATCTTCAAACGAGGGATCCAAGTTAATGATTGTTGTAAAAAAATTACATAAATAAGACTAAATGTAAACAAATATGGATTGACCCAATTTACATTTTAACCTACTTACGTATATTCTACAACATGATCGATTAAGGCCACAATGGGGGGGCCCTCAGCAGGGGCATGCTCGTAGTTTGCGCCGCATGTTCCATCTTCTCCAATAATAAACTGAAAGAGAGTTATAGCCTTAACTTCCATTGAAGAATTTAACCATTAACTTTTCCAACATCTCAAAGGTGTGTTCTTCAGTTTGTCGGAGATTCTGTGTGCATGTTGACTCAGACCTGCAGTGTCTTGTCAAACCAGCGGTTGCCACTATTCCACTGGCTGCCTCCTCCATGCAGCATTTGAACAGCAGCACAGCTCCGGAGCATGTCATCAGACACTGGAGGCATTTGTCCATCCAAACACACTGCGAAGATGCTCCTTTGGATTGCTGACACAGACTCTTTGTTTATCTTGTCTGGATACACAGAAGCAAAACAAAAAGTGTAACCTGACAAACTGTTTAACCAACTGACCTTCCTGTCACACACGCCACTTCCTTTTACTGTGATTGTGATTGAGATCATATCTTTCATTCATATTCATTTGTCTGTCACTGGTCCTTTATTGGGACTTGAATGAGAGCAAAGGTTCACTCACCCTTGATGAGTTTGTTGTAGGTCTTTCCCCAAGAGTCCCGATCCAGAGTGGTGAGGATGCCAACAGGATCCATGTTGGGCTGTTCTGAGAAACTGCAGATCTTCTCCAGCTGAACGCAGAGCTGATCAGTGTCCAGCGGACTCCCATCACTCTTGTATACATCCAGCACAAAGAACTGATTCCAAGGAAGAAATTAAAACCCTCATTCAGGATTTGTATTTTGGATGCAAGAATACAACACAATATATTTGCTTCAAGAAAATCATCGGAAGGCTCTGATAGTAATCGTAATGGATTAGATTTATGTAGCACTTTTTTATGGAATGCACACTCAAAAGTGCAGAGTGGATCCATCATTCATTCTCCATTTGGTGGTGGTATACTACATATGTAGATTGCGATTGGTCAATCAAAATTCTAGGGCGGGGAATACTTGTGTGTAAAGAAGCATGTACTTTTACACACAAGTATTCCCCACCCTGGAGTGTTGATTGACCAATTACAGCACAGCAAGGGTCCGACAATGGGAGAGGGCTCTGCGTGATTCACTCTTGCTGTAGGGGGGCGAAGGTGAAGCTTTTGTGTGTGTGTGTGTGTGTGTGTGTGTGTGTGTGTGTGTGTGTGTGTGTGTGTGTGTGTGTGTGTGTGTGTGTGTGTGTGTGTGTGTGTGTGTGTGTGTGTGTGTGTGTGTGTGTGTGTGTGTGTGTGTGTGAGAAATCTGAAACTATAGGAGAAAAAAAAAAATTATAAAGACAACGGCTCCCACTCAGCCAGGACTCAGCTCCTGTCGTTCAATTTTAAGAGCCATTCTAAAGAATCGACTCAGTAGTGTAGTACTCCTAGTACCTCAAGTAATACTGATGTACATGTGGTCCATTTAATTACACAATGTACAGTACTAAAACAACACTGCAGCAGTTCTTACTTGAGAGTTGTGAACAATAGTGATGTGTTTAGGGGGTGTGGAACTCTTTGCATGGTTCACCACTGAGTCTCTCTTCAGACCTGGGATGCGACAGGAGGACAGAACCTGATAGTACTGATTCATACACAGAGGGTTTCCTCCCAGGTACTCCACTGGTAGAGTCTCACTGTAGGGGCATACCATCACTGCATTAAAAAGCTGAGTCACAAAGTATTATTTAGTAAGGATAATACAATGAGCAAGATGAAATACTTCATCCTTACTGTAGGTGCTTAGCAATCCGTGTGTTAAATAAGAAAAAAAAAACAATGCACAATATTTCTGCAAAAAGTTTCACTTAAAGTTCAATTTTAGATGAGGAATTCATGATACTGATCTAAAAGTAACATCAAAGTTCATGGCACAACACACAGTTATAATTGGTTAATGATGAAAAAAAGCTTTGAGGCTTCTGTACTTTACACCAGTTTGAGGTAAGAAAGATTACACCTCAGCAATTGTGTGGAATAGAGATAAAACTATAAAACTAAGCACCACATGACTTCATACTTCCTATCAAGAGTGTAATAAAAGTTGAAAACACCAACAGCTTATATGACTCATTAACAGGACAAAACTACAGAATAGCAGGATAACTAACGGCCATGTGTATTTAATTATGTCTAACGAAATAATCTTACCCAGAAGCCACAGTTGACCTTAAATATGACAAGTGAATCTGAATTGAAAATGACTCTTTTGCAAACCATTATCTGAAGCTTATATGAATGAATAACAGTGCAATGTGTTTTTTCTAGTCATAAAGGTACATTTAAATACATTACTTACTTATCAATCATTGTCTTGAAATCCAGAACACCTGCAATAAGTTTAGCAGCAAACCTAAAAAAAGAATGTCAGTATTTTTTATTTAAACTTGAGCTGTGTTGGTTAAATAAAGACAATAAAATGAAGAGCCAAAGAGTCAACTGTAGACTTCCATATTTTAATTTTGGGGCATCTATGAGCTACTCGATAACACTATGGAAAAAAAAAATAAACAAAAACAAAACAAGCATAGAGCGATGAGCGACAACAAAAGACAATTCACCTGAGTAACTGCAGTTTATGATCAATGGCTATAACCACTGATTATTTGGCAATATGGTTCATTCAGTGCAATATTATAATCAACAAAAGTATACATTTCAACTATTTGACACATGTATATGGGTTTATTTTATGCTTTTGTAGCCTTTAGCTGCTAAGGGTATTCATTAAGACTCATTTCAAATTCTCATTGTACAGTTTTGACTGGAATATTTACAATGTGAAAATGCTTACCTTATTTGTCCCTGTTTATCATTAAAGTTTACGCGAGGCAATACCAAACCAGGACTTGAATGGACCACTACAGGCAACCGGTAGTCGAGGTAAGCGACGTGCACCCACCATTCTGACAACTACACACACACACACACAAAATGAGAAATACTATAAATACACAAAATATAATGCCCATCATCTATCTACCAAATAATGCAACAAATCTCTGTCTGTAGTGTGTCCTGTTTGCCTGTCCTCATCTTTGTCTATGCATCATCTAACACCTGCACAACTCCACCAGATGATCCAAAATTTGGAGGGCGACTTTTCAGTATTACGGCAGATTGTAGTGCAAAGTTTCATGCCACTACAACATAAACAACAAAGATATTAAACTAATTTCATTGCCCTTTCTAACTTTGTAGTGGTATGGGAACACTAATATTATTGCTCTACTGCTAATATTCACTGAATAAGACAAAGAACAACAAAAATAAGCTACATAATAAAGTCATGATGAATGACCTTTGCTGATTCCAGATCATAACATAGTATAAATGATTTGGTTTAGATTAAGGTTTAAGGTCAATCTTAACTTTACAATGTTTAATTTGATGAAATTGTATTTTATTTTCTACTCACCCAGTTCTCAGTATTGTGTGCTCTCCTCTCAAGGCTTTTCTGAAGTCTCTCTCCGACTCCTCCTGGTTTCTGAAACTCTTCTATCAACTCGGTTGTGTGCTTCAATTCATCAACCTCCACAATGGGCTCAAGGGCAGCAAGGTAGCGTTCGCAAGTCTGATGCAGAGGGGGAACTGGCAAGGTGGGAAGACCCTTTTGATGAGTTAGGTATCTTCCAGGGACTCGAGTGGCAGATACAGGCTTGACTAAGTGACAGGGTTTCATTAACGCACAAGGTTTTGCCATCCCCACCTTGACCTGTAAAATAAAGAGTATTGTAGTGTGTAATGACACATGTCACATTTGAAATGTAGGGTGATTTTATTCTTAAGTAAACCAGGTGGCAGAAAGGGGTCATACTTTGCTACTTTTAGTAGTCTTTTAGACATTTATTTGTGTATTTTAGTTCAGAAAGTTTTCATTTTAACCCTCAAAGTGCTACAAAGCCATCTTTGTATTAATTCTACTACAAAAAATTGGGAATGCAATAATAATGTAGGATACATTGTAGTCTACATAACACAGGATATAAAGTATGTTATGTACAATGTCTAAATAGTGACTATAAACTGTAAATCAACTCTATAAAGCCCTGTGAGACGACCTTGTTGTGAATCGGGGCTCTATAAATAAAATTGAATTGAATTGAATATTCGGGCAAATCACCACTAAAAGGTCCTACTTTAGTCAAAGCAGCGTCCCAAAAACCTTGAAGATGCAAAGTTATTAAATTATAATAGGTCTGTAATGACTGGCCGAAGTGTTTACCTTTTGAATTGAACGTGTTGAATAAGATCAACAGGCCTAACACTGGTTAAAACTAGAATAAGAAAAATACACTTGCGGACTCACACGGTATAGTTCTGTTTGTACTGAACAGGTGAAGTGTTTATAGTTTATAAACATATATGTTTTCATATCGGAGTTCACTAAACATATATAACAATAACTATGTTCATGATTGTCAACGATTCTGACTACATCGTGACATAATTTTAACTCCCAATTCTCAAAATGACAAAGTATAATTTTCGACTTACTTTAATGGGGCTTCAAACCAAATACTAGTACATCGGTTTCTCGACTGAGCTTCTAAACAACGTTTTAATTCTCACTTTTTAGTTAAACCGCTAAATCACCTTTGACCGAGTTAACTCCAGTTAGCAGCCAATGATTCACCTTAAGCTAGCGAACTTTGCTAACATTAGCTAACATCCCTTTTTACCACATAACAACTGTTAGCAAACAAAATAGACAGTAAGTAAAGAAGAAGATTATATTATAATACTGAAGATTACATTTTTTAAATCGCTGGTACAGTGGTGATTTTAGTGAGCAAAAATGGCCTTTTCCGATGTAAACAAACACATTCAGCCAACGGTACATTACCTACCATAGTTCTGCTACAAATTCCCCACATCGTGTAGTTTCGCAAAAACGCCTACAGTCTGTGGTGTCCGTCAGAGCCCAAAGGTCCGGGATTCAGAGGAAGTTTGTTGTTATCAGACACACCGGGTACACGTCTGCCTTTAGCTGAGCTAAACACAACAGCTGCTCAAACTGGCTCCGTGTATACGGTGGGTGTGACTGCATTGGAGCATAAGAGTAAGAATCAGTGATAAAAATATCACATTTGAGCATTACCTCCACCAGGTGTGGTTCTTAACCTTGTTGAACGTACTGAACCCCAACAGTTTTATATGCACATTCACCGAACTGAAAAATTATATATATATATATAAAAAAGAAAGTGGTCGGACGACTATGTACAATATGTATTCACATGTAAAATCAGATTTAATTTTTATGACCCTAGTGAGGATAAAGTGGGTTCAGAAAATGAATCATACATACAGTAAATAATAAGTAATGTATGTAATTCATGCAGTTAGTGCATTGTATTGGTTTTATTCTTTGAACACAGCTCATTTTGTGCAATAGTAAAACATATGCCCATGTCTTGAATTTGGGGGTTGTATTTTTTTTTCAGTTCGGTGAATGTGCATATGAAACTGGTGGGATTCAGTAACTCCAACAAGGTTAATAACCACTAGTCTAGGCCCCAGAATGACAAAAATGTAGTTATAGTTGAATTTTTCCATTTAACCACAGAAACGTCCCATAAGTAGAATCTGATGTAATTTAAATGTAATTCCTATATTTTCCCCTTGGTGGCAATATTATTAAAACCTACTTTAAACGCGCAGACACCAACGAAGAAGACTGTCAGCCCACCATGGCGGAAACAGAACCTCAGTCAGGTAAAGTAGCACATCTGAATGTTTTGGTTCACCATTGGCAACTTCTCCATCGTTTTTGCCATAACGTCTAAAAATCTAACAGCTATCGACAAGACCCTACACTAACACAAGAGGTATTTGACAAACTCCCGAGGTTAATATCTGCTGAATAAACGTATCAGAAATGTCGCCGCTCTCCATGTACATTCACAAGTTGGCATTTGTGCTCGATACACATTTGTAAATCCCACCTGGTGTCCCACCGATTGTTTGGTTAGCACTGTGTGTTAAATTGCATAAATGTATTTCGGAATTGTTCGTGATGGTCATTTGCACGAAATGAATTTGTTTGAACATTGCAGTTGTGCATTATTGCCCTGAGACAAGAACCTCAAAGACTTAACTGTGTTTAAAAGTACTCGTGAAGTTACAGATCAGTCATAGATGTTTCTACTAAAGGGATACAAGGTTTCAGTTGTTGTTGGGGGAAATAACTCATCTCAGGCTTATATTTAGGCGCCTTTTAACTTTAATATAGGGATATTTGTGGGTGGTGCAGTGGTTAGCACTCGTGCCTCACAGCAAAGAAGTACCCTGATTCTATTCCCACACCAGACCTTTCTGTGTGGAGTTTGCATGTTCTCCCTGTGTCTGCATCCAAAGACATGCACTGATAGGTTAACTCGTTAATCTATAGTGCCCATAGGTGTGAATGTGAGAGTGATTGTCTATATATGTTCAGCACTGAGATGTACTGGTGACTCCTACAGGGTGTACCCTGCCTTCAGCCATTGTAGCTGGATTAGGCCGCCAGTGACCCCCATGACCCTAGTGAGGATAAAGCAAATTCAGATGACAAGAAATTTCGATATAGGAGGCTAGAGAGGAATAAGAGTTAAGAACAGTGAAACTACAGTGAATTGGATAGATACAATTAATAGATTAATTTCTATTTTTCACAATATACTGATCAGCCATAGCGTCCTGACCACTGGCAGGAGATGTGGACATAATGATGCGTTGGAAGCACAAAACTAATAATAATAATGGATTAGATTTCTGTAGTGCTTTATATTACTCACGTTCTCCCTCTGGTGGTGATGAACGATATCCACAACTGCCCTGGGGCAGACTGACTGCATGGCTGCCAATTCGCACTTACTTACTCTGACCACCACCAAACATTCATACACTGAGTGACACTGGAGGGTGAAGTGTCTTGCCCAAGGACACAACAGCACATGATTAGGATAGAGCAGGATTTGAACCGCTAGCCCTTCGGTTATTGGGTGACCTGCTCTACCTCCTGAGCTATGGCTGCCCAAATAAACAACACAGCTGAGGTCCATATTGTGATGGTTATTATATTTAGGCCAAAATGAACCGTGAGCCAAGGGGTAGTCCGTATCCACAACTGGAGGTCTTATTGGGTGTTCCTGGTTAGAACTGATTTAGAAAGGACACCCCAGTCTCAGGACCATTGGTCATCTGTGGGAGGTGATGGACAAATAAACCTGATTCATGGAAGTCCACCTCTCCACTTCCAGAACACTGGTGCTAATGTCTTAGTCCAGATACCACAGCACACCCTCAGAGGGCTGGTGGAGTCTAGGCCTTGGGTCAGTTATACAGGTGGTAATAATGTTCTGCTCCCGTAGATGCTGGATTGCTTTAGACCTGGTGGTTGGTTGTTCTTTAAATTCTTTTGGTATGTATATCTGGAGATGTTGTGATCCAGTGATTTGACAATCACAAATTCTCTCTTGTTAAAGTTGCCGAGAACCTATTCTGACCCATGGTCGTCATGGCTCAGGAGGTAGAGCAGGTCATCCAGTAACCAAAGGGTTGGTGGTTTGAATCCCACTCTGTCCTAGTTATATACTGTTGTGTCCTTGGGCAAGACACTTTACCCTTCTTGTCTCCAGTGCTGCTACTACTGTAGTGGTGTATGGATGCGTATGAAGGTTTGGTGGTGGTCATGGGGGCTATAGGTGCAAAATGGTAGCCATACTTCTGTTAGCCTGCTCCAGGGCAGCTGTACCTACATATGCAGTTTACCACCACAAGAATGAGAATGTGAGAGCAAATGAATAATGGATACACTGTATGTAAGTATGCATTCATAGAAAAGAGCTACATAAATCTAATTTATTGTTATTTTATTTTGCTCTTTCTAACACATCACCTTCAATATTAAATATTCACTAATGTCTAATATATCCTACGAAATGACAGGTCCCATTGGAATGAAATAATGATAATTAATAACACATTATCCTTCAGTGGTCAGAATTTTATGGCTGGTCAGTGTACGTTGGAGTTTCTTGTGAAGAATAAAAATTCTATACAGTTGTATGATATATTATCAGTGAACTGTTTCTAAAATCTAAAAGTATGTTGTTCCAGGATCTACTCCTGAGGATGCTACACCTGAAGTCACCACCAACTTCACCTTCATGGTGCCTAAGAAAGAGATCAGCATGGTGCCGGACATGGGCAAGTGGAAGCGGTCTCAAGTAGGTTTTTCAGCCTCCATCAAAATCATTACATTTTCATTAGTTTTATGGTAAATGGACTGTACTTATATAGTGCATTTTATGCACCACTTGGTGCCCAAAGCGCTTTACAATTCCTCACATTCACACACACACTCGTACATACAGTGTATCGGCACCAGCAGTGGCGCTGCCTGTCCCTACTGGGAGCAACTTAGGGTTCAGTGTCTTGCCCAAGGATACTTCGACATGTGGACAGTCAGAGTCAGGATGGGAACCACCAACCCCTCAATCATTGGATGACCCGCTCTACCAGCCCACAATGTCAAAGGCATTCTGTGTTGCACTGAGCTAAAGATGGAGGATTTACATGAGTCAGATTATTAAAACAAACATCCTAGCAACAGACTGTGATAAACTGACTTGTCAAATCACATCTCTGTAAGAGTCTGCTAAAAATAAATGAATACAGGGATTTATATTGTTCATTGTATATCACATCTGTGTTTTATATACTTTGGATTTTATATGGCTGCTACCTTGGCCAAGTCTCCCTATCAGAAGTGAGTTGTAATCTCAGTGGCACCTCCTGGTTAAATAAAGGTAAAGAAATGAATAACATATCTGTTGCTTTTCAACAGTTATTTTTCTCTGTGTTTTAAAGGCGTATGCTGACTACATGGGCTTCATTCTGACATTGAATGAGGGTCTGAAGGGAAAAAAACTCACATGTGAATATAAAGTATCTGAGGTAAGTTGTATCAAAGTACTTAGAGCTGAGTTTCCTCACAATAAACAAAATATTTAGATTTTAAACAATTATTTTTTGGGAAAACAAAATGGCAGATGGAATAAAACACTTTTTGTACGATTTTTATATTATTATTTAAAATATGGGGGGCCACCAGTGGGCTTCCCTCAAAGTCCTACCACCAGGCTTAGCAAGATTTCTGGGGGAAACCTCAGTATCTGTTGCAACAAAGATCAGTTGATTTGATTAGCTAAGAGCAAAGAGACTAAGCAGTCATTCATATTTAAAACGATGTCAAATGAGGGATTTTACAAGGTTTATTAGACATCATGGCACAGACAGGACTTTAATTTCATTGCAAGTAGAAATGATTCCCAATTAGTGTAATCCACCATAAAAATCTACTTACATGCTTTTGATTCCAGTTTCAGTGTTATGTTGGTTATATTGCTTTATGACATTTCTGCATCCATACATCTAATATGTGGCCAGGTGGATGTGATTAAACAGATGAGGGGTCCTTGTTTTTTTGTGTAGTGAAAGGCTAGAAGTGCATGAATCTGAATTTTGATTGGTGTGTTATCTCAAGAACCAGTGACAGTTTCTCAATTTGAAGGACTAACATTTTAGAATTCACATGCATCTCTTATCAAACAGTAAACCATGTTTGTGCAGTGGACCAGAGTCCAGAATTTGCACAGCATTTTGTCTTTGGTTACAGTGATAACGTGGTAAATGTTGTAGTGATTCTCTAGGAATGTACACTTGAACTTGCATCAATCTGTGTTTTTGTTCAATAATAGCCAAATGCACATTGTGGTCATTAACTCTGTCTGTAATTGTCAAAGATGGATGATAAGGAGCTTTAAGATCATGAGAATTATTTGGTGCACTGCCTGTTTCTTGTGTGACAGACAGTGGAGAAGTTACTAGATCTGTTGGGGACTCTGGACCGGTGGATTAATGAGACTCCACCTGTTGACCAGCCTTCACGCTTTGGTAATAAGGCCTATAGAACATGGTATGCCAAACTAGACCAGGTTAGTACACACACACACCAAACAACATACACCAATGTATATAACTATATACCTACCACACTAATGCAAAAATCTCACAGGTTATTTTGTTCTGTGTAGGAAGCAGAAGCTTTGGTGGCAGCTGTGCTCCCTGCAGACAGACAAGCTGCAGCTCCAGAGATAGCCGTTTACCTGAAAGAGTCTGTTGGGAACTCAACCAGGATAGACTATGGAACAGGTAAGCATGCTCTTGTGTCTGTCAACAGTGTTATACAAAACTCAGGAACAGAGAAGTATGTTTATGTATTATTATTAAAATCAGCAAATATAGTTAATACTTTTTTTATTTAGCTTTTAAGCTACATCTGAACCACGTTTGTCTTGATTAGCTCCATTACTCATCATAAAATGAACAAGAATGGCATCTCAAAGCTTAACTGAGACAGAGATGAGTAATTTTAGCATCCTAAATAGTAAAGAAATGAGTCCTAACAGAATGAATATAGTTAGTGCCTTTCTCATTGGGGAAAATAACACTGCAAGTATTCAATAGTGTCTATAAGTTGAATTATTGTAGTATAGGAGGAAAGATATTCTAGAAGGCTGAAAATATGTTTTGACACAGATGTTGGGAACTGAAGACACATGGTTACATTTGCAGTTTTTCCACTTTTCATTCATTCATTCATTCAAGTATGATGTGAGACTTGCATAAATAGTACTGATAAAAGTTGATTTTGTTTTGGTAATCATCTGACTAAAGTTGACATGGTCTGAAGGCAGATGACTTGACAGATAATCTGGCCCAGACAGATGATTAAAGAGGTCATGTTTTATATTTGAAACATGACCGCAGACTGCTCTTATGGAGAGAACTGAAAATAAAGTCAAATTTGGATTCATGGCTCATGTTCAGCATTTTATCAATACTACAGTCTGCAGTACAAAGATTATTCACCATCCATTTTTGTACATTCATAACAGACTGAAGCTTCTTGTGCATTTGGACCTTTCCACCATAACTTAGCTAAACTGTAATTACAATTATTAAATATGTCTGTGTTCATTGTTTGACCAACTGTTAGACATACACAAATCATGAATGGACAGAAAAGGTGGTGATTTTATTCCTAACAGATTGCTTTAAATGACTAGTGATTAAGTGTAGCATTAAAATGTTCAAACAAGTGTGATAGCTATTACAGCACTATTATGAGTGCTGGGGTGGCACAGTGGTGCAGTGGAGTTTACATGTGGTCTGATTGGGTTTTCTCCTAGTACTCCAGTTTCCTCCCACCATCCAAATACATGCACTGATAGGTTAATTGGTTAATTTAAATTGCCCATAGGTGTGAATGTGAGAGTGATTGTTTGTCTATATATGTTCAGCCCTGAGATGAACTGGAGACTCATACAGGGTGTAGCTGGATTCGGCCCCCGGTGACCCTTGTGACCCTGAAGTGGGTTCAGAAAATGAGATCATTGGCACTGATCAAAATAAAAGACTAAGAAGAAATGAAAAATCTAGATTACTTGGACGCGTGCCAGTATAGCTGAAGTACAAGGTTACATGGAAGATGGAATTGAGTCATTTTACAGCTGTACATGTTTAATGTTGATATTGTTCACTGTCATGGGTCATTTAGTCTACAGGCTAAATGTACTCTGTAAGATCGTCATATGTTTGATACAAACCACAGATCTCCATAAAGTCAATTTTTCATGAGCTCCAAAAAATAGGGTAATTTTCAGTTTTGTGAGTTAAAGAGGATGTTTTAAGAGTGTGTTCAGCTTAGCAAGTAGAAGAATTTTAAATGCAATCGACAAACCCTTCATCCTGCAGTTTATCACAAACATTCAAAGTGAGTACATTTACAGATACATGGTTTGAAAAGGAAGGCAATGTAATCTGTAATCTGAATAGTAAATACAGTGGTACCTCTACTTATGAAGTTAAATTGTTCAAGAAGTGTTTTTGTAAAGTGAATTTTTCATAAATAGTGGTATTTTACACGTAAAAGGCCTAATTTGTTCCAAGGCCCCCAATACTACCCCTCAAACCCTTCTAAAAATTTACAGATTTTGTACGAAATATGTGTTAAAAGAAAAACTAGATTTAGATTTTAGATGTAATTTATTGGGGAAATATGTCTTCACTGACTGAACGTTAAACCATTACAATGAACAAGACATGTAAATCATTTCCATACCATTGTGGTTGTTTTAAATGTCACTTTCACCTTCAACAATGTTTGTTGACGGACGTTTGGTGAAATATTGATCCAAAGACGATTGCCTTTGACCACTTTTCATAATCTTCCTAAAATGCTCAAGGCATACATCGTCAAAGTGGGCGATAGCACGACTCGTGAAAATTTGGTCACGATGGGTTTTTTCCACGAATTTGGAAAGCTCATGAAATTTCACCAGTATGTCTTTTATTCCTGTTGATGGAATGATGACTGCCTCCTCCTCAACATTCTGTCCGTTTAATTCCTCATGCATTGTCAAGCGTTGCAGCTCCTCCATTGACCGTTCTTCTCGGTGCTCCTCAACCAACTCGTTAATGTCCTCCTTAGTGATGACCTCTGACCTCTTTTTCCATATCACAGAGGTGCCTTTCAAGGGAGTCGCTGCTTTTAATGCATCCTTCTGCTTCAATATTACTGGTTTTCAATACGGGTTTCTGCCGTATTCCTTTGCGATATCACTCAACCGCATGCCATTTTCATATATATATATATATATATATATATATATATATATATATTATCATCTCCTGTTTCACTTCTATTGATAACGCAGCCTTCTCCTTCTTTTCATTTGCACCGCATTACTTTGGACTCATGATGAATAACGAATATGTACTGTAAAAAAGTTTAAATGAGATGAATGAGGGTCAAAGGGTAACGAAAAGCATCATGGGTAGCTCCCTCATAGCCAATGGGATGCTACGTACAGTACGTACATGACATATTTACATATATTACGTAGTTACGTACAGTAATGTACGTACAGTACTGTATTTATGTCTCGCAGGTTTCAATTTTCTTTCGTAAATAGAATTTTCTTTTGTATTCAGAGATGAAATATTGAGGCAAAGGTTTTTTGTTACTTGGATTATTCGTTACCTGGGTCTTTCATAAGCAGAGGTACAACTGTATTAACTAAAGGTGGCAGACAAATGTAGTGGACTACGACTGCAAAATTTGTCTGAGTTTATTATGTGAACTGTCAATTTACTTAACTTAAACAATGACTTGGCTTGTCATGGTTGATTGTTGACTCATGTTATCACAGAAACTTGAGGTTTAGAACGTTGAGTTGTTCCTCAGTTGCATATGACATACTCTTAACATCAGGTTCGACTTGATGTAAAATAACTAGAAAATGGGCAACACAAAGCAGATATTGCATGTCACGTATTGATAGAAATATACTACATTCAATTATAATGTTCATATAATATTTAAATCTGTCTCATAATATTATAGATGGATACATTCCCTACTAGTTTTCACAAAATTTGGTAAGAAATATTAGGGTTTTTTTCTTTGCCTGAAAGAAAGTCTATATTATTTATTGACATCAAATATGTGTTTTTTCTCATAAGACAGAAAAGTAAACGGAATAGTCTAGAGTAGTTTAAGATTTATGGCCAGACAGTTTCAATGAAGTATAATCAATGACATTTAAAAACAGTTTTGTCATTGTGTCCATATTTTCTGTGTTTTGCCGATAGTGATATGTATTATTACTGTGATTCAAACCTCATTACAGGTCTTTAAACCTGTATCCAGTTGACAGACATACACAAATACTAATTGTGAAATTTTAATAGTTTTTAGGTGAGAGCATCAAATAAATCCACTGGGTTTTCATTTTCAAACTATAGTATTTTTTTCTTCTTTTATCTGTGCTTTTTTTTTTTTTTTTTAAAGGAATAAAAAAACTAAAATATACCAAATACTATAACATAGAGGAAGCTATGTGACACTCATCTGTTAAAATAAGCATTATAGTTTATATAAGATCTAAACTTTTCTGATTTATTTTTATGAATGCAGTACCATAGCATTGGTTATAGTAGTTATAGTATAGTATAATGTTTGGTCACCAGGGGGAGGAATAACGCTGTGTATCTCCTTTCCTGAGTGTATGAATTAGGCGCGAGTCAGTAGTTTGTAAGGCAATGATAAGAATGATAGAATGTGATCGAGCAAAATGATTGACTTCACCTGTTGATGTGTTATCACTAAATGTTGAGTGTCATTGAGCATATTTCTTTGTCATTTAAGGTCATGAAGCTGCTTTTGCTGCATTCCTTTGCTGTCTGTGTAAGGTCGGAGCTCTGCGGGTGGACGATCAGCTGGCAATCGTTTTTAAAGTTTTTAACAGGTGGGCTTCATTAGAGCAGAGTACAGCTAAAATATTTTTGTTAATACCTTGGCTTCAGTTACAATTCTAAAAAACACCATTTCTGGTGCAGCTTTTCCACGTTGATACAAAGGAAATTACACTACACTTTAGAGTACAGCTCTTTGGTTTACTTTATTTTTCAGCACCAGGACTACTTCATTATTCAGTCCTATCTCAGTAATTTGGTCAATGCCGTAGACGTATTGAAGTTCAATTACCACCCCTTACCCCCATGGTCACATAGGTCTGTGCTGATGTCTGTCTGTGGGTGTATTCAAGAGCACTTTAGTTAAAACTCTGAGTCTGTCGACCACGTCATAAGGGAGATGCATACACTGACGTTGATTTAAAGTAATCTAAATCTAAATATTGAGTCTGTCATTTCTTCTCAAGGATCAGAATGTGGGTTCTCCATTCATCGAGACAATACAGTCAATTTGTATTTTGTGAGTGAAGCTTTCAAACTGATTTTTGAATAATTATAATATCTATTGCCTCTTTTTCATGTGACGGGTCACAACAAGTGTTTGCACCATGTAATATGCCATTTTGCTCAATTTTAATTTCTGCTATACTTAACTGAGCGTGTTAGTGTCTGACTGTATGCAGTTATCTCTGTTGGCCAATAAGTTAAAATGTCCCTGTGTTTTGTTGCTGTCACTGACATTTTGATTTTGCCAAGTTATAAATGTGTTAGAAATAATACAATAAACAAAAGCGACTACCCATTAGGAAAACATGAATGATATTGATTTTAGTATTAGATATATATTAGATATTAATATTCTAAATATTAGTGGTATGATATACATAATCTTAAGTTTTTCTTTATTTATGGTCATTTTTGTTTTGACAGTGAATCATGTTGGAGCTTCAGCTCTGTGCTTTCCTTAATTTCCTATACACACACATAGTGGAACTGATAGTATCTCAGAGCTGGTCAACCCAGATTTCAAGGTTAATTTGAGAGTTAAACCTGATTTCTGGTGCAGTTCTGTGTCTTTGGGGCTTTGAATAGACTGTCCACATATTTTCTAGAATCTGTACTAGTAAACATGTGCGAACATGTCTGACACATGGTGTAGGATTGACAGAACAGTGACCAATGATGAAAGGTCTACTTGTACAAAGCAACAGAAAAACAAGATAAAAGTTATAAAACCAATAAACTGATTGTAGTTGAACCCTTCTAAATGCTCATGTTGCATCGCTAACTTTGTTCTCTTTGCTCGGTTGTAGTTCATCAGATGCAGCGATGATCAACAGAAATCAGTACTTTATTTAATCAGCTTTATTTTTAAAAATGTATATTAAAATGATGGAATTTATATTCCTTTTAAATACATTTAATTTGCTTAATTTGTCAACCTAATATCCAGGTCTTGGTTTGCTGAGGAAAAAATGCCCTATTAAATGTAAATATGTTTTTTTTTCTTTTGTTGTTTCAGGTATCTCCATGTGATGCGAAAGCTTCAGAGGACATACAGAATGGAACCAGCTGGCAGCCAAGGTGTTTGGGGACTGGACGACTTCCAGTTTCTGCCATTTATATGGGGAAGCTCCCAGTTCGTAGGTAAGAATCGAACCAAAGGAGTTTAATCAATAAAAACATGGTATGAACATGACAGAGCTGGGTGTTTTTGTGGGCCTGCAGATATACCAGAGCAGTGGAAGAGAAGTGTGACAATTTTGGCAATTAGAAAATTTTACTCTATTCTAACTTTTACTTTATATTCTGCATATGCCTGCTATAATGAAATTAATGGAATGGTCAGTGAGGACCCCTGGTGGTAAGTGTATGACATGTACGCCTTGTTTTAACTCTTTAGATCATCCAACACTAGAACCTCGACACTTTATCGATGAGAGGGTGGTGAATGAGCATCACCAGGACTATATGTTCTTGGAGTGCATCAAGTTCATAAACGAGGTGGGTCAACATATACACACACTCTTGAATGACCACAACCCAGGTCTGTACCTCACTCTATTGTTACACTCTATTGTAACTGACATGTCCAGGGTGTACCCCACCTTCATGAATAAGTAGCTGGGATAGTCTCCAATGATCCCTGTGACCCTAATGAGGATAAAGTGGGTTCAGAAAAAGAATGAATGAATGGAAAAACTGTATGAAATGGATTAAAATACTTTCAAGTACTATTTGGACCTGTGTAATTTATTTACCAATTTCACTTTGAAAATATCCCAGTCAACTTCACACAGATGAAAATGTTACATGAGTAAATAGAAACTTTTTTTTTTTTTTTTTTTAAGTAAACTGACCACACTGCTGTGACTACTCTGTTGTTGTGAAACGAAGTTGTTTGCATAGAATTTTTGAGACACAAATACATAACTCAGAAGTCAAATGTATTTTGAGACCACAAAAGAGAAATAATTTCTGTGCTTGATGAAAATGGCTATCCAACTGAAAAGTTGAGTTTACATACACCTTAGTGTCACAGTCTTGGGTTTTTCACCTTGGCCTTCGCTGTAGGGTATTATCATCAGTTAGGCACCCATCTGTACGTGCAGAAACTTTGACCTGGGCCAGTGTTTCTCAACTGGGGGATGTGGACATTCTATCAGGGGGTGTGAGCACATGGGGGGTGGTAGGTGTCTGGCACATCATCATTGTAGTCACACACACACACACACACACACCCTCCACACACACACACCCAGCTATTTGTTTTCAGTGGGCAGCAGATACTCGCACTTATGGGAAAAAAAATATATAGAATCTTCTTTTAAGAAATCTTACCAAGGTTAATTTTCACTTGACAGGTTTTTTTTGCTTGTATTTAGCAAAAATAAATAAATAAGAATCTGCCAATGGAACAGGTGACTCTTATCTTGGTAAGATTTCTAAAAGGTTTCAGTTGTTGTGGGGGGAAATAAATCTCAGACTTATATTTAGGCGCTTTTTAACGTTAATATAGCGATACTGGGGGGTGGCACGGTGGTGCAGTGGTTAGCAATTGTGCCTCACAGCAAGAAGGACGCAGGTTCAATTCCCACACCAGACCTTTCATGTTCTCCCCGTGTCTGTGTGGGTTGTCTCTGGGTACTCTGGTTTCCTCCCAAACACACGTACATACATACATATTTAAATTGTCCATAGGTGTGAATGTGAGAGTGTTTGTCTATATATGGAGACTCATACAGGGTGTACCCCGCCTTCACCCATTGTAGCTGGATTAGGCCCCCAGTGACCCCCATGACCCTAGTGAGGATAAAGCGGGTTCAGACGACAAGACAAGATAAAAAGAAATAGAAAAAGAAAAAGCCCACAGTCAACATGTCCTGATACTTTTGTGTATATATAGCATACTTGTATTTTGCAATATGTCTATGAAAAGCCCACTATTATTATTATTATTTTTTTAAAATACCCACATTGACTTATTTCCATATAATGAAGTTAATGTCGAAGTCTGAGACTAAACAAACTGATTTGATAAAGTGCTTGAGTGATTTGTTATATAGATTTGGGAAATGTAAACCCAAAGTATATGTAGAACACTATAGATAAGTAGTGAATGTGAGAAATGTATTCAATATTTACATCAAATATGATGTGTATTTCTGAAGAGATTGTGCTCATATTTACTGATCCAGCTAAAGAAAACCGGGGCACAGCTGAATGAGGTTTTGTTCAGGAAAAGGAAGACAGAGGGAAGGCAGATGGGAGCTTTCTGTTGGGAGAGTGCCAGAGCAGGAACTGTTCGCTTTGTTTTTGGAGGAAAAGGAGGGGAGGGAAGTAGAGGAGGGCGTTGGTTTAGCATCTACATCCCTTTCCTCCTTCGTAGTCAGACACACCACCTCCTTCCCTCTTTACTCCTCCTCCTGGTCATGAAAGGATGCTGATGTTGTGTCACATAAGGCCTTGTCTCCACTTGTCTTTTATTCCTTCTCGTCCTAGTATTTTGTGTGTATTTGTATGTTTTCATCTGTAATCTGTGTTCAGGCTACTACAGGTCAGTGTTTCAACAAAGCTCCTTTAATTAGGAAGTTAAGCAAGAGTCATGGTCAATACAAGACGTCATCCCAGTGGACACACGTTTTAATATTTAGCATCACACTGACATCACTAGATGACTTTAGAGCAGTCGTTAAAGTTTTTACAATGGAGCCCCCCCCCCCCAAACTCTCACTTCAGCCAAAGGGGTCTATTTATATTCGCAAACCCATTAAAGTGAAAGTTTTATCTTTTTTATATCAATTGTTTTGAAACTGCATAATGCAGCTTTTTTTTTTTGCAAATATCATTTATGAAATTATATCTATTTATTTATTAGTGGAATGTTTTTCCACAATGGACAGCATTTTTTTTTAAGAAAAACTGTGATGCCTTTGCTCTTTACAGTTGACAAAAATGCATTGCTGGGGGGATAGGATATAAGAAATAATAAAATTTTGTCAGCTTTTTTTTAGCTACTCGGATAAACTTATTTTGAATAATATAAAATAGAAATGTTCTTAAAATGTTACTAAACCTTGAATATGATGATTAAAAATACAAGTATTATATGAATGTATTTCTTATTTCATTAATTCTCATTTATTTTGTATTCGGTACATGATGATGTATTAAATGTATTTTCCCCTGGGCTTCTTCCAGCTTCCCCTGGGGGTTACACATACCCCACTTTGGGAACCTCGGCTTTAGAGGATATGATCAGGCAGCATTGGCTTTAAAGATGATGATTGTCACTTTAGGAAAACTGTTAACATGACTCACAAATTATAATTAACTTTGATTCACTATGCATATTCGCACTGTAGTAGTTTGTTGTTTCTTGATACAAAGTCTTTTCATGTGTATTATGTGAATTGCAGATGTACTATATTTAGGATAGAAACTCAATGGAAATGCACAAGTAGAACCAATTTCCAAGTTGAAGATGAGTAGGAGCGGGACTGGAATCAACATTTACCATATCTTTTCTATTTGTTGAATGTGAAATACTACAAAAAATGCCTCTTAAAGGGGTTGGATTTTGCTAAACCTGCTTTTATTAGTCTTTGGCAAATTTCCTTGTATTTGGACCCTAACAGTTGAATTTGAATCCTCTGGTGCTGCAAAGCTATCTTTCTATTTCATTATGGCAAAATTTGAGTGGATTTCTGCAACCTGTTTTAAGTCCTTCTTAATTTGTGGCGTCTATAACGAGTTAAATCATTACTTTTGCACAAATAAGGTCAAGACTTCTGACAAACGTTGCTCTGACTAGGAAGAAACAGGAGAGAGCAGCATGGTCAACAGCCAGGAGGGGGTGGGGCATGAAGTGCCTCATCTACATTTAAAGGGCAAGCGCTCAAAACATCCTTTCTGGTGTCATTACCCAGAAATAGGGTTGAAGATGGACCTCTACTGTTGAAATGATAAAAAATTCAGACCTGAACATAACATTTACAGTTTCTGTATAGCATGGGGAAATGTTTTCAAATGCATAATTCCTTTTTAAAAAGCAAAATATCACTGCTTGAAATACATAATTCCATTGAGGGAGAAAAGGAAAGTATGACTCCTTTCCTTCTTGCTGCAGTTTTATTGAAATCATTTTCTTTCACTTATTTTGTATTTCAAACTTTATTTTTTATAAATGAGCTTAAAAAAGCTGCATTTTATGGCATCTTCTGTAGTATTAGCTGATGTTACTTCACAAATATCACGATATATTACCACTTTGCCCCTGTGTATCAAATCCTAGTACAAGATTAATGTAACTCACGGTAACTATAGCAACAGTAGTCAGTCAATGTTTTAGCCAAAAACTTTTGAAATTTGAAAATGTTTCCTTCTCATCTCAGACCTCAAAACATTATGAACTCTATACATACACCCAAGTATTCTCATCTTCCTCACACACATGTGGATACTTCAAACTCCAGATTTTTATTTTTTTTAATTCACACACAGCACTTGTGTGTGTGCGCATCGCCCTAAACATGAGTCACTTCCTTCCCCACATGCTGCTGTGAATCACTCCTTCCTCCAGGGAATATGGGCTGTCTCCACCCCCCTTTCCTCCCTCTTCCATGCCCTTCCCCCATGTGTTCTCATGCGAGGCCCTGGAAAGTGTCTGGAGCTGTATGTGCGTGTGTGTGTGTGTGTGTGTGTTATTGGGTCTGGAAAAAAGGAGGGGGTTGTTAGATTGATGCCCCAGGGTCTGGGTTTGGGCTCCTCAGCCTCCTGGGAGAAAGTGGTGGGAAAACGCTCTATAGTCTCCATTCATACTTTCATAAATTCATACATTTGTTTTTGTCACAACTGTGTTACCTGCTTTCGCAATCTGATAATGTGGTTGTTCTTTTAGTGTTTGCCAAACCCACAGTCATCTTCCTGTTTTACTATCATTATTAATGGGATTGTGAAACGGCTAAAAGATTTTTATTAATTATTTTCTTGTTAAGATGCACATATTTTTTTCAGTGTTGCAACTGTGTAAAACTACAATTAACAACTCTAAGAACTTCATAATAAAGTAGCGCTTTGACCCTTGGAGAACTACAGGTTCTCAATCCTCTGATGCAGTTCATTCCTTTACTTTCTTTAATTCCTTGGTGAATTCTACTGGAATAACCTCAGCTGGGATGTCTGTTTCTGTACATGAAGTTTCACACCATGGCAACGTGGCCCTGTTTATCTGTTGCTAAGTAACCCTCTTCAATGATGATCCTGTGAACATGGCTGGTCATTGAGAGGCCATTGTATTCCAAAATTACTACGGTCTCCAAAAAATATTGGTCCCATCAACCTGCTGTTTTTACCATTCCCTTCCTTGATCAAAAATATATCAGTAGGCCAAACTGGGTTTTGTGTGATACCCGAGACATACTTCCTTTTTATAATATAGGAGATTCATTCTTTCATTACATGCCTGTCTACTGCTCCACTAATGGAAGCCCACAGACGTTAAAGGCATTAATAGATTAGAACAACATATCTATGCCTTGAATACTAAATACTACCAGAACAATTCAATAAGTGATAAGGTATGATGGATAATGTTAATGTACTTAACAATGTAGCACCCCAGGTCAGTAAAGCCCCTTTAACTGCCATTTATGGGAAGTCATTTCAGTGTCATTGGTGATTTTAAAAAAGAAAAAGTACCATGCTTCTGTATCTTTCATATAATTTTGTTGATGAGACAAGATAAGACATAAAAGATAAGAAAAATCCACAGAATTTTGTATACTTTATTTTTTAATCATAAACCTTGCTGTTATTAGTCAATAAATCAAGTTGTGTAGCAGAGCCTCTTATCTTAAAGAGTCTGACCAAATATGTGGTTTCTTTATCATGTTCAAATACAGCTCCTTCTTTAAGTGATAGAGCTTCAACCTACATTTGCAGATGTAAACGGTGAACCATGTCCACAAACAGTGATTTCTGGAGCTGTACCCGAGTCAGGGATTTCCATTCCAGAGTCATGTCTGCTTTTAATGCAGTGCCACCTGAGGGCCCAAAGTACAGTCATCCCATATTGATTGTTTCTCCAGATTTGCACAAGCTTTTAACTGTATGTGTGTATGTTCTGAAAAGGCTTTTGTGGAACAATTGTTCCATAACTTCAAAATAATTTTTTGCACAGATTGATGACCCTCCCCTTTACTGGAGTTAGGGCTGTACACATTCTTCTTTCTTATAAGTCTTTTCTCTACCTCGATGTGACTTACCTTCATAATCCAGATCAGAGGTCTTCAACTCTGGTCCTCAGGGCCCACTGTCTTGCACATTTTAGATGCAACCCTGCTCCAACACATCTGATTCAAATGATCAGCTCATTATCACGCTCTGCTGAAGCCTGATAATGACCCACTGCTGTGAATCAGGTGTGTTGGAGCAGGGTGACATCTAAAACATGCAGGACAGTGGGCCCTGAGGACCAGAGTTGTAGACCTCTGGTCCAGATTACTCATTCCTTTATTTTCCAAGATGCATGGTCCTTGAGAGGGTTACATGGGTGTTGGAGCCTATCCCACCATCACAGTCAAAGGCAGGGTACACTGTGGACATGTCACCAGCTCATCACACAGCGTCACTACTACTGTTAATAATTACTGAAACCTAAAGAACTTCTTCACACTCGGGCCTGTCCCTGTACAAAAGTAATATAGCCAAACAGAATCACATACTTTATATCATCACACCTCAATTAGACTCAACTATCCCCAAATCTCTGTGATGTACATTTACATGTGAATTTGTGGCAGTCTTTATAGCTTACACCAGAAGTCTTCAACCCTGGTCCTCAGGGCCCACTGTCCTGCATGTTTTAGATGTCACCTGTCTTCAACACACCTGATTACTATTTATCAGGCTTCAGCAGAGTTTGATGATTAGCTGATCATTTGAATCAGGTGTGTTGGAGCAGGGTGACATCTAAAACATGTAAAACAGTGGTCCCTGAGGACCAGGGTTGTAGACCTCTGGCTTACACCATTTCTCCCATATAATCCCCATTATGTAGAAAATGTGCTCCCCTTTCCGTCGTCCAATCCCAAAACGATCCCCATCCACCATTTGAAAACATCCTTGGTTACCAGCAGCTGAAGACAGAGCTGCATTTTTCACATTCCCTTGTCTGGTGGCTGCTCTGGGGTTCAGCGTAAGGTTCTGGATACTGAAACAGTGTTGCCTTTAACTGTTTTGGTGTCTGCTTTGGTGAAGACCTGGCAGGGGATTTTATTTCTTTATTTTTTTATACCCTAACCATAGATTCTGGCAATACTAAAGTGGGGTACATGTAAAAAATAATGGGGCTGTTTTTGTCTCAATTTTCTCCATCCTGATCCAAGGATGGCAAATTCCAGATTATGTTATGTTTTGTCAGATTATCCTATAAGGTTAGCCTGTGGTCTGAGTTGGGTTAAGAGGGAATTTGACCCAATAATTGGCTTCAAAACAGGTCGGGACCAACAATCATAAATTAAAAAAATTGAAAATAAAAAAATTCTATATATAATGTTCCTCTCGCCCCACCTGGGCGGTGTCTCCTTCAGACTCAGGCCTGGGAGCCTGAGGGTTCTGCACAGGATCTTAGCTGTTCCTAGCAATGCGCTCTTTTGTACAGAGATCTCTGATGTTGTTCCTGGTATCTGCTGGAGCCATTCTCCCAGCTTGGGGGTCATATATATATATATATATATATATATATATATATATATTAGACCAAAAATCTTCATGTGTCAGAGTAAAGCAAACCACTCCAGGTTCATAACTCAGTGAAATGTAACATGGAATGTAGCCAATCAAGAAGTGAACTGACAGGAATAAGGAAGCAGGTGTAAATAAAAACAAGCATGGCTGACCTGAAACGTAAAGTTTGGTGGATCTGAAATGCAGGACTGACTTGTGGAGCTGTGGGAATCCCCAGAATGTCTATTCAACGTCTCTGCCAAGTCGTACTACTGCTGAAACGACATGTTGCACATTGTTTTTCAGTTGTTGCTATGTTTCTTGATATATTTCTTTTTTTTCAATCACATTTGATTGCATAATATTTCTGGCATGGAGGACCACATTCTAGATCAGTGGTGGGGCTGAAACGTGTGAGGTGTGCTGTGTTGAGATTATCAGAGCAGGCAACGCACAGTGATGATAAAACTGTTCAATACCTGTTTAGTTTTTTTTATTCTTTTTTTTTTTATCTTCTGTAACCGATAAAAAAATCTCTACAGATTTAGAAAATCCTTGTTTGTGCACCCTGCTTAATAGGTGAAGGTTTGTTTTTCATCCCTGTGAACAGTGACAGTAACATACATTCCTCTAATTAATGTCCTTATTGGGGAGACTAGTAACTTTGTCATTAATTCTAGTCATGTAGCTTTAGTTGGATAATACAGTAGGTGTGTGTCACATTCACTCGTCTGTGTCATGTGTTTCTCTGTTCAATAGATGAAGACGGGCCCGTTTGCTGAACACTCCAACCAGCTGTGGAACATCAGTGCAGTTCCTACTTGGTCCAAAGTCAATCAAGGCCTGATTAGAATGTACAAGGCTGAGGTACGTCTGCTTTATCCTGTTTTTTTATTATTGAAAAATACAGCCTTTTATAATATAAACCAAGATTTATAACATCCATCTAAATATTACAGTTGATGGTTAACCAAGTGTATGATTAGGTTTTGTCAAAGTTTTAACTCTTAAGCCGTTAACCAGACCGCACATTACCAACATTTAATCTGGAGAGTATCGGAACTCCTCACATACTCACACATTCATAAGGGTTGTTACTGTGAAGATGAAAACATAAGTGACTCCCAAGCAAGTGTTGCTCTATTCGACCTCAAACCCAATGCAGGAAGACAGAGACACAAGTAATACAAGACATATTACAGTTACACAATAAATACTACTACTGCAAAGACAATTATCTGATTCTTTTTCAACAAATGAAGCTCTTCAGCAAATACTTCAATAACTGATCAATAGAGCAATCTGCAAATTAAATTTTTTTTAAAGCGGCTATATTTTACATTTCTACTTTCAAATATTAAAATTATCATTGTTGGGTTGAGAATGAAGAGTATGTTAAAGATGTCAGTATGTTAGGTTATAGGGATATGAAGTGAATAGATTCATAATAGATTTATGTGGCCACTAGAGGGAGTAGTGAGTAGTGTTGTCACAAATACCGGTACTAGTACTTTACCGTAGTACTAAGGCATTTCAAAAGGTACTATACTGCTTTTGAAAAGTACCGGTACTTGCAAAAGTGCGGCAAACTCGGCACGTATTGTCACGTTGTAACTAGGATACAGCGGAGCGGAACAGGAATGGCTGCTACACCTAGTCTTACCCTCGATATGCCAGAAGGAAGAAGTGCAATATGCAAATATTTTGGTTTTACAACAAACAAAAACGAAATCATAAATGCAGAGGCACCACATTTCAAGCAGTGTTTTAAAACATGCCTGGTGAAGGGAGGGAAAATTTCCAACCTTCCTAAACACTTATGAGAGAAACACTCAAACGATAGGTAGAACTGTAAGATTTTTTGCTTAAAATTCCAGGAAGCCATTAAGTTGAACATATTTTTGGGAAGTGAACAAGTCACGTCAGGCTAAAAAAAACCCACCTTCAATAGTGGAGAGTGCAACATGTTGGCGACCCTTTTCAAATACCCTCTAGTAGCTCAGTACTCAGGTTGTAATAGTTCGTAGTGCACGTACAGCACAGACACCTAAAACTTGATTTCAGTTTGTCACACTCACTCATAGACGAACAATAGTTTTTCAAAAAACAGTGATGTGTTTGTGCATGACGCTGCTGCTGCAGCTGTCACTCTCTCTCTTGTCGTGCGCTGCTGCACGGAGAGATGTAGAGCTTGGCAGAGTTTTTTTTTAAATGTATTTATTTATTTATTTCCAATGCCCAGATCCAGTTACATAAAGTTAAACAAAGAGTTAAATAAAGCAAAACCCTCAGAGTAATAACTGAAAACAACACTCTATAAGGGAGACACCCAAAAATGTTTAAAAAATTATAAATATATGTATGTATGTATGTATGTGTGTGTGTGTGAGTGTGTGTGTGTGTGTGTGTGTGTGTGTGTGTGTGTGTGTGTGTGTGTGTGTGTGTATATATATATATATATATATATATATATATATAATTGGAAAGTAAATAATTTTTTCTATTGTCTATTTAAAATGGAAATTGGATATTATTTTGATACATTGAAAGGATTTTAAAACAAAAAAAGGCAATCAAAACTCTGCAGGTAAGTGAAGCCTTGGGACTTGTATAATATGATGATTTAATTATGCTTTTTGTATTTTATATATATATGTATGTATACAACAAGCATAATTAAATCATAACGCATAATGTCTTTAATATTTTTAGGCATATACTCATTTGATCTTTAACAAACGTTTCCATGCTCTCACTGCTCTGGTTTAATTTCTTTTGACTGTTTTTCCAATTAACGTTTATGTTGATAAGATTTTCGATTAATAAAGTCAGTAATGACATTTTCTGCATTCTATTTTTATTTGAAAAAGTATCCAAGTATTGACATACACGTTGGTACTGGTAAAGGTACCAAAATCTTGGTATAGTGACAACACTAGTAGTGAGTTACTCTACTTGTCTTCAATGTTGAGGAAAACTAACACCAGGGGACATTTGACCATAACATCCAAACTTAACAGGATGGTTTGAGAAGAACCAATGAGAAGCAAGTTTAGATTCAAATAAAGGCCAAGTATTAAAAGTCACTGGACACATCTCAAAATGAAAAGAATGGAGTTTGATACTGAAATGGCAGTGTTTCTTCTACACATGTGAATTTGAAGGGATAAGGTTAATATGTGATATTATCTTTGTTGAATTCACCATTTGTTGATCTGTGGTTCACACTAAACTGTGACAGTTCTGACTTTGGTTGATTGTTTCCAAGATCTTTGGTGCAGCTACTGACAACACTAACCGTAGAAAAATTTAGATGATTTGTTGTTTTACTGTGGCTGTTTTCTGTCTAAAAAAACAGAGCTAAGTTAACAGAGCTATAATGTAAACTATCAACAAATGTGGAACTTATAATATGCAAAATAACTGGATATGAGTTTTAGTTAGGGGGAAAAAAGTGACCTGATACTATAATACAGATGTTTGTAAATAATGAGCTTCAGCCACAGTCTGGATATTAGCATGGATTTGTTGATGGCTTTGGGAAATGCAAGTGTGGTTGGGTACACAACTTCTACCTACTGTTGAGATGCAGATATAACAATGCAGCATATAACCCCTTTAAATATGAAGATTTTCAGGGGGGATTTTCTATTATCTCTACTATCAAAGCAAAGTTAACATCTTTGGGTTGTCACATTTGAGGGCATCATACGTTGGTTTTAGCCTAGCTGCTCTATCCCTATTCATTACATGTATAGGTCTAGGAACGCTTCATAGGCAGAGGAGGAGGGACTAAAAGGTTGTCTTTCAAATCCTCTGTATGTGCAATAGGACAGCACTACAACCAATCGGCGTAATCTTTAAGATGACGTAGTTAGACGCAAGAAAGTTCACGGAGAAGTCTGGAGAAAGTTTCAAATGACTAAATAAAATGGTGGATCATGGAGCTTAACGACTGTTGTCGCTTCTGTAAAAAGAATTTAAAAATTGGCTGATGTTTTCTCACATTCTTCACTCATCTTTGATAAAAGGAAATAGCCACCCATTGTTGTTCTTCTTCTATGGTTGTTTCCCGTTGTTTCTCTCTGAATCGTTGCATCACTTTGTTATGCCCGCCCTCTAACTCTATACTTCACCTTGATTCGTCAGCCAGTTTCAGGGAAATCTAACCAAAAGTTACATTCAGCAGAACTAGACTACTGCGGTAGCACATTAGATGTGCTGCCGCTAGGTGGGTCTAACGCAGCTAGGCTACATTAGTCCATAAATATGCATGTAAACACATATGTCTTTAGTAGGAGTGTGTATCGGAATAATCTGGTGATACGATACATATCTTGGATCACGATTCAATATATCATGATATATTATGATACTATAAATAAGCCTCTTTTTTTTTTTTTTTTTTTTTTTAAATAATTATTTCCCAGAAGAATTGAAATACATTTTTATACATTTTAGAACTGGATCTAATGCTATACCACAAAAACTTACAAATTTAGATTTTAAAACATTAAATTCTGTTTTGCAGACATTACAATTTAAGATCCTTTTCAAATGTTCATATTCTATTTCTTCATAATTAATATTGTAACATGTTTTTTGTACAATCTCGACAAAGGAACTAAAATCTGCCTGTCAGACACAAAAGAGTGCTTTTAGAAAGCTCTAAATAGCCATTATTTAATAAGACGGCATTAAACAAAAGTAAAGAAAATATAAATAAAAAACAAAAATTAACATCTGCCACATCTGATGCATTTGAATAAATGCCTAAAACTAGAAAAGTACTCTGAGGGCACAGACCTCTGCCAAGGTAGCACCCCCCCCCCCCCCCCAGATCACCACCAAAATCTAATCATTTCCAGGTCAGCACATTACCAACATACCCTGAAAATGTCATTAAAATAAGGTCCATAAGTTTTTGAGTTATCGTGGATGGATGTACACAAACATCCAAACCAACCAACCAACGGCAGCATAAACATAACCTCCTTGGCGGAGGTAAATATTGATACAGTAGTTTTAAATGGCGATATAGTATTGTGAAATTAAATATTCCATTATATTGCAGAACTGATATTTTCTTACACCCTGAGTCTTTAGCTGTCTAAAAAAAATCCACCTCCAAAGTGTAGATAGCATTTCACAGATTCGATGCCACAGCCTTAAAAACCTGATCAATGCAGGTCATACTGTGGCTGCAAAGGATCAGGAACCATATACATTTATGATGGATTGGGAAAAAGAATGGAACTGGATAATCGGAAACAGAGTTTTTCCACATCAATTTTTACCGTCATGGATCTAACGTGGATAATCTTCTCATGGCACAGTATGTCTCCACTGTGGAATTGTGAATCACAATATACTGGAGAAACTTTTACCACTAGGAAAGTTCCTATCAATGGGTTCTTAAAGGGAAATTAAAGTGTCTTAAACTTTTGCTTAAAGAAAACTCGATGTCCAATCTTTAACTTAATATTAGTGCAAAAATATCTTTTTGTGTAACATAAACAAGACACACAAAGAATGTCTTCATGATGTTTCTACTGAATATTGTACTTCTATAGTTTCTGAACCACTGATTCTGGAGAAGAATCGATTTATGTTCCAACTACATGTCCCTGGTTCTTCTGGTCAAAGACTGTAACTGTCTGTGTTTGTTCATACGTGTTCAAAAGATAATAAGACCTTGACAGTCTGAGTTTAAGACAAATCAAGTGGAGCTAGGGTTCTATACTAAGCTCTACTGAAGTGTTAGTGTTGAAGATTGGGTTTTTATGTGAGGGGGAAAAGGTGACCTAATTTATTGATTTAATTTGATTTTTTTTTTTACGTTTAGTAGAACAGATATTTCTTCCTGATTAAAAGAAATGTAATCTTAACAAATAGTGTAAGACTTGATAAATGTATATTTGAAGAAAGATATATTGTGAAGCTGCAGCAAGGTTTTGTTTTTTTTTTCTCTCTAAGCGCGAGTCTTTGGACAGATTGTACTTGAGCGTTATTTCACTTTCAGTTTTAATTACAATGGGTTATGGATATGTGGAATGGTTCCTTTCATCCCCAACACAGCTTTCACAGATACCTCCCCTGTCTGATGGGTTTGTAAAGCACATATTACAAAAAAGACTAACTTTTTAGAAATTAGCATGGCCAAGAAACCAGCTTTTTCCAGTGAAAGTCAGCTCTATGAAGTGGATTTGTTTTTTAATTCACACTGATATCGAAAAGGAGTTTACATGAAATTTAAGAAATCTGGTTACTGCAGAAAACCAACTGTAACCGAGCTTCTTGAGAGCAAAACATCTTGACTGACTGGTTTCTGAGGCAGGAAAGGGTTAAGAGAGGAATGGAGAGAATGGAAGTGTGTGTGTGTGTGTGTGTGTGTGTGTGTGGGCGGTTGGGGGTGGGGTTGGGGGGCTGTCTAAGCCCGTTCTCCCCGCCTGCATGCCCACATCCTGTGTTTTCCAGAGCAGCCTGTGAGTCTTCCCAAAGAGCTGAGGGGCCAAGCTGTCTGCCTCTCCCTCCCCCCTCTCCCTCCTCTGCCGTTCCCTTCATTAAATCCTCCCCTCCCTCTGTCCCGACCTTCCTCCAAGCCTGGAGCAACCATCAGCAGACTCGCATTCCTCTCTCCCTTTTCCTGGCCCCACACAGGGTTCAGGCAGAGAGCTCTTCGAGACCAAGAAGGAGAGGAATCCACCATTTTCTATGAGTTAGTGGAGCTGATTCTGGGGCTTCGATGCCTGTTTTTGAAAGTTAACCTAACTGATTACACTCTCAGGAAGATAATGGTTGTCACTGTTAGCTTAGCTCAAATAAACACGTGGATGTTTTGTCCATTAACAGACATGGTTGGTGTAGCTTTTTCTAGAAAGTTTCCTAATGAAACTAAAAGCAAAGGGAGTTTATTAAAAACAGATTAAAGTTGGAAATATTTTGGGGAATGAAAAAGAGTGGGGGGAAAAAATCTATATTTTCCAGACTAATATATACTTTTCTTTCTTTCTTTCTTTTTTTTTTTACAGTTTAACTTGCGGTGTTGTGTATGTGTTTGTTCCAGGTAGTTATTGGGTTCAGTGCAGTTTGAAGAAAATCTACATGCACAGACTTGAACCTGACTTGAGATGTCTGCTGTATTTGTGTTTGTCCTACACAAGCCGGTTTGGTAGATAATTTACATACTGAAGGAAAGTAAATAGAAACCAGTCTGCCTCATAGGTAGTCAACCCAAAGTAAGGATGGCATAGATCTACATTTTACTTCTACTTAAGCCTAAATTCTGTGGAAAAAAACAAAACCAATTAATTTGTAGTTTGGTTTTTGGTTGTCCATTAGTGTGAACTATTTCCTAAAACGGCAGCCCATAGTGTTTGTTTTTAAGCAAACTTTATTCAAAGAAAGGGAACATATATTTTTATCTGGGACTGTTGTCAGCTGTGGATCAGAGCAGCTGTGTATGTAGGACTGAGTTAAAATAAACTACAGTGTGTAGTGAAGAGGGAACGTGTCATTTCAACAGCATGTCTAATTTGTGTTATTCCACAGGGAACTGAGCATAAACTCTCCTCACATTTGTGTAACAAAACCATCTGAAACTATTCTAAACCACAAATTAAAATATTGGTATACATTTTGGACGAGTCATTTTCAGACATATTGATAAACACAGATGGTTTAAAAAAAAAAAAAAAAAGGTGTTAAAAGTTGCTCCTATTGTACATTGAAGTCATCATTCAATGTACTTTCACGACATGTCAAAAGATATAATTGTCCATTTTTGTGGCTGTGTACAGAGAACAACAATGTTTAAGCAATCATGTATTAACTGTAACATGTGAGTAAAACAGATAGAAAACATGGAATGGTTTAAAGCATTGTCTTTGTCAGTACGATGCTATAGATATTGATGTAAGAAGTGAAATGGTTTTGGTAATTATGAAGAACACAGAAAATGGATAGATATCAGCTCTGAAATTCAACTCTCCTGAGCTGTTTTTATCATATTTATGCAAAACAAATGTACCTTTTGAAGTACCAGGAATTAAAATGAACAAGAAATTGAAGAAAACAAAGGATGATTTAATATTTTTTTTTTTTAACTGTATGTTGGTCTTTACACTGACTTCCACATATAATAGAAAGTCAAAGCTCTTTAGCCTTGCTGACATTAACTGTGATTATTTACTCTTTTTTTTTATTGCTATTATTCCACCTGTTGCTAAAGGTGGTTTTACAAGTTTTCTGAACCATGGTCGTTGGTATTTCACACCCTTACTTTCAACTTTAGTTTCCATTTTGTGACATAAATAGTGTAAAGTATTGTTTGTTGTTGTACTGTTGAGGCTGGATTTAGATTATTTTACAACCTGGTGAGGATGGATCTTTTTTTCCCCTAAATGTCCTGATAACTAAAGCCGTAGTTATAAAAGAGGATTTATTTTCTTTTTCACATGACTTTACCATCATCTATTCCACCTGAAAATATTTTTTCCTTTTTTTTTTTTTAAATGCATATGCAGAAGTTCTGGGTTAAGTCATTGATAATTACAAATGTCACCAAATGGAAACACAGCTAATAATAATATAATTATTATTATTATTATTAATTAAACTTTGACTCATATCAATAGTTTTCTGTAAAATGGAGCTGTATAAAAATATATCGGTCTATTAAAAACATGGATAGAATGTAGGTTTGGACCCTTTATGAATTCACCAACATTATGAAATATGCTAGAAACTAAACAACGGACAACTACAGGCATATGTGGTGGTCAACAGTAATGTAAAGTGTCTGTAATTTATACAGAAAAAGGTTTTCAACATATAAGAACCAGGTGTGGCCATTCAAGATCCAGAACAGAAAAGATTAAACAAAATGTGGATTGCGTTAGGGGGCATTTCATCATTTCTGATGTTGTTTTCAGCATGTTGGTGATGTTACGTCTGCATTTTTCATTTTATTAGCAGTGTTTTAGTTTTGTTTTTTTTTAAATACACACACATGGACAAACAAACTCTTAGCGACATCTTCCATTAATGATTCAACCAACTTTATTTGATTAAATAAGTCAAGTTCTCTGCAGTGTGTTTTTCCAACCCAGTTCTACCCAGATGATCATGACTGATAGGGTCAACGCACAGACAGTCTGAGCACCAGAGTTCAATTCCAATGTGGTCCCCGGTACAGCCTCCCAACCCCCACTGCAGCCTCCCACCCTTCCACCCAGCCCTGCTCCCCAAAACTAGATCTACGTCTGAACACACAAAGGGCGTTCTCTGGGCTGATCCGCAGCCATTTTGACCACGTTGAGAATCGAAGTGTTAACGGTAAAACGTACGCTCAAAGTGACTCCTTAGTTAACAGATCATGCACATGTTAAAAGGTATTACTTTGTACTTTTATATCAAAATTAGTGTTCAGGAGATTGTTACTCACTGTGACAATCCAACTAAGAATTCTCACCCATCACCACCCTCTAAGAATGTAGATTATTGAACTTTTTCATATCATTGCTTTGGTTTTGTGGCCTCCAAATGTACTAGTTCATTCTGTCTCGGAGCTCTTGTTTAACTTTAACAGGCAGTTATTTTAGGACAGCACAAGGTCAGATAATCCCCATGTACACTGTCTATCTACTATTAGAAGACACAAACACTGTTGGACTATATGAGAGCAACATTTTTTGAAGTGTGCTGACGTATTTTCTCATGTCACTCCCTCCTTTCCCCTTCATTCTTTTTTTTCAGTGTCTGGAGAAATTCCCCGTGATCCAACACTTCAAGTTCGGTAGTCTGCTGTCTATCCAGCCCGTGAAGCCTTGACGCACATGGAGGAAAGCTACGTACATGAGACCAACATCCCAAACATTTGACCCAACAGTTTTCCCTTATTCTGGATCCTCACATAAAAATCCAAGAGTAGCAAAATCCAACCATATAGTTCAACACACGCAAAAAACGCTTTCCCATGTGTTCACACGTGTGAGTGGAAGCCTGTTGGTCATCCACAGCTAAATGCAGAGTATGTTGTGGATGACCTTTATGATTTTGGAGCATTTATATATTGTCTTTTTCTTTAGACAATGGATACAGTTTGGATCAGACTCCATTTTGTGAGGTGGCATAGTTTGTTTTTGTTTTGTTTTGTTTTTGTGCTCACATAAGACGTGTTTACAAAGCAAGTTCGGGTCTTCTGAGCAGTAGACGCTTTGAAGCTGATGCACAAGACTGTTTTCTTCAAATTCAACACTGCTTATGCTCTTCAGTTTCTCTTTTGGTTTTCGTTTTAAAGCTAAACATGTACATTTTTGGTGCAAATATTCCAGTATTTTAATCACCTTCATCCCAACATGTAAGACAACATTGTTAAGATGATTTCATAAATGCTCAAAGAGTAAAACTAAAGATTTTTGTTTAGGTCTTGCATACGAGTTAATCCAAAATGGATTGGACAGAAATACATTCAGTTTAATTTCACGTCAAATCAGTTTAGGCTGGATTTCTGCAAGAAGGAGTTTTACTTTTCCTGTACATTCAGTGTCCATAGTCCAGGTCCATGTCTCCACTGGAGTCTCAGCTCACCCCTTTTCAAAAGTACATTTTATTTATTTCTTTTCTATTGGTTATGAAAACATTGTATTTAAAAGCAACAATGAAATAAAGGCTGTGGTTGTGCTAAGCATCCTTTTCCTCACAGTGCTGAACTCCAGCTGAACACTGGAATTTCTCTACATGAGATTTGGTTCCATTTAGTTTTAATAATTTCGTAGGGTCCAACCCTGCATGTTTGGGAATCAGGATGCTACTAAGAAAAGTTGAGCTTTGTTTTTGTTCCTGCACCAGCCCGCCAAACCTAATTTAATAAACTTATCAACTTTCCCATCTTTGAACTGATGAAACCACTACAGTACACTTTCTGTTCTTTTTCTTCCATGAAATGTACATCTAAGGTTCAGAATGTTGATGTTTGTGTGTGCTTAAGTGTAGTTTGTGTTGGAATCTGTTTTGTGATCAGTGCTTGCATAATTCTGTTTCTAAGCTAACGATAATGTTGTAAGGTTGTCGCTGCAGAGAGCAGCACAAGAGAGATACTTAGAGCTTCACATAAAAGTTAGTATACATGTTAGATAGAAGCAGCTGAGGTGGTTGTTAGCTTACAAATGGAGTCAACAAATGGCTCCCGGCACCAAACTGACACCAACACAAACGTCACATAAGCACACAAACACATGCTAATCAAACGTGCTCCATAGTTGTAAATACAAACTGCTACTAAAAATATAGTGTAATCCCATAAAACATCTCTACACTGTGCATCAGTCCAAAGGTTTTTCTCAATTCTGTTGAAATAAATCAGTGGTTTACCCATAAACCACTTTAAATGTGAGTAATTAACATCCTGAAAGACACCGCAAACACTATGTTCAACCATGTAATAAACATAAACCAGTCATTGTTACAGTAATATACATTATGTGGTAATTAAATATTAGAGACAAATGGTAAGGTTTGTAGGTGTTGCTTCCTCCTGAGCAAACTGAAATGTGTTGTCTATCTTACTCATGGCAAGAAACCAAAAAGTATATATTAAAAAAAAAAAAAGTGATGCCAGGCACAACAAACCCCACCCATTACAAACATTTTAGCTCCTAAAGGACATCTCCCACTCAAAACATGAGATTATGTGTTTGACCTTTCAAGGTCAAAGGTCATTATGCTATTTTGGAGCCTACATGTAGTTTTCTATCATTCAACAATAGTAACTAAGTACTTATCGCCACTCTTTTTGGAGTTATGATCAATTAGAATTTTGAACCCCATGTCAGATTTACTATATGTCCATAATAGTAATTAAGTCTCTATCTCCACCTGTTTTTCTCTTATAATCCATTTTAGTTTTTTAGGTGTCGACCCAGTGAAAGTCAAATAATTGGCTTCAGTAAGAAATTATCTGGTTTGTTCTAAAGTGTCACGGTTGTAGACTTTCTTGTGACCCAGGGATGAACCACAGCACTAAGGCAGATGGATTCTAGGATGAAAACATGAAGTGTTGAATATTGTATGAGACACGATATTTAATACTCTTGTAACTCTTTAGTGTGGAGAAAGATTTTCAGGCAAATGTGGTTACCAGGAGAGGGGGAAACTCCCAGTCCTGCAAAACTCGCGATTCCAAAACAATGTGCAACAGTCTTTTTTTTTTTTTTTTCCTCTGTAAAAAAAAAAAAAAAAAAAAAAAAAACGAGGTGGAATTCCCCTAACATGCAGGATGTTTAAGTGCAGTGGTGAGCATGGTGGAATAAAGCGCAGCAGACCAAGAGTAACTGAGGGACTCTTCACTAAACGACACCAGAACAGCTGAGTGTGATGTTGGAGCTGCTACTGTCTATCTTATCAGAGGAGCTAAAGGTCAATCAGGTCTTAATCCTGAGCTCCTGCACTTTGAAAAGATAGCTTGGTCTTAATTTTAAGTTTCTCTGCCAGTCCCAAGACATTTTAGTTTAAGAAAATAACACAAATTGCATATTTGTTGTGAGACTCATTCTAGTAACACTGTAAGACTATTTCTAGATGTAATTATCTTACATATCTTATGTATGTCTTAGATATTTTTTGTATACACTGGACTCACTCATTACTTCAGAAAACTGCTTAAACAACCCACAGAAACATCATGGAGGCTCCAATTCTGGCAAATTTGTCAAACAATGTCAACATCAATAGAAAAAAAAATGGCGAATGCAGCATATTTTCCTATTATTCCTATTTAAGAACATTTCTAAGTATGGGTGATTCTTCCAGATAAACATTAAGTCTTTAGTCCATCTGAGTACATGCAGTACTTGTTCTGTAGGTTCAGCACACATACAGCCATACTAGGAACTCTGCCTGGTCCTATAGAGTCCAGATGTTTCTCTTCCACTAACTCTGGAAAAAATGTGTTTGTGGAGTTTACTGTTCTGTTTCTCATAGAATCTAACACTTCAAGATTTTTAGAGGACGATGATCCATTATAGCTCCCAGTGTTTCTAATAATTTCTGTTTTCTGTAGTCATACACTTACACTTAGATCTATAAATTGAATCTCTCATCACTCCACCAGTTTCATTCAACCCAGCACAGGGTGTTGCATTATATGAAGTAAAAAAATAAATTAATTACATTGACAAAAATGTTTGAACAAATTTTTAATTAAGTTAAGACTGGATTTTAAGTCTCCTATACTTTTAAATACTTAAGTGAGATACTGAATGAGTTTGTCTTACTTCGTCAAAACATGCTGGTTTTTTCAGATTCATTTAAATGATATATATCTTCTTTGGAATAATGTCTGCAAGTTTGTTCACAGCTTTGAAAAACGTTGATTTTTGCATTTTTTATGAATTTTTGAAGTTTACCTTATAATGGGCCATCTGTTGATGCATTATGACATTGAAAATTATTAGAGATATTAATATAGTTACTATTGACCACTGATAGAAAGTTATATATGGACTTTGATTGAATTAGTGAATTAGTATCACCCACTTACAGTATATTGGCAGATTGAACTCCAGCATCGAGACTCTTAAATGTGTCATTCCGCTGAAAACCACTTTTCCACACTCCTTTTGGAATCTGATGGGTCACCCTGACTTACCGACATATGCTGCCATTGAAAGTGGTTTGTCACCTCCACTGGCTGCATACCACATTTACAAAAAACAACAACAGGAACGAGGGACCCAGAAAAAGCTAGTCCGTCTGACGACAGAGGGACTTTAGCGTCACCCACGTGGGGTTAAGCCCGTCCCCAGCAGCGAATCTGAAGTAGCATTAGCATCTACAAGAGAAGACAGCGCCACAGTAGCTGCTGCTCAAACTGGAAAAAAATGGCGGATCAAACTGGTTCATGTGCTCTCTGTGGAAATAAAGCCTTGTTTTTTTCCCTGCACGTTTTCAGATTAAGCAATGGCACGAACCCTGCTTGGGTAAAGCTAAATACATACACAGCGAGAGGGGAGGGGGAGGGTACCTTCACGCATTCTGAGCCAATCAGAGACACCTTGTGACAGCGTATGAGGAAGTAGCGGTAAACTCTGTTGTTCGACCTCAAGTCATTTTTCTACCATGCAAAAACAGCTGGAAACAAAGCAATACGAAAGTTGTTTTTTTTTTTAAAAGAACCAACACACAGTGTATTCAATAACAATGGAGAACACAGTAATATTAATGAAATAACCATGGAATTACAGCTTTAACATAAGCCACAATTACACAGAGACCCCAGAAAAAGGTGAGATGGTGAACCCACCGTTTTGCACCATTGACTGATTTCCACAGCTAAACCAAAAGAAAAACAGAAGTGATACAGGCTGGACTTTTACACAGCGAATCTGTGCTCCTGGATCAAAGGGTGATGGAAACAGTGATGCAGGGCAGTGGACAGTGTGACGTTGGAAATACCCAAATGGCAAACTCTGGCAGACAAAAGTGAAGCAAACCCGGAAGTAACAAAAATTGCAGTTCACTGGCCCTCCACTAGGGCGGAGAAGACAATCCCCATACACTCACATGTTAAAAAGACCAACTTCACAGCAGAAATAACTCATCCATTTAGATCTTATTTAATCTTAAAATTATGCATAATTAAGTGTGTGTCATTTTCATTGGCAACTGTTGCCAGTACTAGCAGTGGTGGTTAATGGCTAGCTCCCAGAAAGGCCTCACCCTCTGCCTCATGTGAACACGCTTCAGTCATATTGTTTCACTAAACTGGAACCTGTTGATTATGTTTGTGCTGTTCATGAGTGTTAATGGGATATTGTTCATGTGTTTATTGGACAAATATGGCATGCTCTGCCAATAATTGCACAAACAGACCATCCAAGAAGTTTGTGCTTCAGTTTTTTCAGTAAGTGAAATATTTATATACATTAACCCAGTAAAGCTTTAGTAGATCTGGCCCATAATGTAGTTGCTTAAATGAATAAAAGAATTAATTTCCTACCTTAATGAACCAGAATCTGTTGTGGTTCCTTCATTCATCAACAATGTCCTCAGGTTTAAGCCATGGCTAAGTCTGGAAATATTCACAGCTAAAGGCACTGGTCTGTTTTCCAAACTCAGCTTTGGCCTAGTCTGGTCAAATCAGCTGAGCAGGACCATGTCCTTATTTCAAAATCTTACAGTAACCGTGCTTAGTTTAAGGTGACGACAGTCTGAGACTTTGTTGACTTCATCTCCTTTACTGTTATTGTTGATTTTAAATAATGTATGTAACCTTTTAATAATGTTAAAACAAAGTTTGATGTTAGTAACAATAGCTAAGGTGAGACATCAGCTAAATTCATATCTGGCCTCGGTTGCCAAAATGATCCCCCCCCCCCCCCCACACACACACACACACACATACACCCCTGCAATAGGAAATGTATACACCATACTGTAGATATTTTTATGTTTCTGTTCAGTCAAGGACACCCCCCATATAGTGACCAAGGTAACCCACTGATCAGTGCCACACTTATTGAATATGATGGCAAGGAAGACAAAAGATTTAAAAAACAAACAAACACTGAATCTAAATAAAAAACAAGTATTTAGAGAAAAACAATAACTAAAAACAAAACAAAACATGCTCTAAAAACTAATGAATAGAATTAGAGAAAAAAGGTCAAAAGTAACTAAAACTAAATAATAATGAAAAATCCCAAACTATTATAACCTTGGGATAGAGCGAGTCCTCTGCCCAAGGTATCAGTAACAGCTCACAGATCTCAGTGTGGTGTCTCCCCAGTTGTCTCGTTGATATGTTTCTTGATTGTATACAATGTTCATTTTTAAATCAGGGTCGCACACACAATATGTCATCAAAATGTCACACCTTAGGTCCTGAACAGTCTTCCTTTTACATAGCATTCCAAAATCATGATTCCACCTCTATCATGGCTCTGGTATTACTGTCAGAGGTGGGCCCAAATGATCCACCTTTTCAATTATACAGATGTCATTCCAGAATAAATGAGAGATATTCCTGGAACAGAAGTGCTGTGGAAAATAATCTTTAGAGACAACCCCCCCTCTCTCTCTCTGTTATTTTTTTAATAAATCGCACCCTATATATCTATATCTATATAATCTATAGATATAGATATATGTATATATGTATATAATCTATATATATAGATATATATATATAGATATAGTTTTATATATATATATATATATATCGCCAGCTTTAACATGCTAGCATTGTCTTTTGCAAATTAATACTACACAGGCATTAAGTTGACCTGAGATTTGTTGAAGTGCAAATAAAACCATACAGGCCTGTTTTACTTCCTCTCTTTCTCTCTCTCTCTCTCTCTCTCTCTCTCTCTCTCTCTCTCTCTCTCTCTCTTCTCTCTCTCTCTCTCTCTCAAAAATTCAGCTACAACTACAAAGCCATTAAACACTCCTTCCACATGTCAAATTAATAAATGACCAAAGCTGCAGACATACTGTAGATTTGTTTGGACTGAAAAGTCATATTATGAAAAAGACGTGATTATATTTGCTAGTTGAGTTCCACACTTCTCCACAAAGCAGCTATCATAGGTAGTTAGTGTGAAGTGGCTGAATAACTGGGTTTACATGTTATTCTGGTTGTGAACAAGGAAATGACTCTGCATTCACAGCACAACTAAACCACTGACAGGTAATTTTAAGGGATCCTACAGACAAATTCAGGCCAAAGACTTTTGAATATCTTGAGCTCATTCAGAAGAATGTGTGGAATGAAAGGGCCGTATCGACCCGCTCTGACATGTTTGGGCTCGTGATGTGGACTTTGATGGAGGCAGCTTCTGAAATGGGATGCAGCTGCAGACACATAAAAGTTACACTGGATGCTCATCTAGTTTAGCTCAGTGTAGATGTACGTATTCATGTGTACTTAAATGATGGCAACTGTTCATAAAAATATAAAGATCATAGTGTAAACAGACTCTCATTGTAAGTGGTTATAACATAGGAATCATGAAAAATATGATTTTTAACAAATGATTTTTGAAATAAGCACAGGTCAATAACAATTAATAGATGTAATCCCAGTTAATCAAAAATGAGAGTAGTCTTAAATACTATCTCACTTTTGACCTCCTCAATATTACTCTCAATGAATAAATAAGAGCGTGACCTAATTTGTTTTTATTATTATATGCAAACAAGGCTTCTGATTTTGTCCTAAATCTGGAAATAAGGTTGTGACCTACTTTTCCTCTTTTTTTTCTATTAAAAATCAGAGGCGGCTGTGAGTCTTCAGTGTGAAAATTAAGGACATGTTCCAGTAGGCCACTTGTTCAATATGCAGGGGGTGTGGTCTATATCCCATACACTAATGAGCGCAATCCTAATTTTAATCATATGCACAGATATGCAAAAAAGGGCACATTTTCTGTCGGTATGCTAATAAGGGCGTGGCATATTTCACTTGGGAAAATAATAAAGGTGTGGTCTAATTCTTTCTATAAAACCCAAGTGTCTGTTTTTCATTCATAATTATGGATGTGATTTCTATTTTTTTGTTCTTTTTTAACTGTTTGTACATTAATTTGACTAATATATTCTGGTACATTCAATGTTCCTAAATATTTCCTGTTCATCCACATGACCTGTACACTGAGAAATCTGTGATTTATCATATCCTTGGTGGTGGTTTTGTATTTTTACTTTTCAGCTTTTTCATTCTACTTTTCTTACAAAAGTTTGTAGTCCTGCAAACACTTCTGACACACACACACACACACACACACACACACACACATATATATATATATATATATATATATATATAGTTAATTATAGTATAGTTATATACTATAGTATATATAGTATATAGTTATACTATACTACTACTATTGTACTATAGTTATACTATATATATATAGTATATAGTTAATATACAGTTAATTTAATTTACTGTACTCTACTATAACATTTATGCAGCTTCAGACTGTTTAAAATATGTTGAACATTAATCAGGTTAAGTTGCATACGTCAACCGTTCACACAAAGCCCTCTTACTAAGTATGGTGTATTTGTTCTGGGAATTTCCTGCTACCAAGTCCTCCTCATGATGACTCATGGTCATACATTAACAAAGGCTACAGTCTTCAGCTGCTTCAGAACTGACTCCATCCTTTGAAACTGTTCTTGTGGTTCAGCCATGGGATGACAGAAGCATCTAGTATCTGTGAGACTAGTCCTGAATCTGGTAATCAAATATAATGATGGTAACATCACTGATAGATTCAGTACTAACAAAAGTGAATGAAATCACCAGGATTAATTACTGAGCCAATGTCATAGATCCAGCACAATCGAGTATTTCCTTTTTATTTTATTTTTTATATTTATTTACAATCCAACAATATACTACTTTGGTCCAGACATTTAACAGTTAATTTTTATTTATTTATTTATTTTGCATTGTTATCAAATTGGTCTGCATGTGACTAAATACTATCACTGTTGTCGAAAAAGTGTAAGTGTGTGTGTGTGTGTGTGTGTGTGTGCTTGTATTCCTATGTTTCCAGGGGCATTGATATGTTTACACAGTCACACCATGGGGACTTCTGACACCATGGGGACCAACATTCAAGTCCCCATGAGAGTTAACCCCTTAATGCCTACTGTCACAAATATGTATTTATTGTATGTTCTTTAGTCAGATTACTTCCCCTTAATTTAGCCTTTTATTTTTTTTTTTACTTATATTTAATATCCGGTGTTAAGGGGTTAAATATAAATCTGTGTGAACTATGCAAATTTATGCAAATGACGTAGCCCAATAAAAGCATTAACTTTTTTTTTTCTTGAAGTCCCCATAAAGCATGAGGGAAACAGGTGCAAAACGAAACATGTATATTTCCAAGGTATTTATTTATTTATTTATTTAAGTATATATATATATATATATATATATATATATATATATATATATATAGAGAGAGAGAGAGAGAGAGAGAGAGAGAGAGAGATAGAGAGAGAGAGAGAGAGAGAGAGAGAGAGAGAGAGAGAGAGAGAGAGAGAGAGAGAGAGAGAGAGAGAGAGAGAGAGAATTTTTATGTGTTTAAGAACATGTGTTTATGTTGACTGTCCAATGGACACTTTAATTACAAGTTATGGTTACAAACTTGGTCCTCATGAGACATGGAAACCAGTAAGGGTGTGTGTGTGTGTGTGTGTGTGTGTGTGTGAGAGAGAGCAAAACCTACTCTTTAACTTTCTGCCACATCTATGACAGGTTAACCATCATGCACTTCAGAGAGCTAGGGTCTTGACGTCACTTCCTAGTGAGTGTTCATTCTACTACAGTAGCTTCGCCTCAGTGTCGTCTCTCTTTGACTGCATTTTTATTGGTCATAGTGATGAACTCATGTTTCTGAAAAAGTAAATGCTTAACCATTTATTTTTAGCATCACAAATAATAGAGCTTCATGACTTTTTCTGATGCTAATGTGCAAATTACATATCATCCTGACTTTTGAAGTTGTAGCACCATATAATGTCACGTTTTCCTCAAACTGTAGGAACATTTACACTGAACTAAAAATATAACAAAATCCAATAATGTAACAATTTCACCAATTTTATAGTAAAATATCCTGACTGACATTGTAATAACATTTTTAACAATAGTTTAATACCTTATTGTATTATTGTGGATTTGTTATATTTTAGGTGGTTCTTTTTGTCTTTTCCCAAAACTGAGAATATAAAACTTGACAGATAATGTAATATATATGTTTGTTTTCAGTCCAAAGTTCTACATTATCCCTCCACCTCCTCACCCACGCCCCCTTTAACCCAGTAGTCATTCTGTTGTTTTAAATCCAGTATATATAACATTCTCAGATTCTCAAAAACAAAATGTAGAACCCTACATTACCTCATCTGTCAAGTTTTACATTATCAATTTTGAAGAAAAAAGTATTTTATTACATTATTGGTGAAGTTATTACAGTATTGTGTTTTTTACATGTTCAATTGATTTAAGTGCAAGTTTTATAAAATGTTCAGGCATTGTTACTTTTTCAAGAAATGATTACATTACAGGACACTAGTTTATATGATTGAAATTATCACAAAAATGTTGCTTTAAATCACTGTTGTATAAAAACAAATAACAGCAACATGATCGGATTAAAAATAAATCAAACTGTTTTTTTATTGACATTCACTCAATAGGCCTTGGTGAATAACTAAAATTTTAAAGACTAATTATTCATCGATTTTATGAACTTCAATACATGTTCCTTTCGAAAATATTTTTTTATAGTCAATAGTCATCACAGATGTTAAAGCTGCAGTGATTAATCAGTTATTTTAGTAAATTAAACAATAATAGTCTCTAAGCATTTTTAATAAATGAAAATATCAGTTCAGCTTCTTAAATGTGAACATTTCTAGTTTCATTTTACTCATGGACCAAAGGCACCATCTCTGACATAAAGATGTTTTTACCATTAACTGTATTTGATAAACCAAGCAATTTATCAGTGAATTGAGAAAATAATCACCAGATGAATCAACAATATAAATACTGAATATAGTTTTAGCCCAACAGGACTTTGAGGTTTACCTCTGGAGCAGAATCTGGACATCATGGTCCTCCAGCAAAACAAGAAAGAACCTTTGAAGATCTTATGTTGGTTTTTAAAGGGGGAGTTTTCACATTAGCCTGGACCTGGTCTGCATCAAACCCCCATCCCTCCTCCCCTCACCCCTCACCCCTCAGACCTCCACAACCTGGCTGACCTGCATGCTCTCTGCTGCCACAGTCTGCCTCCCCCTCCCACAACACCTATTCCCTACAGTCCCCCCCCCCCCCCCCCCCCCCCCCCACACACACACACTCACATACACACCCACATACACATACACCCATCCACCCCACCCTTCTGCTGTCACATGTGGTCTCCTCCACCCTCCCCCTGTGCGACCCCCAACACATCAACCCACTCTCCTGACAAAGCATGCCTCCCTCCCCCCTCTGTTGTCTTCCCCTCCTCCCTCAGCTCCCCAACACTCGCCGCCACACTCCCCCCACCCCCTCATGTCAACCCCACCACCTGGTATTGTCCTTTATGAGGATCAGGTGATCAGAGAACTGATTGATGTGTAAAATAAATTTTAAAAAGACTTTGAAAAAAGTTTAATTTTATTTCACATTTTATTTAATTTTTTTGTCTTTAGTTGTATTCCTCTCTGCTCTGTTAATACACAAAAGTATCAGTTCTTTTTGTTATTATTACTATTATTTTTAAATGTATTTTTGTTCTGTTTCTGTTTATTCTCTCTTTTGTATAATGTCAATTTCTGACCAAAACCAATCCAATACATTGATATTAAGGGACATAACTAAATGAATATTTAAATATAAAGAATATTACAATGAAAACCGCGAATGCCATAAAAATACATGTTTAATTCTGATTGTGTATTGTCTATTAATATAAGAGAGGAGAAGGCTTTATAGTGGGTGTCAGTCTTTCTGAGTCCAGATGGAGGAGCTGTGCATACACCATGAAACAAACCCATTGTTCACACCTTTTATCAGTGCTGTAAACGGCTGAACAATGACATGTTTGTATTGTTGGCATCACTGTTTTAAAGCAAAGATGTCCTGTTTTATTGCAGCAGGTGCATGAGTTCTGCCTGTGAATAATCAAATAACATATATGAATTATCCTCTATCAAATTTCTGCAGAATTACACAATACATGGTACATATTGCCCCACTATTCCCATTGCAACCTACCGACTGCAAATTATTATGGGTAACGGCAGCCTGGAAAAAGCCTGCAGACCTAGAGGAGCAAACAATCAGCAGCGATGGATGTGATGTGTTGGGGGAGAGCGATGCCTCACTCTGAGAGGCAGAAAAATGAACCGGCCAGGAAGAGGAGGAAGAAGAAAGAGGAGGAGGAGGAGGAGGAGAGGGAGGAGGGTGTTGGGGAGGGGGGGCTGGAGAGTGGGGAGTTGGAAGGAGGGTCAGCCTGAGGTGGCTCTGCTGTGCATACACAGCCCCACAGATATCTTCATTCATTGATTTTAAAGAACACCACCAAGTGGCACAGAGCAGAGATAACAGGACTTAAAGTTTGTTGGGGGGAGGAGAAGCGAGTCAGTAAAGGTGGTCCATGGGAGAAGGAGGAAGTTAAAACAAAAAATGACATATATCATTTCTTTCACTTCATGAAGGTTTCTATGGCTGTTTAAACAAACTAGACATCTCTCTCTGGAGCTAAAGGGTTGAGCCTTTATTTCTGCGAGGAGACAAATGGAAAATGTGCACAATCTAATGGAGTAAAACAAATGCAATCACATCCCAATCCTGAGGCTCATCATTTTGACTGTTGCAGGCATGATTTTATCAAAATATGTTTGTTAAAGTGTTTATGTGGTTCAGAAACTGTGAAACAGGTATTTATAGAAAAATATTGTAAATATAGAACATGTGAAGTGTGACTTAGGTTTGTGTTGTGTTGAATGGACTGATATTATTGACACTTTATATAATAAAGTGTTTGTCAGTTGAAAAAAAAAAAGGAGGTAACACTTGATTTGCTACTGATTCACTCGTAAACCCTTGATACTATAGTAAATGCAATAAATTAGGTGCCAGTAATTAAGTAATGGATAAATACCATCTTAATGCATTTTGCATCCCAGAGAACCTTTATTATTTGTAGCCAAATTTAAAGTGGTATAAATGATTTTTTTCACTGACTAGAGGTAAGATAATTACCTCATTAAACTCTTTACAAACCAAGTATTAACACCTTTCATTTACCGTTTATAAAAGTCATTACCAGTATGATATGATTTGAAGTGAAGATGCAGTTTTCATGTCTTAAAATACATTGTTCATAATGATGTTTGAAATGTTTGCATGACCAAAGAATACATTTTCCAAACAAACACAAGGGCTAAGATGATGGTTTTCATTTTTTATTAAGATTATAAATTTTTAACAAATACTTTCTGCAACAGTTTTACCCGGTGATATACAATTTATTAAGCACAAAAATACAAGAATAACAAGAAAATATGTAGAGAATGGCTGAATACTCTCTTTATTTTGGTACACATAGTGCTCATAAAGCTAATGCATGGATTTTTTTTTTTTAGGTTATGGCTAAATTATGAGATTGCCTTTTTAAAACAAAAGGACTATTCCTTTATAAAACAAAGTAAAACTCACAAAACCAAGACAGGTTGGAATTATGAATTGCTGTGAAGGCTTTGAGCATTGATTAAGAGAGGATGCCAAAATAACCTGGATCAGACACTGGGGAGTGAGGTGTAGTGATGACCACAATAATAGCCAAAAAAGTGTAACAGAATGAATGTGTTGGCACTCCATTAAGTGATATGAGCTAGTTCAGAGTCCATGTGACCCAAAAGCTGTTAAGGAGGGAATCTTGAACACATTTTTTTTTTTCACACGACAACAAACTGTTCAGGATGTGCAAGGTCCATTCAGAAGGTGTTGTTTTTCCCAAAAGGCCCCTCAGCCCAGGACAGGAGGGAACAGGAGAGACATTCAGTCACTTTCAATGTACTTTCAAATTATGACAATAGCTAGCGGTAGTGTGCACTGGATTTAAGGCAACAGATCCATCTTTCCCATCTAATGTAAGTCACACAAGTGTATTCTCGAGACATGTACCGCCCACATTGTAAACAGACCGCACATATCATACACATGACCCACACTCTTATCCAAGTCAAAACAATTGTCATCATCTGGTCAGTTTTTAAATAGCATTTATTTTTTCTGCAAAAATAAAGTCATTTTGATTTAAAGATAGAGGAAACCAGGTTCAGTTGGAACATCAAACACCATCCAATCAGAAATAAGAGTGAGAGTGATGTCACCAGTAAGAAACCTCACTGATAAAAGTGGAATTTTAGTTTCCACTACATGAAATCACTTTTTACTGGTCTACAAATCAGCTGTAACACATAATAATAGACGTGGCAGATCTCTTTGTGTGTGTTTAACAAATTGAACACTTCATAATAGCACAGAACTGAATTTGTAACTAATATTAGATACCTTCTTCTGGTTATTATTCAGATATATTTGTCAGCTTTTCTGTGTTATAGGTGACCCAACACACCTTACTCTGAGTGGAATACAAATTTCAAATCAATGAGTCTCATAGTAATATTCACTCAAGTTTCTCATGCAATAATGTTTCCTAGAACCTTTAAAAGAATTGTGGCTCGATTCACTATTTCCATGAATGTTCCCAGAAGGTTATACAGAGAACATTTTGTAATAGTTACATAAATATTATCAGGGAACGTCCATTAAAAAAATGTTTCCACAGAATATTTGCTAAATGTTAATAAAGGGTGCAAAAAGTTTCATAAAGCACAACTTTTCTACACAGACATGATGTAGGCTAAATATGTAAACGTGTCTTGGTGAATCTGTGGAGACATTCTCTGAAGGATTTGTTCCCACAAAACTCTAATACTTGGAGAGATGAAGTGTTACAACGGAGCCCGGTTTCCTCTACAGTAAAGTGTTCAAAATGCTACTATGGCCCTGGTCCATGCTCCCAGACTGGCCAGGGCCTGTTTGCTACAGATCTGCTCCAAGTCCGCCTGTCTGCTCAGCAGCCCTGAAAACCCCGAGCCGAAGATGGAGATCAGGTTGGAGATGTTGGACGTGTCCGTGTAGTCCGGGTTGGGGTAGGAACAGTCCTCTCGCTTCACCCTCTTTCGAGCCGCTGTAAAATCCGATAGTTCCTCCATGTCGGATGTACAACACCCGAACTCAACCTTCCGTTTCTTCGCCGGTGACTGCGCGCCCTGGCCACACTGGAGCGCGTCACAGCAGCAGTCCTGGTGGAGGTAGCCGTTCTCCACTGTGGTCACTACATGCGTGTCCAAATCCAGCACCGTGGTTTTGTTACAGTGCGTACTGTTGGTTGCGGGGGAACTGGTCACAGGGTGTCAGTGAAGGAGCCTCCATGCAGCAGCTTCGATAGTAGCAGGGCTCTGGTTCCTTCATGTTGTCCTCCAGAGTGGAGCAGCAAGCCGGCCGCGCGTGCGCCACTGGCTGCGCCGCGGCTCGGAGGCACGCGGAGCCGCACAGACTCGCCTCTTCGCCGCAGCAAGCAGCCCGCGCCTGCTCTTCGTCGTCGGCGTCCTCTGCGTCCAGATCAAGCGGGTTGAGCTCCTGGATCTCGTTGCAGACAGTCATCACCTCCTCATACTGCTGCATCCTGTAGATCTCTGCGTATTTCTCCTTGATGTAGACCTGTCTGGCGTTCCTCAACACATAAGAGACCAGCAGGTTTTTGTGCAGCTTGATCCCCCCTCTCTGCGTCCTGGAGTTATGGATCTTCATCAAGGAAATGGAAATCAAGCTTTGCGCGTCCACTGCGCACTCCATGGTGTTTATCATTGTTAGTTTCCCCGAGTCCACCTCTACCTCCTCTCCGGGAGAGGTAACCCGACTCTCGGCTATCTCAGTGGGAGTCGTTGTGTTCGAGGAGAAAGGCTCAAGTCAGCTCTGTGGAGAAACATTGGACACAATGATCCGCCTTCCTCTGAAAGCCAGCAATCATTTGCAGATGCCTTGAAGCCAGAATGGTTTTATAGTGAAACTGAAGGGCCCGCCCTGGTTGAAACCAGCCAATCAGCTTCCAGGACTCTGTTGAGTGACAAACAAGCCGCCTGGAAATATGTGGTTGTGGACCAATGAGCATCAGGCGGTTCCTCTGTACTATTCAAATTCCACCCAGGCTGTCGAACAGGAATGTCCTCATTACCACTGCCCTAGAGCCGAGACTTACAAAACACACTGCGCTCCGACTACAGACTAAACAACACTATAAACTACCAGAAAAGCCATACACTACCAATGTGTCTGGAAAAAACAACATTAATGAAACTATAAGAAAGAATAAGCTGTCTGTATAATCCATTCAAGCTTCCAATTCAATAATGAGAAACTCTAACTATGTTGGAATAATAGTTGCTTAAATCCAACCAGTAGCTTGTTGACTCAAACGCACCTCATTTATTATATTTAGCGACACTATGTCTATTCATATACAATTTGTCATTCATTATAAACACGGGTTAAAGCACTTTTCATGTCAGCCAGAATGTCAAATGCCAGGCAAGGATCAGTGTACATTCTATGGATCACGTAAATATGATTTATATAGAATATAGGAGGTAAATATCAATCAAAATGAAAATAATGGAACAGGTGGAGAGTATGTGTATTCAGAGACCCAACTTTTCTTGATTAATAAATATTTAATTGTTTCACTCCCAATGATCATAAATGGCCACAAATATGTATATTCAGAAGATTCAAACAAAACTTGTCAGAGGCAAAACACATGTATTTAACTGTCCATCTTCCAACATATACATACATGTATATTGTGTCTGCCTTTTGGAAAATACAGTAAAGCTGCAACATAAACATTAAATTCATTGTACGATATTGATGTTGATGAAGAAACCTCACACTATTAGCTAATCATTAACCACTAAAGGTTAAACTAGACTGAAAAAAGCTTACAAACTGGCATTTCACACAAAAAAACAATAAATTGTATATGAATGAATGCATGACACACATAAATAAATAGAGTAATGTTTGCACGGGCAGCATGACCCCATGACTGAAAAGTGATGTTAATGCAGAGGTATGTGTACCACTGATGGCCACTAGATGGTGGCTCCAAGAGTATTCATAGGATGCTCCTCAAAATATTGCAGCCACACTCAAGATATACATGTATTTTCTTTACATTTTTAATCCTGCACTGGCCTTGTTTTTACTTATCTTATTGAAGTATTGGGTTTTATTGTTATTTAGTTATAGTTATATATACACTGCTGGTCCTGAGTACAAATTTCATTGTAATGTAATCATGCAAATGACAATAAACTGACCATGAACCTGAAAGTCTGGGAAACACATGAAATAGATGCATATTTTAGTATTAGATGGATCAGTTTATCACAATCAACTGGAGACTTCCCCAGACTGCACCTGCTTGACTAAGTTTTTTGGCTGTAGATGGCAGCGAGCATTAGACTCCAGCTTCAGCACATTTTTACAAGCATGTGGATGACATCACTCTACACATGTCCAGTTTTAATTTGTGTGCGTGTGTGTGTATGTGTGTGTGTGTGTGTGTGTGTGTGTGTGTGTGTGTGTGTGTGTGTGTGTGTGTGTTGTTGGGGGGGGGGGGGGGGGGGGGTAAACATTGATGTGATGTGACACAACATTTTCTGCTGTTATGCCTTAAACAGACTTGAATCTTCCACTGAAATTATTTATACCACATAATTCCAATTGAATGATGAAGGACAAACAAATGGCGATTAATGCTTTTCACCTGTCCTCACTATCAGAGCCAGTGCTTTGTTGAAAAAAAAAAACTGTGGAGTCAGTTGATAGAAACACTAATTTTGTCTGTTACGTGACTGTGGAACACTGCAGGTAAAACCCCACTCAGAAACCATGCTTTGCACTGGCCTCTATAGGTTGAGCATATGTCCAAATGATTGCCAAGTGAGTGCAATAACCTGCATTTAACCTGTAGAGGCCAGTGCAGCTCTAGTTTTCTGCCCTGTGTGATTAGTGTTTTGATACCGTTTCCAAATTCTACCTCTGAGGTGAGACAGTGCTCCTATAGCCCGTGTCGTGTCACACCATGCTTATTTCCATGCAGGATGAACGGAGACTCATGATAATGTGGAGCTCCTTCTGCGTAGGTCTGAGTGGAAAACAGCTGACTGTGATGAATGCATGATGCAGAGCAGGACACATGCATGCATGCCTTTTCTTCCAGAGGAGGTAGCTGTTTGCAAAGAGGAGCACACCCCAGAAATTTCCACATCCCCAAGACTAAACCATTTTTACTCCTACAGTTTAAGTAGAAGGAGACCAGGACTCAGCCGATGAAGCTTTGTTGGAAGTACACGAGGAGCATCTGAACACGACACTCCACTCTACATAATTTATTTACCAAAGACAGCAGAGAAAACCAGAATACCCAAATGAATTTACATGAGCATGTTTGGTATGCTCCTTTTTCAACCTTCAATTGACAATTAGATGTTAAAGACAAATGAGATGAAGAGAAAAATGAAAAAAAATGAACTGCTGCTTATTGGACTGTTGAAGTGACACCTTGCTGTCATTCACACACACGTAGGTCACTTCTATGTAAATGTTCATCACGGCTTCATTCAGACATGAGGGAGCATTTGCCGAGAGGCTACAATTCACGCGTGATTTGACACCTAGTGCACGGGGAGGATCAGAGAGAGAGAGAGAGAGAGAGAGAGAGAGAGAGAGAGAGAGAGAGAGAGAGAGAGAGAGAGAGAGAAGAGAGAGAGAGGGAGGGGGGAGAAGAAAGAGAGAAAGCGAAGAGAGGAGAAAGAAAGAGAGAGAACAGAGAGAGAAAACAGAGAGAGAGAGAAGAGAGACAGAGAGAGAGAAGAGAGAGAGAGAGAGAGAGAGAGAGAGAGAGAGAGAGAGGGGAGGACCTAGAGAGATAGAGGACAGAGAGAGAAAAGAGAGCAGAGAACAGAGAGAGATAAAGAGAACAGAGAGAGAGATAGAGAGAAAGAAGAGCAAGAGAGAGGATAGAGAGAGAAGAGAGAGAGAAGAGATAGAGAGAGAAAGAAAGAGAAGAGAGAGAGAGAGAGAGAGAGAGGGGGGGGGGGACAGAGAGAGAGAGAGAACAGAGAGAGAACAGAGAACACACAGAAAGAGAGAAACAGAACACACAGAGAGATAACACTGAGAGAGAACAGAGAGAGAGAGAGAGAGAGAGAGAGAGAGAACACTGAGAGAGAACAGAGAGAGAGAGAGAGAGAGTGAGAGAGAGAGAGAGAGAGAGAGAGAGAGAGAGAGAGCGGAGAGAGAGAGCAGAGAGAGAGCAGAGAGAGAACAGAGAGAGGGAAAGCACAGAGAACAGAGAGTGTAGAGAAAACAGAAAGAGAGAGAACAGAGAACAGAGAGAGAGTGAGAGAAAGAGAAGAGAGAACAGAGGGAGAGAGAGCACAGAGAACAGAGAGAGAGAACAGAGAGAGAGAACATAGAACAGAGAGAGAGAGAGAGAGAGAGAGAGAGAGAGAGAACAGAGAGTGGAGAGAGAGAGAGAAAGAGAAGAGAGAACAGAGGGGGAGAGAGCACAGAGAACAGAGAGAGAGAACAGAGAGAGTGGAGAGAGAGAGAAAGAGAAGAGAGAACAGAGGGAGAGAGAGCACAGAGAACAGAGAGAGTGTAGAGAGAGAGAAAGAGAAAGAGAAGAGAGAACAGAGAGAGAGAGAGAGAAAGAGAAAGAGAAGAGAGAACAGAGAGAGAGAGAGAGAAAGAGAAAGAGAAGAGAGAACAGAGAGAGAGAGAGAGAAAGAGAAAGAGAACAGAGAACAGAGAGAGAGAGAAAGAGAAGAGAGAGAGAGAGAACACAGAGAGAGAGAGAGAGGGGAGATAGTGTTAAAAATACAATTGTTCGGAGAAAGAACTGTGTTGACTTTCATTCTATGCCTCAGATAGTTTTGGTGTTGAAGCCAAGCAAATTTCAAGGCCTCCAACATGAATGATAACATAGTCTATTAGATAGTTTAAAAAGTAAAAAGGGGTTAAAACAAAAAAATGTAAACCTGGAAGAAATTATATAGACATATACAGTTTTTCACCAGGTTGTCATTTCTGTGGTTAGAAAGGAAATTAAACTAACGCACCTTCTCTTGGCTCCATTTTCTGGTTTTAAACGCTACCATGACACAGATAAAAGTGAGGAATAAACAGATGATTGAATTTTTTTTTCATACTTCTGCTTACTGTAGTTTTGTTTTTGACACCAACATAAATGTTCACGTGTGGTATAAATAAAGCATTTTAGAGGAGTTTTATTGTAGACTAAAACACAAATGATGCATCTCTGCATTATTCACAAAACGCAGAAACTGAAATGTATTTTTGCACAAATTAAAATAAAAATAAATAAAAATGAATTTTAAAAAGTATATTTTCATGTTTTAATATGGTAACATGTGAGAATCCTACGTGACCACGCGTTTTTCAACAACTGAAAGTCTTGTCATTTTTCTGTCATGGACAACACATGCTGAAAAATATTTCAATACTGTGCCATTAAGTAACTTTTGTTATAATTTGTTGCTATATAGATACAATTTGATTGATTGGTTGACATTTAATTGTTAAGCTTCATCGTTGTGGATCTAAACAAAGTATGAGTATTTTATGGTATAGTTTTTATTATAAGAAGTTCTAAGAAACAAACAAGAATACTAATTAGTGTTTTTATTTTTAATCAATACAAATGTTAGTTGAATAACATTACATAACTTGAAAGCTAAATGAGGTGTATGGTTTAAATGCTAAACTAAATACTGATGCCAAAATGTTGGACAAAACACCCAAAACTCTACTAATAAGTTACTTTATTAAGGATGACGAGTATTAATTTATATTAGAATAATGTTTCCAATCATGTACACTATACATATTTATGTTATTTTTTACTTTGTTTGATTTTATTTTGTTGAGCTGGTTGAAAATACATTTCCTCATGGTGCCTGTATATTAGAAATGTTTATGTTTATAGCCTACTTTCATTGTATTTACAGAAAAGGCTTCTCATGTAAATGTTTGGCTGTTTTGAGTTTAAATGCAGGGAGTGTACTTGCTCTTCCTCCTCACATCCTTCCATTATATTAGGGTCTCTTTCTATTTTCAGTCTTTCCGCTGTGTATCTGCACTCCCCTGTTCACAGCCGTCCTCCCACCCTCACTCATCTGCTCTGTTTATGTTCTCCCCTCATCTTTTCAGCCTCACTGCATGATTGTCTCTGACTTCTTTACCGCTCCTCTGCTTACTACCGGCATTCTCTTCCTCTCATCCATCTGCCTCTTCCTAAGCATGTTCATTTCTTCTTCTCCATCTAGGAGAGTGAGCGCAGCATTGCAGCACAGTTGCAGGTGTCAGCAAAGCAGATGCTGTTTAGTTTTTTCCCTCAGCTTCAGTGCCCTTCTTTGACTGGCATTACGGTCACCAATGGAAACCTGTATCATTAACTCTAGTTATAGCCTTGTTTCCTCCTTTCTTCCTTTTCCGTCTCTACATTTTCCCTTGTATTGCTCTTCCTTTGTATATTCAGATCATTTACTGCAGTTACCAATGTTGAAAACACTCCATTTATCACCATTCACTCTTCATTCTCTTGCCTTTAGTTTTAAGGAGAAATTGTTTGCACAGTAGCTGTCAGAAATGAGATTGTAGCCCAGTACTCCAAAGAAGAAGGCAATAAACTGTGAAAATGAAGAGAATGGTGATTTATTGATGAGGACTCAAGGCTTTTTTCAATCCCAATGAACATGGGAGGGACTATCTTTTGCCTGCTTTCTTTAGCTCATCCTGCATGTCTATCATGCCAAATGTTTCAGAAGCAAATGATTGGATTTTAATGATGCTTTGGGGAATGATAAGTGCCAGAAATTAGCCTGAGGTGGGAAAATAGTGTTTACGTCGTCCATACATAAGACATATTTAGTTACATTTGTATCTTTTACAGAGGTGTGATTTATTTATTTTTTTGCTGAAAATTCTGTATAGCTGTCAGTTATAAATTATAAATGAAGGGGTCAGGTTCTTTGAAATGATAAAATATGAAATTAATAATGAAAAATAAACAATAACTTTAATCTGCATCTGGTGGTATTTTTCTATTCACTTTATTTATTTAAAATCCCAAGCAGTTTGTGTTGTGTGCTGATTACATAAATTGTTAATACATGAGCTTAAGAGGATAGTTTTCCCTCTGCCTGTAGTATTATGCTAAAAGAGGCTGGAGTGGGATGAATACATTATCAGTGGGAAAACTGCAGTATCAGCAGGTGGAGTTTTAATGATGCTGATGGCCAGTCACATCCACTGCTTTAATCCTCTTTCCCCGAGTAACTTCATCCAGCCTGAAAATCCTGCACACATTGCTTTAGTTTCTGCTTGCTCTGCCACACCCTGTGAAGTACCTCTTAAGGTAGAGGGTGCATCGCCATCACTAGCCTATTCAAACGCCCCCTGAAAAGATGCTGCAACATGGCTAGTTTTAGTACAGGAAACAGTGAAATAGTATATATTTTTTAAGTTAATTTAGCCTGTTTTGCATATTACAGAGGTATATAACAGAAGCCCAAAAAAGCCTTGATATATGGTCATACTCTGGGTGTGATTTACTTGGGGGGATGGGGGGGGGGGGGTTTCATCCCCCACCTCTGGTTTTGGACATCACCATTGTGGCCTGTGGTCTATGAATCTTTCTGATAGCGCAAACACAAAATGCCTGAAAGAGGAACCTCAAATACAGTGAAGTCTGGGCAGGGGGGGGGGGGGGGGTTGTAAAGCTCACAGCTGGACCGGCTGCGAGCCACCTTCCCGCTGACCATTCCTGGTCCACCCTGAGCTGGTTGCGGCGCACCACTGTGGAGGAAATGAGCCCAGAGGAGCAAAACCCAGACCAGGTTTTGACCAGGTTCGAACATGGTCCGCGCGGAGACATGCGTTTAATTTGACCTGACACCAGCTGGAGAGAACCGGACCCCAGTCCTGGGCGCACCGCTGCACCGTGCCCTTGCACACAGGCAGCAAAAAACACCACAGGAACTGCGCCATCAGAGAAAATTATTGATTTTAAATGTTTATTTAATGATTTGAGCCTCATTTATGTTATTCTTGTGGGAATGAGGGTCATAACATCCAATGTAAACTTTTTTCTGTTTCACTGACGTATGGAGAACTTAGTTTTAGACAACAAATCTTGAAAATCTTTTTTCAATAAATCTGATCAAGATCATTTTCATTTATTCCATTGGCAGATTTTTTTTTTTGCTTAATCGTAATTCAAAAATTTACTTTTTTTTTTTTTTTGCTTAAATCAAGCAAAAAAAAATCTCCCAATGGAACAACTGAGAATTATCTTGGTACGTTTTTTTTTTTTTTTTAAATAAGATCTTCAAGATCTATTGTCAAAAAATAAGTTATTTATATTTCACTTACAAGTGTGATGAGATATTTTGACAAGAAATGAGAACAATGCAGATTATTTTCCCAGTGCAGTAAAATATATGGGCATTTGGGAGCTGGAACATAAAACAGTGCTTGTAGAAAACGCTCTGTTCAAATGAATGAATGAATGAGTTGAGTTCCCATGCAATCACATGACTGTTTTTTGTAGCTTGTTTATCTGCCACTAACAGGAATGGCGTCACTCATGTTGTTCATGGTGAGTCATAACTTTTAGCTGTGACTTAATAAAGTACTCACCATCAGACAGAGCAAGCATTATGCAATATAATTGTCTTTTTGTATTTTTATCCGTATTATAAAAGTCAAGTCATCTCTGTGTGTATATATGTGTGTGTCTGGGGATTCACACAAAATCTGGAAAGAGCTGACAGTTGTAATCTGGCATACATGTGTATTTTTGGTCAGGGAAGACAATAGAGAAAACGGCAAATTGATAGAACCAATATTTTTGGATATATTAGTAAAATACATTTCTATGGCAACAACACTTTGGCAGTGACTGCTGGACCAATGAGGTACAACATGCATAAATACACAACAGTGAACATGTAGAACCCCTTGACTTCCATGGGTCAAAGCATTATTAGTCATTTTATTTTAACAATTCAAGAAGTGAACATTTATAGAATAAGTATGTTGTGGTGTTAGAACAATACTTTCTTGATAAACCTGTGTAGTGTGTTAAAATGTTACAATTCGACACAAAAAGATTTAGTGCATTAACATTTCAGAGGATCTAATTACTGACATGGAAAATATTATTTATAATTGCGCCTTTGCTGTTCTGTAATATAAAAACTGAACTGTTTTTTTGGTTTGTTTTATTTGGTATGAGGTATTTATACATTTTACAGGAGTAATTGCTAATAGCTGCACAGAAAACATGGTTTTCGTCTTCTCTTTATCATTTTCCAAGATATACTATATGTTTACAGGTGGTGTCCAACAACAAGAAACATCACCATCACTTTGGACCAGTAACATAGCATTAGCTATAGAGCTTAGAAGAGACAAAAGAAGACTTTTTTAGCAGTCATTAATGGTGTGTATGACTCAACAACAGTATTCAAACACACACCCATCCATCCATCCATCCATCCATCCATCCATCCATCCATCCATCCATCCATCCATCCATCCATCCATCCATCCATCCATCCATCCATCCATCCATCCATCCATCCATCCATCAGTGGAATTGGGCACTGATGTCATAGAGTTAGTCCTCATCTTTACATTTCACACACATGAAAAAGTTATTTGTTCTATTTCATCCATATTCTTAAGATGTAGCATCTTTTCATATTGACTTTTTAAAAGCATGTTGCTATTTGACACGCAATATTGATAATTTATACATAATCTGGTCTTCAACAAGGAAATATGTTGAATTAGAAAGTCTGCTGTCATATTGTTGTGTCATAAGTTAGAAACATGTCCATCGGATGCACATTAAAGACTATAGATAGGTCATATTATTTCTCTTATATTTTCCAAATCATAATGGTAAAAAAAAACACTCCAAACTGACACCAACTCCTAATAATACTGTGCTCAAATGGTTCTACACAGAAAAATACATTGAAGGGGTAGCTGTAATACATACATATATATATATATATATATATATATATATATATATATATATATATATATATATATATATATATATATATATATATATATATATGAAGGCCTTGCTCAAGTTCGATGATAATTTGTACTTTCTGAGACATGTTTTTTGTCATTTGTGCGACGGTGGACACAAGGCCATCAGGCCATCTTTTTAAACATGTTTTTTTTCAGTTTTTTTTCCCAGTTTGCTCAGTTCGTGTTATGGTTGTTGTTGCTACTGTGGTTGTTATTGTTTGTATTGGTGATATCCTCTTGTGAGGGTTTTCAGCACCTACGTCTTCCTTGTCCCCCCTCCTCCTTCCATGTTAGTGTTAAATGTGGTTAAAAAAAATTATTTTCTACATACTACTATCAATATAGGTATCTATTAGGTAAATATATGTGTCATGACCTCCGTTCCAGTGACCTTTCCCCCAATCTCCACACTCACCTGGTCCTGCACTGCGCAGCTGCAAGCCGTTCCTAATCGGTGGCTATATAAGCAGTAAGGCTTGTAGCTGCCAGTGCAGGACCATTCAGACATGTCACCTCCATAACCCGGACTTTTGCTTCCATCTCCCCAATCACCATAACCCGGACACTCATCATCACCACGGACTCTGGCCGTCCACCCCCAGGTTGTGTTTGTCTTGTTTTTATGTTGTTTTGTTATTAAATTATTTTGCCCTTCAGTACTGTGCAATGGAGTCCTCCTTTCACCTCACCCCGATCCGTGACAGAATGGTCCTGCCACCATCTGGACTCCGCCAGTGCTGAAGGGACCCTTTTTGTTTTTAGTTTTCCCCGTTTTGTTCTGTCTAAAGTCTGTCCAGTCTTGCGTTCTGTCCCTGTCTGTGTATTTCCCAGTTTGTTATGTTTCCCTGCCCCAACATTCAGTTTATCTGCCCAGCGTCCTGTATATCCTTCCTAGCGTCCTGTATATCCTTCCTAGCGTCCTGTATATCCTTCCTAGCGTCCTGTATATCCTTCCTAGTGTCCTGTATATCCTTCCTAGCGTCCTGTATATCCTTCCTAGCGTCCTGTATATCCTTCCTAGCGTTCTGTGTCGCTTTCTAGCGTTCTGTGTCGCTTTCTAGCGTTCTGTGTCGCTTTCTAGCGTTCTGTGTCGCTTTCTAGCGTTCTGTGTCGCTTTCTAGCGTTCTGTGTCGCTTTCTAGCGTTCTGTGTCGCTTCCTAGCGTTCTGTGTTCCTTCCTAGCGTTCTGTGTTCCTTCCTAGCGTTCTGTGTTCCTTCCTAGCGTTCTGTGTTCCTTCCTAGCGTTCTGTGTTCCTTCCTAGCGTTCTGTGTTCCTTCCTAGCGTTCTGTGTTCCTTCCTAGCGTTCTGTGTTCCTTCCTAGCGTTCTGTGTTCCTTCCTAGCGTTCTGTGTTCCTTCCTAGCGTTCTGTGTTCCTTCCTAGCGTTCTGTGTTCCTTCCTAGCGTTCTGTGTTCCTTCCTAGCGTTCTGTGTCGCTTCCTAGCGTTCTGTGTCGCTTCCTAGCGTTCTGTGTCGCTTTCTAGCGTTCTGTGTCGCTTTCTAGCGTTCTGTGTCGCTTTCTAGCGTTCTGTGTCGCTTTCTAGCGTTCTGTGTCGCTTTCTAGCGTTCTGTGTCGCTTTCTAGCGTTCTGTGTCGCTTTCTAGCGTTCTGTGTCGCTTTCTAGCGTTCTGTGTCGCTTTCTAGCGTTCTGTGTCGCTTTCTAGCGTTCTGTGTCGCTTTCTAGCGTTCTGTGTCGCTTTCTAGCGTTCTGTGTCGCTTTCTAGCGTTCTGTGTCGCTTTCTAGCGTTCTGTGTCGCTTTCTAGCGTTCTGTGTCGCTTTCTAGCGGTCTGTGTCGCTTTCTAGCGGTCTGTGTCGCTTTCTAGCGGTCTGTGTCGCTTTCTAGCGGTCTGTGTTTCTGGCTTAAGCGGTCTGTGTCTCTGTCGCGTTCTGTGTATCTGGTTTAAGCGTTCTGTGTATCTGGTTTAAGCGTTCTGTGTATCTGGTTTAAGCGTTCTGTGTATCTGGTTTAAGCGTTCTGTGTATCTGGTTTAAGCGTTCTGTGTATCTGGTTTAAGCGTTCTGTGTATCTGGTTTAAGCGTTCTGTGTATCTGGTTTAAGCGTTCTGTGTATCTGGTTTAAGCGTTCTGTGTATCTGGTTTAAGCGTTCTGTGTATCTGGTTTAAGCGTTCTGTGTATCTGGTTTAAGCGTTCTGTGTATCTGGTTTAAGCGTTCTGTGTATCTGGTTTAAGCGTTCTGTGTTTTTGGCTAGCGTTCTGTGTTTTTGGCTAGCGTTCTGTGTTTTTGGCTAGCGTTCCGAGTTTCTGGCTAGCGTTCCGTGTTTCTGGCTAGCGTTCCGTGTTTCTGGCTAGCGTTCCGTGTTTCTGGCTAGCGTTCCGTGTTTCTGGCTAGCGTTCCGTGTTTCTGGCTAGCGTTCCGTGTTTCTGGCTAGCGTTCCGAGTTTATGGCTAGCGTTCCGAGTTTATGGCTAGCGTTCCGAGTTTATGGCTAGCGTTCCGAGTTTATGGCTAGCGTTCCGAGTTTATGGCTAGCGTTCCGAGTTTATGGCTAGCGTTCCGAGTTTATGGCTAGCGTTCCGAGTTTCTGGCTTTTTGTCTTGTCTTCTGGCTTTTTGTCTTGTCTTCTGGCTTTTTGTCTTGTCTTCTGGCTTTTTGTCTTGTCTTCTGGCTTTTTGTCTTGTCTTCTGGCTTTTTGTCTTGTCTTCTGGCTTTTTGTCTTGTCTTCTGGCTTTTTGTCTTGTCTTCTGGCTTTTTGTCTTGTCTTCTGGCTTTTTGTCTTGTCTTCTGGCTTTTTGTCTTGTCTTCTGGCTTGTTGTCTTGTCTTCTGGCTTGTTGTCTTGTCTTCTGGCTTGTTGTCTTGTCTTCTGGCTTGTTGTCTTGTCTTCTGGCTAGTTGTCTTGTCGCCTGGCGTTGTGTCTTTTCGTCGGTCTTGGTCTGTCGTTGGTCTGTCGTTGGTCTGTCGTTGGTCATTTCTGTCTGTTCCTGTCCCTGACTCTTGCCCGTTGCTCGCTTCTGTCCTCTGTCCCTGCCTGTTGCCCGTGGTTGGCTTCTGTTCCCTGTCCCTGCCTGTTGCCCGTGGTTGGCTTCTGTTCCCTGTCCCTGCCTGTTGCCCGTGGTTGGCTTCTGTCCCCTGTCCCTGCCTGTTGCCCGTGGTTGGCTTCTGTTCCCTGTCCCTGCCTGTTGCCCGTGGTTGGCTTCTGTCCCCTGTCCCTGCCTGTTGCCCGTGGTTGGCTTCTGTTCCCGGTCCCTGCCTGTTGCCCGTGGTTGGCTTCTGTTCCCTGTCCCTGCCTGTTGCCCGTGGTTGGCTTCTGTTCCCTGTCCCTGCCTGTTGCCCGTTGCTGGCTTCTGTCCCCGGTCCCTGCCTGTTGCCCGTTGCTGGTTTCTGTCCCCTGTCCTTGCTTGTTGTTCGTTTCTGCCTGCCTGTTTCCTGTCCCTGCCTGTTGCCCGTTTCTTCGTTTTGTCTTGTTCCTGTCTCAGCCAGAGTCCGTGGTGACCCCACCCAATCAGTCTCCTTGGTCCTCAGTCAGACCAGTCCAGTTGCTCCTGCTACCAACCCAGACCTCTCAGGCCACTCAGTCCTGAGGGTCTTCCGCCCGGAAGGGTTCAACGCCGCCCTACTCAGGGGGTTTCCACACCGCCCTGCCCAGAGGGATGCCACACCGCTCTGCCCAGAGGGTACTCCGCCCAGGGGGTTTCCACACCGCCCTGCCCAGAAGGATGCCACACCGCTCTGCTCAGAGGGTACTCCGCCAGGGGGTTTCCACACCGCCCTGCCCAGAAGGGATTCCACACCGCTCTGCCCAGAGGGTACTCCGCTCAGGGGGTTTCCACACCGCCCTGCCCAGAAGGATGCCACACCGCTCTGCCCAGAGGGTACTCCGCCAGGGGGTTTCCACACCGCCCTGCCCAGAAGGGATTCCACACCGCTCTGTCCAGAGGGTACTCCGCCCAGGGGGTTTCCACACCGCCCTGCCCAGAAGGATGCCACACCGCTCTGCCCAGAGGGTACTCCGCCAGGGGGTTTCCACACCGCCCTGCCCAGAAGGGATTCGACACCGCTCTGCCCAGAGGGTACTCCGCCCAGGGGGTTTCCACACCGCCCTGCCCAGAAGGATGCCACACCGCTCTGCCCAGAGGGTACTCCGCCAGGGGGTTTCCACACCGCCCTGCTCAGAAGGGATTCCACACCGCTCCGCCCAGAGGGTACTCCGCCCAGGGGGTTTCCACACCGCCCTGCCCAGAAGGATGCCACACCGCTCTGCCCAGAGGGTACTCCGACCAGGAGGTTACCATGCCGCCCTGCTCGGTGAAATACTACTTAAAAATGTTTTTATTTTTGAGCTCTGGACAACGGGGGGGGGGGTGTTTGTGTTTTTTTTTTGTTTGTTTGTTTTTTAGGGGCTTCAGGAGCCGCCCCTTAGGGGGGGGGTACTGTCATGACCTCCGTTCCAGTGACCTTTCCCCCAATCTCCACACTCACCTGGTCCTGCACTGCGCAGCTGCAAGCCGGTGGCTATATAAGCAGTAAGGCTTGTAGCTGCCAGTGCAGGACCATTCAGACATGTCACCTCCATAACCCGGACTTTTGCTTCCATCTCCCCAATCACCATAACCCGGACACTCATCATCACCACGGACTCTGGCCGTCCACCCCCAGGTTGTGTTTGTCTTGTTTTTATGTTGTTTTGTTATTAAATTATTTTGCCCTTCAGTACTGTGCAATGGAGTCCTCCTTTCACCTCACCCCGATCCGTGACAATATGTGGTAAAATGAATGAATCATAGCCTCCTTGGACATTTGTAGATATGTTATCCCTTGAACTGCTTTTGTCAATTCTAACTAGAAAAGTGCTGTATAAATCCAATCTAATCTTCTTATTATTATTAGTATTAATATTATTAACATACGAGACCTGGATGGTTACCACTAATTTCACCACTTCAGCTTTATCTTTGCATGTGCTTTTTTGTGCTTCATACATACCCAATGAAAGTAGCATTTTATCAACTATAATTTACTATTCTAATATTTTTTTCTCTTCTGAATTAGGATAAAATTAATGTTATGATTCACACAAAATAAATCAACACAAACAGCTGACAAAAATAAAAAATTAATCAATGCCTTAGTATACAACAGGATTTCAATCCTGGTTCATGGAATGTAACATAAAACAACACAGCTATTTTTATCTGCATGAATTAAGGCAACTGTCAACTCTCCATATTATTACAGTTGAAACACCCATTACTAGACACATTACTATAATATATATATATATATATATATATATATATATATATATATATATATATATATAATAAAATGTTCCTCTGGCCCCACCTGGGCAGTTTCTCCTTCAGACTCGGGTCCTCTACCAGAGGAGTCTGAAGGTTCTGCGCAGGATCGTAGCTGTTCCTAGCAATGCGCTATTTTGGACACTGATCTCTGATGTTGTTCCTGGTATCTGCTGGAGCCATTCTCCCAGCTTCGGGGTCATTACCCCTAGTGCCCCGATCACTACTGGTACCACTGTTGCCTTCACCTTTTCACCTCTTTCAGCCCTTGGTATTTCTCAAGCTTCTTGTGTTCTTTCTTTCTGATGTTGCTATCACTGGGGATTGCTTCATCTATCACCACCACTGTCTTCCCATGTTTGTCCACCACCACTATTTCAGGCTGATTGGCCATCACCATCTTTTCGGTCTGGATCTGGAAGTAACACAGGATCTTGGCCTGTTTGTTCTCTGTCACCTTTGGGGGGGTCTCCAATCTTGACCCTGGGACCTCCAGTCCATACTCTGTACAGTATGTCCGCTGTACAGGAACATCTGTAATATAAATAAATACATAAATAAATATATATATATATATATATATATATATATATATATATATATATATATATATATATATATATATATATATATATATATATATATATATATATATATATATATATATATATATATATATAAAGTTCCTCTGTTCCTCCACTATGTAAAATGTAGGGTAAACGTTTGTGTTTCATTTCCATTTGTGCCTCATGGTTAACAAATCACTGAATGCATGAACCCAGAAGATTATCAAAGTCAGCATAGTAGAGGTTGCATTTGTCCACTTCTTCATCTAAACTAGGGATCAGAGGTCACAAGGTCACAGAGGTCACATACTGTTCATTCCTTTAAAAGAAAACTTCATTTTTAGTCATTTCATTTGTTATTTTAACTTTGTGCACTTCAGTTAACACAGTAATGTTCCTAAAAGGTAAAGAATGAAGTCAATGACAGAGTACCTTATGTGTAACCTAGATCCAAGTAATAACACTGACACTGCATCAGGTTTTGATAATCAATATTCACATCAACAGAGTCAATACACTTTTCTGCATGGACTTTTATCTCAGTCAGACTCATGTGCTCTCTGTGGAAATAAAGTGTGTTTTTTTTCCTGCACGTTTTTAAAACCGATGGCACGAAACCTAGCTGGATGCTTCTCTGCTACTGCTGGATACTACTCACAGAACGAGAGGGGAGGGGGGAGTGTTCCTTCATGCATTCTGAGCCAATCAAAGACGCCTCATTACCACGTCATGGACATGTATGTGGAAGTACCGCTAAATTGTTGTTCGACCTCAAGTCTTTTTTCTACCGTCACCTCTGCATCGTATGCACGTGGTCACATACAAACTGACCGTGTTCATTTGGTATAGGGCTGTACTGAACCAAACGTTCGTTTTCAACAGTTTGGCACGAATACATATACCGTTACAGTCTTATTTTAATATACACACTCACATATATATAAATATAAATGGTGCAATTTATTAAAAAAACAGAAGCGGGGGTTTCACAGAAAAAAGCTTGTGTCAGATGTTGTGACCCTCATTCCCACATGAATAATATAAATGAGGCTCAATTCAATTTAAAATCCATAATTTTCTCAGATAGCGCAGTTCATGTGGCCTTCTTTGCTGCCCATGTGCGAGGGCATGGTGCAGCGTACGCCCAGGACCGGGGATCAGTATCTCTGGCTGGGGTCAGGTCAAACTTAGTGCACGAGACCCATCTCCGAACCAGCCACATTGGAACGTGGACCTCACCCCAGGTCTGGCTTGTGTCCCTGCTGCGACATTTCCTCCAAGGCGGTGCGCCTTAGAGGAAAGGGTAGACCAGGAATGGTCAGCGGGAAGGTGGCTCATGGGTCCGGCTGAGAGCTTTACAACCCCCCCTATGCCCAGACTTTGCTGCATGTGTGGTGTGGCATGTTTTGTGTTCACGCCATCAGAAAGACTCATAGACCACAGGACCCTATAGTGATGTCCAAAACCAGAGGGGGCGATGACCCCCCCCCCAGCAAGTCGCACCTAGTGTGTGTGTGTGTGTATGTATATACATATATATACATACACACATATAAATGTGCAGCAGTGCTTATGTGTCCATGTACTTACCCACCCATACATATCACCTTACAGAGTAAAAAAACAAAAAAAACACATATTGGAATAACTGCCTGGTCTTTGTAATTGTTCTGCTCTTATTACATGATGTGTCCTGCAGTGCCACCATCAGGACAAAATCTCCTCATGTACAAACAGTTCGTCTCCTGAGTGCTTTCAATTTTGGCGCCACCCCCAGTACCCGTTTGACATTTCTAGTTCATAGACAGTCCATAATATTTAAGAATCATAAGTATGCTGTCGGGTGTAACAAATGCTGTGTGCCAGTTGAAAAAAAAAAAAAACTCGTGTCTTTCTTTCTCCTGTTTTTCTACTTCTCAGCTCCTATGCTCCACATATTTTTCTCTCACATTTTTGTTTTGTGCTAAATTCGTCTTTTCCTCAAACAGTATTCTCTCCATCCATCCTTTCTCTGAAACCAAGTTGTGTTCATTATGTTTAAAAACATATAAAAGGTTCTTTCCCTGCTGCCAGTAGAGAGAAAATCAGTTTTCCTTTTCTTTTTTTCTGTCTGGGTCCCTGCTGCTTTGCTCCGTTGCCTCCTCCCCTCCGCTCCCCTCCTCCCTTCCTCTGCTTTTGCTGGCTCTGCTTTCATTCCGACCTCCTCCCCCCTCAGCTCCTCCATCCCTCCGTCTTCCCTCTGGAGAATAGGGGTCATTGCACAAATGATTACTCAGACCCTGGTCGCCATGGCAATGCTGCCGTGTAACGGGCGACAGGCATGCATCGAGCACAGCAAAGACGCCGATTAGTAAACTGGCGGTGGAGAGAGCGAGCGCTGCCTTTGTGTGGCTCCGTTTTGCCTCCATTTTTTTCAGTCTCTGTTTTTCTGTGTGTCTCCAGCTAACTGGGGTGAAGGGAATGAGGGAGGGGAGCGGTGGAACAGAAAGAAACCCTGCAAACATTCTGCTCACAGCCCTCCAGCTTTGTCTCCTTTCTTGCTCGCCCTCTGTGTCTGAATGAAGACTGCTGTTGGTTTATTTCAGCTGCCGTTAAGAAACGGTTTAACGGCTCTGTTAGCATTCATCATGTTAGCCTGGATTCAAAGTTAGCATGTGGCGTAGAAGAACAAGCTAGACGAGATTTTAAAGAACATATATGTGTTAAAGCATAAACAAAAAAGTTAGACATATATCTATGATTAAATAGTTATTTAGCTCTAGGATTTATTCAATGTCTTTCTTCTTAAAATCTGCCAGTTCAAAGAAATTTTATTGAAGGATTACTTCACCTAAAGTGTGAAAATATTTTTAGTTACTTGGACAGCTTGAATGAACTGATGTGGGCCTTGAGCCATATGTCTACATTATTTCATAATTACAAATGTGGAGGTTTAGTCAGAGCTGTTGTTGCTGTTGCCCCGGTTACTCAGTGCTTTTGTATGAATAGGACAGACGGGAACATAAAGTCCTAAGAGAGGTATTCACAATTAATCAAGACTTGCAACAACAATTGTGCCTGTTTGCCCCAATGATTTGAGAAATAATATTCAGAATTGTTAAATTTCCATATTCATGCATTTCTTACTCTTATTGTAGGCTATTATTAGCACCTACCTAACAAACTGACAATAGCCCCCTTTTTTTAAACCAACATTTGCAGGAACTTTTAGCTGGACTTTATAGACCTTTTCATGACCCACATCACTGTCATCATGATATTAGCTGGAGGCAAAACAGTGGGAAGCTGGAGGCAAACACTGGTCACTGTTACACCACAACTTGAACACTTATAATTTTATTGTACACCAACCGCTGCAAGTCAAAGCAATTGTAGATGGCTTCGGTTGAACACAATCAGATGAAGGAAATTGACTGAAATGATCATCACCAACTCACTACTGGTGTGCAGTGCATACTTCATATTAGGTAAAGTTAATCTGTAGTGAGTCATCAGTTTCTACCTGGATAACATTATGGACTTGGGTAAACTGTGTCCAGTTAATCTGTAATTTAGGGTTTCTTGCTATGTTTAAATGCTAATGCTAACCACAAGCTAATGCAATGTTGTACAAGCAGAAGTAGCCCCCACAGTGGTTCCACTAACTACTTGTCTCTGATCATGTAGGGGCCGGGAAATATTGTCCTATCAACTTTTTAAAATAACATTTATGGTCTTGGAAATGTACTCACACATTCCCTAAAATGTTCTTTTTCCTCGTCCATCTCAGGACAAACACTTTGTTAAAACATACTAGCTGCAACAAGCTTGCATGTTTGAGATGTTTTGCCCCCAGTTAAACTCTGTCCCCCAAAATATGTCACATTCTTTACAAACTATGAAAGGGTCTATTAACCCGGATAAGGAATTCCCAGTAAATTGTGTTGTTGACATTTATTTCCATTGCACTTCAAAGCTTTAGGAAATTGTTTGGAATCACTCTCTTTTGTTCGTTTACTGGTTTGAGTCACCTTCTCATAGTCCTACTGATTTTATTTTGAGTGTATTTAGAAAATACATTTGATGACGTCCAAGTCTCTTGAGAATATTTACTGAACACACTTATAGTGCTTTGGATGAACAGATATTGCAATGCACTTGTAGGAGCAAGCTGACTACACTAATGGATGTCATTATCAGTCCACTTCTCGTAGCTTATCTTCTTTTGCTCCATTTTCCAAATGATCAGAACACAAATGAAGTTAAGTTCGTACAATATACAGGTTTGCCACCATGCGTTTAGATGTGGAGGGTGAACATGAATGTGAAACACTGCAAATGTGTTCCACCGGTCAGCGTTGTTCCAGGCCCTGCCCCTCAAGAATTCTAGGGCATCTGAAAAGTTCTACCCCCATACCAGGAACCTTTTTCAGGGATTGTTTGGATTTGTGGGAATGTTTTGTTTGTTTTTGTATTTTAACTCAGCTAATTTCTGTGTAAATGTGGTGAGCCTTTAAAAAATTCCAGGTGAAGTTCTAGGTAAAGTTTCTGTGGGTCATCGTATTATTATTTATTCATTGTTATTCAATATTTACTAAATATTATTTTAAATAGCACTTAGTAAATGTATTATTAACTTTATGTGTCATATCACCAACAGCCACTACATGCTGGCTCTTAATACAGACTTACACTGTTTCAAAAAAGTGTGTGTTTTTTTTTGTGTGTTTTTTTTTTAGTTTGTTTAATCAGGGGCCAGTTTAGTAATCCAATACATCCATAGAGGAGTGGTTTTCAAGCAAAAGTTTTCAACTCACAAGGACTGATTTGTTAGCAAAATGACCTTTTTTTTTTTTGCTCTCAAAGTTCTGTTTTGGTTGCAAATCTATTCTTTTTCATTGACAGATAAAGAAATACTCTCCATAGAGACAACAGTTTTTTTTTAAATCCTTATTTAATTTTTTTTTTTTTTTTTACAACCTTATGTCCCATGGCACACTAGAAGGGGTGGAACTTTAGCTTTCTATTGGAAGAGTCATTGTCTGGTGTGTCAGCTGTTGGTTTAAATGTCTTTATGCTAGTGTACTCAATTGCAAATATAACTGTGCTTCCATGCACACTCAGAGTGCTTTTCTGGTTAGTATTATTATTATTATTAGCATAAAATAAAAAAAAAATACATTTAGTCAGGATTCCCCACCACCGAACATCGCTAGCTCTGGTGAAGGTGATCACACTCCAGGGCATAGAGGGTTAGGGTTACCTTAGGTCACCTTAAGTAGTTCTGTGCTATTTGCTCCCACCACCACCCCAGCACCACCAGTGGGTTCGGATGTTAGTTTTGTTACTCATGGGTTATGGGGAGGGGTGGGTGTTAGATATCAATGTCCATGCTCTTAGTGGTTGTCTATTTGTGCTGAACATGTAGCAGAGCTTGAACGCCGAGATCAAATATTATACAGTATCAGCACTTGTATTCTCCTTCTATAAGAATATAGATATGTTCATTCTATTTTGGTTCATTCTATTTGTAAGTTTTCTGACTGAACTGTAAAGTATTGTTTGTCATTCCATATAAATGGAAACAGAAAATGATACCAGATGTTACCAGATGTTTTCTTTTATCACAAATTGCCATTTTCTATTGATCATCTGCTTATTGTAGCAGCATAAAACATGACGAGTTAATCTTTAACCAAAATAGTTCAGAATTGCTGTATCTAGTGAAACAGTGTGCTGTCACTACCGAAAACACTAGTTCTGTCAAAAGACAAGATAATGAGTTTTCAATCTGTATTTTGCAATAATGGTTTGTTAGGTGTATGTGTAATTTAAACTCATTAATGATGAAATTAATATAATCAACTTTAGACAAAATTGTGTTTGATTTTGGTATATCATAAAAATTCAACATTATAAAACATGTTAAAATATAAATTTTAAGTTATTGAACTGTGGAAACAACCTATATTAATTAAAAAATAGTGTGTGTATAGAGGAATGGAAAAAATTGTTAAATAGAATAATCTTAATTCTAAAGGTAATTTGATGTTTGGTAGTAACACATTTTGGGAGAGGAAATGTATTCCAATACTGTATGTAAATAAATAAAATGAACATTGACTATAATTTAAAACTAATTCATATATGTACACTCACACACACACACACACACACACACACACATACAGAGTGCCACATTGCATTGTGGGTATTGGGTATTTGTGTTAAAAATGTATACTTTTATGTGCAGGGTTGTGTTTACTGTATTACTATTAAAATGTTAGTTTACATTTGTTCAGTAATGTTTATTGGCTGTTTTATGTTCATTTTTGTGTTTATAACAACAGCACTATGAGTGAAGCCTGTAGGCACAACAGTGCCTTTCCTGTTAAGGTAACTGCTCATTTGAATGCTATTGCTTAAGTATTTGTCTGAAGTGGAGTGTGATTCATCTTATATCACACTGAACAAACCTTTTGAATCACATCTTTGTCAAATTTAGGTGTTTATCCATGTATCTGTTTCTAAATTTAAATGATATGGAATGTAATGGAATTCAGTGCATTGACTCTAGTCAACCTTATTAAAGCCAAGAGTACTTCGTTTCGAAAAGTGGTCACATTAGCGAGATGGTTAAAATGATATTCGTATGATTAATATGATTAGTACTATGAGTTGTAGACTAAATGTCTCTTCTCATAATTTAATTACTTTATTCTTGGAGGTCCATGCTCACTTTTAGCATGTTTAAGTTTGAACGACAGTAGAAAACAGTGTGTTTACTCCGTCTTTACTGAAGATCTCAATAAATAACAAACACACAGCACTTTTTACATTGGATAGATGCGTGAGCTCCAGAACGTCATTGCTCAGCGTCTGTTCCTATTGGTTAGCTAAAATACAAATCTAGTAATGCAAATATAATGCAATTATAGATATTCTATACTATGCAAATACTAAATATATCTAAATAATAATAACTAAATATGAGCATAAATTATTGAATAGAAAATTGCACTAATATGAGTATTATTATTATGGTAATGATAATAATAATTTTAGAAAAAGTTTTATGTGATTTAAAGCATTATAATGGAAATTTTTATGTGCTTTGGCCCCTTGAACCCCACTGGGGATCTCACCCTAGACACCCCCCTCCCCCCTTCTGTTTTTTCTGCATCCACCACTACAGTCTATGGTTCAGTCACCTTCTGAATGTTGTTAACACTTTTGTTTGCAGAGTACTGTATTCATTTGTGTGTCATCTGTTTCTGTTATTGCTGTATGGTTTTGCTCCTTTTTTCTTTCAGAATGTCCTCTAGGTCAAACAAGGTAAAGCTTCCCTTTTGGATATGAAAGCCTTTTAAACACTGGGAAGTGATAAATAAATACGATGTCAAATACAGTACATGTCTATGAAAATGTTTCGTCAAAGCTTGTCATACAGATGGTGATGTAAACTCTTGTAACACATGTCATATTGAAGGACTGCATAAAAAAAAAAAATATATATATATATATATATATATATATATATATATATATATATATATATATATATATATATATATATATATATATATATAAATGGAGGTTACATGTGTTAAACGGCCAAACAATAATTTACCTGTGATTTCACTACAATGTACAGTCTGTGTAACTTACCCACTGGATCAAACAGAAAGTTGTGAACACTTCTAATTTTGTTGTTTGTTTTGTTTTGCTTGGGTGTTGACTGAATATCTCAAAACTCAGTAAAATGCACCTGCTTTAAAGATTAAACTAGAAAACCCCTCAGAGAGAGCACACACCCCTGCTAAGGCAGACCAGGCTTCTGTATTTTGTGTTTGCTGATGTGCAAAACAATATATTGTACTTTAAAAAATGTGTAGCTTCTGGTTGCAAAGCCATTCAGAGTTTATTATAACAATTCACATTCACAACTAGTGTTTACTACAGAAAATCAATTCTTTATAATCATACCAGATGTGATTTTAGAGAAATCTACCCTCACCAAACAAAAACAGAGTTTGTTCTTCATCCGTGTACAAGGTGCAGATCTGCCTAAAATAAAAACATAGCTGATACAGCACTTCAGAGCTGGTGAGATGGGGAAGAAGACAAGTAGGAAAAATGCAGCCAAGAAATGGTGCCATGGCTGCGATCTGTGGCAATTCATCCAATGTGTGTAAAATGTGTTGAACTGGAGAGGGAGTAAAGCAATTTCATGGCTGTTCTTGTCCCAGATGACATTTGACGTGGCTGAAGGAACCATTTCTTTTGTAGCTGTTGCATCATCATCATCAGAGTGAAGAGGGCAATGAGCCGGGGCCAGGCCACAGAAATGTTCCATTAATGATTCAATTACCCTGAGAGACCAATGGTGAATTTGGCAGTGTGTGGGCCGTCCTGCCACTCAGGTGTGGAGGTCATCAAACCAACAACACACACAAAAAAAAGAGGACATTACAGCATGTCCGTCAACTCTGTCTCTCCGTGGACGTTCCAGTCCCAACACAGAAAAATACCATGAAGCAATTTGGTGACTGGGATAGAATATGACTGTTGAAGGGAATAGAATACTTCAGTACTTACAGTAAAGTGAATACTGTTTTATTAATGTGTGAAGTGAGTGCTATCTTACTACTCCTAACTCTGACAATCCAGTCACTGAGCTGTTTCATAGTAACGCACTTACATGTTCAGTATGTTAGATTTGCACCTGCTCATGTATTTCCATAAAATGTATCCAGTCATCGCTGTGCTTTGAGAAGGTTGTTCATTGACTAATAACAGCTTCTATTTCTAAGCTAACATCAGTGAGTGTTGCACATTGTTGCTTCTGTAAAGGAGCAGAAAAGATGCAGAGTCAATCAGAAAACCAAAAAGCACCTGGAGTCCTGTGCATATGCCTTTTATTACCTCCACCAAGGAGGTTATGTGTTTGCCAGTGTTTATCTCAGAAGTGTAAAGTAACTAAGTACAAGTACTTTGTTACTGTACTTAAGTAGATTTTTTAGGTATCTGTACTTATTTGAGTATTTATTTTTCTAGCAACGTTTTACTTTTACTCCCTACATTTTTGCATAAAAATCTGTACTTTATACTCTTTTACATTCACAGAATAGACATGTTACTTTTTCAAATCAAACAGATGTGACAGTATGAACAATAAGTGGCTTCAGAGAGAAAATAAGTGACTTTATATATTACAGTTATATGACTATTTTCTCACAATTTTGACTTTTCATCTCATAATTTTGACTTTTTATCATTTAATTTTGACTTTGTATCTCACAATTTTGACTTTTAATTTCATTTTGTGATTTGAAATTATGCATTTTTAATCTCATGTTTAATTTTTTTAAGATCTCATACAGACTTTTTTTTTTTTATCTCAATTGTGACTTTTTTTCCCCATTTTTCCTAAATTTCTTGACCATACCCACAAAACTCAGTAACTGAGACCTGATCAAACACAATTTCTACACAGTGACTCACTTTTAAAGCCTTTATTTGTCATACTTTTGAAACTTTTCAAAATTTTCTTGGTTAAATAAGTATTATTGCGTTTATGGAAAAAACAAGTTTTACTTTTTTCTTTTATACTTTATTACAATTGAGAAATTGTGCTTTTTTTTAACTTTTACTTAAGTAGAGGAGTTGAATCAGTACTGCTACTTTTACCAGAGTATTTTTTCACACAAGTAGCTGTACTTCTACTTAAGTACAGAATGTGAGTACTTTTAACACCTCTGTCTCTGGTCTGTCTGTGTACAGACCATTTATTACAATGTTAACTGTCATGACCTCCGCTCCGGTGACCTTTCCCCCAGTCACTTCCACACTCACCTGGTCCCACACTGCGCAGCTGCAAGCCGTTCCTCATCTGTGGCTACACAGTAAATTTTGCAGTGTTAAATCAACACTTAGAGAGTTAATTTGGAGACAATGGGACCAAATACACTCTAGAAGAAGTTAAATAAACTCTCTAAGTGTTGATTTAACACTGCAAAATTTACTGTGTATAAAAGCAGTAAGGCTTGCAGTTGCCAGTGCGGGACCATTCAGTATTGTCGCCTCCATAACCCGGACTGTTTCACCATCTCCTCACTCACCATAACCCGGACTTTCATCATCACCACAGACTCTGGTCATCTGTTCCCAGGTTTTGTCTGTCTTGTCTTTGTTTCTTAGTTTTGTTATTAAATTATTTTTCCCTTCAGTACTGTGCAATGGAGTCCTCCTTCACCTCACCACGATCCTGACATTAACAAACATTTTGAAGTGATCCAGAATCCAGGGTCTCTTCTGGTCCTTGTCCATTCCCTGAAAGTTTCACCGAAATCCATCCATAACTTGTTGAGTTATGTTGTACACAGACAGACAGACACATAAACAGCAGCAAAAATATAACCTCCTTTCATCTGGGGGGATCTGCCTTGGTGGAGGTCTGCGGTCTCAGAGTGCTTTTTTAGGTAAAGTTATGAAATGTAAAGTCACAAGATAAAAACTATGCATGCTTCTATGAAACTGGTCCCGAAAAACATGACATGAGGTAAACATTTTTAACTACATGTAGACTAATGTTATGTTGCAAATTTGGGAACAGTTTGGGTCTATTTTAAAAATAAGTATTTACTGAGTTAAAAGAAAACAATTTTCAGATAAAATGCATTTTTTATACCATTTTTATACAAAAATCCACATATGATTGATGATTAATAGGATTTTATTCTGTCACAAGTTAATTTTGGAAATCAAACTCATGCAAGGCACTGTTGCAAAATCAACTAGAAAAGCACTTTGAGAGCGCAGACCTCCGCCAAGGTAGACCCCCACACACACACCCCGATCACCCCCAAAATGAAATCAGTTCTTCCTGTTCACATTTCCAACATATCCTGAAAATGTCATCAAAATCCGTCCATAAGTTTTTGAGTTATCTTGAACACAAACAAACAAACAGATAAACGCAGGCAAAAACATAGCCTCCTTGGCGGAGGTAACAAGTGATGCAAGCCAGAACAACCCCCCCCCCCTCTCGCAACTATTTTAGGTCTTAATGGACATCACCCTCTACAAATGTGAGACTATGGGGTTGACTTTTCAAGGTCACTCGAGGTCAAAGGTCACAATGTCATTTTGGAGCTTATATGTAGGCCTGTCGTGATAATCAATAAATCAATGAATTGCACGGCAATTAAAAATGAGCTCGATAATTTTTTAGTTGCCAAGGACACTGGATAATGAGTTGACATCACTGTATCTGTAAATACTGACTCCTAAAGAATCATCCTTAGCATAATGAGGAGTGGACCCTCTTGTTAGTCACTGTGTGTGGAGAGGAGGGGCACCGGGAGGCAGCGTGAAGAGTAGAGGGAAACTATTGGCACCCAAACTGAGCCAATACCATTTATTGGAAATGCAGCTTTAGAGGAAATAACAATGGAATATGTTTCTAAGGTGAAAGCAACAGCTGACGTGTGGGAACACTTTGGATTCAAGCCAAATGAGCACAGTGAACCACAGAACTGAAATGAGCCAATATGTCGCATTTGTTTGAAAAAAGTTCATACTAAATGTGACAACACTGCAAACATACACCTTCACCTCAAATACAACCACCTATTACAGTTTTCCCAGATGGAAAAAAAAACAAAAACCCTCAACCATAGACGCAGAGGGCCCATCACCGTGGTCCGACAGCCCACCATCACTGTGGCATTTATGAAACAAACAAAAAATAAGCAAATGGTGCACACTCACACACACAGTTACTTTTCCAAAGACATGCAGCCCTTTAACACTGTTTGTAACAATTTCCACAAATGTTACAAACATTTGACAAGCAGTACGAATTGTTAGGGAAAACACATGTCACAAACGGTGCAACACTGTCATTGTTCATAATATAATTCCAATTTTAAATATTCTTAAGAAACAAAAGTGTATTTATCTTTAAAAGACTGTGTTGCATTGACCTCTGACCTCTTGGGTCAATAATAGGTCAAAATCTACACACACAAAATGCAAAATTAAAAGATGAGCATTCCAGTGTTCACTGGATGTTTCTAAGATGAATAGTTCAGAAGTTACATCCAAAATTGAATGCTGCCCTTCATTGTGATCTTTGATCTAGAATATTCAAATTTGTCCTTCAAGGTTCTGATGTCAATGCACATCAATAGTGAGAGCAAAAAGAACCTACACTATATTGCCAAAAGTATTCACTCACCTGCCTTGACTCGCATATGAACTTTAACCTGATGTTGGTTCATCCTTCACATCTACAACAGCTTCAACTATTCTGGGAAGGTTTTCTACAAATTTTAGGATTCTGTTTATGGGATTTTTTTTTTTTTTTTTTACCATTCTTCCCACTAGCATTTATGAGATCACACACTGATGTTGGACAGAAGACCTGGCTCTCAGTCTGTGCTCTAATTCATCCCAAATGTGTTCTACCAGGTTGAGGTCAGGTCTCTGTTCAGGCCAGTCCAGTTCATCCAAATGAAACTCTCATTGGAACAAGAAGGGGCCATTCCCAAACTGTTCCCACAAACTTGGGAGCAGTAGCAACAGATTTTGGACAATGCAGCCTTTCCATTGGTAAGGTTTAGCTGTGGTGCTGTGCCATGTCAAAATACCTGCTGCCACACCATACATTTCATACAAAAAAAAAAAAAATCATCATTGTTGCATTTTTCTTTTAAGTGCCTCATACCAAAATAAATCAGTTTCATAGGAGCACCCATGTAGAAGTGGAAGTAAGATGAAAATCAACACAAGTAATATAAAAGATGAGCAAACAATGTATAAGACACAATAAACAAACTATGTAAATGGAATAACATAATGAAAAGATGGAAGGAGGATAGAAATGATATAAAAGCTGCAACAACATGAAAATCAGAAAACAAATAGCATGAAGAACAAAACAAAAAATGTGATGCAAAAGACAAATTAATTGATATTATATATTGAAATAGTTATGTGGTGTAGTGGTTCCTGAAGAAGTGGGTATGCTCTCAAAAAAAAAAAAAAAAAATCCAGAACAACACCATGTTAGAAACAGTAACATATAAGAAAGACTATTCTGTTTAATTAACCTCAAAATCCATTCATTGTATTCGCTCACTATTAGAACATTATTACAGTGTATATAAATGAAATATAGAAATAACTAAGAAAAGAGGGTGGTGCAGTGGTTAACACTTGTGGCACACAGACAGAAGGTCCCTGGTTCGATTCCCACACCAGACCTTTCTGTGTGGAGTTTGCATGTTCTCTCCGTGTCTGCCTGGGTTTTCTCCGGGTACTCCAGTTTCCTCCCACCATCCAAACACATGCACTGATATGTTAATTGGTTAATCTAAATTGCCCATACATGTGAATATGTGAGTGAGTGTTTGTCTATATATGTTCAGTCCTACGATGAACTGGAGACTCATACAGGGTGTACCCCGCCTTCACCCACTGTAGCTGGATTAGACCCTCAGTGACCCCTGTGACCCTAGTGAGGATTAAGCGAGTCCAGATGATGAGACGAGAAATAAGAAAAGAGATAAAAGAAATTTAAATAAGAAACAATGCAGTAATAAAAATTAAAGAAGCAAAAGTATAAATAAAGACAAAATAAATAAATTGTACAAAAATAAATTTATCAAGCCCTTTTTATATTTTTATATATTTATGTGCTTATTTTTCAGTGTCACAGGGATGGTCCTCCATACTTTTCAGGGGGATTTAGAAATGGGAATACCAAATGCAGATTGAAAAATAAATAGGTACCATATACCCTGGACTACACCACTGGGTTGAGGCAAATCATGTATATTGTTCCTGTAAAAGCCATATGATACAAATTGAAATGAGGCAGCTGTCTGTAGAGTTGCATTGTAGGAAGATGTTGAGAGCATGATGATTGGAGAAACATAAAAGCCACAAAGAATTTGTTCTATGTAGCATGTTGTTAATGTACTACAATGCAGCCTGAAATGATCGTTGATGTTAAAAACTGACATTAAGCCATGAACCAGATTGAGCTGGTGATTGGAATGCTTAAAATACTTTAGAGGGTACGTGGCCTAGAACTTGTAACTTGATAAACCGCCCCTATAGAGGGAGTCGAGGAGCATGTTTTCCAGCATGAAAGTAACTTACATAATGGGAGGTATAGGATTCAGTGCTATAGGAGAATGAGCTATGTTAGGGAGTGCTTATGCTTTTTATATCATTATCTGTCCTGATTTGTCAAACTTTAAGTGCAACGTTGAATTAGTAGAGTCTCCTCTTCATTAGATAATTACAGTAATACATGTATATGCTTAATTGTGACACTACAACCAATGGTGATGGAGACAAAATGTGATATAATAGATAACAAAATTGCAATAACGCATAATATTCCAGCAATATTCTATATGCACAGTGGACTTTTTCGCATTTGCTGTTTAGTTCAGCCTGGTGTGTTTGTCTGTGTGTGGTTCTGTCAGCTTTGTCCCTCAAAGAGCTTTTTTTTTCTCCTCCCTATTTTTTTCCCCTCACTTTCTTTTCCTAGAGAGAGAGAGAGAGAGAGAGAGAGAGAGAGAGAGAGAGAGAGAGAGAGAGAGAGAGAGGGAGGGAGGGAGAGAGAGAGAGGCTGGAGCCAGCAGTCTGGAACAGGCATGACAGAATTTGAATTATAGAAGCAGCAAAGAGGAGAGTGAACAGGGAGGGGTGTGAGTGTTTCTGTGTGGCAGGGAAACAGAGAAGGCAAAAGAGAACGAGAGAATCATTTCAGCAGAGGAGGCTGTTATTTCGAGACACTGTTTAAAGCATATTTGGGAAACACTGTTTAATGGCTCACTTTTCCTTTTTTTTTTAGCATATCAATGTGCTATAATGAGGAGTAAGCCCACAATGATTTATCAATAAAAATATATATCAGGATGTGTTTTACAACATAATTTTTTTTAATATACAGTATATATGCACCTCTGAACTCAAACCACCAGACTCTTTTTTTTCAGCATCAAAGGTCCCCATCCTAATGTACAAACCTGGTATAAATCTTCTGATCATTGCAGACTAGCGTTGGGAATGTATTTCAGGTCCTGCTGCTGCAGAGTGGTTAATAGAAAGTGTAATGTGTGCTTAAAAACTGTCATAAAGTTGATCTTTTCAATTCTATTTTTGCAAATCTAAATTTAGGTTATTCAGTAATGCTAAAAACATGTACAACTGAAGTGCCTTATCTATCAGGGCATACACTTGCATCTTTAGCTGCCTGAGAAACTTTTTCACTTCAGGCAATATCTCACAAAATCACTCCAAAAATGTACTTCTGCACAGCCTTCGCACATCACTGTGTAAAAGAGTTTTCTGCAAAAGTCTCCATGCCTGCTCCTCTGGAGGCTTCTCGACTGGAAATAATTCTCAGTAATCACAGCAGTTCTTTTTATGATAAAAAAATTGGCAGATAATTTATTGATATCACATAGGGAAAATGTCTTTGTCTATCAGTGTGTAAGTCTTCAGTTTATTTTCTGCTCCAGTTACCATTAGCGAACATATTCTGACTTGACAGTCCAAGATGAAAAGTCAAAGCATTATAAAAGTTAACTCTTTAATACTATTTACACAAGAACAATACAAAAACAGACTGAAATCCAGTTACTTAACATCGGGGTGATTAAAGGTAGCTGAAAATCAGAAAACCAAAAAATTTATCTTCTTAAAAATGTAATTATTGTCCAAGGAATTCATAGAAATAACCACTACTTATGACAATGGCAGCCAACATAACATTAAAACAACAATGAACTTAACCAGCGCACTATTCAGAGACATGTATTTTATCACATAAATTCACTCCAATCTAATTTATTTTGACATTACAATAAAATGCAATATTGCCACAAACCAACAACTGAAGACAATTCCAGCACTAAAATATGGAAATCCAAAGTTTACCAGAAAGTTATCTTTCTCAAATATTATCTTTAGCTAACCTGATATTAGTCACAGTGCTTCTCCACCAGTATAAATATGTTTGGATTAACAAAGGAGGAGAAAATCAGTCAAAAGAAACCAAATATTAATCTGTGTAAAAGTAGGACTATGAAACATAAAGCATTAACATGGATTAATCCATCATCATGTTCAATCTGATTAAATATTTTATAAATGATAGATAGACAGACAGGTAGGTAGGTATGTAGAGAGAAAGAGAGTGAGAGAGAGTGAGAGAGAGTGAGAGAGAGTGAGAGAGAGAGAGTTAGATAGATAGATAGATAGATAGATAGATAGATAGATAGATAGATAGATAGATAGATAGATAGATAGATAGATAGATAGATAGATAGATAGATAGATAGATAGATAGATAGATAGATAGATAGATAGATAGATAGATAGATAGATAGATAGATAGACAGACAGAAAAATAGATTGATTGATTGATTAATTGATTGATTGATTGATTGATTGATTGATTGATTGATTGATTTTTGAGACAATTAGAGATAGATAGGTAGGTAGATTTATTTATTTATTCCCTTTTTGTCATGAAAAATGTGATTAATATAGATTAAAAATGAATAATATTTAATCACAATTAATCAAAATTAAACTACAGCAACACTGTGATGAATCTGAATAAAAATGTAAAAGATTTAATACCACTAGTCCAAACCTGGTGTTGAGTTTTAACTCAACACCAGAATGTAAAGCTAATTTTGCCTTTTCATAAACATACAAATGGGAAAAATTGAGAACTTTAAACAATATGTTTTAAAACTTTGCAAATTCACTGTCTAATGTCCCACCCCTGGAACAGAAGATGCCCACTTCAGGATATACAACAAATTTTAGTAACATTTATATGTGCCACCATGTGTTCTGATGACTACAGAAATAAGCTTCCTTGTGCTCAAGTTGAGACATTTTCTTTTCGCCTCTAGTGCTTGTTTGTCAGTTTGCATCACATTGGTTGAATTCACATCTATTTGTAGCTCTAGCTTCAGACTTAATGGCCAAGTGTGTGAGTATTGGTAGTAGCAAAACAATGACGTTATGACACATGTAATATAGCTTCAGAGGAACCAGAACTTTTTAAAAAAAAAACCCATATATTTATTTTCCATTTATACAACAAAGAAGTACAACTTGAACATGGCAGAGCAAAAATGAAACATGAATAATTAAATAATACTGATATAAATAAATAAATGATCAACAAAGGATTTAAAAGATATTAGAGCGTAAAAAAGTAAAGACAAACAAAAAGGGAATTATAATTGAATAGAAACAAAAATAAATAAATTACATTGCATTGCAAATAAGGTCATAATTTTGAAAGTAAACTGTGCATGTACATTCCCAAACTAGATCAATTATCATCCACTTAATCAATTATTCCCTGCCCCTATTTTAACACCCTTCTTAATTAATTCCAGAAATAACTTCCAAATGTTATACAATTCTGAAACTTTCTTTCTAACTGTGTAAGTCAATTTCTCAAGAGGAACAATAATAATAATAATAATAATAATAATAATAATAATAATAATAATAATAATAATAATAATAATAATAATAATAATAATAATAATAATAATAATAATAATAATAATAATAATAATAATAATAAAAACCTAAGGCAAGAAATGATTTTTGTTAGAAGTCATTAATCTGTGGAATGGCCTGAAAGATGCATTAACTTTAAAAAAAATAAAAGACGTACAAATGAAATATTTTCAAAATTATAAAACTCCGGATTAACTAAAGAAATGAGTTGTTCAAAAGACTGGGATCAGTATTAGTAGTGAGATAAGATTTACCTGAATCAAATTAAATATGTATTGTCTACTGTTGTATATTTAGCAATAATTAGACAGATTTTTTATTATTTTTAATTGTTTGCTTGTTCTCTTGTGGAAACATTATATTAAATGTAATAAGTTTCGGGAATAATAAGTTTTACTTCAGCCTGAATGAAAGCAGTGTGGAATAATAGATATGTTTTTGTTGTTGCTGTTGTTGTTTGCAGAAATTAATGACTGAATAAACTATTACTACTACTAAGAAACCAGAACTGTTTCTCAGTTGAGCATCTTACATATGAACATAGGATGCTTTTTTTTCTACACAGTAAATTTTGCAGTGTTAAATCAACACTTAGAGAGTTTATTTAACTTCTTCTAGAGTGTATTTGGTCCCATTTTCTCCAAATTAACACTGCAAAATTTACTGTGTACCTAAAAATGAAAACAGACATTTTTAAAAAATAATTTCTGTCAAACCCTACACCATTTCAGTGTGTTTTACTGAGTCTCCATAAAGTGTTCCTCTCGCCAAAGTGGATAGAAAAGTAAACTTATGGCTGTTGCTGAGGTAAACAGCTGAATTTTCCTCCTACAATCTTACTGCTTCACTGTTTAACTCGTTCTCTGTCTCACACTATCTGTCAGTCCTGACCGCGCAGCAGGGCACAGCATACAGTTGTTTTGTAGAGGATATTTGTTGTTATATAGTCAGCCTCAGCGCCACCCCCTCCACACACACAAATACGTCAAACAGCTATAATTGAACCAGCTCCCCCCTTCCCAAAGCTATCTCCTCACAGAACACTTTCACGCAGACAGAAAAAGGGGAGGGAAAGTGCACGTGCGTGTGTGAGTGTGTGTGTGTGAGAGTGCGCGCGCCTGTGTGTGTGTGCGCGGTGTATTGGCGTGGGGAGCATTCCAGAAAAGGGAGACAAAAAGAAAGACAGAGAGGGACAGACATCATTGTAATGACTGCATGCAACTCGATACTCTTGCATACTGAATATTCCCCCAGAGGGCTTTTTCCATTACCCCAGAACGGTGGAGTCGTTTAGCTGATCCAGCCCAGCTTTCGCTCTCTTTCTTTCTCTCCCCCCCCCTCCTCTTTCCCTCCCTCCCTCCCTTCTTCTTCTGTGCTCTTTTTTCTCACAGACACATTGTGCAAATGTAACCTTCTGCAAGCCCCAAACTCCCCCCGCTCCCCATCCCCAGGAAGTTGGCTAGCCACTTTGCTGCCAAGAAATATGAAAAACTGGCAGGCTGCCCGTTTCATCTGCAAACACACAGCGAAAAAGGGAGGGAGGATGGAAGCAGCAGGAGATGGAGGGAGGCAGCGCGGGTGTGTGTGTGTGTGTGTGTGTGTGTGTGTGTGTGTGGGGGGGGGGGGTGTTGGGGGTGGTGGTGGAGGTGACACAGAGGAGAAGGAAATGCTGCTGCTGCGCTTGCCATGAGGAAGAAAAAGGAATCAAAAGCAGAGCAGAGCAGAGAGGGAGCTACAGAGAGATAAGGATGGATTTTACTTGCATGAAAAAGAGCCACATTACTGACTGAAGATAAATCATATGTGGACATTTTCTTAGCAGCAGCAAACCCTGCACATATACTGATGAGGAAGAGGAGAGGGCTGGGTGGACACATGGACGTGCACACATACATACATGCATACACTATACATACAGTACACACACACACACACACACACACACACACACACACACACACACACACACACACACACACACAGATACAGAGGATCTGCAATTGAAGTTGGAAATTTGCATATAGTTAAGACACTTCAGAGCATTTAATTTCCATTTGTTTGGCTTGACTGTACTTTGGGCGTCTTCATTTGGATTATGTGAAGTTTCACAATACAGTATTTGACCTGGTATTATTGATTTGATTACATTCTCAGAGGGTCATGAGCATAAAGGACAGTCCCTGCTGGGCAAAGAATGGACCCTTGTGATGGTTCAGACACATATATGTTCAAAGAGGAGCCTATAGTATTAAATTAAACATGCTGCCATCTGCCATATATCCCCCTTGGAATGGTGAAACCAGTGGGTGTGATTTATCTTTTTTTTTTGGCACTGATTAGTACGTATCTAGAAAATGTTGTAATTATTGTACACAATCAAAATTAGCAACAAACTAATAATGAGATAGTATAATAAATAATCATGAAATAATGTAAGATTCATAGATAAGAGAAGAGAAGATAAGCCTTTATTGATCCCACCATGGAGAAATTTCAGTGTTTACAGCAGCAACATACAAAGTGCAGAAAAGACAGACAGAAACACTTAAAGAATAAAACGTTAAAATAAAGAGCCAAACATCTGCTATTTAAGTTACTTATTTCTATCTATTTTGATATTTTTCAGTTTCAAGCCTCTTCTTTGTGTTGTGTGTTTTACATGTTTCCCTCATACTGATTTGATTTGACTTTGGATGTTAACACACGGTTACCATGGTTCTGTTCACTCTGCTCTCCACTTTGACAGTACAACTAAAGTATATCATTTAAGTTGATGCATACGGCCATGAGACATCATGACTTGCCTCAATATACATGCCACTTTTTATTGGCGTGTTGTCTATATGCATGATAAGATTTACACATGTATATTAATGCTGCATCAAATATGACATATTTAGCAGATAGGGTTAGGGTATGGTTTGGAGTAAGGGTTTAGATTTAAGGTTAGGGTTAGCATTGAGGTTTAAGGTTATCAGTTTGGTTTAGGGTTAGGTTTATGAGTTAGGGTTAGGGTTATGTTTAGAATTAAGATTAGTGCTAGGGTTATCAATTAGGTTTACAGTTAGGGTTATATTTATATATAGAGAGAGTTGGGGTTAGGGTTTGGGTAAGAGTCAGAGTCAGAGATAGGTTTATGGTTACTGTTAATGTTAGGGTTAAGGTTAGGCTTTAATAGTTACAGTTAAGTTTAGGGTTAAGGTTAGATTTAGGGTTAGGGTTAGGTTAGATTATAGCTTGGTTTGGTTTGGTTAGTGAAGGTTAGGGTTTGGTTTAGGGTTAAGATTATAGTTATGGTGAGGTTTATCATTAGATTTAGGATTAAGTTAAGGATTAGTCCTAACCTTTCCTTTACCTTAACTCTAAACTGAACCTTAACCCTAAACATAGTTCTAACCCTAACCTTATAGGCGTGTTTCCACTATCAGAATTTATAGCTTGGTTTGGTTTGGTTTGGTTTGGTTAGAAACAAATATATCCCCAACCATAGTAGAGTATGTGGTCATAACCAAGGAGGAAAACACTATCCCAAAACAAACAGCAGAACAGAATGATCAATGTGATAATGATCTTACTTTTTTGAAGCTGTTTGGATATAGCATTCAACTTCATGTGTGAATGAATAAGAGTGATTCATGTAACTTTGAACATCTTTCTAACCACTATGACATGAGCAGAGCTAAATATTTTGGAAAGGCTGTCATTGAGTGTTGACCTTAATCTTACGGAATATTTGAGGACTGAATTGCAAAAAGAGCGTTCATGCATAAAGTTCCAAACCTCTGACTCATGTCCAGAGTTCAGCAGAAGGAAAGTATCAGAATGTCAAGTCTGTGGATGGATACAAACATACAATTCAATTTAATTTAAAGAAAATGCCACCAATTGTTAATATAGTGTATGCAGACCTCTGAATAAAAGATGAAATTAAACATTCTGACACGTATTATTCTGAAATGTCACATAATCACAATAAGGCTCTTTGGCTAACTGAGCAGAGGGAACATGTATATAAGAATGAAATGTCCAGAAATATGGATGAATTTAATCAAGAGGTATGTAAACGTCCAGACTCAATCATATGCCCGTGTTTTGTCTAATATTGTATTTCTTTCATGACTGCAGAATAAAGAGGGTTTTTTTCTTGTCAACCTGGTTCCTGTTTTTGAGTCTACGACAGATGTTAAATGTTAATAGTCCACCAAACCCATCACTTAACACCTTGACCCCTGTAGTCTTACATAAAGGACATTAATGCTGCTGCCAGCATAAATTATGAATAGAATTCACTGTTGGGAGTAATGGATTACAAAAGTATTGCATTACAGCAACTGATTACTTTTTGCCGTAGTGCAGTACTGCAAGGTATTGCTAATCAATTTTCTGAATTTTTTTTTACTCATTAAATGTTCAGTAGTATTCGTGTTACAACACACTTTTACAATATAGAATTCCAGAAACACAATTTAAAACCATTGGACTGGATCCAAAAAGTTATTTTTAACTGTATTGCATCACATGTATATGATCCAAACACAATTGCATGAGTGTCATTTCCATAATGAGGTTGTGGTGACCCTATATGAAAATAAAAAATAGAATATTTTCCATCACCTACATGTGTTAACCTACATAACAATTGAGATACAACATGTTAGCTTTAAAGTAAATGTAAAAAGGACACTGTTGTATATTTTAAATAGACATTTAAAGTCATTTATATTCCTGTTTCCATTCTTGGCGCTCATATTGCTAAGCCCATCCTAACTCCACCTCTTAATTGACAGATATGAAACTGACTGTGATTTAAGATACGTTGAATGGTATCACCATAGATTTTCAATATGTTTAGGAATTTGTTTGATTATTTGCGTTGACCCTGGATATTTCATGGAACATCAGCGTGGTGTGTCCTCCTGCAAGCGCTTCCTTGGTTTTGACATCTCCAAGTGATGCTCTTCCTGTCTGTTGCCTGGCAACAGAAGGGGAAAAATAGATGAGGTGATGAGTGAAGGTGAGCCCTAGGGAGGTAGGAGGAAAGAGAAAAGGAAGAGATGGGGGGAGAGAAGTGATGCTTGTTATTTTCTTCCTGCTAAGCTTTGGTAGATTGTTCTAGTTCTGTCTTGTAACATTTCTTTTTCATCAAAAAGTGCAAACGATATGCTGCTCAATTTGAGATGACTCCCTGAATGGTCAGTGCATCTGAGAAATTGATGTTCATGTTTTAGTGCATTGTTTTCTCTGGTGTAAAGTTAAGGCTGTTATTATTCTTATTCATTCTCACTGGTGTTATAGATTTGTGTTCTTTTGTTTTGACTTTCTTACAATTATATATTAGCATTCATACAACTAATCATTTACCTTCATATACAATACTGATTTTGCTTCAAGAATACACACAAGTATACAATAACTAGAGGAAGTTTCTTTACTCTCAAAGCACCTTACTTTGTAATGAACCTAAATAATTTCCTGTATCTATAAGTTAATTGAACTCATAAACACCCACTGCTACTTTTGCGGAAATTTAAAAAAAAATCTCACTTTTTAACCTTTCTTAAGTGTTTCATCACAATTTATTAGATTATTATCCTCTGCACTTTGTATTTTTAAGTGAGAATCCGATGTCTTCCTATATTTAATTTACTGACCATGTGGTTATTCACAAAAACTCAGATTAAAGTTGAAAGTTATTATGTCAAAAATAGAGAAAATTGAAGAAAAACTTGACATTATGAGCAAAGATATCAATAACTGAACATAAACCAAGTGTGTCCATCCACTGTTATTGATCCAACTCCATGGGTTTTTACTGGTAAATCAATGGTGTAGAAGATGATGGTTTTTCCATGTTCACTAAAAAATCTTTTGAATATCCAAATGGGTCGTATCTGATGATGACCATGAAAAGATGAAAAACTACATTTTACACCAATCGTTTACTCTCGTGTCTGTGTCTAGTCTGTCTTGTTGTCTGTTTGTCTGTCATTTCCTGTTTTATTTTATTCAATTTCCTCTTGTCCTGTCTGGAGTCTGGTTTGACCTTTGCCCTCATTTTCCCTGGTGTACTGATTGCTGTCCCACCCTGATGTGTGTCATTATTATCGCCCCCTCCTTCTGTGTATAACTAGGTGTGCTTCTCTCTAGTTCTTTGCCAGTTTGTATTCATCATTTGTGAGATTCCAAGCCAGTGTTTCTGTGTGTTTACTTGCTGCCTTTGATATGACCCCCTGTTTCTGAGTTTGCCTTAACCCCTGTTTGAACCTCTGTCTTCTGACCCACCCATCATATGCTGGGCCATCGCCTGTTTAACGGTACTGAGTTTGCTTATTCCCCATGCGCTGTCACCTGAACTACTCCCTTTTTGTGTTTGACCCAGATTGGACTCTGACCTGCCTTTTTTTTTGCTGGTATTTGGACTGTGGATACTTAACAACCGGCTCTGTTTTAGCCTGGTATGTTCCTACTTGGAGATCAGATCCTGAGATTATTACCTGTACATCTCTGAAGAATTATCATTGTGTGTGTTTGTGTGTGTGTGTTGATAAACACCCTCTTACATATATTCTAGTTTGTGTGGTTCTTCATTCTGGGTTTGGACATAACACTTGCATGGACTGGCGTTGTTAGTGGATCTGAAATTATTAAACCTTTTATTTTAGATCAGCAAATTTTGGTTGACAGTGACTTTTTACCCTGCCCCTAAAAGAAGACGGGTTTTGTGGGGGGGGGGGGTTTTGTATTTTATTTTATTAGTAATCAATCAGCAAGTTTATGCAAAAAGCTAATGTACCATTTTCCATGCAACTTTCATAAAAGGTGTGAAGTGTTTCAGAATGGATCCCATAAAATTTTGGTGAATGTATATCCATTATATTGTTTTTGTTTTTTACAGTAAAAGAATAGGCAAATTGGGTAAAGTGTTTGCAGGGGGTGGGGTTTGGTGTGTCTGCCACCACTTTTCTGTATGGGTTAAATGAGTTAAGTCCAGTTTGAAAGATTAGGAGGAGCTACCTACAGAAATGCAATATATTTGTCATCATAGTTCAGTGATATTCAATCATATGAAAATAGGAACTGCCGTAATGAGTTAGTTATTCTCCAGTGGGTCAGTTTTACAGACCAGCTCATGTTTCTACAGTATCGCAGTGGATCCTGTTTTTATAGTGAAAAAACAAACAAACAAAATGGACTGGATGAAACGAACACAAACTAGGCACTGTAATTCTTTTCTAAACTGCAGCATTACCACAGCAATTACAAAAGGCCTATTACAAGAAATTGGCAACAGGTAATGTGAGGCCAATGGTTCTTATTCAAATGTTAATTAATGGCCTAGTTGGAAGTAAAATAATCATGTTGAGTAAATTGTTTGCTCTCATCACAATTAGTGAAATACTACCAAATGTACCTTTTTATTTCCCCTATAAGGAATATCAGCGTTTATTTCACCCCACATTATACACACTGTACCTAGAATTAACATTAGCAGTTAGCAAGGGCACATAACAAATGTAAGGATTTATCATGTTATTTATGATGATAATGGCAGTACTGGAAGTTGTCAAAGTTTGTGTTTCTGCGTAGTTCTGAGAAATTGAGAATTATTTTAAATGGTCAATTTGCTACCTACAGTTGAGGAATAGTCCCATCTCCACATTAAATATCTTGGTAAATTGATAGGATGCAGATATCAGTATTAATATTCATTTACATTTTAAAGAATTATTTACCTAATAATTTTTATGTGGGTAAAAAACAGGTGTCCCAGGCATAAAAACTATCACATTTTGCAGTTTTTGTTTTGGGATTTTTATGTTTGTCCATTTGTTTGTTCGTCCTTTCATCTGCTTGTCAGAAACTTTTATGCAAACACTACTGGACTAATTTCCATGACATTTTCAGGAGAGGGGCCAGTTGGTCCTGAAAAGAGCCCATTAAATTTTGGTGAATGTAGGTGAAAGATCAAGGACACAAAAAATTTGTTTTGTAATAAGTGATCAGGCAAATCAGGAATTTCCTTTTCATTCCTGTATACTCAGTTTCATATATACTGTAGCTTATATTTGCTCTCACAGTTGATGTGCATTGACACCAGAACCTTTAAGGACAAATTTGAAGTTTTGAAGTCAAAGGTATTTAAATTCTTCATGTTGTGTGTATAGCTTTTGACTGATTGTTGACCAAAGAGGTCAATAATTCCACTAATTTGAATGGTAAATGTGGGTTATGTTTTCAGTGTGATGGGTCATGACAGGGGCAAGTCCAAGTTTTTTTTTTTTATTATTTTTTTATTTCCCTTGTTTCATTCTTAATGGGCACTTGTGACTTAGCTCTGTATGATTTTGTAAAACAGGAAGCATAAAAACACAAGTTGATACGTCTAATACATGGTATGTGCTTATGAACAGCTGTGACCGAGAGGTTGGCGGTTCGCGTCCCAGCTCTGGCTGTCCACATGTCGAAGTGTCCTTGGGCAAGACACTGAACCCTGGCTTAAGCCCCCAGTAGGACTGACCTTAGACCTTAGAAACCTACTGGTGCGTGAATGTGTGTGTGAATGGGTGAATGAGAGGCTAATGTAAAGCGCTTTGAGCACCATGAAGGTGGAATAGCGCTATATAAGTGCAGTCCAACAGGATTTGGCAGTAATGTGACAGTACGATGTCCAGCTTCTGACCATGTAGCTGTTTGTGAGTAACTGCTGGATATGATAGTCTGGCATTATGTCACACTGAATCATTGCGTTTTATTTTACAACCATAATAAGTTTGTTCCTGAAATGACATCTGTCAAACATGCCCCAGTGGAGACACAAAATCTAAATGCAACAGCCCTTCATTTCAGTTCATTATACAACAGCAGTTTTCTGAGTGAAACTGTTGATTTCCACCTATTCTATCAATGTGAAAAAATGTTAAACTGTAAAGTAAATAATTTGTTGTCTGTTGTTCTGTCTAAATGTTCAACAGAACCAGACAAGTATAGAAATAGAAAGCATGCATGAGCAAATACCTGGAAAATGTAAGAATTGCACAAGGGTATTAGTCACCAAACATACATAAATATAGAGCTGCTGATGTGTGTGTTTTTGTTTTTGCTTTGCTGTTTCACATCTCCTTGTAACGCTCCTTGAGTCCTAAGTGGGAGAATGCATGAGATGGAAGCAAAGATACATAAATGGCAAATAAGAAGAATCCCAAGAGTGACAGGGAGAAAGATGTAAAGAGAGAAAGGAAGACTAAAAGAAAAAAAAATCACCAGGAGGGAGTGTGTGCAGTCCCAAAGCTAGAGAGGGACAAATGGAGGGAGGGGGAGGAGATGGAAGGATCAATATCTAATTTCAGTGCTGAGCTCACTGTGGACGGTTTTCCAATAAGCCGGGATAGAACACCAAAGTTTGAATAGCGCTGTATCTCTGTCCGTCTCTCAGTGCATCTCTCTCTGTCTCTTTTTTCTTGCTTTTCCTTCAGCCTGTCTTCATCCTCAGAGATGGATCACACCGCCATGATTCTCAGTGTCGACTGCACATGAAGGCTGTCGAGGCGATTCGTTTCCACTGGTTTGAGATGTGTAATCATTCCTCAGCAGATTTAATTACAGAGTAATAACAGGTTTAATTACTTTGGGTGAATGTGGTGGAGGACTAGAACTGGTAGTAAAGAACCAGGTCAAGGAGAACATGCCATGAGACTCCAGAAATAGTGCCCCTCACAAAACTTAGGTCCAGAACAAACACTTTTAAAGCACAATATCAATACTCAAATCATTTGCAATTCAACAGTTTTATGAAGTTTGGAAAGTAGAAATTCTGGTGGTTTAAAGAACCACCAGAATTTCCCCCTCTAATAAATTCTGCTACTTCAATTTGTCAAGACAGTTTCACATTTCGGGCGGCACGGTGGTTAGCACTCGTGCCTCACAGTGAAAAGGACCCTGGTTCAAATCCCACACCAGACCTTTCTGTGTGGAGTTTGCATGTTCTCCCCATTTTCGCCGGGTACTCCAGTTTCCTCCAAACACATGCACTGATAGGTTAAATGGTTAATCTAAATCACCCATAGGTGTGAATGTGACAGTGATTGTTTGTCTATATGTGACCCACCACCACGAAACCAGGCATATGTGTCTGGAAATCAAAACTGAGTTATCTGTGTAGCTTGGTAGAGTGGAAACTAAGGTTTAAGATGGTGAAAAAATTATGTTTCTATCACAAGTACAACCAAAGTTATGGTAATTTTAATATCCACATTTGGACATATTTTGCAATTTGCATAGTTTTAGATATTGTCCGTTAAAGTTTTGGACTGTTTTGAGGTAGGAAGTCCTTAGCAACGCATAATAATTTGTATCCGATTGACAAAAATTATTCACAGATGTTAGAGGACACTCTGATGGACATGTCACAGAAGTTTTATATATTATAATAATAAGAAAGAAGTGCAATGTATTATAATCATTTGGCTTACGCCATTGGACAAGAGCATTCATTATAAGCTTTTTCCTCGTACCAAACACTTGGGTGTTTACTCACGGAACGGAGATCGGTTTGTTCGGCGAAAAGAGGTGGAAGTCGGCTTTGTCTTTGCTCAGCAATCCCTGAACTTTTGTCGCCGCTTAAATAATTGACTCAATAAACACCTTTATTGATTGGCTTTCAATGTAATGACCACAGGAACTGAACATAGAGGTGTTAAGGTACCGTTTTTTGATAAGATGTAAACACAAATAAGAAATTGCCTTCCAGCCTAAATTTGGCTGTAGCTCTGAACGGCTCAGCGCGACTTATGCCTGGTTTCGTGGTGGCGGGTCACATATATGTTCAGCCCTGAGATGAACTGACATCTCATACAGGGTGTACCCCACCTTCACCCATTGTAGCTGGATCAGGCCCTCAGTGACCCCCGCGACCCTAGTGAGGATAAAGCAGGTTCAGATGATGAGAGAGAGTTTTACATTTCCTAAAGGTGATGATATCATTTACTGCAGAGTGGTCAAACTCATCCCTTTCCTAAGATTCACACATTTGCTTAGTTCTGTTAGAATGCTGACTTCTTTCCATGCAGCCCATGGGTGGAGTGTTTGTTTCACTGTAGGGGGGGGGGTGATGAACTGTAGTGGACCCTAGTGTTGGTAATGTTGGTGTTCATTCCAACACCTCTAACGGCAGGTGAAGAGGGAAGAGCCCAACACCAGATCCCAGTGCCATGGGCGCACGGAAGACCGCTTGTCATCGTGCTGGGGTCCGGTCTTCTCAGAGTCGGGTTGTTTGGGAATGTAGCCCAAAGTGGGTGTTAAACTCCATCTAAGGCTAAATACTAACACCAGAACGATAGTCAACAAGTACCTGAAGGGAAAGTTGAAAAGAACTTTGAAAAGAGAATTCAAGAGGACGTGAAACTGTTGAGAGGTAAATGGGTGGGGTCAGCATAGTCCACCTGAGGGATTCAACGTCAGCAGGTCTGGGTCAGCCTCTGCTGGGAGGATCCTCTCACAGGAACTCCTCATGGGTCTGGCTTGTGCCCCCACCAGGTGCATTTCCGGAGCACTGCCACGACCAACTCTGGGTCGACCAGAAAGGGTAAAAGGTAATCTAATACACACATGAGTCAGAGGTTCTTCCAGAAACCCGACAGTGACCAATTTCTTGTTAATTTCATTCCTGATACAACTAAAGGTAAATTTGTTTGGACAAATATAATGCTAACAATTCTTAAAAAGCTTATAACAGTGTAATTTCAGAGCTGATATCTAGTTCATTTTCCATGTTTTCTTGATAATAACCAACATCAGGTTCTTATATCAACAGCTATGGCATTGTAAAGAGCTTTTAGGCATTCCATGTTTTTATTTCTCTCTGTTTTTGTCACAATACACACAGGAGTTAATACTTGATTGCACAACCATTTTGATGACTCTTGATGACCTAATATATTTTTCTGTGACTGTATATAGACACAAACCCATTTGGAAACTGCTACAAGTGTATCTGTGGGCCTGTATGGGTTAATAAAGTATTCTTATTTGCAGTATATTGTGATGCCCTTTGAAGTGGCTCTGAAATAAAAACACATTTTCAAGTATTATGATATAATGTTTGTTCTGTGCCTTTACTCCACTTTCATAAGAATCGTACTCTCACTGATAACGTGATGCATGTCCTTGTGTGATTGCATAGTTTTTATGTATGTCATCTTTAGTGAGACACAGACATTGTCAGGGGAATGAGGAGAGCACACGAAGAAAATAAAGCTGATGATTAACTTGCTCCAAATCTCTCTCACACACACACACACACACACACACACACACACACACACACACACAGAGTTCTACTCCGTTCAGTCTGTTACACCTCTGTTTCCCCTCATCTCTGTGTTTTACACAAAGACTGTTAAAGAGTGTGTAGGGTAAATAGTTAGTATAATAATGTAAGGCTCACAGATATACTGCAGGCAAATGGATCAGTTGCAGTGTTGGAATTTCAGTGATTTTTAAAAATGCCCCCCCCCCCCCAAAAAAAAAAAAAAAAAAAGAGGAAGCAAGGGTATTATTTTTGGTCTGTTTGTTTGTTCCGGCCGTTTGAATGTCAGCAACTTTACGCAAAAGCTACTGGATCAGTTGGAAAAGTGCAAGGTCGGCCAAAATAGATCACATTAAATGTTGGTGAATGTAGGTCAAAGGTCAAGGTCAAAGTCACCAAAAAGGTTTTTTGCAATGATAAGAGATATGGCAAATCAGGCATTTCCTTTTCATCCCTGTATACTCAGTTTTGCATATAGCTTCTTTGTGCTCTCATTGTTGGTGTGCATTGACCTTAGAATCTTGAAGGACACATTTGAAGACTCTAGGTCAAAGGTCAAGGTCTCAATAGAAATCAAAGTCAAATTTTGGATATAACTTGTGATTTATTCACCTTATAGACTTAGTTACTATTATTGACAAATAGGAAAGCTGGTATGGGCTTCACAGTGGTGTCATGATTGCTGACCTTGAATGACTGTTAAAGGCCACACCCATTTTGAGAGGGAGATTAAGAGCTAACCCCACCCCTTTCAAATCCCCTGTTTAGAAGGGGTGGGGTTTGTTGTGCCTGGTACCTCTTGCTTTGTTTTTTATCAGTTTGCAGTTACACAAAAAACAAAATACAGGCAGAGTTTGACTTAAAACAAACAATCATACATTATCACGTAGTGCTCTTGTCTCAGCAAACACCTTCACGTTTTTTGCTCTCACCATGTGAATAAATGTGGGTTTTTTGTTAATTGCTATTTGCACATTCAGTTGGATGTCAATATATATCACACACTGAACCTTTAATATTCTTCCTCTGTGCCAAAGTGCTTCACTGTTGTCCAAAACCCATTAAAACACATGTGGGAGCCACTCAGTTTCATTGAGAGCATGTTACATCTTGACCACACAAACAGAAAATGATTTGATTTTGCTGCCAGAAATGCATGGGCAAAACATACGGATTAAACCAGCACAAAAACCAGTCCCAGTACATTTCCTTTGTTACAGTTGCTTAGAATCATGCTGTTTGTGAGGAAATTACTTAGCCTTTTTAACAAATAGAATTCTATTCAGGAATCAAAGAGCTTTAAGATTTGATGTTTACAATAAAGTATAGAAATTAAATCATGTTTGAACTCACCTGGACACAGAAGCTGTTTTTATTCTACATTGGGGTAGTAGTGAGGTCAGTTTCTTCACTGTGTCTCTGCCTCTTGCTGCAGTCAGTGCAGGATGGAGGTGTGAGGTGAAGGGGAGTTTATCTCTATGAAATATTTATGAGGAGACGCACCAATGCAACTGTGCTGCAGCCATCGCTCCTTAGTCTTTACTTCTCTCTTTTTGTTTATCTTTCCCAAATAAACCATGTTTCTGAACTTTGTTCTGCAGTCTGGTTTGGGAACTTTCAGTAATATTTATTTATTTGTTTATTACTGACATTGTAGCTTCTTTGCTTCTAAACTTTCCTCGACGTTTTATATATTGGAGCTTTTTAAAAAATAATCTTTACGGTCCAGCCTGGTGAATTTTTCCCCAGTACAGTTCTATACTGCCATGACAATAAAAATAATAGTGATGTCTGCAGATACTTTAATCCATAAAACCCAAAAATCCACCACTGACCAAAATCATTTCCTAATCTTTTCTGTTTAATCCATGTTTATCCATTAAAACAGTGGTTTCCAAAGTTTTTTGGCTTGTGACCTCATTTTAACATCACACATTTCTGGCAACACCAGACCTTCAAACCAGAAGCTTTTTCTTCTTTTTTTTTTTTTTGCTAAGTTTAATTTGTTTTTGATCATGTAATAATTTGCTATATTATGTTGCAAATAGACATTAATTTTAGATGTCATTTACTCTATATAATGTATATTGTTATGGACTGAGGCAGAAAAGCCAGGTGTAGATTACTGTACAAAGTGAGAATTTTATTGTCCTCAGTCAGTATATGTACAGTCAGACCAGTTTGTATTTACAAGACTGACAATTAATACTGAACAAACAATAACTCAAACTATGAATTATGAAAGAGCTGCAGCATCTGAAAATGACCACAATTAACATTTGACAGATAAACAGTACCACAGTGCTTCAGTTTCAGACTCACAGTTTGTCATGTCTTTTATGTATTTATGATTTTCTCTGTCAAACAATCACATATATTTTATTAGTTAGTTTTTTTGGAGGAGGGGTGGGTGGGATGTGGGGTTGAAAAACACTGCACTAATACATGCAAATAATTTCTGTAAAATACAACTGACAGAAGATGGACACTGGGTTTATGCTCAGTTAATGATGGAATTTTTTTAATCAATTTTTTAATAGCTCTCAAGTTAATTCAGAGCTTTTGTGAACTTATACTAGATTAGTAAATTAAATGTAGGAAAATACCAGATCATCCCTGAGGAAAAAAAGAAGACAAAAAACAGAAGACAATATTACAATAAATGGTGATTAAATCATTTAAAGACAGTTAAATACAGTGAAAAATTAATTTGAGAACTGACACAAAAGTCACACTGGGTCCTTATGCACTTCATTTATTAACTATTAGGGTTAGGGTTAGATCTATGCCAGTATTTACACGATGCATATGTATACATACAGTGTATAATTGTGACATTATACAATAAAACTCTTCTTCATTTAAAGTGCACATTAAACAGCCTTTTTTTCACTTGCACGACATAGACAAAATTAGGAATATTGTGTCTAAAAATTATGCAGAAAAATATATTCATGCATTTATTTATTACATCTAGATTAGACTATTATAACTCCTTTCTTGTAGCGTGTCGTAAACATTCCTTAAAAAGCTTTCAATTGGTTTAAAATGCAGCAGCAAGATTATTAACAGGATCAAATAGAAGAGAACACATCACCCCTGTGCTCCAAACCCTTCACTGGCTTCCAGTTGAGTTGAGAATTAAATTTTAAATCCTCCTCCTTACATATAAAACCATTAATGGCATGGGCCTCTCTTATCTTAAAGATGATCTGGTTCTGTACCAGCCCAATAAAACTCTTTGTTCTTGGAATGCAGGTCTATTGAAAGTTCCCAGGGTCTGTAAAAGTAGAGTAGGAGCTAGAGCCTTTAGTTACCATGGTTACTGTCTTATGGAATCAGCCTCCATTTAATATTAACTCAGTGACTGCCAGCTATGTTCAGAATACATTGCGAAAAGACAGATATATATGTTTTGGGCAGTCAATGAGTTAAAGAGGCCGACACAGTCTCTACTTTTAAAATTAGGTTGAAAATATTCATGCTTGAGAAAGCATGAATATTTATAGTTAGATAGTTAGATATTTATAGTTATAGTTAGAATAGTTAAAAACAGACTGAAGTTACAGTTCAGTCTAAGCTGCACTAGGAGCTAGAATGCTGGGGGAAGTACAGGCACTGAGCCCTATTACCTCTCTCTCTCTCTCTCTCTCTCTCTCTCTCTCTCTCTCTCTCTCTCTCTCTCTCTCTCTCTCTCTCTCTCTCTCTCTCTCTCTCTCTCTCATCTGTATTTGTAATTTCTTAAACTTATCTTACATACCAAGTCTGTTCATGACTATTCACCCGCTGTCCCCTTTCCCTACTCCCTCCTCTGGGGGGAGTGGCAACTCTCTCAACAGTATCCACATAAGGAGCCATAGACAACAGGATCTGCAGTGACCCCTGTGACCCCAGACCTCATCCCACCCTCACCCGTCTGATGGATTGACCTGCCCCCCCCCTTCCTTTCATCTACAAATGAACGTTCAAACATGTACAAACATGGGAGTGGATCTCTCCTTCAGTGTGATTCTCCCCAAGATTTCCTCTTTTTTCCCACTGGGTTTTGGAGTTTTTTCTTGCCAAGAAAGAGGGTCTAAGGACAGGGGATGCTTGGGACTTCAGCTATTTCTGTGATTGATTGTTCTCTCCAATCAACCCTGTAAAGACCTGTGAAATGACATTGTTGTGATTTGGGGCTCTATAAATAAAATTGAATTTAATTAAATTATACACACAACCCTTGTTTTTATAACCGTCTAATTCAATGAACACAAAATGTAGGCCAAAAATTTGCCAATGGAACGAGTGAAAAAATTATCTTAGTAAGAATTCTTGAAATAAGATTTTCAAGACCTATTATTTAAAAGTAAGTTCTTCTATCTCATCAAAAGGCTACTTTTTAGGTGATTATGTCTTATTTTAAGTGTGATAAGATGTTTGAAATAGAAATGAGAAAAATACACTTGGCAAGATTTTGACTTTTTCGGGGCTAATCGGAAAAATGTCATGTTTGTAGCAGCAAAACTACTGGTTGAAGTAATACCAAATTGACTAGTCACCCAGAATAGATCTCATTACATTTTAGGAACAGTAGGTCAAAGTAAAAATATTTTTCATGATTTAAAAAAAAATCTTTCCATTTATGGATAATAATGAGTCAAAATGTTCAGTCAAAATGTACACATTATTGTGGATTAATCCATGATCATGATTAAACAGATTAAAATTAAAGTTCCTTCATCTACTACATCATACAAACACCTTAGTCACCAAAAGTAAATCATTTACTGACCACTTATTTGAATGTAATTGTCTTTTCATTATTGGGCTGAACTTCCTCCAGCGAAGTAAATCTGTGTCTCTATCTGAAATAATAATAAGTGGTGCCAGGCACAACAAACCCCGCCCCTGACAAATGTTTACCTGATTTGCCCTATCTCTTTTCATTGTGGAAACACATTTTTAGTGACCTTGACCTTTGACTTACATTGACCAAAATTTAATGGGATCTATTCTTTCCTGATCTTTCCTGAAAATGTCATGGAAATTGGTCTAGTATTTGTTCTGTAGAGTTGCTGACAAACAGATAAATGGACAGACCAAAAACAATACACCTTGCCTCTCCTTTGGTGTGTGTGTGTGTGTGTAATACAACAAACCCCACCCCATTTTTACACATTTGATCTGATTTGCACTATTTCTTATAATTGCGAAGAGACATTTTTGACCTACATTCACCAAAAGTTAATAAGATTGATGCTGGACTACCTCACACCTTTCCTGAAAATTTCATAGAATTTGGTCCAGTGGTTTTTGTGTAAAAGCGGCTTACAAACAAACAAACAAACAAGCTGACACAAAAACAATACCCATCTCCCCTTCAGGGGGTGGGGTAATAATAGATGAGGTTTATATAGCACTTTTCTATTAACACATATTCAAAGCATGTACAGTGGACTCATTATTGGTTCACACATTCTCACTCTGGTAGATGTAAACTACATATGTAGCCTCAGCTGCTCTGGGCCAGGCTAACAGAAGTGTGGCTTTGCACCTACACTCCCTTCGACCACCACCACCGAACATTCATATGGATTCATACACCAGTACGAGTCGCAGCACTGGAGGCAAGGAGGGTGAAGTGTCTTGGCCAAGGACACAACAGCACATGACGAGGAGAGAGCAGGATTTGAACCACCAAACGACCCACTCTACCACCTGAGCCCCATGTGTGATAATCCAGTGTGTTGGATTGTGAATGGTTTTGAGTTGGAGTTTTCATAATATAACTGCCGGGCTTCATTCATATTATAAATATAGTGATTTTTTTTAATATACTGTATATAGATTTCAGAGTCATGGTTCGGACGTTGTCATCAACACTTTCCGACTCACACTTATGATAACTCTAACATGACATGAGCACAGCATGAGCTCCAGACTCTTTAAATGATTTAAAAGTCACTGACAAAACAGAAAATACAGATAATTTCCCCTGTGACACAACAAAAGTATTTGTAGTGTTTGCCATGTGTTCATATGGGATCTTAACCTTCAGAGGAAGTAACTAAATATCTTCATAGTGAGATAATGTTGAGACATGCAGGGCCGTAGGCAGGATTCAAATGTGAACAGTACAACCCCACCCACCTAGGACAGCTAAGATAAATACTTAAAAAAAAATTGTGCAATGTATTTATTACACTGTTTAACACAAATGATGGTCTTAATTCATAGTATATTTTAATTCAGTTTCATGTTGTAGTTTTTTTTTCTTTTTACTAAAGCTGTTTTGATCAATACAGTGCCACTATGATCCACCAAAACCTCAATAATTCAACAGCAAAGCATCTCTGTTCCTACACTCAAACCAAACCTACATACTTAACTCAGCCGTTAACTGATAACATACTGAAAAACTAGTGATGTTACCATGACTACACTTCAATATATCTTACTTACTGATGTAGACCACAAGCACACATGTTCAGAAATAATAAGTATATTCAGTGACGTATTCCTTATTTAATTATTAATTGTACAGCCAATGCACAGAGGACATCTAGAACCCACCGACAGCTGCAAAAAATGAAAATCAGTTGCGGATGGTAGTGAGTCGGTTCAAGAGAAAACCAAAAGCATATGCGTTAATGTTCCTTTTTATTCTCTTTTTGGACTTTTATTGACTGTGATTTTTCCAAAGTTACGTTTTCAGTTGCACCTCTCAATGTCTAATGATTTCCCATTGGTGTTAAATGATAAACCACTTGTCATTTTTTCATTGTATGTGCCTCATGAGACAAACTGACCGTCCTCATTTAGATGCTATACACAGATGAACATGTCTTATACGTTCATACCAGTACCAATTTTCATATGGTTGTTTTATGTCAACCCATGGGCAGCAGATAGTGCTTCCAGTGCAGGAATAAATGTTTAACACCAAATCCTCCAGCTAAAGTGAAGGCACTGAATAACTGAGAGAAACGGTGGTATTTTGCGTTAGAGCTCCTCTCACTGGTGGCTGGTGGCAGTGTGATCACATACATTATCCTGCCACTAAAAGCTGAGAGATGATAACAAATACACAATTACAGGCTGCAGACAGATGATTAAGAATTCTTTCATATGTCTAGTTTTCCACTGAATTAAACCAGAAACCAACCAGACAGATTATTGATCTATGCCTATGCTAAGAAAAGCCAGAAACAACAACCTGAGACCACAAACGTTTATTTATACAGAAATAATTCCAGCATTTTACACTGAAATTGAAATGACCATCCCAGTACCAAAGAAGAGCACAGTGAGTTAACTGAATGACAACCGCCTGGTTGCACTTACACTCATAATCACTGACTGCTTTGAGGGACTAGTTCTTTCACACGTTAAATCAATGTAAGCAATACATATGTCAGACACAGTTTGTAGATTTTAACTCTGCATTCAACACCATAATCCATATAAACTAGCTACAAAGCTGTCCAACCTGGGACTGGACAGCTCTCTTGGGTACTGGATTTTCTGAGGAAAAGACCACAAAGGATCAGGACGGGACCCCACACCATGACCATCTGACCCTCAGCACCGGTACACCGCAAGGGGTGTGTTGTGAGCACTTTTCTCTACTCTCTCTTCATTCATGACTGCTCAGTCACACACACCTGAAACACTGTTGTTAAATTTGCAGATGATACGGTTGTAGTAGGACTGATCCACAATGACGAGACAGACTGACAGAGCGGTGTTGTCATGATAACTTGGACTTGAACATTTAAAAAAAAAAAGAAATCATAATAGACTTCAGGAAATCAAAATGAACTGAACACTCTGAGCTGGAGGTTAGTGGAGAGAGTATAGAGAGGGTGGACATCACTGTGGAGCTCACCTGGCCAGTACCACACACATGAACCACCAGGTGAGATGTCCTACTGCTGCATGGTGTGGTTTAGAAGCTGCACAGCAGAGGACAGGAGGAGTCTACAGAGGACAGGAGGAGTCTACAGAGGACAGGAGGAGACTACAGAGGACAGGAGGAGACTACAGAGGACAGGAGGAGACTACAGAGGACAGGAGGAGTCTACAGAGGACAGGAGGAGACTACAGAGGACAGGAGGAGTCTACAGAGGACAGGAGGAGACTACATAGAAAAGGAGGAGTCTACAGAGGACAGGAGGAGACTACAGAGGACAAGTGAAGGTCTACAGAGGACAGGAGGAGACTACAGAGGACAGGAGGTGACAACAGAGGACAGGAGGAGTCTACAGTGGACAGGAGGAGTCTACAGAGGACCGGAGGAGACTAAAAAGGACAGGACGAGTCTACAGAGGACATGAGGAGCCTACAGAGGACAGGACGAGACTACAGAGGACATGAGGAGACTACAGAGGACAAGAGGAGTCTACAGAGGGCAAGAGGAGACTACAGAGGACAAGAGGATCCTACAGAGGACAGGAGGAGTCTACAGAGGACAAGAGGAGTCTACAGAGGACAGGAGGAGACTACAGAGGACAAGAGGATCCCACAGAGGACAGGAGGAGACTACAGAGGGCATGAGGAGCCTACAGAGGACAGGAGGAGACTACATAGGAAAGGAGGAGTCTACAGAGGACAGGAGGAAACTACAGAGGACAAGTGAAGGTCTACAGAGGACAGGAGGGGACTACAGAGGGCAGGAGGAGTCTACAGAGGACAAGAGGGGTCTACAGAGGACAGGAGGAGACTACAGAGGACAGGAGAAGACAACAGAGGGCAGGAGGAGTCTACAGAGGACAGGAGGAGCCTACAGAGGACAGGAGGAGTCTACAGTGGACAGGAGGAGTCTACAGAGGACCGGAGGAGACTAAAAAGGACAGGACGAGACTACAGAGGACATGAGGAGCTTACAGAGGACAGGACGAGACTACAGAGGACATGAGGAGACTACAGAGGGCAGGAGGAGACTACAGAGGACAAGAGGATCCTACAGAGGACAAGAGGATCCTACAGAGGACAGGAGGAGTCTACAGAGGACAAGAGGATCCTACAGAGGACAGGAGGAGACTACAGAGGACAAGAGGTTCCTACAGAGGACAGGAGGAGACTACAGAGGACATGAGGAGCCTACAGAGGACAGAGACTACTGAGGACAGGACGAGACTACAGAGGATATGAGGAGCCTACAGACGACAGGAGGAGTCTACGGAGGACAGGAGGAGCCTACAGAGGACAGGAGGAGACTACTGAGGACAGGAAGAGACTACAGAGGACATGAGGAGTCTACAGAAGACAGGAGGAGTCTACGGAGGACAGTAGGAGTCTACAGAGGACAGGAGGAGTCTACAGAGGATAGGACGAGACTACAGAGGACAGGAGGATCCTACAGAGGACATAAGGAGCTTACAGAGGACAGGAGGAGACTACTGAGGACAAGAGGATCCTACAGAGGACAGGAGGAGTCTACACAGGACAGGAGGAGTCTACACAGGACAGGAGGAGTCTACACAGGACAAGACGAGTCTACAGAGGACAGGAGGAGTCTACAGAGGGTGGTGATAGCATCAGAGAGAGTCATAGGGACCACACTGCCCCCTCTGTCAGAGATCTATGTTGACAGTCTTCATAGAAACACCAGCTCCATTTTTCAGGGACTCCACACACCCTGGTCAAACACTGTTCACCCCCCTCCCTTCTGGAAGAAGATTCAGGGTGCTGGGCACATGCACACACAGACTGTTGCACAGTCTTTACTGACAGGTGGTCAAATGTGTAAAACCTTTTTATACTTTTTATGCATATCAGAACCTCTAACCTCCTGTCCTCTATAAGTAATCTGTTTTACAGCTGCACTGGGGCTTTTAATTTATTTTGTCTTCTTTCTGTTTTGTGTATATATATATATATATATATATATATATATATATATATATATATATATATATATATATATATATATATATATATATATATATATATACAGAGAGGGGGGGGCAGAGAGAGAAAATTTATTGATTTGATATGTTGATCTTTTTATTGATGATAATTGATGATTTCATGGTGGTGCCAAGAGAGACGGTATTCTATTCTATTCTATTCTATTCTATTCTATTCTATTCTATTCTATTCTATTCTATTCTATTCTACCCCCATATGAGTTATTGTGTATAAATAACACATAAAGCATGAAACATAATCTTTCAGTAGAGATAGTTGATGAATAGGATGTAGCCAGAAATGATCTTGCACTGCCTTTAAATACAGATTCTGGATGAACAATGTGTATTTACTTTTTCATTTGCAGATTTTAAAAAGTATTTTGAGGCCCTGAAGGGCATTATAAATGGTGCAATTATAAGCTATATGTATGGAAAATAAAACTTTCAGATATGGCACTCCCCAGTGGTAGTCCTAAAAAATACACTTTCTAAGACAACAATTCCAAGAACCAGCTTTAATAATGTGACCAACTATAAGGTTCACTTAACCCATAAAGACCTAAATACACATCAACCAAAGACATCTACTGATCTAAACTGCTTAATACTTGCTGATCCTATCAATACATATGAATAATTGGTGTAAAACACAGTTTGTCATCTTTTATGGTCATCAGATCTCACCCATTTGGGCGTTCAGAGGCTCTGTAGTGAATGCAGAAACACTGTCATTTTCAACAACATTGATTCACCAGTAAAACCTATGGACTTTGATCATTGACAGTGTATGGAGTAGTTGATTTATGTTTAGTCAATGTATTGTTGTTGAACAGTTGGTAGAGCAGGTTGTCCAATGATCAAAGAATCGGCGGTTCGCATCCCGGCTCTGGCTGTCCACATGTCAAGGTGTCCTTGGGCAAGCTACTGAAGCCTGAGCCACTCACAGTGGGGTCAGGCAGTGCCTGTGTTTTGGCAGTCTAAGGTGTGTGTGAATGTGTATACCCAATACCCAATGGTATATACAATGTGCTATTTACAGAGCATTTACAATCCTGATGTGATATATTAACTTTTGAATTAAACCTGAGCTTTTATGAATATCTACAACATCCATGAGTTAAATATGAGAAAATGCATGATTTATACTAAAAGAATTCATATAAACAGGATAATATTACAATAAATGGTGATACAGCATTTAAGAAATATAGAGACAAATCCAATTGAGAACCAATATAAAAGTACCACTGGGAATTTGTGTTAAGATTAGTTAAAATTCAAAAGAGTGATCACGCTCAGCATTTCATAATTGTTCTATCTTTTATGCTCGTTGTCCTGTTATAGCAAACAATCATATTCAGTTTGAAATACACAAGAAACATTTGCATTAAATAGAAGTTGAGTCTTCAGGTGCTATGAAAGCTGATGACTGAACCTTTCAACATTTCTCATACAAATGTCTTTTGAACAATTTATAATTAATTTTACATATATACTGTTGTGTAAGAAAACCTGAAAGGTACATTTACTCATGTATTTTAATATTGTTATTGAACAAATCCTAAATACTGTCATAAAGAATATTATATAACACATTCATGAATTCCTTATTCAAATGAAATATGCACATTTCTTTACATGTCTATGTCAGAGGACTGAACCACTGTTACACAGCAAGCTTTGTTATTACATCTCCAAAATCAAAACAAATTATATATTATAAAGTCAACATATGTGCACAGTGGTAGGCCTACTTTACAGATAAAATATGAGACTAATTAGTAAGATTAAAGCATAACTGAGTGACAGATACTCACATGTGCAGAGTATATAATGAGTATTCATTGCTTTATGCTCTACTGCCCTCCTGTGGCTCATCACTGCACTGCAGAGCCCCCAAAGGGATTTGATCATTAAATTGTAATAGTGATGAAAATGTTTGACTGCAGGCCAGTACAGTGAGCATCTGCAGAGTCGAGCAGCATTTGGTTATATGTGCTGCATATCTATGTGCTCTGCTCTTTGGTTTTATTAACCAAGTGTATCAAACTGGACCTATTGTAACTTAAATATCAATACCTGCATTTTATGAAAAATAAAGTGATTTATTTATTTGTAAGTTCAGACAAACATCTGCATTGCCTAGAGCTTAGGACTTCATCATGCCAAGGTAAGCCATGGATCTTAAATAAAAAAGTAATAAATACATTAAAAAAATACATATATATATATATATATATATATATATATATATATATATATATATATATATATATATATATATATGCATGCATGCATACATGTATGTATGTATGTATGTATGTATGTGTGTGTGTGTGTGTGTGTGTGTGTGTGTGTGTGTGTGTGTATAATTCAAAGTTTCTCTCTACTACAATGATGTATATAAAATAGATCAACAGTAGTAAAAAAGTTAAAATGTTAATAGAATAATATAAATACATACATAAGGGGACAAAATTAAGGGCAAACATAAAATAAGTTAAAGAATAAAAAAATGAAAAAAAAAGAGTTAATGAAAGAAAACAATGAACAATCTACCATTGAATTAATCACATAAGGCTTTAGTTTTCATAGCTTTACAGTTTATGCAAAATATAAGTGTTCGTGTAGGAGAATTTTAGGTAGGTTTGAAAGACCACTAAATTGGATGACGCTCGTGAGTTAGTCCGCCAGAGGGGGCGCTGTTCTGCACAATGCGGCAGGAACCAAATAAGGAAATGACGTCCTCCATGTGCAGGTGATGGTCTCAAATAGAAAACTGAGGCGTTCGGACCGGGTGAGTGAGAGGCAGAGGAGGGTGTGGAACCAACTGCGGACTCCAGAACAGGTTAGTGAGGGAATAAATCTCTAGCAGGTTTAAATTGATAAGTCACAGAGTTGGTGTTTTATGCGGTTAGATTGTTGTCGTTGTTAAAGTAGCTGTTTGGCTTAAACATCTAACTTAGCACGTGCGGGGCCTCATTAGCGACACAGTAATAAACAGTATGGAAGAATAATAATGAAATAAATAATTATTAACGGTTTATTACAGTGGCAGTTAAATCACAGTCACATATAACTTTTGCTTTTGGAGTTAGCATAGACACAATTACTTTTAGCTTAAATGGCTTATACACAAGTTAGCTAAAGGTTCAACTACATATGATTGCTTTCATTCAGTAGCTACTGTTTATGATCATTACACTGAAATCATTAATATGAGTAAATAAAACGTTTTAGACTTTGTGTTCATGTCCACTGTGATGTTGGTCAGATGAAATGTATGCCCCCTGCCCTGGTCACAAGATGGGTGCTGACAGCTGATCTACTGCCAAGGATAGCCACATTTGGCCTCTGGTGTGTGTGTGTGTGAGTGTGTGTGTGTGTGTGAGAGTGTGTGTGTGTGTGTGTGTGAGAGAGAGAGAGAGAGAGAGTGAGAGAGAGAGACAGAGATAGAGCAGGTGACAGTCCTTCATTCTATATAAAACAGGACTTTAGAAATGAGGTGGATGCTACATGGTACCCTCACAATCTGAAAATGTTATGGGCTAATTTGCTTTGTGCAATTTCTTACAAACGTTTGCACTATTGTCACACTTGACACCTTATTTCTCTTAGTGTATATTTACAATTTTTAATTCAGCTTCATTTATGTTCCAGTGTATTGCCATCGATTTTAGAAATTATGATGAACAAAAACACATCACTGGGTCAGAGCATCCCCAGATCTAGTTGGACATTTACTGAAGTCATTCAATTCCTTATTAATCATTTTTCTGCTTCCAACACATCAGCTTTGAGAGTTAAATATTCACTTGCTACTTCAAATCCAACCCAGTGAAGGGTCTATTGAAATCAAATAATATGATTACCACATCTCTTGTCAGTGGTCAGAATAGTACAGCTGATTGGTGTATGTTCTTTTTTGCACAACCAAAGATCAATGTTTACATGTTTGGTTCAACACATCAAATATTAAACTACAAAAGCACTTGGAGACCACAGACCTTCTCCAGGGCACATTTAGTTCAGGGTCCAGATTCAGACCAATATGGTCTATGACATAATAACCTCCAAAAAATGATGACTCCATATTTTCTTCTCAGTTTGATGTAAAAAGTAATATTACATTATGCCTATAAATAATGACAACTTACAATTTTAGTGCAGAAAATACTATTCAATTAAGAAAATATTTACATTTATAAACTATCCTTTCACAATCAAATGTGAATAATGTGAACAATTATGAATAACCTGAAACATATAAAGAAAATGAAGCCCACTTTTCTGTCTGTTAACAAGTGTTAGTTTCTTGGTAGAGCCAATTCATAATGCACATGTAGAAATGATAAGTTGAGGCAGAATATTTCATTTATTGTTCAGGTTAGTCATATTTTTTGTTTGGATAGTTTCTAAAAACATGTGTTTTCATAATGTAATAGGTTTTTTTGTTTGTTTTTGTGCTAAAAAAAGACACAAATTTGGAATTGTCATCATTTATAAGTTATTATACTATTAGTTTACTGGTATAGCTCACTTCAGACCAAATCAGGCTGAATGTGGTCCCTTAAAGAAAATGAGTTTGAGACCCCTGCTTTAGGAGGTAGGTTAGGTTTTGGCCGAGATAACAAAGGCTGTGACATTTGGAGATGGCCACTCATGTGAAACTATGACTATGATGTCTGTGACAATGGCAGGAAATGTATAACACTCTCAGTTCTTGTCACAAATTGTTATATAATGGAGAAATGCGTTTTACTTGTCAGTAGTGTTCAGTCTCTCTCAAGTTAAGACAAGCAGAGCAATAAGGCAGCATACCAGGGATGAATATGTTATAACAAGTAACTGACTGCCTCTACTATTTAAAAAAAAAAGAGAGTGTGGTGCTATATTGGGAAGCTTTTTTGTACCAAAAGTAGGAGTGAAATAACTTAAAGCAGTTAGTCATAAAATCAGAATTAGAATACTGTAATGATCCATGGAGGAAATTGGATTAGTTGGAGTTGCTCCTAGTAAGATCAGAAATATGAGATATCTACTGTACATGCAAGAATTATAATAAAATCGAATAAAGGTTAAAATTATGACTAGAATTTTAATAGAAAAATAAATAGTAGTGTGATTAAGATTGTCCATCCAGTGCATATTTTATAGCATGTAAAGTGTAGTTGAAAGGTTTTCTCTGCATTGACTTTGCTGTAGAGGGTCATGGCAGGGATAAACTCCTGTGACCTTTTGTGGTGAAATCTCTTACTGAATCAACTCCTGTGCCTAACTCAGTCATTGAATGGATGGAAGATGCTGTCTAAGATGCCATGTAGCTGAGACAGCCTCCTCCTGTCAGACACCACCATCCAGCTCTACTCCCACATCACCACCGGCCCTCTGATTGAAAGTGTGGAATTTGTTTTCACAATATGGCTTTATTTTTAATCCCTATAATAATTTATTTTGGGTACCTTTGACTGTCATTGAATCATTGCGTCTGTGAATTTAACAGGATGGGTGACATAGTAGAGGATGAGGCGACCTTCTACTCCAATGCAGAGGACTACTGGAGGGACATTCCCCCCACAGTGGATGGCATGTTGGGAGGCTATGGCGGCATCTCCAGCATCGATATCAATGGATCCAAGGCTTTTCTCCAAAAGTTCATTGGTGTAAGTTGACAAATTAGTAACTTCTTAAGTGAACTGGACCTCCAACAGAGTAATACAGGACTAACTTGGTGTAAATTACCTCACAAGTAGCAAATGATGGGTTGTTTATGGTGGATTTGAACATTATCTACATACAATTGCCTTAAAAAAATTCAAATCTCTTTCCTTTTCCATTTTGACTGTCATGTCTCAGCCCACTTTTCACCTTGTGTATTTTTTTTTTTTTTTTTGGTCAAGGAAGGAGAAGGGAAGACAGGGACCAGCTGCGCTCTGGACTGTGGAGCAGGCATCGGCAGGATCACCAAGCGTCTACTGCTTCCACTCTTCAAGACCGTGGACCTGGTGGATGTGACCCAAGAGTTTCTGGACAAAGCCAAGGCGTACCTTGGGGAGGAGAGCCAGAGAGTGGGGAACTATTACTGTAGTGGCCTGCAGGACTTTTTACCAGAGACTGGACGCTATGATGTGATTTGGATCCAGTGGGTCATTGGTGAGTCTGCCGCATGTACGGGTTGATTGAATGAGGAGTTGTATTTTTTCATTTGAGTAATTATGGATGTTGTGGATAAGAAGAAACATGTTTTCATCTACATGCAATGATTAACGAAGATCCAATTTTCCACATCACAGAACATAAAATAATTAACCCCATATCAAACAACATATTAATGGAATAAATGATATTCTAAGTTAAAGAAAACTATATATTGCACACAAACTCAATACTAACACAAAAGACCATAAAGACATAGCCAATATGTGTAATGTGCCACCTTGTAGCTCTGAGGTGATAGCAACATGATATAATGACTCTTGTATACCACTTTTAATTGGCATGTTATCTGTATGCATTAAAAGGTTTCCACATATATGTTCACGCTGTCCTTAGCCCTCTGTCCAACCTCTGTCAATGTGTCAAATGCCACACACTAAGAGTTAGCGTTATATGAAACAGAGATCTTGGTGTAAATTCACAGGCGATCAAAAGGCATCAATAACACATAAAAGGTCAGAAATATGTAGATATACGTAGCACGCCATATGCCATAAGAACTGGCGTGACATACATGTTATTACATGAGATCAGTCTTGGTGACAGTAAGGTTTCAGGATGAGGAAAGTAAAGGTAAGCTAAATTTTATTCTGTGGTTTATGCTGGACCACATGTGCCGCATTCATTAGGATGGCTCTGCATCAGATCATTTACTTTAGGAGAGGCACATTAGACCAAGTATAGAGTGGATTGTGAGTTAAATGGGACCAAGGTCCTTGTCTTGGTGTGAAAATCAGTAACAGCGACATTATCCTGAAAAGATATTTTTTACCACATCTGATTTTATTGATGTTACTGAACTGAAGCCTGGTCTCCCTCAGGTCACCTGACTGACAGCCATCTGGTGGACTTCCTGCAGCGCTGCCAGAAAGCACTGCGGCCTAATGGTATCATCGTCATCAAGGACAATGTGTCTTATGAAGGAGTGGTCCCTGACGAGGTGGACAGCAGCGTCTGTAGAGACCTGGAAATAGTCCACAGTCTGGTGGGAAAAGCAGGTCTGCGCATTGTGCATGAAGAGCAACAAATGAACTTCCCAAAAGAGATCTACCAGGTGCACACACTGGCACTCAGATAGAGAAAAGGAGTATTGTGAATGTCCACGTGTTTTTTCTAGTCGGCAATCCATTTAATGACTGTTTTGGAAATGATATGAAGCGTGTTCAGTCGCAGTGCTGCTTTTGGATTGGTGCTGGGTAAGGCAGCCTAACAGTATGGTCACATGACACTTGTGTTCAACACTTCCTCCCTCATGTCAAATGAAGCACAATAATGTGTTTAGTGCTTCTGTATTGTCATCAGGCAGCTTCAGCAGACTCACACTTCTTTCGAGTCATTAGTACAGTGGGTCACTCCCCCTCTTCAGTACATTTCTACCCCAGACCCAAAACTACAGCCTTTGTCAGACTTTACAATATGTGGTCCCTCTGGTCAATATTAATTTATCATCTACAATAAATCCAGGACACTGCCTTTTTCAGTGAGCAGGATGCTAAAGTGACTCCTGTCTCTCCTGTTTTCTGTTGGACCCAGCAATGTTATATTCTGGTTCTGCAACACAAATGTTATATGGAAATGATTGTGGAGTACAGCATCTTAGGCAGATGCATTTATATTGAAGACAGCTTTTGTTTTACATGTACCAGAGCTTGTATTTACAAGTGCAACACAAGGGTGAGTGTGATAGTAGATACTCTGTGGTTGTACTAAAGACTCATGACTGTATGTTACCCGATATCTCATGTTTCATAGCTGATGTTTTTTAGCAGGATGAAATCTGCAGCACAAACAATTCAATAATCCTTCACAAAATGACTGACCTGTTCATTGAGATTCAGTACAACATTCAGTGTGGCAGCTGCATGCAGTGACAGACAGAAATTACACCAGCGGATGGAGTGGTGACATGTACCTCAGGGAAGATAACAGATAAAGGACAACAAACAAGGACACGTGTTTCTTTTCACCTGTCTATTATGTTTATATGTAAAGTTTGTCTGGACTCTTCATTAAATGTTTTCCACCTTAAGTTGTTCAGAAGATGGAAGGATCTGAGACAAACCATCTCCTTAGTGCTATGATTAGTCACTTATCAGAAAACTGATTAACATGGAAAACAGTAACTGGAAATGGGAAAGCATGCATTTACAAAAAGGAGACGATACGGTACAGTACAGAGGAACTTTTCAATTAGTTAAGGTTTTGGAACGCAAGAGTCCACCATCTGTAGAGGCCCGATGACAGAATAACCTGTAATGTCCCACCCCCTTATTATTATTAATGTCTTCAAACATCTCCAATGAGCCCACTGGTTGCATCCATGTAAAAAAAGGAGCTTCCTGGGGACAATGTGTACAAAGTTTGTCTAGTTTTGAGAAATTTTAATTTGGTATTTTTTGTCAAATTTTGAATAAAAACTAGCCTTTTCTTAAAATGGGCATATAATATGGAAATGGTTAGAGATCAGTATAGTTGCTATTAAGTCCTATGTGGACTTTTATTTAATAACTTAAGTTATCCTCCATCTCCTGCACCAACACCACAGGACTCCATCATAGAACCACACCCAGACAACCTCACAATTTAGATTATAAATTTTAAAGAAAAGATTTAAGTTCAAAGTCATGACTTTCAACATCTGTGAAACATTAAATCACTAGAAAAAGTCCATTGAAACACTTGACACTTTAAATTTGATACATAAGTGTAAAGAAAAACCAGGATCTTCAGTTGAAATAAATTTAATCACTTGTTGAATCTTTGTTACAACAACAGCTGGAATATTTATTAGATATCAAGGGGATTAGCTGTATACTAATGAAACTTCAGCTTGCTTCAGTCACTCAGTAACATTAGTAAAAACCTTTACATAGGTTTATATGATTTTGTTAAATATACAGTTGGTAAAATCAGTGAAAGAACTTGCATATATGCATATCTTCATGTATACTGGGTGCAGATCATGTTCAAGACCAGGTTTCACTCTGTATTCGACCTGACCTGTCCAAAGCATCCAGTATCTGCTCAGCATCCTCAGAGGAGACTCCACCTTCCTGCTGGAACACCTCCTTCAGAGCATCACGCACACTGGTCGGCATCTCTTTGGCATTTCTGCACATAAACATAAAGATGTGGTGCAGTGTTTGTACCTTTTTTTTAATATATATATATATAAATACATCTGTTCTTACCAAGTGTTAGACTGATGTTAAATCAGGCTAAAAATGTCCTAATGTCCTGATTCTGTTCAAATGTCTATGTTTAAACCTTGGGTCCACAGTAGCATTAAATGTATGTTAAATTTTTGGTCATTACCCAGCAATGTAAAAGCAGCCACTTTTATTAACAATCAGCTCCTGCAGGAGTTCAGCATTCTCTCGTACACGATGCTGCACATACACCTTCTCTTCCTGAAATATGACAAGTACATTATAGACAAAAAGGATTTCAGTCACATCCAGGTCTATCTGTGTGTATTATGTGTGGTAGTTGAAAGGCCTCAGTTGAAAAAAAAGAAAACCTCAATTGTAACATTCTTTCACTGACCTGCATTTCAAGACTTAAAAGCAGTGTATTAACTTTCATCACAAATTTTCTAATTTCCATCATAAACACAGTCCACTTGTTTACATAACAAACATAGATAGCATCACTCAGGCCTTTAAAAAAATTGTTTTGCAAAATGCATTGTGGGAAGGGAAAGATTCAGCAAGAAAACGAGCCAGATGGCTACAATGTTAAATTATACAGACCACCAGAACTGTTTTAAAGAATGAGCATAGTCGTCGGATGAAAGTAAAGGTAAAGTTTGGATTCAATGTTGCTGTGTAGAATTCTCATTCCCACAATGCACTTAAGCAAACTACATTTCCGAAAAAAGGTCTGAGTGTTATGTAAACAAGTGGACAGTGTTTATGATGGAGTCATCCTCAAAGTTGTTCACTGTGAGAGAAGAGATTCAGGTGTCTAAGCATGAAAAGACGTATGGGTTAGTGATAATTAGAGGGGTTTTACAAATTAAAAAAAAAAAAAAGTGATGAAAGTCATACTCTGCTTTAAAGTAAATGCCTATAAAGCATGAGACACTTTGATGTAGTTTGATGCTTTTGTTGTGTGTGTGACCTGGTCTCGTGAGAAGGCTGTGAAGAGGCTCAACTGTCCAGCTTTTGTCATCTCCTCCCACTCTGAGCTGAAGTAGAAGTCTTTGAACTGTGAGCGGCAGCCGAAGAACAGGACATTGGCTAAAGAGCACAGAGAATGGAATGTGATGTGGGAGCTGTGAAAGATGTGGTGTGAGGATTTTTATAAAGCACCAGAACCCTCACCAGTTTTCCCCTCAGCTATCCTCTCCTGTAGAGCTGATCTGAAGGGTGCCACCCCTGTTCCAGGTCCCACCATTATCACAGGGGTATCCTTCTCTTTAGGGAACTTCAGAGATCCCTTCTTCACCCACAAAGGCACATAGACTTCCCCTACAATGCCGTTGAGTAAAACACAGCAGCCATCACATTGGTTTTCTGGACAGCACTGCCGAGCTCAAAAATTACTGCTTTTAAAAGATCACTAAAATGTTCACTTGGTTTTAATGCAATGTGTCAAATCACATAATGATCATTTTTACAAACAAACTTCATGTACAACACAAGAGTTATGAATTGTGATGACGTACCTTGTTCAGGGTCCAGTGAGGCTAACCAGGTGGAGCACAGACCTTTTCGTAGTTTATGCAACTTGGTTTTGTAAGAGACCACAGCTACTAAGATCTGAAGCTTGTTAGGATGAGCCTGTGTGGAGGGAGATAAGTCAGATACCTGCAACTCTATGGGCTTTTCCCCTTTTCTTAGTTGGACTACATAACACATTACATTCACTAAGTAGTTTTGATGAATGCACTACCTGTAGAGAGGAGGCAATGGAGAAGGAGCGAGGCTGGATCTCAGGGAAAAGATCTAGAAGGTAGTCCACTTTGAGTTCTGCTGTAGTGTGACGGAAATCTGCCAAGACCTACAACAGTGTGTCCAAGAATACCGTAAAGCTGTACCTATAAGTGTTGGAGTTGGTGATGGTAGTACAGTGTAATATTGTTCTACTCACCTCCAAGGCAGTGCGCCTGGGTCGGTTGCAGTAGCTGTGTAGCTCGTCCTGGCCGGCTGCTGAGCTGAACTCAGCCAGTTTCTCTTGTTCCAGCTCGTTGGAGGCAAAGGACCACAGCAGTTCAAAGAAGGAGCGGCGAGGCACTGCAGCAATGTCCAAGTATTTCTCCACCAGATGACGTATGGTACATGGCTGAGGAAGCCTGGATGGAACTGAGGGTAGAGCGATTAAGTCGAGGCAGCTTAGTTTCCGTAACATTATAAACAGTACACGCACCTACCTGCAGTGTTGTATGATGGCCTGAGAGTGAATCTAGACTCTGGATCTAATCTCAGCAACTGACAGAATTCTTGTACATTTTCTGGTGCATTACAAGGATACATCATCACCACATCACCAGCAGTGAACCTGCATAACACCAATTTAGGCAATATATAAGTTTCTATGAAAAAAGTCATAGTAGCTTTATTTCTGATAATGTTTTATTTAATTAAGACAGAAGAAAATTGATCCACGCCCCACCTTAAGCATTACCCACATAATGTCTTTTGACACTGACACTCTATTTTACTTTGATTCTACAGCACACACACTCCTGTTACGTACTCAATGTTAGATCCGGTGATGTCGAACTCAATGTGTCTCACTTCCTGAAAGTGAGACACATCTGTCACTCTTTTATTTGACAGTAGTCTGGCAGAAAAGGGATGGGACTGAGAAGGTGCAGTTTGCTCGGTGGGAATCCTTAGTATGTCATCTGTCATATCTTTTCCATCATCCAAAAAATGGAATGTGTAAGTTGGAGGGAGCCTGATATAATAAAAAAAAAAAAATCCAAAACAGAAATAAATCCCTTCACAATTAAATCAAATTACAATAAAAATGTTTAAACCTAAGGAATAATGTATGGAAAATATGGTACAATACTTACGGTTCATCTTCCCTCAGTGGGTTCAAATCTTTCAGAGGTGGGTAGCGAGCAAACAACTTATCCCAGAAGGATGTTAGCCAAGGATCGATCACAGCATCTTGTCTGCATCCATATAATTATAAAATCGTCAAATCATTTTATTTTTGTAAATGTAAACACAAGAACAACACCTGTAAACACTTGTAGGTCCAGAATACTCTCAAGAACTATGGCTTCTTATGTAAAGCAGGCCACATTCATAAAAAAAAAACTAGAGGAGCAGATTATGTGAAACAACATACTGTCCCAAATATGTAAACAAACAAATTTGGATACATATTTATACAGTGATGAAAAAATGAGTGCTTGTTTCACTGCACAAACATGCTTCTGAGTTTGTCATCTTTTTCTTTATTTCTATAATATATCTAAAATTACATAACATTAGTCTGCATGGCCCTCTCTTTGTGACCTGTCATTTTTCCAAATTTCTGTGTTGGGACACAGAGCAGTAAAATCGCACCCCAGTTACATCTGACTGAATCTGATCAGCGATTGGTTATTACAGCTATCAATAAGTCTAGTCATGATTACAGCATCACACGGTAGATTTTCTACAGTCTGAAAGCCCATTGAGTACAGGTTTGTCCTACCCCAGGTCGTGCTGGTCATCAGCCAGTCCAATAGGCAGCAGCATGGAGGCTCCCAGCTGTAGGAGGCGCTTGTGAAGCTTCTTAGCCACAAAATTGAACCTACAGATAAAAACGTTTTAAAACAGTTCCAATGTGTGCAAATAGACACTTAAATACTAAAGTGCTGCAAAACTGACTTTGGATAAGAGGAGTCTCCCAGGCCCAATAATGCAAAATCCAGTCGACACAGAGAGCCAGCAGGTAGGGACTTCCTAAACAGGAACCTCCAGAATTTCTGTGAAGCAAAAATGCACAGGCATAAACAGAATACATTTCAAAAGAGTATGAATATATAAGGAATATGACAGCAATGGTGATTCTTTATAATCATTTAGTGAAGTGAATGGTCAGTTTAAAGTTACTACCTTCATGTTGTCTGGTGGATCTCCCTGACCAGTAGTGGAACACACAAACACGACAACAGACTCCGAGATCAAGTTGGCCTGTCCAATGAAAGGAAGGACACAAGAAGACAGTTTTTATATGGATGGATATTTTAGAGATTCATGGGCTTTTTTTTTTTGGTGGAGAAACTCACCACATTGTAGTCATCCAGAGACATCACTTGAACCAGCACCCTCCTCCTTTGGGCCTGCCGGGCTATCCTCTGGGCCGTGTCCTGGGCCGTCCCAGTCTGACTCCCATACAGTATGAGCAGAGTGGGGTTTGACATGATGACTGAAAAAAACAACAAGTCACAACATCCTGAATCCCTAAAAACTAGTATCAAAAACAAAACACAAACCACATGAAAAACAATTTGCCTCGTAAATATTTACACATACATGTAAAACTCAACATGTTATCACCATAACAAGCAAATATAGTGAATGTATTGATAGCTGCACTTAAAAGACTATTCATCACATGCAAATGATATTTATCAGAGGTAAACTGACTTGGTTTAAGTATTTTTGGATTTTAACACATTAAAAGTCAAAAAAATCTGAACATATTTTGAATATTTCATTTCAGGTTTGAACAAATGGTGGTTCAGTTCACACTTCTACAATCATGGGGAGGACTGCTGACTTGACAGCTGTCCAGAAGACACTCATTGACATCCTCCACAAGGGTGGTGAGGCACAGAACATGACTGGTGAAAACACTGGCTGTTCACTGACACTGGAGTCACACACAGATGTGTCTCAGAAATGGCCTGCAAGTTTTACTCTTAGTGTTAAGACATTCCTGCACTGAATCAGACACAAATGTCAGAATAGTCTGGACTAAGACATCTGGAACTGTTCTCATGGGACTAAAGTCATGTTTCCAGGTGAAGGTACACAATCCACTTTACTTCATGTAAATATGAAATTTCCACAGTCAGTGATGATTAGGGGTGTCTTATCATGTGCTGGTGTCGGTCTACTATGTTTTATGAAGTCGAAGCTCAGTGCAGCAGTCACTTCATTCTTCCATCTCCTCAGAAGCTTAGTGGACATTTAGACTGTAATTTTTTCGAGGTTTGCAACAGTGGGCAAGTGCCATAACTAGTCGGGACTGATTGGCTGTCTATGGTATTAGTGGGCTTGACAGGAACATAACCTCATACAGAATATACAGAATATTGTCAAGAGGAGAATGAGAGAGGCCAGAACTAACACAGATTAAATGTGAACTGCACTTGCATCCTGTACTTCCATAATACCTCAGCTGAGCCACTGACTGACCACTTCCACGCCACGGAACCCACTGACGCAGTTATTTGAGCACATGGAGCAGCCACCATAAAGGCAGCTCCTTTTAGTAAGGGTGTGGAAATGAACCGACTTAGAACAAAAAGTTAAACATTTATGGATTGTTATTATTCATTTATTTATATAAATAAATAAATAAAGCATATCTTTTCAAGAAAAGGGTTAAACAGTGGTAAAAGTAATGATACTCTACGACCCACCACAGTCTTATAAAATAACAAAATTCCACACTTTTTTTATGTCAGTAACATGGTTGACTTGAAATCAGGGGACACTGATAAAACTATTTAAATGTGATAAAGATTATATAAACGCATATTGAAAAACATTGCTAAACTAAATTGCCCCTAGAAAAACATAAAAATGTGAAAATTATATAAATTTTCCAATAATTAACAATTACAAAGACCCCTTGAAAAATGTCTTACTCTGGGGGAACAGGCCAAAATCCCGACCTTATCAACAAAAATGCAAATTAAAAGTGGGAAAACAATAATCAATGACCTTATTTTTAAGATCAGGTTGGTGACAAAATATGTGATTTAAAAGTATACATATATTTGTTATTGTAATGATTTTATGGCCATTTATTTCTCTGGGACACAAAATGACCCTGTATAAGATTTGACATCAGGCCCAGAGCAACATTACACATATTTTAGCTTGTATTTAGACAGTATAGTTCAGGGTATATATTAACTGTCAAATTAACAGATTAATTTTATAAATATTTTATTATGCACCGTTACAACTGAACAGTTAGGCAACACCATGGGGTGACATTCACACACACACTTGCCTAAAGTGGCTGACATCCGAGGCCCATCACTACATGTTAACAATACATTTATAATATTACACATTTAGTAATTCGAGGTACTAATTGTGACAAACAACACTAACTATACCTAATTTCCTACAGTGAAATGACATGACTCTTGCTAGCTGGTAGCATAGACATAGTATGGCTTGTAACATCCAAGCCAGTTTCCAGAAATACTCGGTTTTTATTTATTGTCTCCACTATAAAGTCATATAATCCCAAACACAAAGGGAATCAAAACTCTTACCGTTGTCGTCGTTGTTAGGAATAATCTCGAACCATATTAAAAAGAAGAAAAAATCCTCTCGGAAGTTACAAACAGCTCCTCATTCAGCCTCGCTTTACGGCAGGCTCGTTCCGTTCTATGATTGGTTCATTCCCTGGTGCTGCATTCAAGTGTCATCTCGAAAACACGACAAGCGTGGACACAAGTCAATTCAATAATGGGAAATCCATTCATATGAAATATTTAATACTCAGACTTGCTTCTATAAAGTTTCAAAGTTGTAGTTGTTACTGTCAATAGGTTTTCAAATGTTATAATCTGAATGAAGTGAATTAAACTTTCCTTAAAATTCTTATATTTAAAAAAATATATATATAAATATATAAATATTTTTTTAACTTAGTATATGAATGTCACAAACTTATTTGGTTTGAAATGATGTAATAAATAAATAATAAAAACAACAGGTTGGTCATAAGGTTTTATTTTAGAAAATCTAAGATTTCACTTTTTTTAAGCTTTCCATGCATCAACCGGTGGTAATAGACAATATTGAATAGTGAGGAGTGAAATGAAATTAAATGTATTATAGCACTGAATACATCAATACATTTTTAGCTCTTATGATTGTTTTTTTGCAGCTGAAAAAAAAAAACCCCTGAAATGCTAAACATGTCCCCAACATGTCCAGAGGAAGGATTGGTTCTGTAAAATAATGCTTGAATACCAGTTTGAAGATAAAAATAGGAAAATGACAGATACACTTTAATCCAGGTGTTTGTGGATAATTTCATTTAGAATATTTTACACACTACATTGAACAGATTCACATACAGTTAGTCAAGACATAATCTGTACCATGCAAAGATGTCAAAGTTAAGAGCACTTTAAGAGGCTAACAGCACTAGTGATAGTGACCAGCAAGTGTAGTTAAGTTAGTTGACACATACAGCATGTAACACATGTGACACTGATAGTTTAAATTAATGGTGACACCTCTCTAGAGGTCAACAAGGAATGGAATCTGTGTCATGATCATCTAGCATAATTTAATAAATATGTCTGCTTTATTAAAGCCTTTTCTTAAAACAGGTTCCTATGTGTCTGGAAAAAAGAAAACAATTTAAAGGAGCACTCCAACAAATAATTACTGCACTTTCTATAGTCTGAGTACTTTCCAGAGATCATTACAAAAGACAGCTAAACTTCATGTGGCTGAATCAAAAACTTCCTGGCTTTATTCTCTTCTATATGGCTCACACTCCATGAACACTGAGTCCTACATTTCTCATAACCCTCCCTTGAAGCGTCAGTTACCACACCAGCATCTGATAAATACCATGACACAAATTATCTGGCAGCGGTTGCATGTTTTAAAATATATCGTCTCCAACTCCAAATGGCAATTTTCAGATTAAACTGCAACGACAGAGTCCCTTTAAAACAAAAATCATTTTAGTATATATCTTCTTATAAGATGAAAACATACAATATATTTTGTTTTAAATTACAAAGAATTAAAGGCTGAGACATGTTCTTCAGTATAATATAGTATTACTGTTGGAGATATGTATAGATTACAATGACAGGATAGTAGAGTAATTACTGATGGGTCAGCAGTGCACATTTCAGCCCAGGGTTAATGGACCCAAATGTCTTATAAAATGTCTATATGGTTTACCCTCCAAACACCTCAATAAACTCCAGCTCATCCAGAACTTTGCAGCTTGTCTCCTCACCCAATCCCGGTCACGCCATCACATCACTCCTGTCTTCCAACATCTTCACTGGCTTCCCGTCAAACATAGAATTACATTTAAGATCCTCCTCCTCCTCCTCACCCATAAAGCCCTCCATCACCAGGCGCCCCCCTACCTCACTGACCTCCTAACGCCTCATGTCCCCTCCCGCAGGCTCTGATCTTCTTCTGTCCACTTCCTCACCCTGCCGCCCAAAACCAAGCACCAAACCTGGGGGGGACAGCCTTTTTCTGTAGCCACCCAAAACCTCTGGAACTCACTTCCCCAACCATCCGTCATTGTTCCGACCTCAACACTTTTAAAAACTCATTTATTTAAGACTGCTTTTAATGTTTGAGTACTTTTATGCTGTCTGTTTTTAATTTGTGATTGCTCCATTTTATGTTGTTGGCTTTTTTATTGTAGTTGGACTCTTATTGTTCTATATTTACTTCATGTAAAGTGTCTTTGAGTGCCATGAAAAGTGTTATACAAATAAAATGGATTATTATTATTATTATAAAATGGGTTACTTCCAAGGTGATATGCTTGAATACATTTTTCAAAAACTTGATACATGATAATAATTGTATTGGACACAGATTATTTAAAACAAGAAAACCAGAGAAGCTTCTAGCACTGATTTCATAGTGTAATAACAACCAGCCCTGATGTGAGATCTTACATGATAAATATCAGACAAATGTTACTTTGGTTGACAACACAAACAAATAATATAATTTAGTAAAAAAAGATTTCCAGAAAAAGGCACATGTCTCTTGAGAGGGTATGCTAAGGCAAAGAACAGTCAGTCTGTAACCAAACACTGAGTATTATGATCCATTTGGATCTTAAAATGCAACACAAATAAAAAGGACAAGAGTAAAAAAGAAGAGATACAATACAGGCTTTCATGCCAGTGACTACAAAAACCATTAAAAAGATTTTTCTTATATGTATGTCACAAAGTATTGTTTGGTAAACCCAGGAAAGTGGCTCAGTAATTGAAAGCCTTCTAAAAGCTTTTCTAAATGATGAGATTACCTCACAGCAGCTTTACGATCATGCACAAATAAAGATAGCAATGTGTGGTAAAGGAGGATTTTTAGCTGTGGAAGAGACGTACACGTTGAGATATGGTGCCACGACACAGAGGGCAGTTCTGCAGAGCATCGCTGCACACCTGACAACAGCATACATGACCACATGGCAGGAAGATGACCTGAGACTGGAGAAAGGAGAAAACCACAAGCCCTCAGTCAACTGCCAGACCATCATCAGTACCTTTGTTTTTTATTCGTAAAAAAATTTAACAAATAATAACAGACAGTGAAGAGACGATGATGATTTATATCATTATAAAACATTATCAATAAACCATAACTGTTTGGTCCTGTATCAGAAGTAAGCTCATGACAGTCGATTTATGTTTAGCTCTGAGGGTTTTTCAAAGCTATAGTAGGTTTTCGGTTCTGTCAACTATTACAAACTTTACTAATCTAATCAATACTAATAATAATACTAATACTGATACTAATCTACGGATAAAAAGTGATATAAATTGACAAAAAATATTAATAATATAGGATGTTTTCACAAATTTAAGTTGTGTCGATGAAAACAATTACCAACAATGTAAATTATTATTAATAAAAAAAAGGAATTGCTATGAGAGAGAAAAGACTTTTTAAAAAGTATATAATTAAATTAATCAAATAATATTCTGGGTGAAGTGTTGTTTTTCTTACCCCAGTCTCCATGCAGACCACACATTCAGAGCCCCCTGGTCCCTCCACAGGGCTGGGGGCTGATGGGGTGACAGGGGTACCTGGGGTACCTGGGGTGAGTGGTGGACTGGGCATCTGGATGGGTGAGGCATTGGGAAGCCTTAGGGGGAAGGGAGTGGGAGCTGTGGGAGGCACTTCTTCCTCTTCCTCTTCCTCTTCCTGCTCCATAGCTTTACAAGCTCCTTCGGGAAGAAGATTAGATCATGTCAGATTCCTACTGACCCACCTGTGAGAGGCTTGACAGATTAATATGTATCCCTGTGTTGTGGATTCAGGATATATTTGTAGACTTCATAATGAAACTTTTTTACTCACTCCAATCATGTATCGTCAGAAAAATTTAACTTCTTACTATTCAAGTACAGTAATACAAAGATACAACTTTGTTTATATTCATACACAAAATTTGTTCAAGTTAATTTTTCCAATTTTTGGTACAATATTCAGATCAACTTCTACTTATAAAACATGATCAGACCAACACTTTAATTTGGTGGCCTTTACAATTTATCATTGGTTAGTTTAGTTAGTTAGTTTTTTAGTTAGTTAGTTTTTTTACCATCCATCATAACAGTCACGGTTTGTGGTTCTATACCTTTTGATGATTCAAGCAGTAAAATAGAATAGAATTTAATACCTCGCACATTTAAGTGCAGATGACGAACTAGTACATAGACAATTTGTTATTAATATAAAGTGTGATTTACCTTGAGGGGGGTGATCACTGGCCCATTTCAGAAGAGCTTTCTGGATGCCTATTTCAGTAATGCCCAGCTGAAAACAGAAATAATAAATAATACTGCTTATTCTACATATTTACTGACAAGTCTATCCTTTGGAGTAGTGATTTAATCATTGACTTCAGATGAAAACATCTGGCTCTTAAGCAGTTTAATTCACTTGACTAATAGTTTCTCTGCAGTAACCACATTCAAGCTGCTGCATTATATTGTTTTATGTGACAAAGATTACTATCTGGATAAATGCTGTCAGATAAATGATGCATCTTCAGACAGACCTTCTTGAGGTCAGAGGCGCTCATGTCGCGGAGTGCCTCAGTTGTCACTCGATTGTGAGCCAGTATGGGTAGATAGTGCTGAGCAGAAAGTTTGCACAACAGATTCACTAACTCTTTCTCCACACCCGCTTCCTGTAAAGACAAGACACCTGTAACATCAGCTTGTGATTTTCAAATATGCGAGTGTGTGCTCTTAAATCTGTACTGTACCTGCATACGCAGTGACAAGGGCTTTGCATCCAGAAGTCTCTGGTACTGAATCATCCAGTAGTTCTGTTGGTTAGACTCCGATTTTAGCTCCATCTCAGCCTGGCAAACACAAAGTGATTACGGTTCTCATTTTACAAGAGAATGATAAAATGGTTTTGTTGTTTCCCTGTCTGATGTGAGAACACTCAGCTCAGCCTCTGTAAGGCTGAGCTGATAACACAAATAACACAACTCTACTGCCGACTACTTTCTCTATTAGGAAAACCTCTGTGCTTTATTGCAGAAGACACTCTCAGTGTAACAGATCACTCATCAGCTGCATGTGAACAAGGATTGCAGGTTTGCCAGTGTTCTACACAATGTAAATGTTATTTATTTTTAATCCAACATGTCCAAGAATCATTGTGTGAATGTATATAAACTCTGTCCTCCTATCAAGAGCACACCTCTGCTTCACATCATCTGTACTCAACTTGTTTTTGTCACAACTTGACACTAATACTACTCCATCACATGTATGTTAGTTCTCACCAGAACCTGCCGCAGCTCCTGCTCTCTTTGGTCCCTCTGCTTCAGAAGCTGCTGCAACAAATCACTGAGAGCTGCACGCTGATCCACCAGAACTTCCTGCACACATTCATACACAAACACAGTCTATTAAAAGGTACACTGACATGATAGAGAACATTATAATTTTAACCTAGTTTCATTTCAGGAGTGAGGTGAGTGGGTACTGTATGCATCCTGGGAATATTTGCTCTGAAAGGTCAGTTTGAACATGTTCCCATTCAAATGGATTTCCACCTGATCTAGATTTATTTGAGGCAGTTAACATTTTTAAATTATATCTGCTTTCATTAATGCAAAATGTATAGCCGTCCAATCTCACATGAAACCCCTGAACACCGAATAAAAATGTTCTACATCACATTGCACTCACCCAGTACAATGAGTTTTTTTCTTGTAGTTGAGACAATAGTATTGTCCATTTAACTTTATGTGTGCATATGTGTGTCATGACTGCCAATATGTGCAGTATTGGTATCCATATTGGCATAGCCATGTGCCATAACATATAGCCCTTAATTTCTAAATAGTTCTTCCCAATTAGTTTCTTTTGTCAAATCAAGAACATTTGTCCTCAGTGTAGATCTTAATTAATTGCCCAGGAAAAGGTCTACATTATTGTTTTTAGGGCTCAAAAATATGTTTGTACGATGTTATTGTATTTTATGTAATTAAAATTATCACTGAAAATTTAAATCCTGTGGATATTATGATTTCCAGAAAAGAAAAAAACTAAACAAAAAGGAATGATCTTCATATTGAACAGCCAAATCTTGTTCGATCGACACTGTTTGCAGTTGGGTAATACCTACATTGTTCAATGAAAAAAAGAATAACTGCACCTACAGTAAAGCCCTTATGGAGTTTCATTTAATAGCTGGTTCAACATCACACATTTCATTACTCCAATGGATAATCTAATTACATCTGGGTATTCAAAATAAACTCAGAGGTCCCTCATTTGAAAACTGAGTTGGCAACACCAAGCTATGCATTATATTTTGACAGACCCAGTTTCAGCCAGTTTTTAAAGTTCAACAATACCAATATCAACACTGCTAAAGTGACTGCTCTCATAATTATAATGGGTACATGCATTTAATATCTTTTTATGCAACTTTATTTTGCCAAACAGCTGAGATGGAGCAATGACATGGAAATAACCAAAATAAATGGGGAGGCAAAGAAATGAGGCAATGACACCCACCTGTAGGTTCTCAGCATCCAGATTGCGTCTTTTAATCTCCAGTTTAGTCAGCTGCATTAACTCCCCCTCTATGAGCTTGATCTGGGGACAGTGGAGATATAGCAAATATGAAGCTAGCGGGGAGAAGGGAACTAAAGATGGAGGTATCAGTGATGTGATGAAATGGTTTTACCAGGGCCGGCAACAAAATGACTAAGAATTAGAAGTGTAAATGGTGCCTATAGCTGCTATGACACAGAGTGTCTGTGAAAGCATGTTAGTAATGGATGAATCCATTAAATGAAGGCTGGTGAAAAAGTGAAAATCCAAATCAACATAAAATATTATAACTTGGAATGATGGTAAGTCTGCATCTACATCCTGATGGTATATAACTCATAGTCACTGTACAGAGTAAGAGAGGCCACACCATCACAGTGCATGTCTCCAATGAGGGATAACGTTGCACATGTGACATGGTTCTTAACTTGTCTGAACACAAACAATGGTTATTTTCAGGAGTACTCACTGTCATTGTTTGACTCAAACAATAATAAAAAAAACCCCAACAAAATAAACCTGTATACTGTTACATACAGTATATCCATTCAAACTTCTGTCAAAAAACAACAAGTGAGTGACAGATTTGGTTGCTACAGTATATCCTCTACCTATCTATACTGACCTGGGAGCGGATGAGACCATGCACACTGTCCTTCTGCAGCTGCAGGGCCTGGAACGCTGCCTTCTGCATCTCCTCCTGTACAGCACAATTAAGTATAATTGTTTGCAAAGCTGAAATCTGAAGTGATTCAACAAAATGTCTCACAATATGTACCTCCTGTAAGATCTGAGCGATGGCTTTAGATTTGTCCAAAACTTGCAGGGACAGCATCTGATCAAACTTTCTGTCCAAGTTCTCCATACTGTTATAAAGCAAGAAAGAGAAACCACAAACTTTTTGTGTGCTTTGGCTTATTCTTTATACCAAGTTAAGTTTGTAACATTACAATCCTTCAGGTTAGATGTGTTTTTGTGTGTGAAATGTTTAACCTCCTGTAGGTCTCAGAGACCAGATACTGTCTGCGAGAGTCACTAGCCTTCTGGAGAAGACTCATAGCACAGCTGTCTGACAACATCTTCTGCATGGCCGCTAACACACAGAAAACATGCATGAAATATAGTAACATATTGGCAGTACTTTTATTGTAAAAAAGATGATTAGCCTTTGCTCAGAGTTGAAGCATGGCCATAGTTGTTAAAAACCACATAAAAGGCATAACCAGACTTTAGCAGGATAACATGATATCATATATGGGTCCTTATTCTTATAAAACATGAGTTAAAGTTTGCCTTTGACCATACTCTAAAGTGAAAAACACATATACTGTTGTGAAGTAGAGCAAATCCTGGTTTTCACTTTACACTTTTTGTTAAAAAAAAAAAAGGTCATATACAGTGTTACTGTGAAAACTATGTATACTGTGTCTGTAACCACGTGGGTCAAATTATGTTCATACATTAGCCATTTTATTTACCTGCCACTTCCCTTTTCCTCAGTGAGTTGGCTTCTTCCTGTGTGATGGCAGCAAGGTGCTCCATACGGATCCTATGGGAGAAATAAAGTCATAGTGTCATCTTTATTTATAGTAATTCCCTGCTGACGTTAAGGAGATAAAAAAATTATGATGGACGGTAGAGTAAGATGTCAAAAGTAAACAGTGTTACTAAGTCATTTGACAGAATTTCACACCGCGTATATTGTTAAAACTCCTATCTAAAAAGTCAAACATAGTGCCAATGTCCCTGTGCTCATCAGGACCTCACAGCTGTGATGTCTTACTATCAAGAAAAGGGAGTCATTCAATAGATCATGAAGTCAATCCCGCTGTGTGTTTTTATAAACAAATGCCAAAAACAGTGTGAATGGTATAGGAAGCCCCCAAAGCTCTTCTGGGGTAACATCTGACTGAACAAAAGTAGGTAACTGGGTAATGACTTATTATTGTGGTTAAAGCTGTTAAATGCTACCGAGGAGGTTGTTGGTGGAAACTAATATTAGGGCAATTACTTTCTAATGAATCACTTAGAATTGAAATCTGAGGGAGAAGTGATTTTAGTGCCAGACTGGAAAAATAAACAAAGTTGTAAACAAATTGTTTACAAAGGCAAATTTTGACAAAGTGATACGTTTTGTGCCCAGTGCTTAGATCTATCTAATGAATCAATCAGAATTGAAATTTGTTGAGAATTGAGGGTGGAGAAGTTATTTTAGAGAATTGTGGACGACACCGGGGGTAGCACAATGGCAATAGCTCATTGCGACTTTGTCCGAATGAGCTAAAAATACAAACAAACAACTTATAGTAATAGTAGAGACAGTCAGATAATGACGTTAACCAAGTACTGTGTTGTCAGACATTTTAAATAAAGCTGAACCTCACCGTTACATGCACTGGATGTATTTTACATTCTTAAATTGCAAGGAAAAGCCTATAGTCGGCTTTCGTTGTCCCATCACTGTATTTTATTTTCCTTCCCCTAGAAAGCCCTTGGTGCATTTTCCCTGCAGAGTGCTCTAAAAATAACCTATAGCTACAGTGAAGAATGAATGAGAATAATCAGTTAAGTGCAGCCTTCTAGCTCTTTGCTTTATCCAATTAGGATGTTTTGTTATGATCAGCTATCTGTCCACTCACCGATCTTCTTCCAAAGCTTGGAGAAACTCTGCACTCTTTTTCTGTCTGTACAGAGACAAGGGGGAAACATACAGTGGTTAGCATTGGATTTGTCTGTGAGCATGTAATATATAGATCCACAGACAACACCAACCAAATGATCCTCAACCCCACAAGGTCCTACCGGGTGTTGTTCATCAACATGCTGTCTATGCGACTGGTGGTGTCATCCTCAGCTTGTCGTACTTTCTCCAGTATCAGCAGCCTCTCGGCCTCCTGAGCCCTCTGCTGCTGGCTCACCCCCTGTTCCAGACGCTCCTGTGCCTAAACATCACAACACAACATATTGGGAAAAAGTAGCTTTATAAACATGCAGAAATAAAATTAGACAGATTTAGTCTTTTAATTTGAAAAACTGTCTTTGTACCTGTCGGACTGAATTAAGAATGTTTTCCTTATGAGAGGTGTTCATCAGTAAGAGCTGTGTGTGTTCCTTTTGTTTCTGCTCCAAATTTCGCTCAAAGGCCAACTTCTCCTGCTGCTTCTGTTCCTGAAGGGGGAACAGTCAAATGTTAATGTGTAATGTCCTACAAGAACCTGCTGCAGCTCCTCCTGTGAAAATTTCAGTCATGGAAAAGGACAAAACATTTACATCTAGCCTAAAGAGGCACAATGGCTGTAAGCAACACATGCCTCTTTAAGTACAACTACCCTTCCCCCTCAACTATTATGATGGAAACTTTATTCTTGGATTCCATTAAAAAATATTACACAAGCAAATGTTAATATGTTTTATCAACATGCTATAACCACATTAATGTAATGGGTTGATGGAACTGTCCATGTATTTCACACTAATAATAACCAGTGATGTGACTTTAAGTGTCTTCACAGGATACCTGCTATGTGACCACTATCTGGGTGACTTCAACTGCATTACAGAGAGAAATGCTAAAATACTATAAATGTATGATTATTGTGATTTAGAGACTTGATGGAAATAAGGCGTTTTAAAACAAAAAAACATATTTCTTGTGAGTAAGAAAGTTAAAATTAAGTTAACTGAATTAGATGTGATGAATAGAGAGCTCCTGTAGACAAGTAATGAACCTGCTGAGTATTTTATTCAATGAAATCACAAACCTTTCTTCTCTCATAGTCACTGAATTTGTTCTGCAAAAGAAATAAACAAAGTCAAATGGGACATTCAGCACAATTTTCACATAAATACAGTGTATAAAAACTTAAAGATCCAGATTTTCAGGGACGGGCTGGTCACTGGGAAATTCGGGACATTTCCCGAACGGCCGAACCCTCCCCGGGCTGGCTTGGCCGTCAGGAGATTTTTGTTGTTGACTGATTATGTATGTTTTGCCTTTTTAAAACAGTACAATCATTGTTTTTGCACCTGAAGATGGAGAGTCCCTCAGTTATTTTTCGATGTAGTTCACATTTTGGTACAGAAGTTAGCAGTAGTTGGCAATACAGTGTGAATCTCATGTCACCTAGACTATGCAGGTCCTGTTTCGATTCTGTACAATGGTGATATGTTTATACTCACTGTAGTGTTAAAGCAGGGGGTAATGGGACATGGATTGACAGTGATTTTATGGGCTAAAATGACGTAAAACATGTTTGCCGGCACATGGCAAAAGCTCACCGACTACCCAGATATTTTTCTCGGGCTGGAATTTGGTCCCAGCTCGTCCCTGCAGATTGTTGTAGCCTTGTTTTGGTCTTATTCAGTGAGTAGTGTTTTAACTGACCAGCCAAGCCTCCTCCATGCCATCCATACAGTCAGTCTGTTTTCCACAGTCACTCTCCAAAACAGGCAGAAGGTACTGGGATGGTGGGCAGTACTCCTCACCCAGTTCTGCAAAATCAACCACCAGTGCATTTACAGACAGTATCATTAAATATGAGGTAAAAATCAGTTGAAAATGCTGAACCATCTTGTTTCCTGTAAATCTTCATGTCTGTGTGTGTGTGAGAAGTAGGTACCAAAGTCAACCCTCACCATCGCAGAGGAAACGCTGGATGTTCTCTGTACCTTCTGCACACACAGAGTCTGGTGGGTACAACATCTTAACAGCATCTAGCGTAAAGCTCTGTTACAGATGCACACATAGGTTGTTTCTTTACTTTCTATAATTCAACCACATCTATCAACTCAACAGTTCCCTGTATTTATAACTAAAAGCACAAATACATACACACCTCCAAGGTGCGGATATATGCCAGAGTTTTGGGAAGCTGTGTGATGTTGTTGTCACTAACATCCAAAGTGCGCAGGCTGCACAGAGATCCAACTGAGGCTGGAAGTTCTGTGAGACGGTTACCTGTTGAATACACAGGGATGTAAACACCACCAAGGCCATTTGATGTGTATTTACACACTCATCAACATTAAGTAACAATACAACACTCCTACTTTTCAAGTTTAGCGTCTGCAGGAGCCGTAGAGAGCCAATGGATTCCGGCAGGGCCTTTAAATAATTCTTCTCCATATTTAGAATCTGAATACAAAAACAGCGCCTAAGAACTACATTCAATCACACTCATCTCTCTGAATCTGTAGCCCAGTTTAGGATGCCTTTACCTGCAGTGATACCAGCTTCCCCATGTCTTCTGGCAATGAGGTAAGCTTATTTTCATGCAAATCCAAAACCTGAGGGAATGGCCGAAAGGAGAGATATGCTTTATTCAGGTGTACAACTTTGGTTATGAAACAGGTGTGAAGACAAATCCATATGTAAGAAGTAGTCATTTAAATGCCTGATGTTTATCCATTTGCAAGAAACCCATGATGGGTATCCCATGATAACATGATGGGATGCTTGAAAAGGTTCATCATGATGTATTTTCTACTTTTCTGTAAAAATACAAATATTACAGTGCTTTATATACACCTTACATTTCCAGAAGCATCTAAGCTTCCATTCAGTAATGACAGTGATAACTTCTTTGCAGTGGGTCTTAAATGATATAATTCAAGGCTTTTCACTTCCCATCATGCATGGTTTATTTACCTTTAAAGTGGCTAGAGTGATGATGTCACACCCTTTGGGCAGCAGGCTCCGTAATTCATTGGTATGGAGGATAAAGACCTATAGCAGACAGGAAATCAGGGTTACACTGACACTGCAGTCATTACATCAGCTCAAAATAGAGTAAGTACAGCAACATTTATATTCAAGGGATGGAATGTTTGTTACAAGGACATAATATGAATAAGCAGATACTGTAGGTATCAGAAATGACTTGTTCTTGAAGTTTCAGCAACTTATAACTCCATGTCAGTTATTACCTTCTTCTGAAGCACCTTACAAATGGAAAAGGCACTTGAAGGAACCTATGACAGATCAAAGCAGAGGATTTATTGTTTATAGTACAGTACATATTTTTAATGTTACCGTTACTTCTACAAGTACTGAAAAAATGCCCAATATAATATATTGACAAATTAAGAAAAGAAAAGTATAGGTACTGAAATCAAAAGAAACTGCAGATAACATTTACATAAAATACCAATACCATGATGTTTTATTATGTGGAATAAGATAAGGATATTCTGACTCCAGCTCTGTACTTGACAGTCAGACTTCAAATTGCTAATCAGTTTTTTCATCACAGCTCACCGTCAAAAAGAAAGCAATAACAAAAATTACTTGAGGGAAAAAAAGGTTATTTGAGATCTGGTACTACTACCATATTTAAAAATTAATCTACTTTTTTATAAAACAGTGAAAGCTTTCATAAACATCTAACAGATCTCAATGTTTCGTTGCACTTTCATAACAGCCAACTGACCTCAGATAGCTCACATGATGAAATGTCCAAGATGTCATCAGCACCTGCCTCCTTAGACTGTAAAATAAGAAGTCACATCACTGAAGCACCAAATACATAGTCTTATATTAAGCAAGAAATTCTTCTGCACACAAACAGCTATGGGATGTCATTGCAATATTTAACAGGTTCTCACTCTTAACCATGCAAACAACACACTTTTCTTACCCGGCATAGTTGGTACTCCAGTCTCTTCTTTGAATCATCGCTGGGCTTCTTCTTCTTGAAGAACAAAGGCATCCTGAGTTCTGCCTGTCCTACTTTCTTTCCAAGTGCTGGATTTCGTTCCTCCTGCACCTCCACTAATACAAAAGCAGCTCCAGATGAATGATGGACAACCCAGGTAACACTGACCACACTGCACCGCACCTGAAAATTAACCAAATGAGAAAATCTGTGACTTGGAGTTTCAACAGTAAAATACTTTTGTAGTACAGTGTATACAGCAGGGGCAGGCAAATCCACTCCTGGAGAGCAAGTATCCTGCATGTTTTAGATAAATCCCTCTTCCAGCACACCTGGTTGAATTAATGATCAGCTCATCACCAAGCACTGCAGATGTCTGATAATGATGTCATGGCTTCCAAAAAGAGGGATCTGAAAGATGCAGAATACTGGCCCTCGAGGATTGCCTACCCTGGTATACAGACTGATATTGAAGGGTGCGTGGGATGAAAAAAGTGAAAATCTAGAAACTTAAATCTATACTAAATGTGTGAGATTCTTTATTTTTGTCACGCTGAAATTAACGTGTTTAGTATGACTCTAGTGAACTTCGAGACTCTTGAATTTCCCTTAAATTATAAACATAATCCATCTATCTGTCTGTCTATTTTTCGTCTGTCAATCCATTTAGTGGGTGTGGATTGTTGATAGAGGATGTACCTCTGTCGTGGTTACCGTAAATTACGTTGCTAATGTAACGTTAGCTCTACATAAAATGTTAGCTGTCACTTACACTTTGTACCCTGTAACAGCTGCTATGAAGGCAACCATTCTAAAATGATGTGTATTAGAATAAATACTGGCTGTGTATACGGATCCCTGATGCGTTTGTCTGAAATAAGGCTGAATGACAAGTGGGTCATGACGTTAGCTTCCCGACGATAACAACTCCCTATACTAACAAATGGTATATTTAGCTAACGTTTGCTAACTAACCTAGCATATAAACAACGAGGCAACAACGAGGCAAGCTTCGACTTACATTAGTTGTCATACACCAAACCATATATTGTAAATTAGTATTTTTTCACCAGAATAAGAATATGTAGCTGAGAAGAGGACGTGTGTTAATATCTAACATTAATCTACGTTAGTTAGTTGATACCCTGTGCTTTACCAGGTAGTCGGTCGTCTGTAGCAGGAATGTCTCTAATGTTAATTTCCTAAAGATGTTATTTTTAAAAAAAAAATCAGTATTCCTTTTCGAATTCCATCCAGCCCTGCCTCTTTCTTTCCATATTAAGCTGACTTGAAGGAAATCATAACACAGAGTACATCTTTTGCTTTTTTGAAAGCAGACTGCAACACTTACCCAGGTATGTGTCGCCCCCTGTGGTAAGGAGTGTGTATTGTTGCGCTGGATTCTACTTTCTATCCAAAACGTATTCCAGCCTTAAATCGACCATGAAAAGGACAATACTCACCAAACCCACTCTGTCGATCTAGTTGAACTGCTCCCTGTTCACCCTGGCTAATTAACAATGTAGCCCTGATGCCTCAGCACTGACACATACTGAATGGATGGTTCAGTTGCAGTGCTGGGAATAACAGTGTTAGAGTATAACGGCGTTACTAACACAGCCACATTTCCAGTAACGGAGTAATTACTTTATCCATATAACTGTATCGCTGTTGCCGTTACTCGGGAAATAATGTTACGCATTACAATTTGATGAATTGGGACGAAAGTGTGTCCCGCCCTGGTACAGACAACAACTTGAAGTTATAGCAAAACGTCAGTACCGCATATGTCTGCACCAAGCTGGAATTTAGCTCCATGTAGAACGAAAGAAAAAGAAATCGAAAGAAAGAAATTAATCATGATTTTCTAAGAAGTTGGATAGGCGGAATCTCACCCGCCCCCCCCCCCACACACACACACACACTCACACACACACACACACACACACACACACACACACACACACACACACACACACACACACACACACACACACACACACACACACAAGTCAAATACAGATGATGGCAGCACCAAGTCACAAGATCACATTTCAGCTCCATTTGTTAAAAATAACAATTGCACTATTAATATTTGCTTTTCTCTTTGCTAAATTCTTTTCTAAACAAGTTTCTGTCCCTTAATATAAAGGGTGTATACACTTAAAATGATTGTAACATAAGTTGTTGTAGATAAATGTATAATAGTAGAAGGATATGCAGACATCATTGTATTGTTTTTTTCCACGAAAAATAATAGAATAATAATTTACAGACATCATTATTTCATCACTACCTGTTAACCTGTATACTTAAATACAAAGTTAAAGAATATTAACATTTTGAACAAATTCAAGTAACTTTCAACAAATATTACATTTTCTGTATTTAAAATGTATTTCCTGTTTATAATATATTGCAGGTTGAAATCTGTTCATTTTGAATCAATAAATATTTGGCAAGTCGGCACCTGTTTAACTTTTTTTTTTTTCGTTTCTTTGACATTTTTCAGCAAAAAAAAGTAATGCAAAAATACTTTTTCTGGTAACTAATTACTTTGCTAGTGGAGTAATGCAGTTAGTAACACAATTACTTTTTGGAGGAAGTAACTAGCAATTGTAATGAATTACTTTTTCAAAGTAACTTACCCAGCACTTTTCAATTGAAAAAAACATTCAAACTATTTTTTATGTTGTTTATTTGTTTACACTGGCGTTGATCAGCAGTTTGTTTGTTTGTTTGTTTGCTTGCGTGCGTGCGCGCTTGTTTGCACTCTAGCATTACCAATTCTTGACGAATAGTTCTGAAATTTGGTCAAGGCCAATAAAAATATAAAACATTGGTCAGTGTCCAGTACTTGAACAGTTTTAATGTGATTGATTTCAAACTTCTTGGGTATATATAGATTTGATAAAGGGTTCATCACGCTGAATATTATAAGGTTGAAGACCTCTGTTCTACAAGTTTGATTCACCAATAAATCCCATGGAATTGGATCGATGAAAGTGGATGGAGACACTGGGTTTATGTTCAGCTAATGATAGATTTGCTGAAAAACTAATGTTTTCTCTGTTTATATATGATAATCATTAACCTTAATCTGATCTTTTATGGAGATCTAAATAGTTCATTAGAAAATTTGTAAGAAAATACTTTATTTTTACTGAAAAGACACTAAATGCTGAAGATAATATTACAATAAATGGTGAGGAAAACAGTTAAGGAAAGTTAAGTATGAAGAACAATTCCTTCAGGAAGAGTGACGCAGTAAAACTAGACCCTTATGGGGTAATCCAGTTTATTGTATGGAATGCAATGGTGTGTGCTTGTATTTTGTCCAGCAGAGGTCAGACTCTACATATTGTTTATCACATGAAGAAACGTAGTGCATCTACTTCAATAAAATGATGATTCAAATGTCAAGTATGAATGACAAATAAGTAAATGAACACACTTCATGATAGGTAAATGTTTGGATGCAGTTTAATGCTTCATTATCATTTTTTTTCAACTGTTTTCATTTGGATTAAATGACACAATCAGCTTTACCTGTGCTTCATTATACCCTACTCAATAAACTAAGCACTCAAGTTCCACAGCGTCCTCACAAATAAGCATATTCTGGTTAATATGACTATTAACATAACCAGATAACCTCTGAGACTCTGAATCCCCAAATTGCACTATACCAGACAATAAAGCTCTCCTGCTTATTACAGCCCTCTGCAGGTGTGATGTATGACTGTGGTTCAGGCTACAGGCTTAGTTATACCACAAGAGGCACACAGAGTGGACTATAAATAACTACATAATTAAAGGCGATGACAGGGAACTGACATTGTGGTTAGAGCTATTTTCCCCTAAGCCCCCCTTTGGTCCAAAAATGTCTTGGCACACTGTAACCTTAAAAATACAACAAGATTTCAATCATAATTTCCCATTGAAATCATGATTCCTATTCATTTTGTTCAGAATTCCCCATTGATCAATATCGTTAGACAAGGACAAAGTATCACCAGCTAAGGCCAAAGTGGTAAATTGAATTTTACTGTATAGTTCCACGGTCTTCCTGACTTTTTGCAGCATTTAAAAGGGCAATAATATATTACTTACTCCTGAACATTTATTGCATTAGCCTATTATAAGCCATAAAACTATAGGAACATTATAGGCTGATCTGGCACAATATTTCAGAGCTAACGTGAAAGGTGCAGGATTGCAACAGTAGACAGTACTTTAATATATGACATAAATAACAGCCAAGTGCAGCTTAAAGGTCTCTATGTTAATGTCAACCAATAAAGAAATGAAGAAGTCATAAGCAGAATAAAGCAACACTTATATGGAATACAAACACAACACAAATACTGCTTTGGAAACAAATACAGAACCACCTGTGAGTTTCTGTAGAAATCAAACACAGCCCTACAATGTGAGTTTTTATATCCTGGTTTTGTTTTCTTCATTTATACAGTATATTATTGATATTAGTGTCACTGATATAAATGCAGTTTATTCCTTTGTGAGGTTTGTCATTTTTGACCTATGCACACAACACAATCTTTTCTATTCATCACTGTGATTGAATATCCATCCATCTATCCTTAGTCGACTGTTTGTTGGGGTCACAGGAGTGGGACAAAGTTTATTTCTACAACTTCATAATTGTCATATTATTCGATTACACAGTTGAATGAGTCTCGTGGGACAATAATCTGCTTTCTGTATCCTCCTGAGACCCAGGAAAGTAAAAGTTCAGGCTTTTATAATTTCCTTTATTATTTGTGTTTATGACAATAGGGGGGATTAACAACAACGTAATAACATTTTGAATTGAAACTGATTTTTTTTTTTAAATAAGCAAATAATTAAATATACATAGTTTATTTCCATTGACATTTACAAATACATAACTAGATTAAGGATATTGATCAACATTTCAGTTTGAGGCAATGAACATTGGTCTAGAATTTGGTTTCTGAGTTTGTGATTGGGTGGGCACAGCTGTCAAACAGGGCACAACTCTTGTACCCTACAGAATACAACAATTCAAATAGTTTTGATAGTTTCATTGCATTGATAGTGTAGTTTGTAGTTCTTTATACACATGGCTATTTTCTGCAGTGTCTGTCTGAATCTTTGACAAGGGTCTGTGCCCAGAGCGCCCCCCTCCCAAAAAAAAAACAAAACAAAACAAAAAACCATGGGCCCCAATGTAACTGTAGTGGCTCCACTGTCTATATTTACACCCCTGGGAGTCATTCAGTTCAAGGTACTCGATTGGGAATAGTGAGTTGTCAGAGGAAAGTTTTATTGGTCAAGTTCATTGGTACTTTTTCCGTTTTTCTGTTTAATCCATATTGTGCTGATAAGTTTGTGGATGAGGGAATGTGGCATCAGAATAATATATTAACATGTCTGTGGGGAGTGCTGTTTTTGTGTAAGAATTATTTAGTAATACAATATGAAGAAGTGAATGTCTTTATGCAGGATAGTTAGTGCTTATTTTGTCCTCCAGTAGCCATCCATTATCCTGACAGGAGCCACGCCCACTGATGACGTCAGAGGAGGAGTATGTTACAATGCATTTAAGATTAGTGTAGAGACCTCTGCTTTCTGTCCACGGGAGCGGAGCTACACGCCTGGAGCGGACACAGAGGCCGTACCTCTACTGCCCACAGAGGAGAGACTGACTGTCACTGAAGGTCGTACGACACTACGGTCCACAGTGTTTGTAAATGGGAGAAGAGGAGCTCCGCCGTCCACTCCACGGGCTCGAACAAACACGCAGACAGAGTGGCGCGTGGAGCATATAACTGAAAAGTTTACAGTCCGTTGGCTGCTTATGTCACTTTCCTGGGGTATAGCTGAGAACGGCATTTAGTATCCACTCTGACGACTTTCAACTTTACAAAGGTGAGCTTTGTCTGCGTTATAACATAAACCAAGTTACATTTGTAATAATCTTTCTCTGTCCGCAACAAAACAAAAGGTAAAAGACAAATATACTTTACCATAACATGCAGTACTACTTCCATTTGGTGTACTTTTGCTCTGCATTTAGTGGTATGAGGAGAGTTTGTGCAGAAGTTGATCACATGGTCTGCATTTAATTTGTTTGTCAACCAATGCATTATGTAACATGAAATACAAATGATTTAAGACCAACAACAATAATTGTTAGTCATGTATTAAGTTTGTTTTTGTTTTTTTCGTCATTTCCTATTTTGACATTAATGCAAATTTTCAAGTACTTTGTTTGAATATGATGGGATTTACCCTGTTCATTTGTGAAAGGATTTCTTTCTAGCATGATTGCATCTGTTAGTCTACTTCTGCAGAAACGTGCGTCTGCCACAGGGAGTTGGTGTTGGAGGTAATTTAGAGAGGTGTTTTAATTAAACAGGAGGTGTCTCCAAAGAGTGGGAAAGTGGATCAGACTCAGTGCCAGTCAGACTGAGGTGGTTTTTAATATTCTCACCTTATTCTGGCTTGTGTCGGACAAGGTGAGGACATTTGTTAGTTAAGTCACAGATGATGTGGGTGTGTGTGTGTGTGGAGGATCAATGATTAAATCTAGATAAAGGATATGGCTTTTGTGCAGTGGTTGAAAAGGGCATCATTCAGCAAAGATTCACTGCATCTTGTAAATGAGTCTACAAATTACCACCAGAGTGTTCCTAAATCTGCTCAAAGTGATATGTGGCTCATAAGGGCAGATGGTTAAGCCTTTGAAAAGATGGAAAGGAAAAAATGAACAAAGTAAAACTGCTGTGGAGCTTTTTCCCCACACACTTAAAGATACACCAAAGATGCCATTTTTGTCAATTCTTTGTATAATCTGAACTAAAAGGTTTTAATGGTATTGGTGGCTGGTCGATTCTTTTTATTAGCTTTAATTAGACAGCTGTTATAATGGGATTGTGATTTTGAAAGATGGGAGAAAATATCTTATTTTTACTTGGAAAATTAATTTTAAAGGTTGGTTAAGGAGACCAGAGTCCTTTTTTTTTTTAATCTCTTTTTTTCAATAGTTGGTGACAGTGTGGATATTAAATGGATAAGGGATCATCTATTACTTGTGACCAACTTAAAGAGTATTTACCTCACTAAGTCAAAACTTTAAAACAAGTCTCTCATAGGGTTGGATCTTAAATTGCCTCATTATCATTTAGTTGTTTTTTTTTGCCTGATAAATATTTTTACTAGACATGTAGCTGCGTCACATTGATGAGAGCAAAATGTGATGATGAAAATGTCTAAGGTTGAAACATCTCAAGTAAAACTATAGAGTAGGCTATATCAGGATTATTTTTGCCTGAATATTTTTTTTACAAGATGAATAATAAACTCATTAGTAATTAATTATTTCAAACATGTATAAAACTCATGACTAGATCTAAGATCATCCTCAAAAATTGCCATAAATAGTGCTAAAGATGTATTTAGGGTCCTTTGATCAATTGATAGACTTCCTCTGTTATTAAGAAAAACACAGCTCCATAGCATCTCATATTATAATTAACATAATTCAATGGAATGACCTCTAATGCAACATTGCTACTCTGTCTAAATGCACATTCTCTCATACCTCCATGATGACCCTACTACTGTTGACCATGTTCAGAAATGTGCAATTATTTCTGTGTAAGAAATTAGAGTATGAAACGCATCATTCAGTTTTATTATTTGGGGGAAAATGAGCCATTATTGGCTCTGCCAACCTGAAACTGCATGCAATTCATCAGTGTGTCGAGACTGCAGTGGAACTGTGTTTCTCTTCATTAGCTCCTGTTTCTATTGACTGCTTCATCCATCACTTTATTACCGGGGCACATCCCAAGTAGCTGCTCATTCACTGACCATATTTGTGTTGTGCAGTGTAAAGATATGTTTATTTATCATCTGAATTTTAAGATTTTCCTAGTTTTGTTCATATTCAAATATCAGTGTTGTTACTTGTACTTCCTGTGACTGATGAGACTTTAAAGTGCCATGCTGCGGATGGAGAATTCAAAAGATAATTAAAAGCAGAATTTGCATTTTAATTGGGTAAGAATTGTATCGGAGAGCTATTGAACATCTGTCTTTGAACTTTTTCAGAATAAACCAGGTGTTTTTATGATCATTACCTGTACCACATTAGGATTAGGTGCAGCAAAGAATGTTTATGATTCATTCTGGGCTATAACCTGAAGAAAGTATTTGATTTTTTTTTTTAAATGTAATGAATGGCAGCCTGTTGTTGTTCTTGGTCGAACTTGCCCTGCAGTATATTTTTGTTAACATGTTATCATGTGTTCAGGTTTTAGGAAGAAAATCTGGTTCCACTGCCAACCCCTGGCGAAATACTCCGAATGACTTGTTGACATATTGGGCTCCAGGGAAAAGGTTTCAGCTTATAAAGATCCCAGTGATGAGTGCAAGTGAATAGGAGACAAGATGAGAGGAAGGAGAAAAGGTCACTTTACTTTAAATGTTGTTAGGTTCAAGCAAAAATTGCTGTCATTGTATTTCACTGGAGTGGAAGCTCTTGTATTATGCAGACTAGGACCGCTAATTGATTTCACGGCTGGTGATGTGCCGCCCAAAGGAATCTGGCAAAGAAGGCAGGAAATGGATGGGGGGGGGGGATCAGTCCTTTGAGATACAGGGTCACACAAGACATCCTGTGTTCTGAGTACAAATCTGGCAAACTCTTACGTTGACACTACAAAACAACCACTAACATTTATTGCTTGGTCTCTGGTAGCTAATGATGGAGTGAAGTCAGAAGTTGAGTTTCAGTTACTAACTCTGGTATTAAGTCCCTAAAAGTAACAATAAAGAGTAATGACTCTGCAAGTAATCTGATGTGACTGCTGTCCCCAAGGCTGTGCACATCATCGTTTCAGCAGAGTGGAAGAGAAGATCTCATAAGAACAACTCACAGGCATTTACACCATAGTTATGAAGGTGATTGTATGCTTTATTAATTATTCAAGTGAAGTGGAGTAATGGTAATGCTTCCACCACATAACAAAATGTATGATAAGTTAAAATTGGTTTATTGTATTGCCTATAATTATTGAACACATTTAGGATTATAGTCTGAAAGATGTCACATGTACACAACTTAAAATAGCATCATACAACGAGATTTTTGGGCTCTAGGGTGTGTAATTTTGTTTAAAAACACACTCTGTAACCTTTGAGGAATAATACAAGAAACAATTTTAATTGGAGGACATGAAAAATGGGAAGTGAGAACATGATTTCTGAGCCACCATATCCCCCTACATACACTGATGCATTCATAACGAAGCCAGACACTTTCTAATGAGATCTGTCAATTGCTAATGCTTATTTACTTATATTATTTATGATGCATAAATACAATACATTAAAAGACATCTTTAGATATAAAAGTGCTTTACGATGCATCTCATATCTGCTGTAAGTATCACTATTCAGGTAGAGTGTTAAACATAAATAGGTGGCAGCATTTTGAAAGCCTCACTAGGTTGGATATTGTGTGATCACACCAGGAAGCTTCTTATCAGAAGCAGGTCACATTTCCTTCCTGGTTTAGGTGAACACAACTGCCTGATCTCACTGCAGCATCTTGTCCAAAATGTTTCACAATTGGTTTGAAATATAAGAACAAAACAACTGACAGTCCAGTCAGTCGTCTCGCAAACATTATTAAACTTCAGCCCAACTATGTTCAAGAAAAAGTCTGTACTAGATTTGGTTCTAACTATTAGAATGATATACTGTGTTATCAGAGATGTATAAAGTACTGAACTAGAGGAGTGGAGTAGAAGTACAAGTACTACATCAAAAAACTGACTTGAGTAAAAGTTGAAGTGTTCTTCAAGCATCATACTCAAGTGAAAGTACTAAAGTATCCAAAGAAAATTGTACTTAAGTATTGCAAGTAGAAGTATGTAAAAAATTTCTACTCAAGTACTGAAAGTAAAAGTAAAATTTAAAAGTACTGTGTAGGCCTATACTAAATGAAAGCAGTCACAAGTTTTAACACATTTATATATTTAATATGAAAGGCTCAACTTCAGCTGAGGCAGCAGTAGTACAAGGACATACCAGTTCACTTACAAGTGTTAATGAAAAAACAAAAACTTTCAAAGGCCACAGTATTCCAAGAATATGGCCAAAAGACAAACCAAATATTTTTTGTGTAAAAACGGTGTAGCAGCTACGCATGTAACATTGCCAAAAGGCTGATTAGAACGTGCAGTCTTATTATGTAGTGTTTGGTCGCTGACTCGTCCAATGATGAGACACCATCATCAAACCAGGTGACAGAGCCATCTATCGCTGTGGCATTGATATGCTATGGGTTTGGTATGCTTCCGAACAATTTTAATAAGAGTAACGAGTAACGATTCGACACATAAAAAAATTTATTGGAGTAAAAGTATTAATTTAAAAAAAAAAAAAAATGTAGTGCAGTAGAAGTGGAAGTAGGGGAAAAAAATTATGCTCCAAAAAAGTACAGTTACTGCATTTCACTACTTAAGTACAGTACTTAAGTAGTTGTGCTTCGTTACTATACATCTCTGTGTGTTATATAATTTTATCAATAACGATCATATGACATGGGCAACATTCCAGTAATAGGGGAAAAACCTTGATTTGTTTTGTTTTGTTTAAGAATTGTTATGAGGCATTTAGTGAGCAAGTGCAGAGGTCGTGCATTTTTGATAAAACGAGATAAATGCATGAACCTAGTTTTTCTTGTCTATCGAACAGTTTTTTTTTAAACTGCGTTAGACAGCTTTCAAAACCTCAGACCACAAAGTTTGCTCAAACTTGTATAAGTCCTGAGAATGAGAAGGCTGAATATTTGAACTGAAGAAAACTTATAGAAGCTGATGCTGTACATGCATACCGTATTCATGCTTTATTCACTTTGTCCTGTCAAATGGGAGTTTGATTGCTGTCATAGTGAAAAAGTCAAAAAATTCATGAGGTGACTGTACTGATATCTACACAAAGATAAGTGATGTAACATTCAATTTCATGTATACATTACAAATATAGTGTATGTCATGATAAAGTACAGACTACTGTACTCTAAATCTGTAAGAAAGCAAGATATAGTGGACATGCATTCCAAGATTTCTCAAGTTTGATGTAAATGGTATGTCCTGAACCTGATCAAAAGATAAGGCCTTAAATGGACAATATGGACAATGTATTGAGCCCATTGTACTACCAGTAACTCACGAAGAGAAACGTGTTTTATATATGAAAACTGGAAAAACCAAGTAATAAAAAAAATCCTTTTAAGCTATTTGCAGCTACTAAATGGACACTTAATACTAATACTGGGAACACCAACACTGAAGTGGTTTTGTGAATTAAATAAATAGACTTGCTGTTTAAAAGCATCCAAAAGATCAGCTCATTCATGAACAAGCCAACACTAATAGGAAGGCTGGGGTCCCTGTACATGTGACTTTGTGGTTTAAGCGCAGCCTTGGGCTTCTTAACATGGTGTTCCTCTGGCTGATTAGAGCCAGGTGTCTACTCTACAAAATGAGGGTATTGAGGGCAGCCTGCTTCACTGCAGAGGACCAGCTGCTGCAATCTCAAATAATCTTGTGGGAAGGGTAGTCGTAAAGCTAAACATGCCCTTGCTGAAATTAGATGCTCTGGAGGACAAATTGTGCTGCTGTTGCTCATTTGGAAAATGAAATCTACCCCTGCAATTATTTTATGTTGTTGTTGGCGCTAATTATAAATCATGGAAGGCTGAAGAGGCAGTGTTGCTGACTCATTGCTGAGTAGCACACACAGCTATAGATGTACTTGGTGTGATTCAAAAGCAATATTATTCCCAGCTGTGCATGAAATCAGTTCACTTTTGTAATGGAAAAATGAGAGCAGGAAATGTTTCCTGATGGCACATTGTTTCCACCAATGGTTAAAGCCACTGAATTTTGAAACAGTTTTGCAGTATGTTTGGATTTTGTTTCCAGGAGATGAGGAAATGAGGACCTGAATCAAATAAGCTTTTAGAAAATGTAGGCCCCAGAATTCTGTCACAGAGCAGGCATAACATTTTTTGGAAGACCAAATGTGGTATAGCTTCAAAGAGCCTCCTCTCGGGACATGTTATCGAGTTAAAATAAAGAGTTTCTGTAGGCTTAAAAAAGAGCGTGTGTGGTTTTGTTTGAGTTGGACACAACTTGGAACTAGTTTGGTGTAAAACAGCAACTCTCTGATGGGAGTATATTTACGTGTGGGTGTGTATGTTGGGGATGTTTTCCTGTTGGAGGTTTTTTGCATATTTGTGCCCCCAAAAGCAAATAGTCTGAAGTCTCATACCAGAACCAATCAATTGGCTCTGGTGCCAAGAGCCACATTCAGGAAGACACTGCTGTGTTCTTGTGTTCTGTGCTATCTTTATATACCCCAAAAATGTACATCTGGAACAGATTTACCATGGAGAAAATGTAATAATTTAGATTTACTGCATTTACTCCTTATTTTTCTCATGGATGTCGTCACATTTAAAAAATGAACATCACAGCTGGACACCTGCAGTAAACTGACTTTTTATCTGGATGGTGACTGTTTGGACAACCAATGAATGATAGATTATTTATGCAAATGAATGAATACAAAGAAAGTAGGACAATTTAACTGTTGCAACTTTGAATCAGTCAAGGTTTAGTGTTTTTTATGTCTCAATAAAATGTATTAATCATCTTGAAAGTGTTCAAAATGTCACAAAACACATGCGGGCCAAACCAATGTGCTAATATGGATGTATTTTCTTGAAAAGAAAGTGGTTTAACTCGAGGTAAAAAAGACCATGATGTGGTCAAAGAATGTCCAATTGAAAATGGTAAAGATGGATGAATTAATAATCACTTTGGCTAATTAATCATAAGAGAAAACGGTTTATGAACTATCTGAGAAAATGATGACAAAATTTTTTTAAATCCCGCTCAGATTTTTAAGTTTATTTCTAGATTCATTTAGTGCATTACCATAACCATGCAGGTCAATGGTTTTCCAATTTGTAGTAAAGGGTTAGTTAATTTCTGACAGTTTTATCAGGTGAAATTGGTTGATTAGTGATCATATTTTTCTTTTTAACTAGTGTTATTTCATCAGCTTGTACATATCCACCATCAGTCAACTTCCTGTGTCTTTGTCAACACTCTTATGTCTTGCCTGGATTACTGTCCCTCACCAGTATCTGTCTTTTCTTCACCCTTGTCTGCAGGTTACTATGGTGAACAGCAGGGTGGAGGCGCCCGCAGTGGCAGTGATGGGCAGCGGCAGTGGGACAGCGGGCAGGTCCTGTGCAGGATGTGGGGGTCGAATCTCAGACCGCTTCCTGCTCTTCTCCATGGAGAGGTATTGGCATACACGCTGTCTCAAATGTTCATGCTGTCATGCTCAGCTGGGAGAGTACAGCAGCACCTGCTACAGCAAAGGAGGCATGATCCTCTGCAAGAATGACTACATCAGGTGAGTCCTGCCGATGCTGACTCTCATATGAATCTGTTTTTCTCATAAAAATTTCTGATGTGACTAATGCACTTCTCAAATGTTTGTAAGAGTAATGACAATAACATTTTATTTTCAGAGCATTGAAAAACGAAACTTGGTCCCAAAATGTGTCAAACCCCTAAAACACAGCGATAAACTTTTTTCTTTGGGGGGGGGGGGTGCAAAGAGTGACAAAATTAGACCATAAATAAGCGTTAGGGTGAAGTAAACATTGGAAGTGCTTGCTGCTGGCTCTGACTAGGACCTACGTTCGCTGGGATCTTTCCGACAGGGCTCCCTGTTCCTCCACTTTTTTGGAACGCTTCCCCCTAAAATGGACCTAAAAATACACTAAAATGCACTAAAATAGACCTAAAATATAATAAAATGCCCCAAAAATAAACTAAAACAAGCTAAAAATAATCTAAACGACTGCCAAAATACACTAAAATAGGCCTAACATACACTAAGGTGAAATAAACAAATGCTCGCCACTTGTTCCACCAAGAGCCTGGGTTTACTGGGATCTTTCCCTGATCCTCCACTTCATTGGAACCCTTCCGCCTCTTCAGCAGGTATCTCAGGGTCACAAGTGTTTTGCCCCTCAACCTTGGAATCAGGCACGAAATATAAAAAATATTTGTTAAATTAAATGTTAAAAGTTAGTAATGTATGATTTAAGTGTTGAGAGTAACTCTGTGGTTGATGATAAATAAAAGAGCTGGAGGAGTAAAAATGGCCCCAAAAATGTATTCATGCAGTGTAGTCTGACACACAGTATGCTCAGACTGCATCATCAGTTTACAGCTGATGTAAGATTTAATTTGTAGTTAGGATTGCAGGTCATATCTTATTTATCTATAAGACAATACAGTGCCTGACCTTAAATGCACCATAGTGTAAATGGCAGTATTTTATGTCTTTCATCAAGTAATTTGAGACATTTAATCTGCATTTGATGTCTCTGGTGTGAGTTCATGATTTGTGGGTCGAACATCAGAAAGCAGCAGGTTGACATCTGTAACTTCCTACATTGTTTGAACTAAAGTTCACAAAGTAGGTATTCATAGTTTTCAGCCAGAGATGATCATCCTCTCCTTATTTACAGCATTTCCATGCCCAAATAACTCTGCAGGAAGTAATTACCCTGCCTGCTGTAATTCAACCTGGGAGTGTAAATTACCTTGCAGACAAGGTCTACATTTCATATGGTAACATTTGATTGTGTGAGTTTGTAAACAATCCAGGCAGTGAAGATACGATAAAGTCTCAGAGGAAGGTTCGTGTAACTGAGATGCAGATTTTGTGGGTGCCCTCATCTCCGGGTCGAAAGCAGGTCTGGATGTGGAAAAGCCACAGGCGAGGGCCTGCCGAGGAGACGCTGAGACACAGCAGACTTTCTACATCTGTCCAGTAATAATACAGTGGCTTTCAGGCCCTCTCATTTAATAACTAAGGCTCTCACTGTACACTCAAATTACACTATAATCTCCAATAGGATACAGCATATGGTAATGACAGGTTGGTTCTGTATTAAAGAAATCCTACATTTAGTAGTGCTGAGAATGGTTCAGCAGTATAGATGTTTTTTCAGGTGTGGGGTACAGATCATGGGCGTACAAATGGCTTTCAAATGCTCCTGACTATATAGATGTGTCGTGGTGCCTGTAGGGCTGAGCGATCAGACCAAAAGGTCATATGGGAGTCTTCTGACAAGGACCCACGATCTGAAGCACAGTTTTTCTCACCTCCTATGAGATGTAGACATTACAAAAGAACAAGGATTCAAAAAAATATAATATTAATTTGTAAGAAATGCACTGAATAAGTGTCACTGTATGAGTTAAAGATCTTACCATCTATTTGCTACCATCATTGGGATTGCATCTCTGTTATATTTGGAACTAATGCAAATAAGAAACTCAAAAGAGAATGAAATATCAATAGTAAAAGTCATCTGGGTAAGCACATGGAAAGGCCAGGTTTCTGACATAACAAAAATCCTCTTAACACTATTGATTTTCATTTAACTCAGTCAGTGCTCATGTTATTAGTGTTAGTCAATTGTTAGTGTGATCCTACCAATGACATTTTCACTGACATCAGATAAATGTCTGAATAACGCAGACCCAACCCTGACCTGAGGTGGAAGTGCAAAAGTGCACACCTGTGCCTGGTTCAGTTCCTCGTGTTCTCACCCTTCTTGCCAGTACAGCATGATGAGATGTAACTGAGCCTGAAGAGGAGTGTGTGTGTGGGTTAATTAAGGAGAACAAGGATCCTCTCAGGCGTGCTCATTAAATGACTGTTTGGATTAAGATAAAAAATTCATTACTCTGTGCAGTCATTGAAAGAGAGAGGAGGCGATCACTCAGACTGGTCCGGTTAAGTGTCACAGAGCATCAGTTTCACAAGACATTGTAATGATGACAGAGGTTTCCCATTAAAACTTAAAGCCGTTTCAGTTCAGATGCTGAAATGCTGTGTCACTGATTGATATGGACTGGCTACTCCTGTGTATTGAGTACATACACAGGATATTTAAGGTACAATGTTAGATTTTCTGGTAAAAATCCAAGATTGTAGTCAAAGTTTGCAGTATTTGGTGATTTCTTTTAAATGCAAATGAACTCTAGGGACCATGTAAATAATGCACACAACCCCAAGGCAACACACAATAACAAATCCACATGGTTAACGTTTGCTATGACAACACATGAGTCTTGATGTAAGCCATATGTAACCTGTGTTTGGACAAAAGACAACTTTGATTTCCTGATTAGAGCCCATCTCAAACACCAAAAAGGCTTCATGATACATGTAACAATGAACCAAACACATCCGCCATTCTCATATTGCTTTTCATAATGTGCCATTTAGTGGCTTTTTTTACACAAACTGTTGTGCCAAATATCTAACCAAAACTAATTTAATAGAAAAATATTTACAATAACATGATTTTTTTTTGTTTTGTTATAACCCTGTACAGTCCACTCTAATGTGTATAAATAATTTACTTTTTATTTGAATTGGGGCAGTTTTATTCTACTAAAAATGCACATGTCCTTAATCTAGTAAAGAAACTGCATTTGGTTCAAAGCACAGTAATGTCTCACCAGAGTGAACTGTAAATGATAGCTATTTCAATATAAAGTAGCTCCTTGTTTTGGATAATTTATTATGGTTCAGTTAAAACAAAATGAATGTAAAAGTAAAAATGCAGTTCTTTTCGTAACACTAATCTGTCAAACTGTCACTAAAATGGTCTGTCGGGGATTTCAAGTCCTATGTTTTGACCCGTTTGAAATTAATTTTTTTATCTAGCTTAACATCTTCTAAAAGAGATGACAACTCAATATTCTTCTTGTATGTCTCAGTTTAGAATGAAGCTACAAGCTAGTTAACTTAGCTTATCATAAGGAATTAAAATAAGGGAAGCAGCTAGCCTGAAATGTCTCATAGTAATAAAATTGGCTCATTTGCAAGTGCACAGTATGTCTGGGATGGTTCATTATTAATCTAATATAAAATACGTTATTCACTATTTTAAATTGTATTCATTTTTTTGTATGTATGATGATAGGAAATGAGCATCTCTTGGCTACTAAATGTTCTTGATGTGGAGAGCTAATAGATCTGTGCATGGCTGTAACATAAGGTCTTTATTCAGAGTTGCAAAGCAAAAGTAATTTTATAACTGTCACACAAAAACATGGTTTATTTTAGTGGTTTGGGGTTGTAACAATAGATTGTTGAAGGAAGCGGATGGATATGAAGTAAATCACTTTTTCACGGCTTGATTCTTGTCAAAACATTTCTAACGTATTTCCTGTGGATATCCTTTGGACTGTCAGATAATGCATTTAGAAAGCAAATACCCCTCATTAGTCAGAGTAGTGAGTCCAACTTGTCGACTGTTTCTTTCATCCACAGACTGTTTGGACACAGTGGAGCCTGCAGTGCTTGTGGACAGTCAATCCCAGCCAGTGAGATGGTGATGAGAGCACAAGGCAACGTGTACCACCTTAAGGTGAGTGTTTGTGTAATAAAAACCTTTAAAACATTCACACTCGCATTACATCATGCTGTCGGAAATTAAGAGATGATTGATGAGAAGTATGTTTTAAAATGATGCATAAACCTTGAATTTAATCAGAGTGAAATGTTGTGACTGATCATTTTTATTACCAGGGGTCTCATCAGGGTTAGTTTTTGTTTAGTTTTTTTGACTGTTGCCAATATAACTCAAAAAGTTCTGGAAGGATTTTACTGAAATTTTCAGGAAATGTTGATACTTGTACAATGATGGCATTTTGGTGGTGGTGTTTGGGGGGGGGGGGGGGGGGGGGGGTCTACCTTTGGTATTGTATTTTATTTTTTCATTAGGGACGGTACGTATTAATGAACACCTATAACAATTGCAGCTGTACATATACTGTATTGTAGCAACAGTGCTAATATTCTATAAAACATGATGCTAAAGTGCAGCTTCTCTTTGCATTGGCTTGGAGTCAGATGTATCCACCCAGCCTGGTCTCTCCTACTGCCATTCAGCTTCTTTTACACAAGTCATTTAGGGCACTGGCACATTTATTGAAGCAGGAAAGGGATTTTCCCAAATTGCCTTCACAAAGTTTAAAGTACACCATCCATTGTCTAAAATACCATTGTCATTATAAGTAGCACTGAATTAATATCCCCCTCCGAGAGCCTCCCCACAGTTCAGAAGAGGGTCACCTAACCACACTGACCTGTGCTCACAGACTTCAGGCTCATGTTCCTCTATTATTTTTTTTTTTCAATGGAATACTGCCCGAGACCATTATTTTTTTGCCAGACGTTTCAGTTATGCCATTTTGAGAGGACTCCAATAACATCACTCAGCGGATGTCAAACTCACACAGATCTTATGCGAGGGATGACATGGTGAACAATGTCTTAAAAGGCATCATGATGATAAATAATCAGCAGTATTCTGTGTATGTACAGGAGACATTGTACAGACTGTGTTCTTCTGTCAGTCATGTACTTCTTTCGCTTCTATCATTTTTTTTGCTCTGAATTACGTCACTAAAACGTATTCAAACATTACATGATGGAAATTAAATCACACTGACGACCTACTGCATCAGAGCTCCTTCTACCAAGTCTGCTTCAGCATATATATTTATTTATTCCCCCAAGCCTATGTCCCCTTCTGCCAAGTTTCATGAAAGCTAGTGTTGTACATCCCTGCAGTCAGTCAGTTGGGAATGAAAACTGAACCTCTGTTGGAAAGTTAATAGCAGTCTCTAAAGTAAGAGTTATATCAGATAATGTGATATGATAAATGGACCATTTGGCTCAATTACAATCTTTGACTCCAAACCTGTGGTCATATCTAATTCCATGTTTGCAATGTAGTAATCAGAAAGCTGAATGCAGACATATAGTGTTTACTTACTGTGTTTTTCTGTCAGTGTTTCACCTGCGCGACCTGTAGGAACCGTTTGGTCCCCGGTGATCGCTTTCACTACATCAATGGGACGATCTTCTGTGAACACGACCGGCCAGGAGGAGGTCTGCTCAGCGGGCACCCGACTCCACTGCAGCCCAACAGCATGATGTCAGACCAGAAGGTGAACGTTTAATGGAATCAACATGAGACATGTGTTCCTCAAGTACATATTCCATTTACGCTTTCGTAACTAATTTTCTTGAATATATTTACAGGTCTGCTGAGGACGAGGATGGGAAACCACATGTGCCTTCTCCCCTACATTCCTCCTTTTTCACTTCTAAACCCTCATCTTTTATTGTTTAAAAACCTGCCGTCGGTTGACCTGCCTTCGTCCCGATGAACTGTCACTCCACAGCCTGGTTACATCCACTCCTGCTGATGGTCTATACTCCTTCATAGAACAATAACGTCTCTGAGAAGACTGAAGAGTGAAATCTACACAGGTCCAGGGGAGGAATAGTGATGCTGAGGATGGCTGGAGTTTATTTATAATATAGTGTTGTCTCCTGGGAATGGTGGCAATACTGTTGAAGACTGGCATGAAAAAATAGACTATGGAATTACCCCATTCCATGTCCTTCAGTTCCAGTGACAAGGAACATTGAGGAAGGATGAAAAGCCAGAGGCAACATGAGTCCATCAGGAGCCAAACTTAACTTTTGACAAAAAAACATGAACCTCCTGAGTCGTGTTTAATGTGCTGGATGTTTCCTCTGACCCTGTGAGACAGCTGAACAAGGACAAAGAAGAAATTCTAGCTATATTGTTACTTCTGTGTAATATTGTGTGAAAATATTCAACAGTCATCTTGTTTGCAGCCAGGACATTTTTTTTTTTTTTTTTTTTGCGGGTGGGGGGGTTTGGAAGTGAAAGTTGCCCTTTGGTGGTAGCGTTTGTGCCACAACATACTGTACAAGTTGTTTGAAGGTATTCCATGTGTATATTGTAAATTTCTTGCACTCTCCTGGTAATTTTTTAAGCCATACTAGGATCCAACAGTCACATTTGTCTAAATTGAAATATCAGAATAGTTATATCGCATAAAATGTTGCCTAGTGCTGCCACACTGGTGTCTGTATATTCTGATCAGCTCTGACTAAAAACAAAAGGACTGTATTCATGAACTGGAAGAATTGTGTGACACTACATGGATGAGTATTTTTTACTGTAGTGTGAGGTTATTAACCTCAACTTGTCATGTCTGTGTAGGTGCCCAGCCTGATCAATGACATTATTCTAGCTGAGGTCCAAGTTAGACAAGTCTATACTCTTCTGTATTGCTGTCCTACATCTCTGTTGGCACCTGCTTGAACCTTTTTGAAAGTCTGTTTTAAGCAGAAGAAAAATTTACAAAAAAATTTGTGTGCAAGAAAGTAATGACGGCAAATGCATTGATAAGTAAATAAGTAGTGACGGGCATAACAAATCCTGGCCCTCACAAACATTTTACCTTATTTGCCCCATCTCTCTTACTGTTGTGAAAACACATTTTTGGTGACTTTGACCTACATTCACCAAAATTTAATGAGATCTATTTTGGACCACCTCAGTTGCTGACAAACAGACAAAAACTAAACCAAATAACAATACCTTAACCTGCCCTTCAGGGGGCAGAGAAAAAGGTGATAAAGACAAGGTAGCAATTGCAATGTATACGATAAGTTCAATAAGAACTGCTCAAAAAGGAGTAGGAAGCAGAATTAAACCACCCCATGTCACATTTATACAATGTAACACCTTACTTTTGCATCCATGATAAAGTAATATTTGTTTAGAGTCCTCATAATGTAAAGACATTAAGAAAAAAAAATTCTTAATCTTTTAAGTCAGTGCTACATCAGATTTGAACACCAACCTAATGCCATTTTCAACACATTTTAATTTCTTCTCATGTAGAAACGGAAAAACTAAAGTTTATCTATGAGGTTTTCATCTCATTTTTCCCAAGAATCAGTGGAGATACACATGATAGTTGACTGATTGGAACACAACCACCACAGGGCAAATGAGAGCATTTCTATCTCTCCATACATCTTTCTACTTTATCAGTGACATCTTGTTTTGTTCAGGTGTTGTTGCTTTTTCCAGAGCTAATAAATGCTTTCATACAGTGTTTGGAAAGAGGATTATATACAAGATTTAGCAGCAGTGACTGTATACCGCTCACTCTTTGTTTTCCACAGTAATAGTCCTGTTTTTGAAGTTAAAATTGACTTGATCATAGTTGAATGAGTGTGTGAAGACTGAAATTACATGTTCAAAGTGCACTAATATCCTGTAGTGTGTTACAGTGTATGAAGAGTGTTATTTTTTTTCAGTCAAATGCCATATCTTTTTACCTTTGTAATGTGCGTGGAAAGGCTGGTCTTACACATTAATGTCCGTGTTCAGTGTGTGATCTTGGTTACAGCTACATGGAGAATCTAGCGCAGAGTTACAGATAGCTGCTCCAGACTGAAGAGTAAGAAACACTTGTGGTTCTCAGACAAACATGGCTGATTACCCACAGGAATGGGATTTCAAAGGCCTGAGCTGAGGCCATTACAGAAGCAATTAAAGTGGGATGCGCTGGAGGCCTGCATGGGCTTTAGCTCCACTCCAGTGTTGCAGCCTAATGAGGCCTAATCTGGTGAGCTGGTCTAATTAAGAGGGAGGGAGCTTTTTCCTGTGGGCACCAAGCAGGCAGGCAGCAGTGTGTGCGCTCTCCATAGCCATCTGAGGGAAGTACCAGACAGAATATGCATTGTTTTCAGCCATAAAAATATTTCCTTTATTCTCTGTCTGTCCAAATTAAAGCATTTAACATTTTTAACATGTCTGCCGCTCTCTAATCTTTCCAAGGTCTCTACTTTGGTTTGTTGTGATTGCTTTTTGGCATGAAACCTGCTTTGAAATTAGTCTTTTTTTTTATACATCCATTTGGCATGGAAACTATACGATCATTTCATCCGCACTAATTTTAGGAGTGCTCTGAGTTCTTATTGTTTGGGTGGCTTTGTACAGAGCAGAATGAAATGCTAAAGTGAACCGCACAGGCAGAGGCACACATGAGTAGCCAGCTGTGACTTTTCAAATTAACAGACCCAGAGTACTCAGCAGCTCCTCTCACAGGGTTAGTCCAATTAGCTTCACATTCACAGCAACAATGAGGCTTTTAATGGTAATGTTTCAAAGTGCTCTTTCATAATGATGGGTGGTGAGCACATTCCTTTGGTTTTCAGTCGTCACACCAAGTCACATTACTTCTGGCAAGAAAAAGCTCCACAAAACTATTTAGTCTCTGTACTATACAGCACATCAAGGACATGTTACACAGATATGTAGCTTTTTTTTTTTTTTTTTTTTTTTACATTTTGTTGTTTGCCAGTGCTGTGACCATGACAAATGAAACTGCGTCATTATATTTGGGTGAATTCACTAATGCTGTGGACATTTTTTATTTTATTTTTTATAGCACCAATTATTCACGTGAGAAGTAGCCAGTTATTTATATCAGCCTATACTTTCATACAGATTGTAATATAGAGTTAAGGGTATTAACTGCTACAACATGCATTTTCTGTATGATGATACATAGTACCATAATAAACAGAACTATAAAGTGCCCATAGGGAAAAAATGTTCACTCAGTATTTTCCCTGGACACCCTTAACATACATGTGCATTTGTTGCTACTTTGGTTAAGTCATGTAATTATTGTGCAATATCACAAGGAATTCCACAACATTTATTTCTGTCTATATTTGCATTAATTTATCTCTAAGATATTGTATTGATGAGTTCCTTCTTACCCCATAGGTTGCCAATGTGGTTGAAGTCTGGACTCTTCAGTGGTCCATTCATGTGTGTAAATGATGTTCAATTCTCAGTTTATTCATGTTCAGCTGATTTATTTTTTTTGGACACTGATCATTACTTAACCTTACAAACTGAAACAGCCACAGTTCATAACACTGCTCCAACAGGCTTTTACTGTAGGCACTAGGCATGATGGGCAATGTCTGTATTCACTTATTTTCTCTGTGATGCATCCATCTGTCTGGAACAGGGTCAATCTAACCTTTTCCATTGAAACACAATCCAGCTCTTTCTCAAACTGATGGTTTTTAAGAGTTGAGAAGTTATTCACTGCATCAGTTCGAGTTAAAGAACCTGTTGCAGTAATTATCAGATGCAAGGATCTAGATACTTATTTAGTTAACTGCAGGTAGCAGAATTTTTCTTTGGTTCTGTGTAACTACAATAAAAAGCCACATCAAAATCTAATTAAGGCACACATTGAAATGGATTTTGAATAGTGTAATTAATTATGTAGTATACTAAAAGAAGTAATGAACTCATAATTAAATATGTCAAATAGAAAACAGGTGCTTGTTTCAAAAAAGACTTTTGTAAAAATAAAAATACTGCTTCAGCTTATTAACTCAAGTAAAACTCAAGACAGCCCAAGGTCTGAAATGTACATGAAGTATAAAATACAGCCTTTCTACCATTTGTGTGTATATAATATTAATTTTCAACATCACTGACAGATTGAAATATGAAGAATTTTCTCTACAGCTCTTACTTTCATGTCTGATTTATCTTATTGAAACTCGTATTCTTCTAGTTGAAAATGTAGGCGAACAAATTATTGATTAAATATAACCAAAATTTGATTTGATCTGCAATAATTGTAAAATAAGGACCCTAATTTGAAAACCATGGTAACAAAACCTTTGACCTTGCCCATCAAGTATGTGCAAACACCAACAAGTGGTGCCAGGCACAACTAACCCCACCCCTTGCAACCGTTTTAGCTCCCTTTAGCCGTGAGGCTATGGGTTTGACCTTTCAAGGTCACTCAAGGTCAAAGGACATGCTGCTATTTTGGAGCCTGTCAACAACAGTAACTGAGTACTTATCACAACTCACAACACAACCATTTAAAGTCATGTGACCTTTATTTTGACATTTTGATGACACTCAAGGTCAAAGGTCATGATGCCATGTTGAAGCCCATGCCAGGTTTCCTATCTGTCATTAATAATAACTAAGTCACTATTGCTACTCATTATTTTGTTATGATCCATTTAACTCTTTTAGGTATTTACTGAGTGACCACAGCCTCTTGGATCAACAATAAGTTCAAATCTATACACACGAGATGCAGAATTAAAAGGTATGTGTTGAGGTGTGCATTGGAAGACTCTAAGGCAAATAGATCGCAAGTTATATTCAATATTTGATTTGACCTTTATTATGACCGTGACCTTTGACCTAGAGTTTTCTAATTTGTCCTATAAGGTTCTGATGTTAATGCACATCAACAGTGAGAGCAAAAAGAAATTATATGTAAAAGTGAATATACAGGAATGACAGAGAACTTCCTGATTTGCTGTTTCTATTATCATTGTTACAACACATTTTGGTGACTTTGACCTTTGATCTATATTCACCAAAATGTAATGGAGTCTATTCTGGACCACCCCACACTGTTCCTGAAAATATCATGGAAATTGATCAAGTAGTTTTCGCATAAAGTTGCTAACAAACAGACAAATGGATAGACAGACAGACAAACAAAAACAATACTCTCTGCCTCTCCCAGATGATCTGATACTGGTTCCAACTTAAGAAGGTTCTAGGCTTTCAGATACACTTTTGTGATAATCCCCAGTGCATTTCTGTCAACAGAAGCTTATGTGTGGAAACTAATCATTAGTGTCATAATGAATTAATTGGTTTGCAGTAAATGCCCTTTTTTTTTTGATACATTCATATTTGTATCTTTCACAGTGAGACCCTTCAGACATGAAGGTACCACATACATCTGTGCAGCTTTTGTGTTTTTTATAGCAAGAAGATGAAGATTTTCCAGAGGAATACAATGATCTCAGTGAGGTTAATGCAGGAAATATACTGATATATCACTGAAATGTACCTCATTAAATCTGAAAAGTATTCATCCTTGCTGGCGTCTATAAGGCCAGTTGTAAGTCAAACGTCTGAAAACTTTTATTCTCCTCATACCGTCTTGCTAATTGGTTCTTGAATTCGTGGAGCTAATTAGTGATATGCAGATGGGGCTTGATTGGTTTGAGTGTGGCATGAAACTTGCACCATGGAGGGAGAATGGAAGACCCCCCTCTTTCCTTATCAAGATATGGAGATAATTGCAATTAAAGTCATTTGCATGCGTTAATGAATTTGTCTTATGCTTTTCAAGATCACAGACATGGAGTAAATAATTGATTTCCTATCAGCACAGACAGGTTGAGCATATCAAACGGTCTCTGTCACATCAGTGGAGTCAACAAACTGATAGCTGCTTGTTTTATTCGTCAGTGGAAAATGACATTTTGTGAATAGTAAAGTAATATTCCAGACTTTAATTGTGCATAAATGGAAAATCATATTGTAGGACCGATTATGAGAAGAAACTATCATTTCTGAAAACAATAAAGGCAATCAGCTTTGAGTTTATAATTATTTTAGATGATGTTAAATAGTCTACATATATCATAAAAAAACAGCTAAACGTGCGTCATGATGTGTCAGTACAGATTATAGAGAGGTTCAGTCAAATGTCAGGGCTAAGTTTGGTTAAAGGCAGAGTACATTTAGTCTATAACAGGACTGACAACCTGAACAATATGACCTTTATGAAGTATTTATTGCATGTTCCCTGATTATTTGGTGTAACTACAGTATATAGGTGAATTCAATAAACTGACATCTACATTTATTTAGTTCATGTCCTATTTATGATCCATAAATCACTATTAAATGTATTTTCAGTAGTAATGGATTCATTGGTCTTTTCCTGGATGTGATCAACTTCACACTGGCTGGTCCAACTGCAAATGCCAAACCCATGGGAATATTTTACATGCATGGTTTATATGTACTATTACAACGATAAGCCTGATGCCCAGTGGTGAGGAAAGCAGGTATACTGCTGCTTTAGCGTTTTCTGAATGGCAGTAGAGAGCTCCTGTCCTTGATACTTTACTGATATTCTGCTTTTATAATCCCCTGCAGCACCTGGCAATTTTACAGAAATCTGCAGCATTCATGAGTCTGTGATGTGTCTGCCATTACAAAATAACTGTCAAAGGAATCCACAAAAACCTTCAGTGCTAGAGTGATGTAAAAATAGAAATGTGAATAAAACACAAAGAGGACATTTCTTGAACAAAAGTGTTTGTGTATTGGTGCTTTGATTAAAAGTAGGCAGTTCTGCCTCAGCTTCAGTATTTCATTCACACCATATGAGTCTGTATTTATAGAGCTGGCCCTTAGCTAAAAACATGTAGCCTGGACTAACTGCTAAATTAAGACTATTATAAATGATGATGATCATGTGAAAAGACAAATATGCTCTCAAAGCTCTGTACAAAAGCAGGTTCTTCGTATTAATGTTCTTCTTTGAAGGGCGATGATCAAAAAGAGTCTGGCTCTCCGAGGAGGAACCTCTTCAACCTTGAAATAATGTGAAGACCAACCCACCATGGATTGTTGATGACCTTTAACATGCACTGTAGTGAGAACAAAGTGTGTAATGTATTTCATGTCGACTGAAATATGAAATGGATCTAATAATAAACTCAAATGGGTGAGATACCGGAGTTGAACGTGGACATTTTTTGGTGAGGCAGAAGTGGGGGGATGGGATTGTAATTTCCTCCAATCAGAGTACTTTGAATAATTAAACTGATCAACTTAATTAGCTCAATTAAGCTGATTTGACCACGGAACACTGCCATATGGTGCAAGGAAACAAAAGAGGGGGGAACTAATTAAAAGTAAAATAATGAGGATTTTAATTAACTGGTTCCCCAGACGTCAGCAAGTGGGGATGTGAAGTTGTAATTAAAAAGTCCTGTAGTGCTGGCAACATTCTCTCCCTCCCTGTTTTAATAACGGCAAGGGCTCCATCCATCTAATTAAATCTGTAAATGAATTAGCAACATTGAGGATCCCTGTTTGAGTTTTACACCCAACCTCCCGCAGCAAACCTTCAAGATACTTCTAATAATTCTGTAATTATAGGAAGCAAACAAATTGAAGAATAAAGTTCCCTACGATAAGCAGTGTCGTACATGTTTTGACATGAATAACTCAAAACGTATGTGCATGGAGACTATATATATATATATATATATATATATATATATATATATATATATATATATATATATATATATATATATATATATATATATATATATATATGTATCCCACCAGCTTGTGGTTCAAATCCAAACACACACCCTTACATTCCAGTACATTCAGAAATGCACTAGCACATTATGGATATGTCAACAATGGGATATGCAACTACAAATGAATAAAGCTCCAGCACAATTTGACGGGTAAAGAAAGCTTATTTATGTAGTCTTTCAATTGAAAAACCTTTTGAATTTTGGGGCTATTAAAATGACTATTCTGCAATATAACATCCTGTACAGTCAGAAAAGTGATCTGAAATGTTTCTAAACCCTTTTTAGGCATCAGAATGCTCTATTATGACTTAACTTGTCATGCAAAGCCTACATCAAATAAGTGCACTGGGCATGCTGTTGAAAGTGTCAGGGGCAGTGAGTCCTTACCAATTATTCTAATCCATTGTTCTGAGGACACCTGAGCATTTGTCTCATGGGACCCAGTCACAAAGTCTGTAAACTGACTCTGGATTTATTTATTTATTTTTGCCATGGAAAAAAGATCAAGGTGTTTGAAGAGATTGTTTTAAAATGTAAATTGCTAACATCATAGATAATTATTGGCTGTAGTCATGAAATATGTGCAAGATGTTGGGATGGTCTTTCCAAGCAAACATATATTTAAAAAATAAAATAAAACTACAAACAGTCTCAGAGGCCTTTGTCTTTATATATACATGTACTTGCAATTTTTCACACTTCTGAAGTGTGTGAAAAATTTTGGTGATTTCTCGTACATGTTCAGGGGGTCAAAGGGATACATCCTTGTGATCGCAGTGGACGAAATTTCAGAACATCCGAAGTGGGGTTTGGAACCCAAGGCTAAAAAAACACAGCTATATTTCCTTCAACCTGCCATGATGGGTGAGATGGAGAGAGGCCTAGTGTTGAAGGGAGAACAGATTTAATAAAAACAGAATCAAAAATTAAAACAACAGAGACAAAACAAAACGTGGGGGTTGATCAGTCAGCATCTGTGGTGGGACATGAAACGTCCAGGTTATGGTGCTCTGGGAATAGGCTGACTGTCCAGGTTATGGAGGTGACAAACTAATGTCCAACACTGGCAACTGCAAGCATCACTGCTTAAATAGTTGCAGATCAGCAATGATTTGCAGCTGTGCGGTGCGAGCCAGGTGAAACTGGAGTGGATGTGGGGGAAAGGTGTTGGCAGGTTGTGACACAATCCATGTCACTCACATTATTCAATAGTTGTACTTTATAAATAAAACCAATAATACAGTTCCCCAAAGCAAAAAAAGAAAAGAAAAAAAAAACCTGGAAAAGTAATCATTATTTAAAGAAGCTACGGCATTCTGTAAGAGTCAAAACATGTATTGTCACATAAAGTCAAAATATTGCTTCAAATCTCAGTGAACTATGCACATCATTGTTTTGTTTGACCTGAAGAACTGAGATGACTGAGCTTTAAATTCACCACTGGTGTGAATCACACAACTGTATATAATCATATGAACCAAAGCTATAGGGATAAAGAGGCCTCTGAAATAATTATGTTTAATACAGACTTAATCAGTTTCATCTTTAACACAGTATTATTAATATCATCACTTCATGTGTTTGGAAAATTCTTGTCCCCCAGCAGACACAAAGCTACATTAAGAGCCAAGCTTTTGTTTCAAGTCCAAGCTACTGAGAGATATATTCAATCCTTTAGCTGCTATTAGTTACACTTCCACCTGTTCTCTTTTTGATGCAGGTTAAATAATGTGTCAGACCTTCCAGCAAAAGGAATTACCTGATGAGGTGCATTTTTCTTCTCTGTGCTTTGTGTCATGACAGATACATATGTCTTTTGGTAAAAAAAAAAAAAAAAAACCCTGCTCACTGTAACTTCTCATCATACTCGTGCCCCCCCCCCCCCACACACACACACACACACCACCACCCACCGCCACCACCGCCTTGACATCAGGCAGGTCGATGACTGAAGTAAAGTTTGTGTCGGTGGGCTGCCTTATGCGTAGGTTTTAGTGTGAGCCACTGTGTGAACTGAGTGCAGTGCTGCAAATTGCATCTGTTCCTAATTACAGAGTGCTAATGAAAGCCTGTACTCCTGGTGGGCCTACTGAGGATCAGCTTGGCACCTCTCCTCTGTCACACATAAGAGGGAAGAATCATAAACAAAATGAAACACACGCACATACAGTCTATGCTGACAACTAATGAAGACAGAGAGGTGATCATGGGATGGTGGAAGGACAGCTGTCACACTCTCCACTCTACCGTCCTCTGTTTGCGATTACACAGCTTGTCTCCATCATCAGGCTGCTGGCAGGTCTCCATTATTCTTCCTAAACAGATTACTCTTCTGAGTGTTGCTGGCAGCAGAGGCACATATTTTAGCTGTGTGTACAGATATTTGATGCTTTAAAATGTACAGCAAGAGAAAGTGTTTTCTTGTATTTGGCAGTTTAATGGTCGATTTACACTTTGGTACTTAGAGGCCAGGAGTGTCAAAAATAAACAAAAAATGGTGGGGGTGGCTAAAATTAAGAATTACAGAAACAAACAGCCAATCAATACGTACATTAGAACATTAACAATGAGACATTAGAGACAAAATACTCAACAGGTGCAACTGTCTGCTAAAATTTGTTGCAGATTTTGCTTAAAAACAGGAAAAGTTGTGTGTACAGTGAGTTTGAAGGTGTTTTGTAGGGTGTTCCAGTTATTAGCTGAAGCCAATCGTAAAGAACTGGGACCAAAGACAGTACTGACTTTAGGAAGATTACTGGACCTAAGATAAGAGGCACAGAAGGGATGAATGATAAAGAGGTAGTTTTCTGAGTAAGGTTTAGTAGATGAGCCAGTGGTGGTGTCATCTGATGTAGAGGGATGTCCAGTCTACTAAATTATACAGGTTCAATATTGGTTCATATCTAAAGTAATTTTAAAATATAACATGATATTAATTGTAAGTCAATATTTTGCCTCCATAAAGATTTTGACACACTATTTAATGTCTATAAAAACATATTATACTTTGATCATGAGAGAGACCAAAATCAGTGACCTAGTTGTAACTCTACATGTACGAGTCCTTCCAATCATCTCTCTGTAACCATAATGTAAATGACAGAATATAGAGTTACTGTGAAATTACAGTTGTTAAGTATGTCAGGACCATATTAAAGTGTGATGTGATATGACCAGATCATGTAGGATCATCTGCAATCTGCAGAATATGAAAGTCATTTCTAGGTGACAGGGTTGTAATTAAACCTAAAGGTAACAGGTTGTAGGTTCATGTGTATTGCTGAGGTTAAAAAAAAAAAAAAAAAATACAAGAGCGACTACAGAGTGGAAAAAATTAATTGAAGATGAGTTAGTTCAGGAGTAATTTTCTTGGTTCCCTTCAATACAGTAGTTTGTTTTGTCTTGTCTGGGATTTTTCACTAAAGGGGCATTAACCCTTTAATACCCTGATGTGTCAGCGCTGACATGTTCTGAATGAATGGTTTAGTTTAGAAATTCAGAATAATTCAACAATTCTTTATTATTATTTTACTGATCATTTTGTTCATGGAACTGCTGTACAGCTGTCAAAAAGCAACTGATTTAGAAAAAAAACTAAAACTACTGGAACCAAATTACAACACTAGTCATTTATTCTTTTTTTTTTTAAACTTAATTTTGTTTGTTTTTTGCATTTTTTCACATGTGCTCTGTACTAATGCTCATGCTAAGTGTTGTAGGTATTAGGATGGGTGCAGTGCAGAGACTGACTTTATCTTATTAGATGATAAAGTAGGTTAACCATTAACTTTAACTTCATGTATTAACCTTTAACCTCATAACTATCTGTCCTGGCTAGTTCTTACTGTTTTTATTCATTTATTTATTGATTTTTATTTTGATTCTTTAATAGTTCTGTCATTTCAGAGCATACCTCATACCATACTTCATAGAACACCCTTCTAAATATTTTTTAAAAATCAAACTGCTGTTGTCTGTTGAATAGTTTGAGGATTTATTTCTTAATTTTAATCAAAATGAGCATAACATAACCATTGAGTTCAAATACTAAATAGAAACAGTATTTTGGACCAATTGCACCCCATAATCCATCATGCCTGCAGCATTTTATGCAGGTCCAGAAGGCAACATTTATATTAGTTTTAACACAGAGAGAGAAACACAAACACCCAACATGACATATTTAACATTACATCTCCACAGATAGATTTAAGCAGACCTGTTGGTTTTATTTTCATCTCAAAACAACCTTAAACTGTTCTAGTTCAGTCTTCAAGTCAGTGTGATTTGCCACTTGTAACAACAACAGAACATTTGTGAGCAGCAGGTTGGATGCACCAATGTGCCAATAAAATCTGAGTTTCCTTCACCATAGCAGAGCTTGGATGGACTGGTGTTTCCACTTCTCTAATTTAATCAGCATAATTTTTTTTTTTTTTTTTTTTTTTTTTTTTTACTGCTGGTCACTTTTGGAACCTGCACTAACATGTCTGCAACCCTACACCTCTGTCCCCTGACTGCCCCTGCAGCCTGTACTACACTTCCCAGTTCCTTCAAATCTCCTGATAGTCCAAATAGTCCAGATACAATATCACTAATATCCCTAATTGCCTCATTAAATTGACACACAAGCCAGGACCAAAGCTGAGGCAGAGACCCTAATTAGACACCTAAACATGAAGCCAAGGGCGTTTTATGGAGGGGCACTTTGGGGAATGTTTTAATGAGGACATGGTGCTGAGAATAACTTTAGAGTCATTTGTTGACGCTGGAGCTGCACCCGGTGGCTAGCACTCTCTAACCTTAGTGAGAGACACACAGAGTAAAACAAGGGCAAAACCTGAAGTCCTGCTGCTGTCCCCTACCGGCCATGAAGAGAAATTTTGCAAGGGGTGTATGGAACAGACATGAGGAAAGGTTTTTACATTTTTAACATGAATAGATTTGTTGTGGGACGCATGGATGTTTAATGTTATGTCCCCAGAGTTATAGCTTTTCTTTTTATATACAGTTAATAACGCTGGCTGCTTTATTTAATATTTGTTTTTGCTTAATTTAGCATTTAAATATTTAATATTTAATTACAGTTGCAGATGAAAAAGATGATTATATCAGATCCCAAGCTGATAACTTCATAAGCACATATAAGATAAATATACAAACCTACAGCCCAAATTTATGAGCAATTTGCAGATCATCCCCTAAACTTCCTTCACCATCACAAATTTAGAAACAAATGTCCCCAGTACTTCTTGCATACGACGCTTTGTTCTTTGTTTTATATATATATATATATATATATATATATCAAATTTTGCAAATGCTAACTTTTAAACAAATGTCTGATAGTGTTTTAGAAAATGAAGGATAATTGATGTTCTTGTCATGAATGCTACCATCCATGTTTATTTAGTTCCACCAGTATTATAAATATCCTCAGTGTCAGGAGCTTTATATGATTCAGAGTTTTATAGAAACTCCTCTACAGAAGCTGAAGTTGTAAAATGTCATTTTAATCAAGACATGTGCTGTATGATGTCAGTGAGGGTCTTTCCACGTGATTCTGAAGTAATGAAGGAGTCTGAGAGCTACAGAGCCAATGATAAGGTGATATCTCTACCAAACACAGGTCATTATTTCCATGTCCTCTTTAACACTGGCCGTCTCTGTCTTTATCTGCTTCACTGTCAGCAGTCTCTCAGACAGAGTCCAGGTCTGAATGCAGAGACACATTCAGTTCAACTGCAGCTGAGCGGAGGGCACAAAGAACCCATTCACAGAAGCAAAACAGGAAACAGCCATACATCATGCTTCCTCATGGAACATGTTTTGATCCCAGTTCTGCAACACACTCAAGACTTTAGCTGTTAATTTAGTTTTTTCTTCACACAGCTCTTTTTCGCTGCCCTTAATGGGTTTATTCTGCTGAGTTTATTCATTTCTAACCAATCACATTCAAAGGAAAAGCTCTAACACTGCACACGGCCTTTTGCCATTTCACATTAAAGTGGATTCCAGACAATGTCCGATGACTGTAAAGGCTGTTGTTATGTGTGAATAGTATGTGGCAGACGTCTGGAAGAGTCAAACTAGACATTACCTTGCCTGCCCTGCTCCTTAGCGATCATCACTTCTGACAGACTCTGGATAAGGCCTGTGTGTGATGTCAGGAGTTCACAGCTCACACAGGGTGGCCTCAGGCAGGCAGCGCTCCTCTTTAAAGTCTACAAAGTGATGCTTGTTGTTACCGTTTTGCTAAAAATGTTTGTCCGTTTTGAAAAGAGAAACTTATTACCCAGTGAAACAGGCAGGTTTCCTTCTAACGTTTCTGTCAACAGTAGCACTCCACAGCACCGATAAAAGAGATCTACTGAGTTGTAGACAACAGTGTTTTCAGGATAGATTTCTGAAAAACTTTTAGTGTATGTTAGCTTTTAAACAGTCCACTGCAGATATGCTGCAAGCTTGTGAATGTTCAGAAGCATCTCTATATATGTAGTGGAAATACACTGGAAAATATGTCCCTCTAAAAACAAGTAAATAACAAATGAAAACAGAATATTGAATTAAGCAAAAAAATAAAAATAAAAATCTACCAATGGAACAAGTGAAAATTATCTTGGTATGTCTTCTCAAAATAAGATTTTCCAGATCTATTATATAAAAAATATGTTCTTTTATCTCACTGAAGTCACTCTTTAGGTGATTCTGTCTCATTTTAAGTGTGATGACATATTTGGACTAGAAACGAGGAAAAAATACACTTGGTAAGATTTAGATTTTTTTTTCAGTGTAATAGGTTTGACATTGGAGATTCAGTTCTGGGGTTAGGGTTAGCAAGATCTTACTGTGTGGAGTTTGTATGTTCTCTCTGTGTCTATGTGGGTGTTTTCCAGGTATTCCACCATCCAAAGACATGGTTAATCTAAATTGTCCATAGGTGTGAATGTGAGAGTGATTGTTTGTCTATATATGTTCAACCCTGAGATGAACTGGAGACTCATACAGGGTCGACCCCGCCTTCACCCATTGTAGCTGGATGTGACCCCAGTGACCTCCACGACCCTAGTGAGGATAAAGCAGGTTCAGGTGACGAGAGATCTTCTTGTTTCCTTTGCAATGTCCTGATTCAGTTAAATTTCAAGTCGGAGATGCAGATGAGATGAGACACTTTTACCCTCAAAATGAGAGTGATGAAATTTCACAATGATATTCACTGACGGTTTGCACTCAACAACATCCAGACAAACATGATTACATATACACTAGGGCAGGGGTCTCCAACCTATTCCACAAAGGGCCGGTGTGGCTGCAGGTTTTTGTTCCAACCAACCAAGAGTTCACAGTTTGACCAATTGACTCTCTGCAGACTGAGATCAGTTGATTCATTGATTGAAGTCTGGTGTGTTGCTGCTTGGTTTCAACAAAAACCTGCAGCCACACCGGCCCTTTGTGGAATAGGTTGGAGACCCCTGCACTAGGGAAACATCAAAATTTTACCAAGTGTATTTTTTTCCTCATTTCTGGTCAGATTATCTAATCTAATTCAAAATAAGACAGAATCACAGAAAGAGGAACTTTTCAGTGAGATTTAAGAACTTATTTATAGACAATAGACCATGACATTTTTATTTCAAGACATCTTACCTAGATTATTTTCACTTGTTCCATGGCTGATTTTTCTGCTTCAATTAAGCAAGAAATATAGAGAATTAAGGGGGAAAAAAAATCTGCAAATTAAACAGTTGAAAATGATCTCGGCAATATTTGTTGAAATAAGATTTTCAAGTTATGTTTAAAAAAATTTGAAAAGATGTTCTTGAAGTGATTTTGTCTTATTTAAAATGTGATGAGATATTTTCTCTTGAAATTAGAAAAATACACTTGATAAGATTTAGATTTTTGCAGTGTAATAGTTATTACTTTAACTATTGTGCCCATGTTCTGTGTTAACCTAAAGCTGTATGACCTAAGCTCCATCGTAAATAATACCATTAAAAATGAACAAACCTGCATGATCCATAGAGGCAAGGATTATATTTCCCCAAGATAAGGCCACCATCTGTTGAGTAAATAAACCTCTTCATTGGGTGTGAGGTAATGCAGTTTAATTTGATGTAATGTGATAGTCATCTGTAGGAAATTGCTTGTGAGCATCAAAAGCCACTGAAGCATTATGAGAGAAAGCAGCTGGGTGACCAGATGAGTCTGCAGCACCAGCACAGCATTCAAGTCCTATCATGTTTTCTGTCAGTGGTCTTTACTGACTAGTAGAGTATGAAATAAGCAAGAATGTATAATTTAGATTAACTCTATTAATATCCCATAGGGAAACGTGTTTGCAGTTTACATGCACATATAATAAAAACATTTAAAGATAAATGCAGAAACCAAACCAACATTATACACAACATCTGTCCTGCTGTTTTTACAAAGCACTGTCCTGTTATTTTCAACAGCTCCATATGTTACTGTGGTTTTTCATGCATTTATATGATTTTCACTTAAATAGAGAAATGTTTTGGATATAATTGCTTATTTGTATTTTGTTGACTTGTCTTTTTGTAGGAAAAAGAAGAAACTGGATGGTGAAGTTATTTAGGAAAATGAATAGCATATATTCCAAATGTCAAGTGTTGAGGTGGTTATTTTTTACCCCTTAGCCCTGACAAAATCCAAATGCAGTACTTCTTACTAAAGTTTGACTACTTTATTGACCATTTATGGCATATATGCAAGTTTTCAGAAAATAACTCTTTCAAGAACTTAAACCAAATGAGACAAAAGGAAATATAAGTCAAAAGACACCACTTCTTGTTGAATGGTTTTCAAATGATGATCCAGAAACAAAATGATGACAAGACAGACAGACAGACAGACAGACAGACATGCTGACGAACATATTATATGTCGATGGATTTAAAAAAACAAAGAGCAAAATAATAAATATGTAAGTTAACATTAATAAGAATACTAGTCAAACATATGAGTATTGTATAGCCTTATTCACATTCCTGAATCACATGGGAATTGAAAAATGTTTTATTGGGAGGCAGATTTTCTGTAAAATATGCACAACATTTGGATTTAAACCTGACTTTTTCGACAGTTTGTGATCAGCAGTGTAGCATTTGTGAAACTCTGGAGTGAATTCATTGAAATACATACTTCTACATTGCAAGTCTATTCCAATTTTTGCTGAAATAGTTTTGTGTTTGTGTGTGTGTGTATGTGTTTGTATTCCTATCTTTATGGGGACATTGATATGTTTACACAGTCAAACCATGCCTGTACACAGTCTGACACTATGGGGACTAAAATGTAGGGCCCCACAAGGGTTAAATATAAATAAAGGTCCCCACAAGTGAAAGAGAAATGATGTGGTATAAATACATGAATTCATTTTTTGCGGAAGTCCTCATAAAGCATGAGGGGGGGGGGGGCAGGAGCAAAGCGAAAAAATTTTTCATTTTATATTTTTTTATAATTCAAAAAATCTATTTTATTTGTATTTATTCAAATTTTTCTCATTATTTATTAATTAATTTTTATTTATTTAATTTAAAAAATTGGATCATTATTTTTTTTTATTAAATTACATTTATTTTAATTACATTTTTAAAAAATGTTTTTACACTCACTACCCAATGTGCTAGTTGATTACAAACTTGGTCCTCATGAGACATGGAAACCGGTATGTGTGTGTGTGTGTGTGTGTGTGTGTGTGTACGTGTGTGTGTGTGTATGTGTGTGTGTGTGTGTGTGTTCACATTATAATTCAGATGTGGATGACTTCGAGTGGTAGAAAAACTTTTTGGACACCACATACTACGCCACATATTTTGAAAGGCAAAAAAATATTTTTATGCAAATGATGATGATAATGATAATATTGGAAACTGGGTAACATTTTATGGGTGTACATAACCTTTTTTCCGCTATTGTACATGATGCCCAAACCAGTTTTTTTTTTTTTTTTTGCAAAAACACTGATATATTTATTATCTTTAAGATGATTACATTTCCATTTAAAGTGGGTATATGTGCAGAGTTACATTTGCATTACATGGCTTTATTTACACATGTGTTTTTTTAGACAATAATGTTACAGATGAACTCTTTGTGGTTTGACTTCACAAATATTACAGAACATTTGGCTGATGCCTCTTCCAGACAAACATAGCTTGGTCTATAAAAATGTCAAATCTTCAAGTTATTGGTCATATTTGTAGCAGAACGTTTTTATCAGTAATGATGTTATAAATCAATAAGACAGTGCACAGTAATGACCTAACACTTATATTCTTGAGTGGTCATAAAATAAAATGCTATGTTGTCTTTGTACAAGACTGAGTAAAAAAAATACAGTTAAAACCAACATAAGATAAGATTTTCAAAAAGTGATAGCCATAGGACTGATCACGAATCTGTTCACAAACCTACTAATAATAGAAGGGCAAGAAAAAAATATATTAAAAATTGAAAAACAAAAAAAATGATTTATGCTCAGCTGAAAGACAAGACTAATAAAAGTGATTAGTTATCAGATCATTCAGGTTGAAATAGTTGGAGTCTTTTACACAATATATTTACCTGCAGCTGCAACATACCTTCAGATTTAGTGCCAGGCATGTACTGAAATTTATAAAGTCTGAGCGGCCGAGGGTGACTGCGAGTGTGTGTGGTCTGTCAAGAGGAGTCAGCGGGCCATATGGCAACAGGCCAGCTTTGTCATCACAGCTCTGTGCGATCACAGCCTTATAATTACACTTCCCAGAACCGCACATAGATATGAGTGCATGTGTTTTAATGTGAATTTTATTGGTTTATTTACTGAGACTAAAACCATATGTTCACAGATTAATATCTCATTATGAATTAAGCACAACCATGCCATACTTTACCAAGAAACTTCACAGCCTTTTCTTACCCACATGCTTCAGTCAATGACATTTTAAAGTGAGTCATTTTGCTGTATTTCATTTAGGTCAGGTGAGAAGTGTGATAATACAAAGCAGGTGGATTCAGAGATGAAAACATAAAAGTTCAAACTGTTTTTAGGGGAATTGTGGTCCCCTAAAGTGTGTGCCCTTGGTTTACCACTTTTTTTTTTTTTAAATTTCCCCACTGTTCTGTGATTGGCCACAAAACAACATGGTAACGACCTGCAGAGAGTGGTTCCACACTGCATGGAAATACATTTTTATATGTTGACTGTGTTTATCATGACAATAGAACAGCTTCAGTGACTGCATATCACTTACTGATGGAGAGTGCTGTTCAAATCTGTTATACCGTATTTTCTGGACTATAAGCCGCTACTTTTTCGTGTTTTGAACTGTGAGGTGCGGCTATTCTGTGGATTTTTCTTCCACTGCCAGGGGTGCTGTAACCAGAATTAGAATCAAAATTACTAAGAAAAATCAATGCAAAGAAGAATATGTTACTTTTTCTTTCGCAGATAGAACACGGACGACAAATTATCAACTGTTAATTATTTTTTAAATCCTCACCCCTTCATCATGGAACCCACACAAAGAAGTTGTGTCGGCTTGTATATTATTTTTTATTATATTTTTTTAAATACAGTGGATGGCGCTTATATACAGGTGTGGCTTATAGTCCAAAAAATACGGTAATAGTAAAACAGGAAAGTCACAGGTTAGAAAAGAAGCTGGAGGAAAACAAGTTCATCTTTGTTGATATTTACAGAACTGGATTCAAATTTGACAAAGTTTCAAATATTGTCAGGAAATATTTGTGGAAACTAAGTCCTTGACAGTTTCAACATGTGTTTCAACGGGCTTTAAACATCCAGTTCTGACCTTGAGAAAACAGTGCATGTGCAGCAGAGATCTTAAAGGTTTTGAGAATGACCCAATACTTAAGAGTGATTCTCTACATTCCAAATGCATGGGGTATCCAAAGCCTTTTTCCACTGCTGTACTTTTCATCATATTTTAAGTAGGATATCCTGTATCTTGGCTTGATTTTATAACTATATTATTGTTATTGTTATTTGTTTTGCTTGAAGCTCCAGGAGAGTTAAAATTGGATTATTATTTTGTAGGCTGAATATTAAGGTTACCACTATTGCAGGATTGAGACAAAGATCCATTACAGTCCTCATAGGTGATTATTTCACCAAAAATAACATGACAAGCAAGATGAATGCTCTTTCCCATACATTGACAGTAGCAGCAGCAGCACATAACAGAAACTAGCACCCTTTTATGGACTGGCACAATCCACCCCTACCATACTACAGAGGAGTATTTCACATTGGAAAAGCAATATAAGAAAATGACCCAAAACTATTGTCAAAGTACAAGTAGTTGCAGGTTTTTTACCTCTACTGAGGAGGTGATGTGATCACTCTCATCTGTCAGTAGCATTACACAGAAACTGCTCGACTTCATTTTATTTGAAGTGTAGTGCATGAGGCAAAGACAAACCCCTTAAAGCTGCACTCTCACAAAAGAAGGTACAGAATTGTACTTCTAGGGGTACAAACAGGTGGCAACACGGCAGTTGAGCGGTTAGCACTCTTGCCTCATGTGTGGATGGGTTTCCACCAGGTGCTCCGGTTTCCCTCATCACCCAAAAACATGTTTGTTAGGGTAAAAGTGATTCTGACCATTAGCTGGAGATGGGTGCCGTGCATGGCTGCCCACGGGTTACCCACTTTAAAGGCTTGTCACACCAGTAGTACCCTTAAAGGTACATAATTGTACCTTTTAAGCAGGATACATATTTGTATCTTTACTACAGTACTTGTACCCAATGATGGCAGCTATGTACCTTACAAATAGTGATGGTACAATTATGTACCACTGATTAAGTGCTTTTATCCAAAGAGATTTACATTAGCCTCACATTCACCCATTCACACACACACACACACACACACACACACACTTGCTATTATTTTTTTTAAACAAATGTATTTAAAACTATTTTCCCAAGTATGTCTTTTCTCCATTCCTTTCAATCCATCTAACAGATGTGGTGAATTAAGATGCATAATGGACAACTTCATGATTCCACAGGTGTGTTTTAAGTTGGTCACAATGCAGTTATATCTAGAAAAAATAGATTTATCAGGCACTGAATTATGAATATCCCAGATACACAGATGAATGGGCCAAAAATGGAACTATGATCTGGTAAGACCATTATTTGCCTCACACAGTGCAACAAATCTGCTCCAGTTAGAGATTGTGAGGTTGTCTATTACCGCCTGTGGAATGTTGGTCCACTCCTCTTCAATGGCCGTGCTATGTTATGTTATGACAATGGGCTACAGTCAGGCCAAGGCCACAGTAAGGAAGACAAACAGGCTGCACATGAGCCTCCCTGAGAAGACGTCTGACAGTTTGTATAGATATTCTTGGGTTATGTAAATTAGTTGTTTCATCAGCTGTCTTTGAGGCTGGTTTCAGATGATCTTACAGGTGAAGATATCTGATGAAAAACATGTAGAGTCAAATTATTGAAAACAACATTGGAGATGGACTTAGGTTACAGAAATATATATTAAATTTCAGGGATACACTGCAAAAAAGAGCTGTCTACAAACAAGATAAAAAACATTACATCTAAGGAAAAGGTTAGTCAAAACAGGTGAAATATCTGTTCATGCAACAAGATAATTTAATTTGATTTGTTATAAGGGTGGTGCAATGGTTAACACTTGTGCCTCACAGCAAGAAGATCCTGGGTTAAATTCCAACACCAGTCGATGGGACTTTTCTGTGTGAAGTTTACATGTTCTCTGAAATCTGTCAAGTATTGTTCCCTTCTCCAAACCCACATGCTCCCTACTGCACATGCTCTGTTCTGTCAACATTAAAACTGGATGTTTCAGTAGAAAAACATCTATGACATAACATGTTGAAAGTGTCAAGAGTTACGTTTTTCTTTATTATAAACAATTAATAAAAACAAACAAAAAATTGCATCTATTCATCTGATGCAGCCTTTTGAAACACAAGAAATATTTATTTCCAAATATTTCTTGATAAAATTGGAATCTATGTAAAATGTTAAGAGTGTGTGAAAACTTTTTTTTCCACTACTGGATGAGAATACAGACTGAAATTGCCTGATAACAGGCCAGTTTCAACAGGGATGACAATGAGTTAGAAAACATTGGATTCTCCATGATCAGTAATTGTATGATTGATTTATATGGTCTTATATAGATATCTATAAAACTACAATAATGATTATTATTACAGAATTACACCAGACTTTAACTTGTTCCTCTGTTAAGCATCTATGCAGTAACTGGATTGTGTTGGAGAGCCTCACATTTTTTTTTAATCTTAGGGCTTCAGTAGAGGGCAAAATATTTATGGTGATGCTTCTGGGAAAATCCAGAGGGATGCTTTGATATTACCTGACAGTGACTGACAAAAAACAAAGATAAAAAGTCTATCTTTTCAAATGTTGTTGATCAAACAAAAGTTTTTGTTTGGGCTGTCTCAAATGTTCTCCCTGAGGAGCAAATGTGTCTACAATAAATGCTAAAATGCATCTCCAAATCCTGGCAAAAGGCTGCAGAAACATGGGTATTACTGTTGCCAGGCCCAGCTGCCCACCAAGAGGGCACTCTTTACTGACTTGGCTGATAGAAATCTGTGCTGACATTTCTCTCTCCTTTCTATCTGAAAGAGCCCAGTGCTGACATTACAGTTAAGCATTTCAAAGACCCAGTCAAATTGCTCTTTTTGATTTTGCGTCAGGCCAGCTCTCTGGGGACCCACAGCTTTGGGGAACCATATAAAAGAAGAGATGACAAGGAGTATCTAAGACCAAGGCACTTTTCAACAAAGCAGGGAAGAAAATGTAGTATAGAAGGTGACACAAATATAAGACCTCTGAACTATATGAATGTGGAACCCCCCCCCCCCCAAAAAAAAAATCTACCTGCAAGATAAGTTTCAGATTAAGGCAGAAACTTAGTAGTGATCATATTGTTAGCAAGCTGAGAATCAGAATGTGAATGAAAATATTTGGATAATTCCAGGTACAGTTGCTCCATTCAAGTATAATAAAAAATTAGCAAGAAAGAAATTATCAACGCAAAAGAAATAGAATAGAAACTTTTATAATACTCTATTAAGACATGATTAGTGCAGCAATTTATACAATATGTACTAAACAATATAATGTCAATATGATAAATTTAAAAAATATATATTCATTAGTGGGCAAAAAATATTATTGTGTTATTGAAATTCTGCAAGTTATAAAGAGAAATGAAGAATGAATGTGTAATTATATTTGGGCCACAAGATCATATCAAATGTGCATTAAAACTGGCCTGCAAGCCTGCATCATACACTGCTAATAATACTACAAATCCCAGAATATATATATATATATATATATATATATATATATATATATATATATATATATATATATATATATATATATATATATATATGTAAATGCACCTTTTAATGATTTTCCAACACATATATGTGACCAGGCATAAGTATCTGTGTAGATTGGTAGAGTGGAAACTAAGGTTTAAGATGGTGAAAAAATTACGTTTCTATCACAAGTAGAACCAAAGTTATGGTCATTTTAATATCCACATTTGGACATATTTTGCAATTTGCATTTTTTAGAAATTGTCCGTCAAAGTTTTGGACTGTTTTGGGGTAGGAAGTCCTTAGCAACGCATAATAATTTGTATCCGATTGACACAAATTATTCACAGATGTTAAAGGACACTCTGATGGACATGTCACAGAAGTTTTATATATTATAATAATAGGACAGAAGTGTGACGTATTACAATCATTTGGCTTACGCCATTGGACAGAGCATTCAATATAAGCTTTTACCTCGTACCGAACACTTGGATGTTTACTCACGGAACGGAGATCGGTTTGTTCGGCGAAAAGAGGTGGAAGTCGTCTTTGTCTTTGCTCCTCAATCCTTAAACTTTTGTCACCGCTTAAATAATTGACTCAATAAACACCTTTATTGATTGGATTTCAATGTAATGACCACGTGAACTGAAAATAGAAGTGTTAAGGTACCGTTTTTTGATAAGATGTAAACACAAATAAGAAATTGCCTTCCAGCCTAAATTTGGCTGTAGCTCTGAACGGCTCAGCGCGACTTATGCCTGGTTTCGTGCTGAGCAGTCACATATGTGTTGTCTGTGTGTGAGGAGACCCTTAAATTATGAACAAAAAACATTCACTCTCCTTTTCTCTTGATCCATTTCTTGTTGGAGGGGGATGAAAACACATTTTGGATTTTCTATGCTTCGTACGTCACATCCATAGATTCATTTGAATACCCCACCCCACCAGTTCAGCTAACCTCACCTACTGGTCACTGCCACCTCTGCCCCAGACTCAGATCCATCATTATTCTCTCTCTGTAGTCCTAGTGTGCGTCTGGTGCGTTGGGGTCTGAGCCCTGGTCGCTGTACGTGGGTCCAGGTCTGAGGTTGGTCTGACACAGGTCGTGTTGGTTCATGGGTGGCACCGTGACCATGGTGTCGTGGCTCATTTGGCCAGCCCGGGTCCAGATGAACTGGACCAGAACGTGCACCAGGGCTGAAGGCACCGGGGCTGACAAACTCAGAACTCGGTCCACTTTGATTCTCTGTCTTTATTTCGTCTGTGTCTTTGTCCCTTTTTCTCTGCCTCAACTTTTTCAGGTTTCATTTCTTTCTCCTCTTCTTCTAATATGAAAGAGAGGGGCGGAGTCAGCTGTGGCTCATTTGCATAAAACCATGAGGCACTAAAACCAAGTGTTTTCAAAAGAGCTGTTTCTCCAGGTTGAAGAGGCTGCTGTATCTCTTCATCAATGTGTTACACAACTGTGTTAACTTGTAGAAAATGTGCATGACATGTCCCGTTTAACACATCTTAACATTTTCGTGTGTTTCAACAGTTTTTAAATACATTTTCACATATGTATATGTTAATAACATATTTTCCCCATATTTTAATGCCTTTGTATGTTTTAAAACATCCTCAATTCTTTAAGTTTCTGATCAAAAAACTCCTGCTCCCCTTGGACAGCACTAACCTGGTGTTTACAAATTTGTCTTTTTTATTCGAGTTTATTTTTTCTAACACTTGCCTCCTCTGAAGTCCTCTGTCACCTCCCAGTGGAGACATGCATCACCCTTTGAAAACCACTGACATATAACGTAAGAAGACAATAACGAAACAAAATAAATGTTTTAATAAATATTGAGTTTGGCTCTCAGTTTTAAATTTTTGCCCAGTATGAATTTAAGTTTGACACCCTTGCATTAGAGCTTCCTGGAACCATTGAAGGCTGTTAGTAAATAAGATTAGCTTCGGATACTGATTGTTAACTGCATCTACTGAGACCCCAGACCATTATTTCACCTGTTTCTTGTTGTTCATAATTAAAAGCATAAAATGTCCATTCCATCTATTTTCTCTCCTCTTCCTTTGGGCATTTGTGACTTTTTTAATGGATGGGAGATGATAGGTAGAAACAGAGGGAAATGAGATGCATTTAAAGGTCACTGTAGATTCATGGTTGGTCTCCTGAAGCTTTCTATATTACACCACCCACCCAAGGTGTCAAATCTGAAGTAAAAGCATAAAATGATGTCTTACCTTGCTGTTTTGTTCTCTATCAGTTAGTAACTTAAATACACTATGAAGATATTTAAGTATCAGCTGGAATAATTACAGCAAGTTTTTCACACAATGTTGTTCATAAAGTTGGAATAGTTTTGTTTTTAGACACATCTCTTTTTTATTCTTATTTACACACTTCAGTAATCACACTGAGTGCCAGTTAAATTTGATTTATCAATATTAAATCACATTATTGTAATGATTTCATGAAAAGAAGAAAAAAACAGTTGTATTCCAAGTTTAAGGACAACACTGTAGTTAGCGTAGTGTATGACAGGGGTACAAAAAATTCATTGAAAACAGTTTTAAAAAATTATGTAATTATATTTTCTTTTCAATATATCCTCTGTCTAGGTTAATCCAGTAATGCAAGCACTGTTACCAGCCTTTAATACCATCTGTAGAACTCAGGGTCTTTTTTGAAGCCCCCTCAGACAGTTCATATGGGCTCTGAATGCGGTTTACTGTGTACTAGTTATTTTTGTTCTCCAATGCATTTGAGAACTGTGAATATATTTAGATAATGTGTTTGATAAGTCCAATAAATAAGTATAATGTAGTTAAGATAAGATAAAATTAAACTCTATTGTATGGGAAATTTTCACAGTTAACAGCTACAACATACAAGTAATGACAGAGAAAAAAGACTGGTAGAAAAACTGTTAAATGTTAAAATATAAAGAGAAAAATGTTGAATTTGGTATTTATATAAATATTTATAAAAAAAATTAATTAAATTAAATACTAAATTAAAAGCTATTTATTTACATTATAATCAACATCATCATTAAATATGTTATTAAAATATTGTTAAATAATGTGCTGGAAAACATAGTCAGTGTTTGCATGATAGAAATGTTCAGTTGGACCCTCATATACATTTTTATTGACATTCTCAGTGACACACAGCCTCCTTCAGGTTACTCCATGCTGCTCTCTGCTGGTTGAACATAAAGGTGATCAGATGTCATCATACTTTTGGTTGTATATCATAATAACAGTAAAAACTGGTTAAAAACAGTTACATCACTTTTTGATTTTTATGCAATTACAGTATAAAAATGCCAGCCATTGTTATACATTGCACGTCCTTTCAATTGTTGAGATTTTAACTTAACACATAAAATGTAATTATGTCAAACTAATTCCCAGTTGTCTAAAAAAACAGAACTCTATATGCAGTTTACATTTAAATTTAATGTGATGAAAAAGTGAAAAGATGAAGAAGTGTCTGTGTGGTCATTAACACACACATGCTTGTTTGTCCAGGTGCACTACAATGGACTGAAAAGTCTCATCTGTCCATCTCTCCTCACGTCTGTGTCCATATCAGTGATTATAAAACATGAGATCTAAAGTGATCGGAGCGAGGGTGGAGCGGAGGGAGACAGTTTCCTCCTCACAAATCCTTTGAGATACATATCACACACACAGTCAAACACACACAGAGCGCCCCAGGAATTTGACAGCTCTGGTGTGTGTGCCCTTTGATTGATGAGCTCTATCCCAAATGTTTTTTCATCCAAGTCAGTGGGAGTTTAACTGCCTTGTGCATGTTAATACCAAACAAAACATTAGGCGGAGTGGTCCCATCGCTAACTCCCTCTCTGCTGATTTCATCACTCATCTCTCTGTGGCTCCACATGACTCCAGGACACAGAGGGTGGAAAGCCAGGAGGAAATAGAAGACAGACACCATTAGATGATGGTAATTTTATACACATGCTGCTCTGAGATTTCCACCAGTTATATGGAAACTGGCACTGTATGTGTTTGGGGTCAGTAGATGTGGATGATTTTGTGTGTGGAAGATATGGCTGTGCTGAAAGTCCTGGTCATGTATTCATATGAGATGAAGAGAGATGCAAGAAACAAGTTAGATTATGATCTGGTTGCATATGACAGACTTAATATTGTCATTTGTATTTGTCTATAAGAAAAATGCAGGTGAAAATCCAGAATTAAAGTTAAGAAACTTTGCAAATGAGGATCACTTCTAATGAAAACTTAAGTCTAAAACACTTGTTGGCTATCAAAATAAAATTTGATATGAAATTGTATGAATTAATGACAGAATGTGTGTGTGTCTCTGTGAGATATAAGTTCTACTTTCAAACACTGTCTGCACATTAGAGTAGATTGACTTTTCACATTCCCTCTAGTATTAGATCAACACATTTATCATATAAATGTATTCTTGTAAAAAATATATATATAATAAAAACATGATATAATTTTTCTTGAAAATATTAACTAAGCAGTGAGTCCAATTTATTTTGTCAGTGGATGGCAAGTTATTTTAGTTTTTTTTTTTTTTTTTAATCTCTGAAGCATATACTGAAAAAAAGACTATATTGTTGACATAGGCCATTACTTAAATGAAATACTATTATTTCTAAGTAAATAGATTCAAATTAGTATACAATAAAGAAAACACAGCCTAAAGCATTTTCTGTAAAATATGGAAATGTAGTAGTTCATAAAATATCAGCAGAATATAGAAAATATTGGTTATATTGTATATGAAGTCTATATATTTGATATGCTGAGCAGGACCATAGGTTTAATAAAATTTAAAAAAAAAGAAAAGATAGCCTATAACTGCTCTGTGCACATCAAATCAGGTCAAGAGTGTCTATAAGAGAAAAACCTCCTCACTATTGTCACACACTGTTCAAGTATATACTAAGAGAAAAACCTGGGAAACAATTATAAAAATCTATTTCTCTTTATATTAATTTGGTCTCACAAATTGTTGTTGTTACAGTTCTCTCTGAGCATAATCTGTGAGTTACAAGACATGACAAAAAAGAGGATCAGAGACAGTCTGAGTTTTAACCCTTTAAACTTCTAAGGTTCCACATATACGCCAGAAGTAGTCGCTCAAAAATGTTAAGTAAACCACCCAAACCTGTTCCAAATGTCACATGACCTAATGCAGTTTGACAATAGAGATTCTCACACATCGGTAGATATAAGCCACTTTCAGATGAAATAACAACAGCAGGTACAATCACTCATTTGATCAAAATACAAATGACAAACAGCAGATCTGAACCTTTATGTCTCATAATTATCCACAAAAGAACCATATTCTACACCTGAAACAAACAAAAAAAAAGGTCCATCTGTAGTCTAAAACACATCAAAACATCAATAAATATCCACAAATGTTTTATCTATTGCATTATTTAACAGAACCTGCCTCCAATATCCCAGTTTTCATCTTAATATTTTCATTTATAATATAAGCAAACACCAATCTCATGTTATCAAAATGGTTCAAGAACAGCATTCAATTTACTTTATGAAGAAATGTTTGTGAAATTGAATGGAAGTTTAATGGGTTAAAAAAGAGCAACATAAAAAAACCCCCATTAATTAAAAACTGGTCCCTTGCAGATGTACATCCTAGCTGTACTTTTAGTTGACACATTATTGATGTATTTGATGTAGATCCTTGTGTATGTAGCTTCATCTACTACTCCATCTAATTTAGTTTTATGTGAAAAACAGCAAGACAAGCATGACCCATTCTAAAGCTACTTTTAATAGATAATATTTTCCATAAAATAATCTTAATTGACATCATTTAAAAATGTCCTTTCTACTTTTACCTTCACATCCTGTTGACAGATATCAGTGTTTATAACAGAAGCTTGTTGTGTTGTAAATGAGGTGTAAAAAAAAAACATTCAAACATTTGTGAGTCTGTCAGTCGACTGATTTGGATTCTGTACACAGCAACATCATCTGCAAACATGTTCACACTAAAGGTTAAACTGCAATTAAAAAAAACCCTCAAATCATAAATAACAGTGAAGACCAATGGGCACATGTTCCTCTCACTTAGGTGATATTTTATTTAATGTAGTATTAAATTTTAAATGTTTACATGATACATTTTCATCATATATAAAACCTTCATTTTGAATGATAAATGCATCTAAGGAGAAACTGATGTATAATTGTTTCTTTTAAAATGTTGCATTATGATGCTAAACACCCTTAGCCCTTCATTTTTGCCGGCGTTTATCTGTTTGTCTGTGTTCAAGATAACTCGAAAAACTTATGGACGGATTTTGATGAAATTTTCAAGATATGTTGGAAGTGTGAACAGGAAGAAGTGATTTCAATTTGGGGGTGATCGGGGTGGGGGGAGGGCTCTACCTTGGTGGAGGTCTGCGCTCTCAGAGTACTTTTCTAGTTATGAAACTGTGACCGAAGAGGAAAAACAATTTATTCTGTCAATGTGATTAGGAGTCATAGCTTATGCAGTGTTCCCATAAATCATGAAATGATTGTGATAATATGATTCATTATTGATAAAGTACAACTCAGCATTTACTCATATCATTTTTCCAAAGGTGATTATTATTCACATTTTGAATCACATATTGTACATGTACAAAAAAGTAATGTTAATAAAACCATGTGTAAAATATATTTGGGTTTATTTTTACCTAAGACCTTCTTCCAGCTTTTTACAATTTATTTGGCATCTCTTCTTTTGTTTTTTCGCTTATTAAGCTCTTTACTCTCAAATTTATGTTCACAACAGAGAATGTAAAAATCCAATCGAAATAGACGGGTTAAATGTTTGTGTGTTCATATGTGTGGTGAAGTGTGTAGGACCCCAGTGTGTATGATTCAAGGGGATCTAGGATTGTGGCAGGACTTATAAAAGGCTGTTCATACATGATCCCAGTGTGACCTGACAGACCTCCAGTCCTCTGTGCATTTAGTAAATACTGACTGTAAGCAGGTGAATATTTATGCAATAATAACATTATATATTTTAACTGACATCACTTTGAGGAAATCGTTTTTGTTGTAAACTCTTGTCAAAACATTTTTTTTTCATTTTGACTCAAGAATACATTTTGAACAGGGTGTAAATAGTTTTTATAGACACTGTAGGGGGGGGGGGGTCACTTTCACAGTCCTTGACTGGGTTTTGGGTTTTCTATCGCCTGTTTGAGTGTGGACTAGATTAATATCCACTTACCAGCAAAAAAAGCCAAAAACAGATAACACAGATGCTTGCTGTAAGAGATGAAGCCAGAGTGTGGGATATTCACTTAGTTTCCAAACAGATATTCTACCTTTATTTGTCACTTAATATCACATGCTGAACCTGAAATATGGGCAGCCAAGATATTCCACAAAATGTGACCTCTTCTTGACATGGTGAAGATTACCAACACTGTCTGCTTGTTGACCACTTCCTAGAAACAGTCATTTTTATGAAGTGTCTCCAACTGCACCTTGTTGCGAACCAAAAAACCCAATACTGACTTAGGACTTTAGATTTCAGCTTCCCAAAGTGGCAAATGTACAAAATAAAGAGATTTTCAGAGGCAAAATCCTCTCAGCTCCACTCAAAGTCCCCTTTCATCAGCAGACAGACATCCAGCGACAGAGGATAAGCCACTGGGAGCTGCCATTAACTCCCCACAGCTCCATGAGCCGCTGCAGAACAGTAGCATATGAAATCTGCCTCAGGAGTGAAGCAGAGGGCCGCGGTGCTACTAATGGCTTGATGTGGCCCCTGACTGTGTTCATTTCAGAGCAACCCAAGCTCATCCTCTCCCTACTGGGCAGCTAATGCAATTACACCCTCGCATCTGCAGGGGGCTCCCTCTGTCTCCATCTCCACCTCAGCCCACTTCTGCCTCTCTCCAGCCATGTGTAGATGGAAAAGTGTGGTGTGTGTGTGTGTGTGTGTGTGTGTGTGTGTGTGTGTGTGAGAAGGGAGAGGTAGAGGCAGGCACTGCTAGGTCTCATGCTCACGATTTACGGTTAATCAATCATCGTACCGCCTTAATGACACCCTGCTGCTTCCCTAATGTCTTCTGGCAGAGGCAGCCCGCCGCTGGCACAGAGCTCATGCAGGCACACATATGGTCGCCTCAAGTGAGTGACAGGACCCCTTTCATGTGAGGTGCCCCGCACGCCGGATGCCATCAGCCACGTACAGCCGCCTCTGGCTAGGACTGAAATGTTGGTGGAGGGAAAAATGAGAACAGAGATAAAAAAAAAAAATAAAAAAAAAAAAAAAGTGATGGAGAAAGGAAAAGGGTTCCTTATGTCTCATCTGATTGGTCGGGCCTCCCAAAAGTAAAATAATATATAAATAAAATATACAAGAGGAAACATGAGTACACATTTTAACACCAGGAATAAAATCACATGGTGATTTACTTTTAACATGTCTCACTCATTTACAGAATGACTTTTAGCTTGCAGTGAAAATTACGCAGTGTTTTTTTTTTCTATTTTGTTTGTTTTGTTGTATTATCTCAGGTTGTTCCATCCATATAGTCTGACAGTCAGTGTCCAATAACAGGTGCAAAAAGTGTGATTTTTATGGATGCCTGTCAGATACAGCAAGGCTTTTGTGTAATAATTATATTTATTTAAAATTTTATTGCAGATTTTGTGTTTTGTTGAATTATAAACTAAGACTAATAATCACTTGTTACAATTTCTCACCCCCCAGCATCACTCATTATTTCATTTTTTTAAAACTCTTTACATTACAAATTATATACTGTCTTTACACTATTGTTTAAGCTGATATTCCCAAGTCCTGACTGTCCTGTTTATCAATTACCTGTTTGTACTTTGAATTAGAACTTCATGAGTTTTACCTTTTTACATGTTATTTTTAATGTGCTATAAAACATTAAGTACTTCTACTTAAGTGTCTCCCAGATGAAAATCCATGTTAGAATATAGAACATATTTGGATATGTGCTAAAATAGTTATGTGTTAGTTATAGTTTTAGGTGACATGTATTTTTTATTCATCCAGACATTTTGGTCAATGGCTGTGCACAATGTGGAGTTTTTTTTCTAGATGGAACACATTACTTCAACTTAAAACCTTAAACATTATATACTGTATGTGTTTATTACTACATATTTCTGTTTAAGCCTTGTAACCCATGAAATATTAAAGAAACACTATTTTTGTTCCAGTTTGTGTATTTCCCATCAGTCTGTCGGTTGTCTCACAGACAAAGATGTGATGCCACAGTGTAATAGAAAGTAACATTTCACAGCAAAGTAAGGTTTAAAGAAAGAGGAAGCAGGTGAAGGGGATTTATCAGACGGTGTACATGTCATGTACAAATATTTCATGGAGGAGGTGAGCCTCTTATTCTCCTAAAGATAGGGTGACATGTAGACAGCAGGAATTTAAAGTATGTATCAGGCTGTTCAGATTAAATTATCTCCTCTGAGCAGAACTTCACCAAATATAGAAGTGATGTTTCTGCAGCGCTCAGGAGGAAGGGGCCTCTGATTCTGACATGACATTTATCCCAATTTGACATGACATTTGCCTCAAACAAACCCTGTAGCCAAGTGTCATCACATCAGTCAGCAGAGTGCACCATGAGGCCTTTGGAGCCGGTTCACAGCGTGGTCTGAACCTGGCATCGGCCCGGATGCAAACAGATAATCAACGGTTGTCTGTTCTATGGCAAAGAGTTGGAATCTATTTGTATGCAGGCGGCTGCCGTCTGAGGCCCATCTGTCCATTGGAGCGCCTTCTAATTTATGTTAGTTGTTGTTGTCATCATTGTCAACACACAGCAAACACCCCCCCCCCCAACACACAAACACACACCGCCGACTTCAGTGGAAGTGACAGCAGAAGAGCTCTGGAACTAAAAGAGCAATCCATCATCTGAATATAGCTGCAGTATGACAGCGCACACAGACTGTTGTTAGACCGAGGACACTAAACTACGAGCCTCAGGTGATTTATGACAAACATAGAGAACAGAGACTTAGTGATAGATACCTAATTGAACAGACTATAGATGATTCTGTTATGTTTTAGGTTAAAAAAAAACATATATAGTCTCAATCAACCTATTAGAGTGTGTATAGTAGAAAAGTGAGAAGCCTGTCTGTACATGTAATATTGGAACCTGCTTGCCCACACCTCTTAACCAGTGCATGCTGGGATACACCAACATCTTCCAGCACAGCAAAGAAATACAGCTGACGTGATTAGATAATAGAACCTTACCAAACCATGTAAAAATAAATATTTTAGGGGGTAAATTGAGGTATATTTATCTTTTTCAAACTGTATCTTTAAAGATCAAAAAAATGTTTTGGTCCATCTATGCATTATTTGGCAACAACCTAATATACATGTGAAACAATGTCTTGGAATGTTTCTTTTTGACTCCTAGTGCCAAAAAATCTGCACATTTAGTGACTGGTGATAAAACTGTGAATCTATTCTTCAAGTTTGTGTGTGATATGGGTAAAATAAGAACTCAGGTACAGTTTTAGCTGTACTCAAGTAAAAAAAAAACAAAAAAACCTGAAAAACTTCATGCTCTACCTGTTATCTTTTGAGTTGAATCATATACACATGCTGTTTAATAATTTTCCTTTCCTATAAAATGAATCTATGGTATGATACGGAAACAGAAATGAACAGTACTACCTAATGGAGTACTAAGATGCTGCCATCTACTGGAGGTAAAAAGCATTGATATTTTTCCAGTAATTATTGTAATCTGCACTGGAAATGATACAAGAGCAAGTCAATGGTTGTCAAGTCTGGTCCTTGTGACCCTGTTTTCTGCCTGTTCTAGATGTTTCCATCTTCCACCACATCATTATCAGGCTTCTGCAGAGCCTGATCATTAATTGAACCAGGTGTGCTGGAAGCAGGAAACTTCTAAAACATACAGGACACTACGTCACGAGGACCAGACATGAGAACCACTGGAGTAAATAGGTTCAACTGGGTTAAGATTATTTTAACATCCGTTTCTCTTTGCATCAACAGATGGTTATGCAGTGGTTGGCATCATCATTACACATCAACAAGATCCTGGGTTCCTCTCCAAATGGAATTTACAGGTTCTCCCCATATCCGAGGGGGGTTTACAATGGGTACTCCAACCTATTACCATCCAAAAACAGGTACCTGAACAGAGTATTCTAAATTATCCATAGGTGTAAATGGTTGTTCATCTTCATCTATGTTCACCTCTATAACCCTTCAGCACATCCAGGGGAGGACCCCATCATCACCCTTCTGATGACAGCCCTAAAGCCCCCCAGAGGACTAAGGCCAGACAATAAAGGAATGATAAACTAAGGTTATTGGCAGGACACAAAAAGATGAGAAGATGTGGAACTAAAGCACTAAATGGACTGCATTTATGTTGTGCTTTTCCACCTTCATGGTGCTCGAAGCGCTTTACATTAGTCTCACGTTCACACACATACACACACACCAGTAGATTGTTAAGGTTCTATCAGTCCTACTGGGAGCCTGAGTCAGGGTTCAGTATCTTACCCAAGGACACTTCGACATGTGGACAGCCAGAGCGGGGATGCGAACCGCGGATATTGGACGACACGCTCCATCAACTGAGCCACAGCTACTGACTAGAAACCCCCAACCATGCAATTCAACGTGATTTACTCCTTTATTTTCTTTGCTGTGCATCATGTAAAGCATTTAGTAAAGTAGGCTTTGTACAGTCCATCTGGTACTGTCTGTACATATATAATTTCCATCAGACTTGTTTAGACCTTTTCTCAATTATGAACTAGGATTTTGTTCTCTGAATAGTTACTTTAATACTGTAGTCATCAGATGTCCAGAGGATGTCATCACATTGACTCAGTTATATTCTTTTTATATTCTCTTACCAATGCAAAAAGAGTTAAATAAAACTTGCCCTGTCCCTTTTTTTAAACTAGCCTGATGAATGATGCTACTTGCAAATGTCTTTTGTACAAAAAGGTAGATAAAACAATTGAGAACAATATACACTAATACTTACAATAATACTTACAGGTTTATCAAAGTTAAAACTAAGAGGCCTCTGTAGTCAAGGTACCTCCGAGAGCAAAAAAAAAACTCTATACAGCTGAACAATGCAATATTCACAGGCTGGCTTTGCATGACTCCACTTTCTCTAAACATTACAATCATCGCCTGTCAACCCCAAATATCTTGTCTTCAAACAAAAAAAGAAAAGTTGAGGCACCTCCTGGCAACGTTCACCAAAAACACAGTCCAACCAATCATATTTCTTGTAATCTAAAACACTCTGTCAAACTCTGTCTGACTGGTGGTGGCTGGGTTCCTGTTCTGGTTGGGCTGCTGTTGGGGCAGGTGGCCCCTCCGCCTGGGTGGGGCCAGATATTCAAACATGGAGGTGTTGTGCGTGGACAGCATGTTCTTCAGGTCTGATGGCATGGGGTCAGACCAGAAGAAGTCATGGTTGAGGGCATCATCACTGTCTATACGTTGCGCTGGGTCCAGGACCAGTAACTTATCGATGAGGTCCAGGGCGTATGCGTCTTTAACATAGGCTTTCAGACGGTCTTTCACTTTCCTCTTTTGTCCTTTGGGAAGCTCCATCTTCTGATAAAGCTCATACTTCTTATCAACCGTAGGCCACACCTTATACAAAGAGAACAGCATTCAATATTCAGTTGAAGAACTTCTGGTACTGAGAAATGCAACTTCAAGCTCATGTTACCTCAGCAGTGATGGACCCACAGAGCTGGCTGATCAGAGTGAGCTGATGCTGCTCGGTGTTGCCTTGCATGATGGGACTTCTGGTCCACATCTCTGCCATAATGCAACCTGCACCCCAGAGGTCAATAGGGGGGCCGTAGTCTCGCTCACCTATCAAAACAGAAAAGTAATCAGGCTTAGATTGAAGTGTAGCTTTGAGTAGTTTTACTCCATTTTAAATGTATTAACTTGTGCTTAAAACTCACTGAAATGTGATAAAAGATACTCACAGCAGTAGGACTTTTTGTTTTCCGTTATCACTGACTGATAGTACCAATTGATTTTATCTGCAGTTTAGCTTCCTCATGATTTAACTGTTATGAGCTGTAACTATGCATCATTGTTTGGTCACCCAACACCAAAAACAGTACTGGTTCCTTCTACATAATACATTATTCTGCATTTAAGACCTGGCATTTGAGATCAACAACCTCAAAATTAAAATTTATCTCCAACTCTCTAATCTTTTCTTCCAAATCAGATTTAAAAAAAAATGTTTTAATACAATTTTAAAACCTTACCATAATGATCAATTTTAAAGTAAGATTTTACAGTAACATCTAAAACAACACTTTGATTTAAAAATCACTGGCTGTACAAACAAGCTTCTCACACTTCAGAGACATGTTAGAAAAAATAGACTTGGTGCATGAGGATACTGAGTGGGGAAAAGAGCTGACAGACACGTAGGATAGACACATCATGAACACACTTGCTAGAATGACAGGATTATCACTGGCAGCTGCAACTAGATCCTGTGTACAGAACAGTCCACCTCTATGAGTCTGACTGTAAGGCACACACATCTAGTTTGACATTTTCTACTGTTACGTAAATTATACAAGACATGCTCTGAATGTCAAATGGATTATTTCACACTTTATTTCCTTTTGAATTTCTTTTGTGTGTAATTAGGGTTAATGATTGTCACAAAACTGACGAAATGAAGGTTTTGTTTCTTCTTAATACTTACATCATTTATCATCAGCTAAGAAATCCTATATTTATACTGTGTGGCTAGAAATAGAGAATTGTAATACTGACTAATTAATGTTCACTTTCAGCCTAAAAATTAACTTATAAGAGTTGATAAAAGATGTGAAAATACTAATATTCCAGGGTTTCTAGTGCAGTATAAGCCTGGTGGGCCACCTGATTCCTTTGCACATCCACTGCACAAACCAATTCCACTTTTAATTCAGTCTCAAACATTTAAAACCAGTGACAGTCTAAATTTTCATAAGTCAGTTAAGAATTCCATAAGTCAGACCGAGCGTTTTCAAGTATGAGTATGTGAATGTTAATTTACTTTTAAATGTGACCATTGCATGACTTTTTTTTTGCATTAAAACAGTGTACCCTTTTGTTAGACTCTATAGTTGGTTTAAGTGTTGTTAATAAATGTCTTAAAATAACACAGTCAGAATTTCATACTAACTTTTTTTTTTAAACAAAAACATGGCTAGCCGCCCGTGGGTTCCCCAAGTAGGTCTACCACTGGGCTTAGCAAGATATCTGTGAGAAACCCTGTATTCAATAACTTCTACAAAGCATCATCACCAGCAACTATGGAGCTGTTCTCACATCACCTCTTTGCATTCATTTTCAGTGGTTTCATACCTAGCAGTAGCTCTGGAGGCCTGTACCAGAGTGTGACCACTCTGTTGGTGTAGCGGTTCCCCTGGCTGTTTTTTGCCAGACTGAAGGCTCGTGCTAAACCAAAGTCCGCCAGCTTCAGGACGCCATCTCTCGTGATGAGCACATTGGCTGCCTTCATGTCTCTGTGCAGAATCTGTTTAAGCAAAAAGTAACAAAGTTAATGTCCTAACACCATATTTTGCAGAATGATAAGTGATCACTATGATTTTGTTTGTTTTTTATTAAGAGGAAGGTTCACCTTGTTTCTGTGAATGTAGTACAGTCCATTGAGAAGCATCTGCATGACCTTCTTGATCTCTGCCAAAGTGAACTTCACATTGGCATTGCTCAGCAGTCCAGCCAAATCATGCTCACAGAAATCAAACACCAGATAGATACTGCCTTTGTATCTATTGAACTGAGTAGCTGGGGAAAATGGGAAAGGCAAAAAAAAAAAAAGAAAATTTGTACTAACACGTGATAAACTTACTACATGGACCACAAAATGCATTTGCAGGTTGTGTGTGTGTGTGTGTGTGTGTGTGTGTGTGTGTGTGTGTGTGTGTGTGTGTAAAAACTGCATGTATCAAACAGATGCGTTTGGGTGTTCAGGATAAACAAATATACTAATTATTTGTTATTTCATAAGAGCATAGTATGAAAGACAGTACTTACCTTTAGTTCTGCAAATCTCAATCAGATTCACTACATTCTCGTGTTTGAGCAGCTGCAGGATCTTGATCTCTCGCAAAGCTGTGATTGGAAACTGAAGGAAAAACAGAGTTGATGACCATAAATTGATAGACTATAACTGTCACCGCAGCATTGTGTTATCAACTGTAATCATACAGATATGTGCTAGTGCTACTGTAATTACTGATTGAGACTGCTGCAAATCTTCATACAATTTCTTCTATGCAAATACAAAACAGCATACCTTGTCAATATTTACACATTCAGCTTACTTTATCATTGACCTTGGAACAACATTCGTTCAGAATCTAAACATTGCTAGTATCTGCAACAGACAGGCTTTAATGAAAATATGTATAGTTTTAAACACAGGGGAAAGAAGAAATGCAGCTCAAGGTCAGTCTGATCAAACCTCACACATTCCAGCAGCATGTCACCCTCAAACCTGGCTCACGTTTGTGCAAATACAGACTTCCAATCCAAGATGCCAAAAGAGAAAAACTGAAATATAATGTGACTGTTTTTCTCACCCCTTCTTTCTCATTTTCCATGAGAACCTTCTTCAGTGCGACCTTCTTTCCAGTTTGCCTGTGCTTTGCTTTGAAAACCTCCCTGTCGTACACAAGAAAATACAATTAATGAAACACTTGAACTAAACACATACTACATATCTTTGTCTACGAGTGCAGCCGGTTAAATGTACAGTTTAATTTGGCTGGTACTGAACTGACAAACGCTGTATTTAGTTGGGTGTACAGTAGAAAAGCTAACATTAGCTACGTGTGGTGTTAAGCTAGGCTACCACTTCTACTCATAGAAATGCACTATATCAACCGTCACAAACCCATACACATGTACAAACACACATATTAAAACAAAGTACTCACCCAAACGTCCCCTGGCCAATTTTGGCCATTTTTTCGTACTTCGAGAACTCATCACAGAAAGGAAACTCAACACCGTCGTAGTACTTCGACATGATGGCTGCCTCCCGGTCGGGCCTGAAAGAACACACATTTCATCCATTATAATAACATTTAACGTTTAAACTCAAGTAATACCAAGACGATACAGTTCAAGCGAACGTCGTGATGAATGTATAATCTAGAAAAATATACTACTTTATAGGTATATTCTTACTTTTCAGCCCCACCGGCGTTACTTGTTTTGTCTCGCTGCATCCCTGTGCGTGACCCGACTACGTATGACGCGTTCACGGACAACGGCTGAGGCTCCGACACACCATCGAGCTCCAGAGTCATTTATAATCATTTATCATAGTATACATATTTTGAAATTCAAAACACCCCTGAAATATTTCCAATATGTCGTATTGTTTTCTTTCTATGTATGTACACCTCATGAAACTAGTACTGATACAAATCTACTATTTTAGTTTATTTATAACGGCTAAAGGTAAGTAACCACAGTGGAAATTATTAACTAACATCATCTAGTGGCGCGGATGAGTAACAGCATACATAGAGATGTCAAACATATTTGTATATATTTGAAGGCAAACGAAACTATTATTATGAATACACGGACGTGGCAAAGAAACGTGCCAAGTAAACGTATGCTTTATAAATATTGTATGTAAATTTGATTTCGTGTAGAGGTGATAATTTTGTGTTTGAATGACAAGGAAAAATTAAGATATATTTCAGTCAGTCATGCATACATATTCTGAACCGCTTTGGTTGAAGGTGGGGTACATCCTGGACGTATTCAAATATTTGTATCTTTCTAAATATTAATAAAAAATAATATCACAATTTAATCACAATTCATTCTGATTGTGTTCCAGCACTAATTTGTGTGGGAAAAAAACATCTCAACTGTTTACCCAAGCGTGGTTCTACATATTTTTGTAGTAATAATTGTGTGTCTCCTGTCAACCATAATATATTTACAGAGGATTTCTTTTTCCAAGTAGGACAAAAGTAAAAAGTAAACTGACCCTGACGTGATTTGAACACGCAACCTTCTGATCTGGAGTCAGACGCGCTACCGTTGCGCCACAGAGTCTGATAAACATAGACCATACAGCTATATAAATAACAATAATAATACAGTTTTGGTCATCGTTTAACTGTAACTAGTTCAGTTTCCAAGTAAATACAAGTAATTCTATAATCAATCAAATTAAATAATGTGGATTTCACCACTTTTATGTTATTAGTTGATTCCCTTGTTGGTTTGTGGACCTAGTGGAAAAGGTTCATTACGTTTGGCAGGTTTCAAAAGATAAAGAACTTCAAATTCTTCAGTTTCTACATAGTGTTTTCTTTGTAACAAATAAAATACAATAAACTATTATATTTGTATTATAGGCCCTCACATCCCCTCGAGACCGCTCAGGCCACCTGACAGTGAGAGAACATCGTATCTTGGCATGGGCAAGGGGGGGCAATGCCCCGCTAAATGCCATGGCTGCCCCCCCCCCCCCCCCAACAAGATGGCATCAAAAAAACAAAACAAAAAATTCATACCACCGGCACTCCCAAATTAACTCAATATGATACACAAAAAGAAAAAAAAAATTACAATTAAAAACAGATCACTCTCACTCTCTCGGTGGGCAACAAGAAGTCAACCCCCACCCCCCTCACTTGATTTCAAAGAGAGAATATAGAAGGGAAAGTTGTTTTAGTGGTTGTGCACGTTCAGTCTTCACTGTTTATTGTTTACTTTTTGGTCGTATTTCAGTCAATAGGGCACCAACTTTCAATACAAATCCTGTAGTTTAGCGTCAAAAAAGCGAAACGCATCCAACGCTAAAAAAAAAAAAAAAAAAAAAAAAAAACACCGAGAGACGCCGTTTTTTGAGTTGGAAATAGTTTATAATTTTTAGAACAGTGCTCTGCTCGTCAATGTCACAATTTTCTTACTGACAAATCAAAACCAAGGAGGAGGCGGGACAACCACTGTCAACAACCACAGTAATGAATGGAGGTGTATTTGGACCAGCTGAGTGGTTGATATTAACTGTTTTAAACAACCCTGTTATTTACCACCTGTCACTGAAGGGGTACCACGAGTCGGAGTTAAAAGCGAAGGCATGGGCATATGTTGCGGTGTCAGTTGGGCTGCCCGGTACGTATATTTACTGTTTTTTTGTATGCTGATAACAAGGAAGCTGTTAATTTTTACACATACAATGGATCTAACACGGAGGCGTTTGTGTAACTTAGCAACAACACACGCTCACTTGGGGAAAGCATTCTCTAAAAATGCATCCTGTGGACACAGGCCCATATGAGTAGTAATGGGTAACAAAGTGGCCACAGTTCCCTGTGTTCCTTGTGCCACAGTTCCTTGTGGTTCTGATTCAAACCCTATCAGCAGCATGTGAAGGAAGCAAACCCATGAAACGTGTTGTTTTCAGTTTGTCTTAAGAGTGAAAAAAGTGTCAAAACTTTTTTGTCACTTTTTTCATTTCAAAAGTGACAAAAGTCGTTGCCATTGGCAGCAGGGATTAATTGTGCAGCTGGCGGTTATTGGAAAAATCTGCCTGCAGAATGCTGGGAGCTGTCGCAATATTCTAGAGGGGCGTAGAAAATGTAAAGTAATTCATGCTGAATATTTTTGAGTTTGAATTAGTCTGAAGAATGGTTGGTGATGTTTTGGACTATTTATAATTTGGATGTGCAGATTTAGAACTGTGTTGTTTGTGTTTGGTTTTGATTGGTTAGTAGGTTTCTATAGGATACATGTAGTTTGAGTGAGGGGCCATGTCCTGTACCTTATGACAGAATTACATTGATCAGCTGATATTGTTTTTTACCATTTGCTTTTTTTGTACTAAGATGATCCGTTTGTGTTACTGAGACGTGCAAAAAGAAAAGATAAAAAGAAAGGCCATAGCAAGTGGGTTGATTATGGATGAATTTGTGAGGGCTTTTGCACAGAAAACCAGAAGACTGATGTTGTAATTATTGAGCCATGCTATGCTACAAGTCACATAACTAACAAAAAAAGACACAAAGAAGTAAATGGAAAAACAATACACAAAAAAGATTTTTAAAAGAGTAATGTAACAGACAGATAAATAGAGATAAAGTGACATGACACAGGATTAATATATATATATATATATATATATATATATATATATATATATATATATATATATATATATATATATATATATATATATATATATATATAAATGCAAATTCATAAATATGGCACCTTATGGTGCACGTGAGCAGGGCCGGACTGGATCAGGATTTCAGGCCGGGAATATCCCACAGCATCCAGGCCACTTCCAGCACCACGGAGGCAAAATTTTAGTTTTTTTCCCCTTCCAAATACCTTTTGTAATTTCCTTACAGGAATTAAAATAATACTATTACACTGGCTGTGACACAACACTGCACTATTAAACTAGTGCATGACAACAGCTCACAGTACAGTACAGTACTTTTCTCTCATTCTCTCCCTGACTCAATATTAAAATGCTATGTAGTTACACACACACACACACACACACACACACACACACACACACACACATATATATATATACATACAGTGATGTGCGGGTCAATGTATAAATGATCCGCAACCGACCGCTTTTTTAACTTAACCACCCGCAGCTCGGACTGCAATAAATGTATTTGAAAAGAACGGACCCGACATGCACTCGACCCACATTTTAAAAATTTAATCAATGGTCTTTATGAACATCACATGACCTTACTCACATACCTGCATTAATTTCCATGTTAAAATCCGATGTCATTGGGATCGACAAACTGTGACAGCCAAAGATACATTTGAACCCAGTTTCCACGGAAAAGAAAAATCTCAATGAATGTGTCCCAAACCTTAACTTTTTTTTGTTTGTATATTTCCAGAGCTGCCATTCTCCTAACTTGACTTTCTCTCTTTCTCCCTACATATCGTAGTATATTTCCGATGTTGTACGTCACCCTCACGGAAAATCAGTTAATAGAGCCCAAACAGTTTTTTTATTTGATTGTTTAATTAGATTTATTCAGGAATAACTCATTTTCCGCAAGTTTTCAAATATCCCACGCATATGAACGCACCACAGTTATGAACGTGTTAAGACACGCTGCTCAGTAACCATGCCAATATAGCTATCTCGCCTTCTTTTTCTCTTTATTCATATATTCCTGGTTCATTACTGTGTTTAAATGCCACATGGTGACATGAATAACACAGTTCAGTTTAGATAGATATTAGAATGGTGTGTTGTTTATCTGTGTATAAGTTAACGCCGTTTAGCGCCGGTGTGTTGTTGAAGCTAGCTGTCGTCTGAAACGACAAACGACCCGACCGACCGCAACCCGAAAATATTTCTTTAATGACCCATAACTGCGGTTGACCACGGGCACCCGCTCACTTCGGGTCATCACTGGTATATATGTATATATATTGTGGCCTGGGGGTGTCTGCTGTGAAAAATGTTTATAAACTCACTGGGTGATGCTGTTGTGGCCGCAGAGCTAGCAGCAGAGCCACTGGCTACTGCTAGGTTTAACAAACAAGTCAGTTAATTTCTGACATTTCATTCCCTCCTCCTCGAGCGACTTTCTTTTCCTATCCAACTTTCCCTGGTCTCCATCTTCCCTTTTTTTCTCAACGTCATTTATTGTTTCGTTTTCGCATAAATCGACGTGTTTTATGGTCAGCGTTAACTCAACGCTACAGGGGCGGGCCCACGATGGAGAATAAAGCTACTAACCAATCACAATGACTTTCTTTAAAAAGAAAACACACACACACACACACACACACTACCAAATCCTACTACTCTGACTTTTTTAAGGGGGGGGGGCATGTCAGGCCAGGCAGGCCACTGAGCAGACGGGCCACCGGGAAACGTCCGGGCTTGCACCTGAGAAGTCCTCCCCTTGGTAATTCTTCTCCCCCACCAAGTACCTAATTCTAAATCCGGGACTGAAATGCACAACGAGTTTCTCTGTTTTTGTTTCTTTTTCTCTGCCTCATTTTTTTTTCTTTCTCCTAGCATTATAACAGAAGAAAGGGGCGGAGTAAGATGTGGCTCATTTGCATGACAAAATATGAGGCACTTAAACGGATTGTTTTGTGCCTTTGGGCTGTTTTTCCAGGTTGAAGAGGCTGCTGTATCTCTTCATCAATGTGGCATTTTGATCAAAGCATGTCACAGATTTGTCACTGAGACACTAGGGAACTATGTTAACTTATGAAAAATGGAAATGATATGTCCCCTTTAAACCTAATATAAGAGGGGCGTGTCGTGACGTAATTACGGCTGTCAAAGAAGACGCCCATATTTGGCGGCAGTTTCCGTTGATAACTAAACGCCCCATGATGGCGTGCATGTCGCGCGGTTGGCAGCGGGGCTGCGTGTTTGCCGCGCGGCTCCAGAGGCAGGACTATGCGGCCAGGTTCGCGGGTGTTTCACTCAGATACTACACCACCAAGACGGCTCCGCACATACCGGGGATGGAGTACCAGGTGAGCACCGCTGACAGAACCTTACCTCGAGTTTCACCATAGCTGCTAGCCTGCTAGCTAGCACCCAGCTCCACTTAGATAAGTTTCTGAGCTACATTAGTTAAAGTCGAGTTTAGTAGTAAAATACAAAAATGGCTGACGACACCATGTGAGTCTGTAGAAAGGGCAGCTAACTCTGGAGATCGAAATAAGATATTGTGCAGTGAAAGTTAGCCACTGGTTTCCGAGTGACAGAGCTGAGGAAAGTTGTAGTTGGCAGATGGTACACAGTAGAGTCCTCTGTCAAAGTGTAACCAGCCGTACACGTGGTCAGTCTGTCCGATGTCCTGTCTGTCTGACTGGCTGTTTGTTTACACTTTTTTTGTTTGTTTTTTTATAGCTTATTGTTTTTTGTCCTCAATATACAACCCACGTGTTCAATCATTATCAATAAATGTTTACAGTACCTGCTTACCGCTGTTATTTATTTATATTAACTCTATTATTTAGAGTTGTTTCATTTAAGCTCATTGACCCTTTATTTATTTATTTTTGTTGATTGTTCCTAGTGTGCATTTGCATTGTATACGCCTAAGAAAATCTATTTAGAAATATTTATGTGAATCCTGTACAATACTGAAACTCAAAGTAAAAAACAAAACTGTTGTAATGTAAAGCTCTATCTTAAACTACAGCAGTCAGTCGACACCCATCTATGTTCATGTTTCTAACAGTTACTGATTTTTCTACAGATCATGTAATAAATATCTTGAATGTCTGTGCTACACTTATATTGAAATTATATCTTAGACGTTTGATATCTGAGTGTAGGCTCATCTTGCAACAAAAAAGTACAATATCCTATATAAATGGTGTTTTGATGCAGAAATGAAAATGTTCAGAGCTTCTCTAGCTTATATACTGAAGATGTTTTCATTTATTAAAAGCCACTTTAAATAGTAAAATAATTATATTTGCTAGGGCCAAGATATTTGGGCTGTAATGGCAATTTCTTATTATTCTTCAGTTTTCACAGTCAAATATATGATATTAAAGATGGTATCCTGAGAAGTCTTCATGTATTATGGATGTTCACACTGCAGTGGGGAGGAGAGGTTCCCCTTTATGAGTGATAAAGGTTTTACTTGTCACAAATGGTCACTTAGGACTGACTGAGATGGTAAGGTGAAATTAGTTTTATTGAAGTAGGCATGTGATTATTATAAATGATCATGTGAGTTGTATTTGAGTGGTGACCTCTCATAGTGTGTGGGTGTGCACTTTGTCCCATTACACCAAATTACTATGGAGAAAATTCAGTGTTTTTGTTTAATTTAGAAAATTACAAGTTTTCTTGCAATGTTTACTCCCTGATTTTAGCTCAAACTGAAAACCAGTTGATTCTTATGGATGTTTTAAATGACAGACACACACACACACACACACACACACACACTTATTGTGAATTTATTTCATTTTAAATCTCAATCCCTGAAAAATACTTTGCATTCTACTTTTTTTCATATAGTTTTTCCCAAATCCCTCAAACACGGGTAAATAATACAGTTGCTGACCTAAAGCGCTAGATGAATCTCCCTTTAGTAAACCTTGTGTTGGATTGGCTGTTAAAGTAAAAAGTCATAATTCTTCCCTTTTACACATGCTTCTGCTTAAAGTCGATGTAACAGTGTCCTGTCTAGTAAATGAAAGTCCTGCTACTAACCTGAGGGTGGTGTCTAACATAAATAAATAACCTCTCATCATTGACTTTAGTCATAAGATACAAGTCAAAGTCAGATTTTCATATAGCCAACTGATGAGCCAAAATTGTTTTCTTAATTGCTGCAGGATGCCATATGCACTCTGAACACATTGCAGACCAATGCCAGTGCTCTGGAACAGGTTCGACGAGAGCGGAGCAACCCTCAGCTACAGCTTCAGGCCATGAAAGTATTCTTGGAGCGATCTGGTCTCACAGTGAGTCATCATGATACAAGACACATCATGCTTGTCACCTACTGTGATAACAAACAGCTGCCTTTGTTCCGCCACTACATTTTGATAGGTAAATAGATTTAGTCTTATCTGTTATATGTACCTGTTTCAAAGGTGGACGAACTGGACCATCTCAATATCATTCACGTGACGGGAACAAAGGGCAAGGTGAGATAACTAGACACACCAACTGTTGCTGTGCCCTGTGTTGCAGTTCAATGGATTGGTTCGTCATGTATTGATTATCTAATTTACACACAGATGTTCACATTGAACTACAGTTTGGATTCCAAAAAAATTAGTAATATGAATCAGTGAAAACGGTTCTTTTGTTAGTGAATCATTCAGTTCTGTGTTTTAAACCTTAGAGGTGGGAATGGATAACTGAGCCTGTTTATAAAACTGAAGCCCAGTCTCATGTTATGTAAAATGTTAGAAGGTCAGGTAAACATGTTTTCATGTCGGTATTCATTCACTAAAGAAGACTGTGATGTCTGACTTGGTTCGTTTTCTCCCAGGGGTCAACATGTGCATTCACTGAACAGATTTTGAGAAGCTATGGTTTCCGCACAGGATTTTACAGGTAAAACTTCAGATTAAAATATTGATTAGTATTACCAGGAGATGTCAGTATAGGGGCTTTGTGCTTTCTGGTACAGAGAAAGAAGGTAATGTCTTTTGGTAGAAAAAGTTTCGCATCTTTTGAATAACAAGACATAAAATCCAAATCTATGCTTTGTCTTCTAACCACAATCAAACAAAAATAGACATAAAAATTCAACCAATAAAATAGAATATACACAGCCAGGAAGTAACAGACTGTTGATTTTATGTAGATGCATTCATTTAAATTATTACATTGAGTTATCTTTACTTTTGTCAAATTTACTTTTGTCGTAATCTGTTGTCACCGCTGTAATTCAACATTAAAACATGTTTAAGAAAAATACTAAACCTATAAATGATGCTTCACTGTAGTAGTATTTAATCACATTTGGTGATGAGGTAGATAACGAGACAGTAACTATATTCATGAATAATAACACTGTGGTTACTGTATTAACCTCTGACCACTGGGGGCCTATTGTCTTGTTATTTGTTTTTTGCAGTTCTCCACATTTGGTTCAGGTCAGGGAGAGGATTCGGATTAATGGACAACCCATTGGAAAAGAGCTCTTTACTAAATACTTCTGGCAGGTTTACGGACGGCTGGATGAAACAAAGGTAAGATTATGACAATATTGAAGAATGGCTTTGAAATTCCAGCTGTTGTAAAAGCTGGAAAGAAAGTGGACGCACTGTAAGTATAGCTACTCATTGACTTCACTAAAGCATTAACCTTTGGCTGTACAATGGTGGACATGCCAAAAAACAATTAATCCTGTTTTCTCCCCTTTGTGTCTCTGTGAATGAGACATCCCATGTGCATTTACAGGCTGAGATATTTCAACTGTGAGTTAAGAGTCACAGGATCAAATTAAGTCTAAATCTAAATGAGACCCATCATGTTGGGAGGACTGATCATCATGTGACAAGACTCAGTGGTCACATTTCTGGCATTAAGCATATTGTAAATGTTCTCAAATATTTTGGAGACATTGAGGATGTCTCTCATTTTGTCCACAAGGATGCTTTACCTTAACCTTAAATCTCTTTGTGCCATGTCATCCAGCCGGCACCATTCTGCTCCACCTCCACCATTCTTCACCAAGTTGCTTTTAGGTGTCCTTTCTTCCTTCGTCTTTCAGGTGTCCACCGAAGAGCCACAGCACAGTTATCATGCAGTTCCTTCCGCAGCACATAACTGATCAGGTCCATCTTCTCACCTCCTCTCTGATCCTGTTTGTACCTGCCATCTCTAGAACGGTCTAGATGTGGTGTTGCCATCAGATCTTGAAAATCCTCTGTAGATATTTAGTCTGGAAGGTGTCAATTTTTTTCTCCTCTACCTTTGTTAGTTTCCAGGTCTCATGTCCATAGAGCAGTACTGGCAAAACAAGGGTTTTGAAAAGTGAGGCTTTTGTTTTTCTGCTAATGTTGCCAGAGGTTTGATAGCTTCTTGAATTGAACACCTGCCAAGGCTATTCTCTTTCTCATATCAGCTGTTCCTCCATCATCCTTTGTCACATTGGCTCCAAGATAGGTGAAACTCTCCACTTCCTTTACCTCGTTCCCTTGCACCTTTTGGTTTTCATTACTTTACATTTGTCGTTCAGCTTCAGTCCAACTTAAGCAGCATATTATTCAAGTTGTGATATTTTCTTCTGTAGGTGATTCATGGTGGATAATAGGAGGCCAATATCATCTGCATAATTGAGGTCCTCTAGCAAGTCTGTGAAATCCCATCTGATCCCCGTTCTTTCACCTTCCATTGTCTTCTGCATGACCCAGTTGATTACTAGTAGGAAAAGGAATCCTGACATGCAGCAGCCCTGTTTCACTCCGGTCATCATTGGTTCCCAATCTGTTGTTTCGCCCTCGTCGATAACGGCGCACAAGGATGCAGTCCAAAAATGAGTTCTTATTTTTCATCAGGGACTGTCAAACCTATAATTTGTTGAATTGCTGGATACGTAGGTGAACTGTATGTGACTCTTCATTGTAATAGACTGAAAACACAGTCTACCTGCTAGTTTAGAGATGAAAGGTAGTGTCTATTCAGCACTTGCTGTCAATCTACTGCGTAACAAAACGTCTTCATAGAAAACGTGTTGAGGTAGACATGGGATGGAGAACACTCACACTTTATCAAATGTAGTTCCTCTGTTGGTGTAAAGACAGTAATTTAGATGATCATTGATTGTATTACATAGAAGCTGAGTAGATAGTGATGCAGATCTTTTCTCTCCTCAGGACGCCCACGGAGGAACGATGCCAGCCTACTTTCGCTTTCTCACCATCTTGGCATTTCACGTGTTTCTTCAGGAGAAGGTATGGAAAAACAAATGCAGTGAAAGTTTTCTTGTAACGCTAAAAACTTCAAAATGGTATTCTAATGTCTCATTGGACTTTTATTGTCTTCTTTGCTGCTCATACGTGGATGCTCTTATTAAAATGGGGTGTCTGTGGACTGTTTAGTCTTAATTTGTCCTGTATTGAGGTCTTATTCAACTGTTATACTGTATCTGAGAGCCTCCAGCAGTCATAAAAAGAACATTAGTCAAAGAGAAATGTAAATGTAATATCAGGTGGTTTAAAATGTGGTTCAAACTGGCCTGAGACAATAACTGTGATGCCTGTTTTATTGTTTGTGTGAATGTTAAGTCTTAAATGTAATCAAAAACGCCTTGACATTTTTCTTAAAGTAATATATTTGGTCTACTCAAATCTGAAAATAGTCTGATAAAATAATTACAAACACATGTTCTGATTACATACTAAACCATCCAAGTCGTAGAAGGCATCTGTATACTATCACCAGTACCCACTGTGAGTCAGGCTTTTTTCCTGAGTATTGAACATTGTTCTGTTTGATTAGGTTGATTTGGCTGTGATCGAAGTGGGGATCGGTGGAGCGTATGACTGTACAAACATTATAAGGTAGATATCATAATTTACTTTCACTAATAATTGACTGTTATTTTCTACAAGTAATATGGTGTCGTGCTCTTCATAAATGTTACTCAAATGTGTTCATAGTGTGACAGCATTCATTTGATTCACACAAGCTAAGATGTTTTTATGGTAATACAAGTACTACTCAGAAAATTTAAATATCCTGAAAAAGTGTATGCATTTCTATAACTTAACTTTAAAGGTAAAATATACACAGATAAATAGTATGTGAATCAATATATTTCAAGTGTTCATTTCTTTTGATTTTGCTGATTAGGAAAACTCACTTTCAAGCAATATTCCAATTTCCTTAGTTTTTGGGTTTGAGATTTTAATAAGCTATAAATCATAATTGGCAAAATAACAACAAAGAAATGCTTGATATCTTATTTTGCATAACATAAGTTTATAAAATGTATTTTTCACCTTTTATATTGAATTACCTGAATAAAACAACTTTACATGATATTCACATTTTCTGAGTAGTACCTGTATTTTGTACCTAATAAAATTTGTAATGTACTCTATCAAACTTGTGCCAGGCACAACATACCCCCACCACCACCACCACCACCACACACGCACACACACACTTTACCTGACCTGACTTCTCTTATTGTAAAAACACATTTTTACCCCACCCCCCCAAAGGGAAGAGGTTTTTTTTTTTTTTTTTTTTTTTTATCTTTTAACTGTATGATAATGGGGGGGGGGGTCTGAGGTAAAGCACTTTGTGTGCCATCCACCATATATGAAAAGTGCTATATAAGTAAAGTTCAGTCCAGTCCAGGTTCCTGGTATAGACTGAATGCAGTGACACATTCATACATACAAAACATCCACATTTACTTTGTGTGTGCTGTCCAGGTACCTGTGGTTTCCTCATCTGATGTCCATATGGAAGACACGATGCCACCAAACTATAATGAAATTTAAAGTTGTCCATTGTGACAAACAACAGTTTTGTTTGTTTCTGTGGTTCAGGAGGCCATGGGTGTGTGGTATCTCTTCTCTGGGTATAGACCACACTCAGATTCTCGGAGACACCATTGAAAAAATCGCCTGGCAGAAAGGAGGCATCTTCAAGGTCTGTGGCTACATAGGTCAAGTGTCATTGAGTCATTCACAACTTTTACTGAGGCTTTAAATGTTGTCACAGTCTTATCACTGATGTTTGCACATTTGTCAGGAGAAAGAAAAGTTGGAGTTGAATGTGAAAAGCTGCTCAAAATTAATATTTCAATGACTGACAAATCTAAGGACTGAGACTATAAGATGCAGTTCAATATTGCCATTGACACTAAGGTTTTTTGATATTGTGTTTTCAGCCAGGGGTCCCTGCATTCACAGTCAAGCAGCCAGAGGATGCTATGGCTATGCTTAAGAACAGGGCCAAAGAAATCAAAGTAAGTTGCATATTTTTATTCATTCATTCATTATCAACCGCTTCATCCGGGGCCGGGTCGTGGGGGTAGCAGCCTAAGCAGGGAGGCCCAGACTTCCCTCTCCCCAGACACCTCCTCCAGCTCTTCAGGGGGGACCCCGAGGCGTTCCCAGGCCAGCCGAGAGACATAGTCTCTCCAGCGTGTCCTGGGTCTTTCCCGCGGCCGCCTCCCGATGGGACATGCCCGGAACACCTCCCTAGGGAGGCGTCCAGGAGGCATCCAAAACAGATGCCCGAGCCACCTCAGCTGACCCCTCTCGACCCCTCTGACCCCTCCCTGGTGACTGAGCTCCTCACCCTATCCCTAAGGGTGTGCCCAGCCACTCTACGGAGGAAACTCTTTTCGGCCGCTTGTATCCGGGATCTTGTCCTTTCGGTCATGACCCAAAGCTCATGACCATAGGTGAGGGTAGGAACGTAGATTGACTGGTAAATCGAGAGCTTCGCCTCTCGGCTCAGCTCCTTCTTCACCACGACGGACCGATACAACGTCCGCATCACTGCAGACGCTGTACCGATCCGCCTGTCGATCTCCCGTTCCATCCTTCCCTCACTCGTGAACAAGACCCCAAGATACTTAAACTCCTCCACGGGTTGGTGGGGAGTCCTATTTTTAGTAAAAGTTTTTTAATTAGTTTTTTTTATCATGAATCAGAGCTTTGCATCAGTCTGTCTTTATATTGTTGTTGTAGTGTCCTCTATGGGTGTGCCCATCCATAGAGGACTACCAGGTGGACTGTGGGCCCCTGCATCTGGGTCTGGCAGGGCAGCACCAGCACTCCAACGCCTCCCTGGCCCTCCAGCTGAGTCACACATGGTTGCAGAGGAGATGTCTACCAGGTGAGACAGATGTGTCAGCTCACCTTTGGACTAGAAGTAAATAGAAAAAAGATGTCAACACTTTGATTATCCATTTGCATTACCGTCATCTGTCCTTGGCGGTGGCTCTAAAACCTTTCGATGTTAACAAGGCAAGTTTATTTATATAGTACTGTTTGTACACAGTGTAACTCAAAAGTCCTTTACAAAGTCATAAAAAAATCACAAGAATAAAAGACATTAGAAATCACAAAATGGGTAAAAGTTGTTGAACTCGTCAGTTAAAATACATTCAGAGTGAAATAAATACATTAATTATATTAAACCATACATGAAAATTAAAATGTAGGAAATCAAGATATTAAAATATAAGAAAAAATAAATGTAATGGACAAGATTGAAAAGGATTTACTCATAGGCACAGGAAAAGAGGAAGATTTTTTTTAACCCCAGTTTGATTTTATATATTTGAACATTAGAAAGTGGAAAAAAGAAAACATACAGTAAAAAAACAACACAAGCATGTTCAAAAGGAGTGGGTGGAAATGAACACTTATAAAATCCCACCCCTTCTTACTGTATCAACTTTTCCAACAAAAATCCCCTTCCTTCAAAGAAAAACACTACATTTTTAAACTTTTTGTCAAACATACATACATACATACATACATATAAAATGAAATTTGATTTCAAAATATTACATTAACATAACTGTACAAGAAAAGCGAAATAGTTTTAACATTACCAAAGTTGCACGTATATTTTAATAAATCACTTTGCTGTGGGAATGAAAGCATTATACATTGGGTGATGCCTATATCTATACATCTATTCTGTATCCATGCAAACACAATGTCCTCAAACAGGTAAAACCTTCCTCGCCACACCAGCTGAGAACACAGCAGGACTTCAGGCCACTGCCTTCAAGCCGAGCGCCATCATGGTCAAAGGTTAGTTTACACACAATTAAACTATTATTTATTTCTATTAACCTTTTATTTAACCAGGAAAACATTTACTCATTGACACTGAAAAAAATTATGACAGGAAGAAAAAATTTCATCCACACTAAAACCATACATGTAGAACACCACGTGCAAGTTGAAAGGTATTAAAACTATACAACAATGTGCCTTTAAAACATCACAGAACAGAACCCAGTTCTATTGGTTAGAAAACCACCTACATCCAGTTTTATCCATTTCCCATTCATTTAAAAGGACTTTGAATGTATTTACAGATACCAGATCCTTTATTTTTACATCCTGTGTGTTGTTTCCCAGTTCTCTTCTGACTTTTTGAACACATGTAGTTAACAGATACTGGGACTGGACACTGTTATTATTGAAGTCATTCCAACAGATGTAGACCACCAAGTATAAAAGCTTACTGAATACTTGGTGGTTTACTGTATTTGTGTATAGATGCTGTTGATTTCTTGTCTTTAGTTTTAGATGGTTTTGAATCTGACCAAATATTGATTTGGTCAGATTTCAAAGCTATGAAATGTCTCATGATTAATAATGTAAAGTTTTTGGGCTGTAATCAGTCTTATAGTACCTTTTAGGTTGATCAGCTTTGAAGAAAATACCTCATTGTTATTCCACCAAGGAATGGCAGAGTTATGTTTTACTGGTGTTTGTCTGTGTACAACATAACTCAAAACATTCTGGACAGATTAGGCTGAAATTTTCAGGAAATGTTGATACTGGCACAGGGAACAACTGATTACATTTTGGGGGTGATTGTTAGAGGGGGAGTACACATGTGTCTTTCGGGGGGGCTGATCTTGGCAGAGTCTACGCTCTCTGTGCTTTTCTAGTTCCATTTGAAATGTCATGATTTGATTAAACCTGATGATAGGTGACAGCACTGACAGTGGTTTTATGTGATTCCCTGCTTTGGACTCAGGGTTGGCTGACACAGAATGGCCTGGAAGGAATCAGACTCTGAAACACGGAGCAGTCACTTACTTTTTGGACGGAGCTCACACAATGCGCAGCATGCTGGCCTGTGTGCAGTGGTTCAGAGAAATCGCAGCCCAGCATGAACGAAAAGCAAGGTACATCTCCTCATACAATGTTCATCCACTATGTAGTCCGGTCATGTATTAGGGTGTGAGATAAGTCTGTGATGCCACTGCAGCTTCATGTGTCTTGATATTTAAAGGAGTGATATATTGCTTTTTAAAATAGAATTATGCATTTTAATAGACTTTCCCTGTGGTCTACATGAATTGAAAATGACATGCCTGGGTCTGAATTCTTCATTAATTCAACTCGAAAGATCAGGTGTCAACCCTATTTCTGGAATAATGAGCCCAGAAAGGTGGTTTTGAGCTCTGGCCCTTTAAATGAGCCACTTCATGCCTCACCCCCTCCAGCTTGTTGGCTGTGTTGCTCTGTCCTGTTCAACCAAGAACTGAACATTATGTAATCTGCTCAAAGTTTTGACATATTATCAGTATTGGACTACAACCGCTGCTGACAAACTATTTTGACACACTGAGAAATGTTAATTGGAAGTGTGGGCCTTAAATGTGCAAATATCATAATGCAATTGGTTATATACATAACAAATTAAGCAGAAATTGAAGTGGGTTGTAGAAATCCACTCAATATTTGACAAAACTAATAGAGAGATAGCTTTGCAGGTGTTCAAATTCAAACTCTTTGGACTATTATGGTCCAACTACACAAATAAAAATACCAAAGACTAAGTGTCTTTAGCTAAATACGACCCCTTTAAAAGGTAATGAAGTGTACAGATGTATAACATGCATGTATGTTTTGCAGTGGACCTGTGGCCAGAGTCCTGCTGTTCAATGCCACAGGAGAGAGAGACTCGGCAGCCATGCTCAAACTACTGGTGGTGAGCAGAAAAACATACAAACGATGTTTTATTGTGTACAAATAATGCATGTCTTTATCAATACTGAGACAATGTGCATTACAATTGTTTCTTTCTTACTGCTTAATACTACAAATACAATTCTTTATATATATATATATATATATATATATATATATATATATATATATATATATATATATATATATATATATATATATATATATATATATATATATATATATATATATATATATATATATATATATATATATATATATATATATTGAACAAAAATCATGAGTTGGAGAAAAGTGGTACTAAAAATCTGTTTTTGAGAAGAAACTGGAAATGCAATAGTAATTTTCTAATATTCCTGCTGCTGTTTCATTGGAGTGTCACAATGGCTACATTTAGATGTTTTTTAATGTGGAATTATTTATTGTGAATAAAATAATTCAGACTTAAAGTAATTTCCTTCATGTTTTCATGGGCATGTTACTGTTAAATAAAGGTTTCAATGGAAAATGTGTTTATTCTGCTTTAGTTAATTCGGCTTTAAGAGCTGGGGGTAGAAAAGGTTCTGATTGAGCAGAAGGCAGATCTGATGTCTACCAGAAGAAAACAATTGCATTCAGTTCCTGTTTTTGTTTCAAGTGGTAACATGGAAGACCAGATACTATGTGTGATTTTTTTTTTTTTTTTTTTTTTTTTTTTTTTGTAATAAGCAGTTAGCCCAAATCAACATACTAATTCATTTTGATCTTCTGAAGAACAGAAGGATGTTAGAGAACCAAAGATGCCAGTCATTAGAGCTCACTCGCAGCAGCATGGAATATGTACATCATCACAACAGGATAAGATAAGGAGCATCTGCAAAATGACAGGAATAACATTGAAGAGGAATAAATGGTTTCTATGTCTGAGGAACTATTTAATTCAGAATTAACAGTGGAATAAACTAGTGTTAATTCAGAATAGTGATTTTCAACTGGAATTTGGTGTTTGCATGATCATCTTAACATGGACTTGACCTTTATTCAGAATTAAAGGGGAATAAAAACTCTCATGTAAACAAGCCCATTGAAATTAGGATGCAAGATCAGCTTTTGGTAAATTCTGTATTTCCATAATGATCTCCAGGAAATAGACATTACCTTTACATGTATCTACTCTCTTGGTCCCAAAATATATGTAGAGTACCAAAAACAATTATTTGGCCAATACCAGTGTGCAGAATTATGAGGAAACTAAAGGAAAAATGATTGTTTTCATATCTTATATATTTTCGTCTGTTAAAAATAATGGAGAAAAAAAACGACTCAAAATCTGCGATGAACTGGCGACTCATCCAGGGTGTACCCTGCCTTCACCCGTTGTAGCTGGAATAGGACCCCTGTGACCCTAGTGAGGATAAAGTAGGTTCAGATGATGAGTGAGTGGGGGTCTGGTTCAGCGGTATTGTATTTCAGCTTTTGTCACCTTGACATTGTCTCTGACACCTGAACATCTTCTACTTCTGGACATTGTAGATAGGTGTTTGTTCTGGAACAAGCTGCAGGTCAATGCATTCCTGGTAGTTTCCCTCTTGATTCTTTTTAAATCTTTTTTTCTTAATTTAAGAATTTTCTTTAAGAATATTTTGTGACCCTGTTGACTATTTTGTTATAAAATGTGATAATATTGTGATCATGGTTCATGAGATTTTATTTGTGGTAAATGTTGAGGTTTTTTATTATTTACACTTTAACAAATGAAAATAAGCATGATATGATTTTTATTTATTTATTTAGTTGCCTAATAATTGTGCACACCATTACTGGCCAAATAATTGTGCAGACTGAGATATTTTCTTAAAGACAACAAGTCACCTTTTCTTAGATATTCAGGTTTGAGCTTTATGAAGATTTTGGATTGAGTGTGAGTGTTGTTCTTAAATAATAAAACAAATTCTCAAACATAATAATTGTGCACACAGTGTTGGTCCTGGTTTATGTCTGAGTGTTGTCCAAAGTTTACACTATTAATTTGCCTAAAAATTGTATATTGTCTTCCTTTCAGCCATGCCATTTTGACTTTGCTGTGTTCTGCCCCAATATCACTGAGGCCATTGCATTTTGTAATGCAGGTGAGATTATGCTTGCATTTTGTTATACACCAACTTGTTGTTTCTCATGACTCCTTGATTGTGACTAATACTCTTATCTTGATCTCCTCAACTCTGTTGACTGATTTCTTTCCCTTTCTATCCAGAGTTTTATTTTATTTATATTTTTATAACTGTACAGTTCTTATTTTTTCTGCATTGTTTTTTTTAATCACATTTCTTGCACTAATTTATTTCCTTTTTCTGAATGTTTCACTGTTTTAACGAGAGTTGCTCTATTTTGTGCTCAATGGGACAATGACAATAAATGATTCTGATTCATATCCACTTATGTTTGTTTTAAATGATCATGGTCTCATCAAATAAGGTTTTCCTTGTTTTCTCTATTTACCTACAGCTTGAACTTCAAAAGCTTTATTTATTCACTTGACTCTGTTCTTAACTGTGTAATAGTAGTTTTATCTGAAGTAGATTTAGATAAAAAGATAATGACATGCTTTTTATTTGGAAGTTTTGTATCATGGGATTGGTTGTAGTCCACTCACTCTACCACAAGGGATGTTTAGTTGTCATGCCTGAAGTCCAATTCAAATTTTAACTCTTTTGTTCTGGGCTGTAATCCAGGTTATATCCTGTAATCTGACTTCTATAAAGTAGATGAATTTGTTTATATCCCTAGCTACACATGAGCTGTATTGTATGTAATGGGAGGTGGTGGGTAGAACTGGTTTTCATTTGTCAATCGTGTGAATGTTGTAAGTCCGTATTTTAACTGTGTGTTTTGTTGTGTCATCTCAGACCAGCAGAACTTTAATGTCTCTGTGGAAAACATGCTGACTCGTTGCCTGGACAATGAGCACAGCTGGCGGCTTCACAACAGCATGAAGGACAAGGCCGGTTCCCAGCTGCTCATTGAGGGCACGCTACCTCTCGTCCCTGAGAAGAAAACAGACACGCTGGTCTTTCCCTGCATCCTCAGTGCCCTCCAGTGGATCACCCAGGGAAGAGACTCGGTGCTGGTGGACCCAGCGAAGACAGTATTACCAGTGAAAGCCAGCATCATGGCCAAAGCTGCACCGCTCTGCGATGCAGCTGAAATTCATGTCCTTATCACAGGAAGCCTCCACCTGGTGGGAGGGGCACTCAAACACCTGGACCCTGCCTCTTCCAAGTAAACGGTCATGATGATGAAATGAGTAGATTCAGGCTGGTAAAAAAAAAAAATGTTTGGGGCTCTCTTTGCACAAATGGTTTTTCTCCTTTCTGGGAAGATATTTCTATTTTTATAGATGGGATATTTGTGGACCTAGACTACAGACAGCAATGTTTAACCTCACAGAGGAATTCTAGGCAGGTGGTGTTGTCTTGGTAGCTTCTCAGTAGTGGGTTATATTAGGTATTAACTAGATTGGACCAAGGCAGCTTCAGGCCTCGAGTGGCCACAGCTTCACCCAGGGCCTTACAGATGAACACAAATGTGTTGTGTGCATATCTTCAGTCTTACTTGAAACCAAAAGTGTTTACATGAACTGCAGCGGGTACTTTCATGAACACATGAGCTGAAGCGGCTAAACTGGATTTACTGTGCCATCTATGAACCAAGATGCTGCAGTGGTTACTTACATTTATACAAAAAACCGAAATGCAGAGTTACAATATCTATTATAGAGAGTTGACCCACCTGATGTGGGTTAACTTAAATACAAAAAAACCCCTCATTAAGCTGTGTAAATGTGCCCTTTGTCAGTAAATGCACCATTATAACTGGTCTATTCACCCCTGTGTTGTAATGAATATTATAACACTAGTGTTGGCATTTGAAGTCCATAGACCTGTTGAATTCTAATTTTAAGTTGAACTTGAATTTTCTTAAAAATAATGCCTACATTAATATATGTATTAATTTATTAGCTAAATATAATAATATTGAGGGAAGTCTGATTAAAGTTAAAGATTCCCATTGTAATCACCCAGGACACTTATGGAAGGTGTGCTTCAACCACATTCATTCACTCTTTGAGTTTGAACAGATTTTCAATTCACTCTATGAAATTAATTACACAAGGTTTTGTCTTCATGTTTGGACAGAGCACACTGAAATGTCAATTGTTGAAAACAAATATGAAAATATTAAACATATGGATAATGAAATTGTGTGAAGCCCCTTTTTTACATAATGAAGCTTGGAAAATAAAACTACTTGTAATTAAACCCCAATGCAAGCATTTTCCACTGCTGATGTTCACTTCAAGCAGAAACTGTAAATCAAAATGCATAAATAATAGTATAATACTCAACAAAGAAATTGGTACACTTTGAGTGTCTGAACCCGCTTTGTTCTCACTAGGGTCACTGAGGCCTAATCTAGCTACAATGGGCAAACGCGGGGTATATATGTATATATTGTTGTATGTATATATATATATATATATATATATATATATATATATATATATATATATATATATATATATATATACATACATACAACTCTAACATTCACATCTATAGACAATTTAGATCAACCAATTAATTTATCAGTGCATGTCTCTGGATGGTGGGAGAAAACCGGAGTAGACACTGGAGCAACATGCAAACTCCATACAGAAAGATTGAACCGGGATCCTCCTTGCTGTGAGGCACGAGTGCTATTCCTCCTCCTATTCGTATATTTAAGTAAACATATTAAAAAGTTGAACGAGAGAATATGGAAATGGGAAATGAAATTCTACAATTTCTGTCTGTAATGGTTCATATCTGAGAAGTATAAATGCTTCATATTTAGTAAAAAACAAAAAAACAAAAAAAAAAAAAAGCTGAATATGGATTAAAAAACAAAATCACACTATACAATCCTATCAATTTGATGCCAGTGGTTATCAAACCCGGTCCTCATAGTCGGGTATCTTGTATATTTTAGATATCTCCTCTTCCATTACACCTGATGCTATTCCATCGTTAACATGCGGTTCTGGGGAACATGATGGAGAGCTGAGCATTGGTCACGAGGACCGGGTCTGGTATAAAAAAAATTAACCCTGTAAAATAAGTAACTATTTGTTCGTTGCGCATGCTCGTAACGTGCGGGCATTAGGGATCGGGTAACGGTTATGCGTATATGCATAAAACATGTACCTCGCGGGTTGCGCGTGCGCAAAATCGCCAGGGGTACACATTTTATCAGACACCGGATTCGAGAGCCACTGCTTTATGTTACTCGTAATGCGGGGAAAGGAGAGGGCATCAAAACCCCTGAACGCCACACGTGGAGCGTCTGACGTAAGACGTACAACGCGTACTACGTGCATGACGAGGGGGATGCTCGGCGCCCCGGTATGGGCGGTGAGTTTAAAGCGTCCAGTAACCGGGAGGAAAACAGTCAGTGTCTGCATGTGACTTTGTATACCCCCTTAGTAGAGTTGTCGTGAGCGGGAGGACATGGCTAAAGACAGGTATGTTGTTCATGTTTTCTACAGTCATGTTTGTTAATCCCATTAGTTTGTGCCAGTAACTAGATGGCAGTTAATATCTCAGCACGGCTGACCTATCTGTTATCTCTGGTGTGTTTAAGTGTTCTTAAATGTGGACATTTACATATTAAAACGGGTGAGGAAAGATCTGCAACGTATAAAGCACGGACCTAAAATAGTTGCAATTTCAAGTTAATTTATTAAGTGTTTGTACAATGCTTCATAATCGATACCGCGCTTTCACCAAAGCCATGCCTCCTTCATGATAACTACAGTGGCCAGCTTTAAAAGTAAAAGACTAACCACACAAATAGATCAGGGAAAACGAATAAAACTGTAGGTAGAGCCATAGTTTGACATAAGATGGACAAAGTCTTTGTTTTTTCTAATGCAATCTGAATTTGCGCGGTCACTCCTGGTGGCTGCGTCAATATGGCGGGCAGAGGGAGCTAACAGTCTGCTAACAAAGTTCACAAGTTCATATTAAAACAACACGTCAGTGTCTTCTGTTATACGATGGACATTATGTTTTGAATGGGGTGATGATCGTGGTACTACTTTTCCTCCTTTTTCCAGCATGCCACTGCTGGATCTGCCCTTCCACAGCCTCCAGGGCTCCATGCTGTCTCTGTCGGCCAAGAGGGCTAGCAAACGCAAATCCAGAGGTCCCCGCAACGAAGTTCTGGAGGCTGAATGCACCCCCATAGACCTCATCCAACAGTGCTCTCCTCACACCAAACACCAGCGGCTCATCAGCAAGGACAAGGTGAATATTGACACCCAGTTTGTCCTCGGCAGGCGATCCAGGAGGAAAACGGAAGCAATCACAGGTAGGTCTGATCTAATTTCACTAAGTATTATTTCTGGAGTATGATAATCTGACATTTTTTATTTTTCTGAGCAGGCCTTTCATGGGACCACCTGCCAGATGAGCTGATCCTCAGGATCCTCTGTTACCTCCCTTTGCAAGGCCTCCTCAGGGTGTCTGTAGTCTGCAAACGCTGGAATCGTTTGGCGTGAGTGTCCCCAGTAGTACAGATTCTTCCATTGTACATAATTCATTTAAACTAGTATTTGAAATCATTGTTTATCCAGCTCTCAAGAGAAGCAACCTGTTTATATCAACAATGACTTCTAACATATTGTTATAGAAGTTGCACTGTCTCGACCAAATAAAGTATTGTGTCTACATACATTTCTAGGTTGATTGTCCGGAGTGTCATCTTACTGTCGTACTTTAAAATATTCAGATACTGTTATATGATTTGTTAATGCCAGCTCATATTATCCCTAATTAGTAGGTTGAAAATGGTGATACAAGAGAGTGTTGTCAATATAGAACTGTATTCATGTAGCACATATAATTTATCCTGAATTAGATGGAGTCCATTCCCCTCCTGCCTCAAATGCTAACCTGTCTGTTTGCTATAGGTTTGATGAATCTCTGTGGCACAGTGTGGATCTTGAGGGCTTGACTCACATGGGTCCTGCACTGCAGCGGGTTCTGAAGACTGGGGTCCGCAGGCTCCGCTGTCCCCGTGTCTTTGTGGAGGAGCTACATTTCACAAGTAGTGGGTAAGTCTGATGGCTGGTAATGTTCAGGCCTTTAATGAAGAGTTGAAAATGACCGCAAATGATCCCACAAAGACTCAAGAGACTGACAAGTCTGAGTATTGGAGTAATTGATGACATTTCTTGCATTTTTCTTCAATTTCTACTTCCATGTCTTTGTCTCAAAACAACAGTGAGCTCAACATGTAGTGTATTAATTGTTGCTTAAAATCAGAATCCTGGATGTTCTAAAGCTACTTCTCTAGGTTTGATGCAGGTTACTATGTCATCTAAAATCTAGTGTTTTCTGTTTGTCCATTATATTGAATGGAACTTAATTGATCCTTTGGATATATACTATACCCTCAGGAAATTGGAAGTTCTACAAGCCCCACAAAACTGCATGTACACGTACAAGAATTGCAATACAATAACTACCAAAAAGTGACGTAGTGAAACAGGCCATTGTACATTGATACCTGCTGTTTCTTCTACTTTCCAAAGTAGTACTAATAAAGTAGCAGTAATCATGATAAATGGCTAACTAAATTATAACATGTAGACATTCTGAAATGTGATGGGTTTTTTTTTTCTGTTATTCAGGCCGGTCCCATTAGTTGAGCTGGATCTGTCCAGCTCCATCATCCCCACTTCGGCTCTGGACAGCATCCTCTGCAGCTGCAGGCAGCTGGAGTACTTGAGCCTGGAGGGACTACAGCTCTCAGACACCACCATCCAGTAAGAGTCTGGCTCTGCAGCTTCAGTTGAAGTTCTTCTCATAAAAAATCAGGTGCTTAGTGGTGTCTATAACTCATAGATGTCATCTTGTTTCTCCTCAGGTCTCTGGCCAAAAACGCAAACCTGCTGCACCTCAATCTGAGTGGCTGTTCCGGCTTCTCTGCCACCGCTCTGGCAGACATGCTCACATTGTGCTGCAGGTTCGCTACTCTTTCCACTTCATTACATCTGCTATACTTGTGAAATTGACTCACACAGTTAATTTTCTTTTTTTTTAATTATTATTATTGTGCAGGATGGAGCAGCTGAACATATCATGGTGCAGTTTCACCGATAATCATGTGAAGAGTGTTGTCAATAATGTAAGCTCCAGTGTTTCACACCTCAACATCAGCGGTTACAGAGAAAACCTGACATTGGATGGTGAGAGGAGGTTCAGTACAAATCTTTACTGGCAAATTCTCTGAATTTCATCTGGATCTTCCAAATAAGATTTTGGCTAGTAGAATAGTTTAGCGATATATGGATGATGTCAAAGCCAGTGTTAAGTATAATCTGTGTGATGCGTAGCAGTTCAAATACTTGAATACGTTTCATATGTAGACTTGTTACATAGTTGTATTTACATAATGAAAAATGTAAATGTTTTTCTTTTTAGATGTAAAAGTACTGGTGTCGAGGTGCCAAAAAATTCACACACTAGATTTAAGGTAAGATTTGATGACTCAAAACTTTTAAGTATATTTTTGTGTCAACGCAATGTAGTTTGTCACCTTATTACACATTAGTTATAACAAACTAAGGCTGCCTGCTGTGTTGGAAATATATTGGTATTGTGGAATGTACTTTATTACCCATCACACTTAAATCTGATTTTTACTTCAGGTGTATTTTACAGTTTTGTTTTCTTTTAACACTGGTTCTTCATGGCCACAGCTGCCTCCACTTTGACAGTGTTGGATATGCACCCTAGGGTTTTCAGGTTGTTTGGCTTGTTACTTGGCAGTGCTGCTCAAGCTGCTCAGTACATTTTGTACTGGTGTTGATTAGATAAAGACGTGTCATGGTATTAAAATGGCTAATTTCCTACAAAAGGAGACTGCCACAGAAAGTTGCATGTCTTTATCAAATCTTGCCTTTTTCAGCTCATTGCAGCTCTCACACATTCTATCTTTGTCTCATAATCTGAACCCGCTTTATCCTCACTAGGGGCCTAATGCAGCTACAATGGTCAAAGGTGGGGTACACCCTGTATGAGTCGCCAGTTCATCTCAGGACTGAACATATATAGACAGTCACTCTCACATTCACACCTATGGGCAATTTAGATTAACCAATTAACCTATCAGTGCATGTCTTTGGATGGTGGGAGGAAACCAGAGTACCCAGGGAAAACTCACATAGACATGGGGAGAACATGCAAACTCCACCCTGGTGTGGGAATCGCTGTGAGGCATGAGTGCTCACCACTGTACCACCGTGCCACCTGACATTCTAGCCTATCACTTACAATAAGTTTAGAGGAGGATGTTGATCTTCCAACTCTTGGAGTCACATTCTAATTGTACAGTTCACACCAATTTTGATGTTTGATAAAACATTTGACTTGATCTCAATAAGTGCACCTTTGTTACCATGGTGACCCTGGTTGCTCTGGGTTGCAGTGACAGCACTCTGCTGATGGCTGACTGTTTCCCCATCTTGGCGCAGTTGAAGTGTCTGGTGCATTTGTCCTTGAGTCGGTGTTACCACATCCACCTAGCAGCCCTGAGGTGAGTGCTGTCCCGACGTCTGTTTGTCCTTCTGTCTCTGCTCCAGATTAAACTAGCTCCTGTGTCTTACAGTGACTTGGGTGAAAATATCCCCACACTCAACCTGCTTGACGTGTTTGGTCTTGTGACCGACAGCCACTTGCCCTCCCTGAAGAAAGAAATGCCTCGCATCTCTATTAACTCCAGGCCTTTCACAGCTGTCGCCCGACCCACACCTTCCAGCAGAATCATCGGCAGCTTCAGCGACTGCACCATGTGGAACAGGAAATGTCGACTGAGGTTCAAATTGTAACTGAACCAGACTTGGTGTGACTGTGTCCAACCCTGCAGTATTCTACCAGATGTACAGGAGGTGTAGCCTGTTGTGCAGTCGTGGAACCATGTTTCAGTGTTCATTGCTGCTACAGAAGTTGTTAGTTTCCATATCAACAGTACTGAAAGTTCAAGCAGATGAGACCTGAAAGTACTGAATAATTGAGCGTGTAGGTTTTTTTTTTTTATTACATAGGAAAGGGAATTTGAATATTAAATACAGTTGTTATAATGTTACACTTTTTTACAAGATTTTTGAATGTTTTAGGTTCTAATGTTTTTTTTAATTTAAAATAATTTTTGAGAAATAAATGTGTAAAATATTTCTGATAATTCCAGACACAAAAATGTGCTTAAATAATGTCATTTTATCAGTAAGAAGAATCTTCAGCCACTGAGGTTTTAATGTAAAATGATGCATCTGGACAATAGTTCCTGAACCAAGTTTTGGTATTTCTGCTGAGTCTGTTGTCACTGGCTGCAAATGTGATAAAACTTTTATTCAAACATCTGATCAATTTTAGAAACTGTACATTTTGTCTTGAGTAAAACAACTGAATACACATTTTGCTACAGTGATAAGTCAAGTTAGTTTTAACTTTTGCTTTCATCCTTTTCTACTTGATCAAACATGATAACCTGATACTTGAAGTGTGATTTTCAGTACCATATAGTTAAATGTATATGGCACAAGGAGCGACTATGTATAAAAATAAAATCACTGATTTACAAAACAAACTTTAAGACTGAAATGTGTAGAAATACTAGATCATTATAATTGATTTAAATCTAGAAAATATTTTACATATTTAATGCCGATCTTGTATGGTTTAAAAAAAAATGTGAAGGCAGACAAATTGAATTAAACACAAACATACAAGCACTTTTTCATAATACTTTATCCAATTCCAAAACATCCCAACATAATGACACAAAGCTTCTACCTTTGGCACAACTCTCCTCATATTTTTGTGATCGGTTTGTAAACTAGTCCTCTAAACACCACCTCCAGCTTCACCATCATTTGTCTTAAGTATATTAACATGAACAAAACTTGGATTTCGATCACATATTTAAAAATCACTAAGGTGTTATTTTAGCATGATTACCAAACAGCATTGTTCCAGTTTGTGCCACATGGCTTTAGTGGTGAAAAAGAAAGTATATTTAGATACATTGTGGAGGACCTTAGACGCTTGGATTCAGTTGCATTTCCAAGACTAATTTGTCTTGTGAGGACAGATTTTTTTTTTTACCTAAAACATGGAGCATACTGCTCATTTTATCATTAAGTTCTGCTTTTAGTGCACTTGATTCTCCAGCTCATGCTCTTCAGCATCAAAATAACTACAAAATATATAGACTATATTCCAAAAATACCTCTAGTGGACAAATAAGCTCTAATAAATCACTGTGCTTTGACTTTACCATAGAGCTACACCTTAAGCAGATATTTTTTTCCATCAACAAATGCATGTTCAAACCCAAACCAATAATGAAGTGTGTTTCTGCAGCTGAATATATTCAATTCCTCTGTGCTTTGCTTTATGTTGTTAAAAACATACATTTTAAGAGTTAAAACTGCTGACATGTTCCTTCATTTCCATCATCACACTGTAGTTAATTCAATCAATGCATCATCCTCTATTAAAAATATTCTCAACAGCATCAAATATAAATTTACACACTGATAAAAAAAAACACCTGTCCCAAATGAATGCAATTTCTTTAACATATATTTTGAGCTGCTTTCACAGGTTTCAGTCTTCAGTAGGACCACAGACAGGGTAAAGAGGTCAAGGCATTCAGATACAAGTGTCATTCCCCCCCCTCTTGTAGTAAAAAATAAAAGAATTTCTGTACTAATGTGTCACACTTCCTGATCTTTCACCAGAATTACTGCATTTATACAATACCTTTGCTTCTGTTATATGATCAGGATATTAAAATGTCATCATACATCTGTAAACACAGTTCTGCTCATGATTGTTTTCTCGGTGGTCATGCATGTTGTGTTGAATATAATTTAAACCATGACTGTTCTAATGTTAAATTCTCTTTACTATTCAAGAGATACATGGTGTTTTGCATCCAATATAGTGACTTAGAGGCCGGTGCTATATTTAACCACTGTGACTATTATTTGAGTCATGGAGAAAAAGATCATTTCTATGTGACCACTCACGTTAATATAAAATCTATTTTCCTTTTTTATCAGAACTCCAAAGAGACACGGATAAGATAAAGCAGAGGGGTTTTTTTTGTTTGTTTGTTTTGTTTGCTTGTTGTTGTTTTTTTTTACTGAATGGCACAGGTACACAGATACAGAGGGAACAAATGTAACTGAAATTCTTTTGCACCTGCTACTGAACACAGCAGATTTTTCAACTTAAAAGCTCATTTTAAGGAACGGCTGACTTGAGGGACAAAGAGTGTAACAAACTAACTCCTGCCTAATATGTTATCTAAAGCATGAATTATGACCACTTCTCATCTGGAAAAAACTGATTTTAGAAAAAAAATTTAATGCAGAAAATGCTTGGTTTCTGATATTTAAAAAAAAAAAAAAAAAAACGTTGAAAGCTAAAACCTGGCACTTCCCTTTGTCCACACCCCTTTGGCTCCACAGAAACCAGTATCAGTTTTCTAGTACTACAGTCCTCAGCTGGTCTTCCTCGCTTATACTGATTGTTGCGATGGCTCCATCGTTGAACTCAAATGAAGTTCCACCATCAACCACCATGCATGCATCCCAGCAACGTGAGCGGACACACACCCTGCAGAGGCCAGAGACCCAAAATGTTAGCTGGATGGTTTGATTTCAACCCCACTGCTTTTTGACTTGGAAAATCGCTGACCTGCTGGCAAAGCCTCTCTGCCGACTGCTGGAGAACACCCTGTTCATGATGGGCTCTCTGATACTGAACAATAATCGCTGATCCTCAGGACTGAACACAAGTGACTCATTGTATTCATCAGTAACTGAGCACAGATAAATAAATACAATTAACACATAAACCAACACATGTGACAAATTCAATACTTAACACGGCTTGATTAAAAACTCACCTTTTTCAATAAATTCACGATTTAATGGGATATCAAGACCCAGCTGGGACTTTCCTACAAAAATAAGGCAGTTTGCTCGTAAATATTTCAAGTTTCAGTTGTGTTATTCATTAAAATATCCTTAAAAAGCAGAAGCAACACATACGAACCAATTCTCAAAACCTCCTCCACAGCTTGTTCAGCCAATTTGTTGATATTATATGACCTGTCGATACAAAGAGAGAGAATACACTAGCATGTTCAAAGAAAGACACGTGGACTGATTACAGGCTTTAACTGGGTCTAGGAAAACAGCCCTTTAGCTTTATAGTAAGTTGGTATGAACATTCCCACAAATATGTCAAATAGAAGAACATAAATGAATGAATACTGTAGGTAATCAAGTACAACATGACTGTGGATAGATCTGCAAAAATAACTAAATGTGCCCTGGATCTGTCACACACAGTACAACCCAAACACAAAAGCATTGGAGCAAATACCATCAACTTGTTTAGCTTAGAGCAATACCAGCACCAAAGGTTAAAACAAACAGGATGGCGATCATGAAAAAGTCACACAGTGTAAAATGCATTGACAGTGTTGATTCTGCTGATCTTCAAACTGTTTGGTTAACACATGAAATGTCATTAAGTCAAAATCTCATTTTGTCCAATACTTTCTGTGATTCTACTATGAAATTATCATTCAGTTCAAACCCTCTCATATTATGTAGTTGTAACCTGTCGAGTGTTCTATAGGTTATATTCACAGTCGGCTGAAAACAAACCACCTTTTAATGTACAACGTATGTCTGTGGTACACAGTGTTTTATTATCCAGTTAACATATTCACAGATAAATACTAGGAGGGTCTAAGCGTTGTGTGGGACCACAATGGAAATAAGCCTCTGAGCTTTTTTATGTTATCCCCAACTGTCTTGTTTATTTTATATGGTCTATGGCACAGGTTGCCGTTACATGTTTTATTTCAAGAATGGTCAAATAAATTCAATCAATCAAAAGGGGAATGACACAACATGTGTTAAAAGACAAAAGTTAATAGTACTCTATGACTCAATGATGTGGTAGGAAAAGTTAAAAAAATAAATTCTTAATATCCAACGATAGTGTTTGAAAGACACTTCATAATTTATGCCATTCCTATTGTATCTCAATCAGACAATCATTTTAGTAAAGCAGTGGATGAATGTTACCATTAGCTGTTTCAAATGTAGTCTGACAGTCAAAACAGATCAAATGGAATTTTGATTATGTACAAATGGGCATTGGGTAATCTGTTCCGGCATCACAAGTAGTGTCTGTTAAGGCGTGCAGATTTGTAGTCCTTGATAATACTTCTGTGCAGCGCCAGCCATGTTGGTGCATTTATTCACCAGTCTCTCTGATTAAAGATCTGCCCTATGAAACTAACCACACAGAAGCTGGTTTACACTTAAGATGAGGAATAATGTAGCTCCTTATATTGAAGACTAGTCTCTTGATAAGGTTTACAGAACAACAAAGGTGTGAGTTCAATGTAGTTTGTGGTACCAGGCTTTGGATCCTGTCCCTGTGCAGATACTGAGGCCTGAACTCTTCTGCTTTTCCCATGGGCCATCGTCCACAGAGATCTCATAGTAGGAAGCCCTATGGAGCAAGAGGTTAACATGGGGTTTGAAGGATTTTAACTTCATCCTGTGGTGGACAGAGATGGATTTGATGAGCACTGGACAGATGAATAGGGTGGCGGTGAACGAAAATGGGGATAAGGAGGGTTATAGCATGTGCGCACACACTGACAGACATGTACAAATGGATTTATATGACACAGGTACCTGGAGGACAAAGACTCTCCAATGAAGATTTCATTCAGGCTTCTGATGGGAAGGAGACTGGGCTTGGAGACGCTCTCATGTAGTGTTCCTGTCCCTGAGGAATATAAGTGAAATGGAAAAAAAAAAGGTCAACCAGGACAAAATAAATCAATAATTTGTGTATACAGTGTAAGTACACATAGCACGTTTTGGACTCATACTGTGCTGGCTGTCCATGGTAGTGATGCGGTGAGCCTGGTTGTGCTGCTCCAGACTCAGCTGCTGTTCATGTAGGTCCACAGGGGTCGGATTGATTCCCGTTCCCTCTAAGTGTAGCCGAATCCTCTGACGCCACAACCACCTGAACACAGAACAACAGAATAACAATAATGTAGGACGTCAATAAACTCCACACAGCTAAAAACTGGGTGGGTCATGTAATAACAGTCTTGCAGTGATAATCAGGGATTCAATCAAAAAAAAAAAAAAAAAAAAAGTAATCTGACTGAACTTTTTACCGATTATACATCTGATCAAGTATCCCCCCTACAGGCATACCCCTCCAAAAACCAATGTAGCCTTGGCTCCGTCCTCAATACAGAACATAAATTCCTGGGGTCGATGCCGATACCAATATTGGAGCGTAACCCCCCCCCCCCCAAAAAAAACAAAACTATATATAAAATAAGAACATTTATCTACACAGGATATAACAATAGTGTTATATCTCTACCAACTGTGGCTCCGTGGGTAGAGTGGGTCACCCAATGATCAAGCAGTTGGCGGTTCGCGTCCCAGCTCTGGCTGTCCACATGTGTCCTTGGGCAAGACACCCCCAGTAGGACCGACAGAACCTTACAAACCTACTGGTGTAGGAGTGTGTGTGAATGGGTGAATGTGAAGCTAATGTGTGCTTTGAGCACCATGAAGGTGGAAAAGCGCTATATAAGTGCAGACCATTTAATTGTGGACATGTGGATTAACATTCACATAAGTCTGTTTATCTCACAAGGATAACTGACAACTTTTCTGATATCTTTTCTATACATCTATTCTGATAGACTAATATTTGCTCCATGGGGAACAACAGGTTTTAGGTACAGTAGTTTTTTATGTTGGGGAGAGCAGACTAATGAAATATTTTAGAAGTAGTGAAGTAAAATAGTTTGTTAAATAATTTAAAATCTAAGTGAGACCTGAGCAATGAACAATGTGACGTATACAGAGCGATGAAAAAAAGTCTAAACTAGTGTCTATCTCCTTGTTTTAACATCCCATAGGCTAGGCTAATTAACATTAATACACTGGTAACAGTGGAGGAAAAATATCCAACCAGGTCCATTTACATGCTGCTTATCCGACCATAGGCTGTATATAAGTTTGTAGTTCTCCAATCTACACTGTTGCGCAACCCTGTCGTCATTGTGCTCAACCCACCCTACAAAGTGCCTTCCTATGTGTAAATTCCTTGCCTTATTATATGTTGACGTTTCTGTTATTCAATGTAAAATACTTTGCCCTTAAAGGTCAACCTCTATCATTATTTCATTTATATTGCCGTAGTCACCACTAGGTTTGAATGCATTGTGCATCAGTTCTGTGAAAAATTAGGTCATAATTGTCTTGTTTCAAGCTGTTTTCTGTGAGCTAGAACAGGGGCTATGGTTGAACCACTGGCTTTTCTGGTGTTCCTCATGAATATTCATGACACGCTAATACGGCACCTCTGATTGGTTTCTAAACAAAAAAAAAAAAAAAACAGGAAATGGCAAACCCCTGAGTGGTGCCAGCCTGCAGCAGCCTGAGTATGACTTTTTCCACCATTTCACAACTTCACAGAAAGTTTGTGGATTAGGGCCTATGTCCACAGGATGCATCTTTAGTCTTCAATACAAATGTAAACTATGTAGATCAGTGTCAAGTGCTCTAAGCACCTACAGCTCTAAAAAGGTGCAGTCTCTGTTTTTGACCACTGCAAGTTGGAAATAATTCAACTTTAGAACAGCGGTGCGCTCATAAATGTCACAATCAAAAGCTACTGACCAATCAAGAACAAGGAGGAGGCAGGACAGCCACAGTCAACAACCACCAAAAAGAATGGTATTTAAGTATATTTAAACCAGCTTGAGCAGTTGATCTTAGCGGTTTTACACAACCCTGTTATTTATGACCTGTCACTTAACCACAACTGGGAGTTAAAAGCAAAGACATGGAGAGATGTTGCAGCATCAGTTGGGCTGCCTGGTACGTATGTTTACTGTTTTTTTGTTTGTTTGTTTTTTTTAAATAAAAGTAGTTTTGTATGCTGATAACAAGGAAGGTGTTAATGTTAACCTATACCAGGGGTCTCAAACTCATTTTCTTCAGGGGCCACATTCAGCCTGATTCGACCTCCAATGGGTGGACCAGTAAAATGAAAACATAATAACTTATAAATAATGACAATTCAAAATTTTTGTCATTGTTTTAGTGCGAAAAACCCCCCCATTAAATTGTAAAAATACTTTTATAAATCATCCAAATGCAAAACAAGTGACATTTCATAAGGAAAATATGGACAATTTTAACAATATTCTGCCTAAATTCATCATTAGTCCATGTGTTTTATTATGGATCAGATCTATAAAGTCACTTAACTCTTAGTAACAGAAGCAGAAAATGGTTAAAGTTGTGTCTCATTTTCTTTGGACATTTGACATTGTTCCTATTTGTTGAGGTTATTTACATTTTATTGTTATAGCATAGTTCTTGAATGTAAATATTTTCATAATTTCATATCATATTTTGCAGTAAAACAATGACAAAATCAGAAATTGTCATCATTTATAGGCAAAGAATAAAGTAAGAAGAAAATATGGAGTCATTTAATAGGTCATTATGCTCTTCATCCCAAAGGGCCACATTGGAACCACTGGCGGGCCGTATTTGGCCCCCGGGCCGCATGTTTTAGACCCCTGACCTATACAATGTAACTAACGCTGAAGTGTGTAATGTTTGTGTAACTAGCCTGTGGGCGACATGAGCCCCCTGGGCGATGACTTACGACCTAGTGATGTAGCTAGGTTTTGCCTACTCTGAGTCGCTCGTATGTCCGTGTGTCTATGGTGGGTTGACCAGTGCACCCATGTGGGTCGAATTTCACTTCTTGGAGTGCGCGTGCATATAGAACTTGTTGTGAACTACCAGATTGTAAAAAGAGCCTCACAAAATGGTTTTCAGCAGAAGAAGCCCTTTAAGAAAATGCAGCACAACCCTTTTAAGGAGCTTCAAATGCACCTTTTATCTGCGCGATAGAACACACACAGAAGTTTGTCTTTCACATAGCCACATTCTCAGAGTCTCATGCCTCATTTGAACGTCTCTCAGTGCTGTTGTGCGCGAATGTAAATGTCTTTATTTTCCTTCTTAGGCTTCCTTTCATTTCTACAGTCCTTTCTAAGATTGCATTTAAGCTAGAAAATCATTCTGTCATTGGAAAATGTCTAGAATGTTTTGTGAATTAGCAATGTTGTGTTAGCAAGTCTAAAGGTTGTGTTTGTGTTAGCACTTAATAGAGATAAAGCAGTACGATTTTCTGGTTTTGCATTTAATGCTTTATAAGACATCATAGCACTGTTTATCACCATATTATTGTTATTGTGTATTCAATATTCTTTTCTGTAATTATTATTTTCATAGTGATACCGTGGATATGACATACTTGTGATGTCCATAACTGTAAAGTGTAAATGGTGGGAGATCTTTTTTTTGAGTATTTTTTACCATATTGCTTGAAAACCTCTTCATGATCCCATAGCACTCACTGAAATATAAAGTTTGCAAAAAATGTCATGTTTTAGTCTAGTCTAGAGGGTGGAACCAGAGGAAAACTCCAGCCAATCATTGTACCGATCATCTTTGCCATGATTGATTTGCCAATACGTCTATCAAAGATAACCCCCCCCCCCTTCTGCACGTTCACATAAACAGCTATGGTGGATCTGTCTTTTAATTAATTGTACATTTAAACAACTTTACCCACACAAATGATATAATTTTTAAGGGCAAAGACAAAATTTGTGACTTGTAAACTGTAATTTATACAAACATGTATTGGTTTATTCAAATGTTTGGAAACTTGCAAATTAAACCATACCCTATTTGTAGACATATATCATGTTTTGCTTACGCATGCGTCTTGAGATTTCATCTGCGATCCCTAGGTTCCTTTTGTGTGAAGTGTTCAATCTACATTTACAGATTGTCCAACATGCACATGAAATCCCTGCTTCTGCTTGCGTAATTTTGAGGCATTCCTTTGGCACTTTTTCATCTCTCCTAAACATCTTTAGAGACGAAAAAGTGCCAAAGGAATGCCTCTCTCCTAAAGATGTTTAGGAGAGACCCCAGAGCATGCTATCAAGTTTCAATTTGTTTTGAGTAGAGATTGAAAAAAAGTTGAATGTATTATCCCTTAAAACAACCATTTGATGCCAATTATTTTATGCTTCAGTATTTTGTTCCTGTGTGACCCTGTGTATGTTTATTATAATAAAAGAAGACTGAAGAACAGAAACTGACCAAAAGGAGTGTTGAATTAGTGAGGGATATGGAATCTTATTAAAAAGGGATTTAATTTTGCAAACAGCACACTGACATGTCCAAGTCAATGCAGTCGTCTACTTTTTCCTGTATAGTCACTGAAGTTGTGTAAATAACATATTTGTATTGGTCGAGATAGGTGAAACCATATTTGATTCACAAATGAAATTTAGATTTAAAATCCACAGTTCACAAATTCAGTGTAACTTGTGGTTTCTGAGGACACCACAGTGGAGTTTTAGAGACCATGTGATCTGTTCCAGACAACACAGGTTTTAACTTGTCTCAAACTCTAAAGTGCAGTTAAGCCATTGATAGCATCAATGTTGTTTACAGTTGACACAAAAGAATGCTGCTCAGTACTCATGCCATTACCACTTTTTGTAATTGTTTTCTACATGACTTGTTGAGTGTTACTTTGAATGAATTTTCAGCCAGAGGAAGCCAACACGGATTATTTGTGGGTGAAACACACCTGAAGTCACCATGGAACAGTTTCTCCAGTGCTTCTGGGAAGGCTCGAGTGTAGCGTACAGGCAAGCACAGGTGACCTTCTGACCTTTAGACAAAACAGAGAAATGACAAAAAAATAATATTGCAAAACCAGGAAAATGTTGAATTTCTTGAAATGATGTATTACTATTAAATTATTTTCAGAGAGTTACAGTGCATCATGGACTGCATTAATTACCACATTCTCAACCATAAGCCTTTCCAAATAGTGTTTTACCTCTCAGGGTCTGTGTTAACTCCAACAACCGGTTTGTCCTTGCTCAAAACCTTACTGGCAACAAGTAGCATTGTCCCATCACCTGACAAAACAAACTGCATTTAGAGAACTTGCATTGTGTGTTTGTATGTGTTGTTGCCTGGCGCTTTTGTTGTTTTTGTGACTTTTTTTGCCCAGTGAGTTGAATAAGTCCTGCCCATTCTCTACATCAAGCCTGGACACAAAAGTTGATGCCCAAGGAAAATTCTGTTATATGAGTCAGTCAGAAATAACAGTGAAATAGTATCTGATGTTAAATGTTCGTATCCATTAAATATTTGTGGAGCAATTGTTAAAGGCAGAGGCAGTAAAAGCACAAAAGGTTATCCATCATCCCCACCTCCAGCAGAAATAATCGCATCTGCCCATCGCACTACTTCGTCATCATACTCTCCTCTCTTCACCACTCTCACCTCAATACCTTCTCTCCTGAAAAAAAAAACCACCCAGAAAATGATTTATTCTTTCTGCTTCGTTGGAGAGTGTCTGTGGTGTTATTTTTCCATCTTACCTCAAACTCTTCACAATATGCTCCACATTGTTAGTGTGGATGTTGTGTCTCTCCAGCAGACCGCTGTAGCTGGAGCCCTTCATAGCAAGCTGCAAATCAAACACAACTTTAGACAAATATCTAGGGACATATGATATGTGTTAGCATATTCTTTTGTTAGAAGCTCAAAGAATTAGTCTGGATTTGTTTTGGTACAATTTTTATAAATTTATTAGATTGACTTGATCTGACCGCAAAGCATTACTTAACTCACCCCCATCCCCCCAGGTGGTGGGGTGGCCCCAATCTTCTAAAACACACAACTTTTATTTACTTTTATTTTTGTAAACTTCCCAATCTATTGGCTGACCCCATGTATGCAAGATGGGTTAGGTTACCAAATGTACTGGTCTTCTCTGACTGAAGTCAAACCCCAATACCGACTGTATTTTACATCTAATCTTTTGTGATGTACTTTCCTTTCTGGTTATATGTAAATCTGCCATTTTGTTGTGTTAATCAAGGTGTGAACCATGCCTCAAAAACCCCTCACCCAACAGTAAAAACAAAGGAATCCATTGAAAGTCTAGTGAAACAAAGGAATCATAACATTAACCTACTAGTTACTAACAATATTAAACTAAAGACCCCATATCTCTATTAAAATACTATTTCAGGCGTGTTTTTTTGCAAGAAGGTAAAGTCAATGCGTGAAAGTGAAATGCAGTCTTACCAGCTGCTTCAGGTCCTCCTCAGATAGTCCCGCATAGCGATACCGCTGCTGCTCAAACTCGTAACGTGTAGTTTTAGTGACCACTGCGACCTTCTCAGGTTTGAAACCACTTTTTGGCTGAGATGAAGAGTTGCACAGTGAAATATGAAGGGGGCCAAATGAGTTTTTGTAAGGCAGGGTGACAGCTCGGCTCCCAAAGCACGCCAGATTCACCACTGCGCGGCGACTCATTCTTCTGAAAGTGCAACCTTAAAAACAACTAAATGTCGAGTTACAGAAGATGAATTAAGTCTCTGCTCTTTTATGCACTTATGTACACCTCATACCGGGTCCTCCGTGCACATATGTCGGCGAGTGAAGAAGCTGAACACACACCCACTGTGGAGGAAGGTCACCAGGTCTGACCAGCACTACTCTAACACTTCGCTCAATTACAAGGAAGACTTTACTTTTCAGAGTACGCGCAAAGTACTATTGCTGAAAACATGAATAAAATACAGTACTTTGAGGAAATAAAGCTAAAAAAAACTATACTTCCTATCCGTATTTGGTAAGGTTAAAAGCTAGCGTTCTATTTCCAACAAAGCTAAAAGTAGCTAGCAGTCTGCGTACAACTCCGTTGGTCATATAAAACTACATATTCCAAATGGCTTTATTTATTCCTACCGCCAACCCGGCACAACTTGCGTCCCCCGGTTCACACACCTTTTAAGCATATGCTAAAGCTCATCCCGGACAGGTGAATAATAGACAACACATGAGCGAATACACTACACTCTACATTCCATGAATCTTGGCACGTACGCACGTCGTAGCACGTACGGCACGTATACTCGCTTCTTATTGGTTACGTAGAAACGTGTGTGTTGAAACTTGGGGCGGGGCGATGAAGGTTTGTTTTGGCTGCTCGTCCACAGGCCGTGATGCGTTGAAAGGCATAACATCTGACTTGTAGAGTTGATCGTAGAGGCCATAGCGGTTTGAGCTTATTTATTTATTTATTTATTTATTGTTCATAAAAGTGTTAAGAACAGTATATATATATATATATATATATATATATATATATATATATATATATATATATATATATATATATATATATATATATATATATATATATATATATATATATATATATATATATATATATATATATTAAAAAAAAATGTTCCTCTCGCCCCACGTGGGCGGTGTCTCCTTCAGACTCGGGTCCTCTACCAGAGGCCTGGGAGCCTGAGGGTTCTGCGCAGGATCTTAGCTGTTCCTAGCAATGCGCTCTTTTGTACAGAGATCTCTGATGTTGTTCCTGGTATCTGCTGGAGCCATTCTCCCAGCTTGGGGGTCACTGCCCCTAATGCTCCGATCACTACTGGTACCACTGTTGCCTTCACACTCATTCACATTTTCTCTAACTCCTCTTTCAGCCCTTGGTATTTCTCAAGCTTCTCATGTTCTTTCTTTCTGATGTTGCTATCACTGGGGACTGCTACATCTATCACCACCACTGTCTTCTCATGTTTATCCACCACCACTATGTCAGGCTGATTGGCCATCACCATCTTGTCAGTCTGGATCTGGAAGTCCCACAGGATCTTGGCCTGTTTGTTCTCTGTCACCTTTGGGGGGTTCTCCCATCTTGACCCTGGGACCTCCAGTCCATACTCTTTACAGATGTTCCTGTACAGTATGCCCGCTACCTGGTTATGCCTCTCCATGTATGCCTTGCCTGCCAGCATCTTACACCCTGCTGTGATGTGCTGGACTGTTTCAGGGGCTTCTCTACACAGCCTACACCTGGGGTCCTGTCTGATGTGGTAGACCCCGGCCTCTATTGCTCTGGTGTTCAGGGCTTGTTCTTGTGCAGCCATGAGTAGCGCCTCTGTGCTGTCCTTTAGTCCAGCCTTTTCCAGCCACTGGTATGTCTTTTCCATATCAGCCACTTCCTCAATTTGTCGATGGTACATGCCATGCAAGGGTTTGTCCCTCCATGATAACCCCTCTGGTTCCTCGACCTTACTGGGCTTTTGTTGCCTGAGGCATTCACTTAGCAGTTGGTCATTGGGGGCCATTTTCTTGATGTATTCCTGGAGGTTCGCCGTTTCCTCCTGGACAGTAGTTCTGACACTTACTAGTCCTCGGCCCCCTTCCTTTCGCTTAGTGTACAGCCTCAGGACACTGGACTTGGGGTGGAACCCTCCATGCATGGTAAGGAGTTTCCTTGTCTTGATATCAGTGGCTTGTATCTCTTCCAGTGGCCAGGATATTATCCCAGCTGGGTATCTGATTACTGGCAGGGCATAGGTGTTAATGGCCTGGATCTTATTTTTGCCGTTCAGCTGACTTTTCAGGACCTGTCTTACCCTCTGTAGGTATTTGGCTGTGGCTGACTTCCGAGCTGCCTCCTCATGATTACCATTTGTCTGTGGGATCCCTAGGTATTTGTAACTTTCCTGCACATCTGTGATATTCCCTTCAGGTAGGTCAACCCCTTCAGTTGTGATCACCTTTCCTCTTCTAGATATCATCCGCCCACATTTATCTAGTCCGAATGACATCCCAATGTCTTTGCTGTAGATCCGGGTGAGGTGAATTAGGGAATCAATGTCACGCTCATTCTTGGCATACAGCTTGATGTCATCCATGTAGAGGAGGTGGTTGATGGATGTTCCACTTCGGAACTGGTATCCGAAGCCACTCTTTGAGATGATCTGGCTGAGGGGGTTTAGGCCTATGCAGAACAGCAGGGGGGACAGAGCATCTCCTTGGTAAATGCCGCATCTGATGTTCACCTGTGCAATTGGCTTTGAGTTGGCCTCCAGAGTTGTCTTCCACAGCCTCATTGAGTTCTGGATGAACTCTCTTAGTGTCCTGTTGATGTTATACAGTTTTAAGCATTCCAGTATCCATGTATGTGGCATTGAGTCATAGGCTTTCTTGTAATCAATCCAGGCAGTGCACAGGTTGGTGTTCCTCGTCTTGCAATCTCGGCCAATTGCCCTGTCAACCAGTAGCTGGTGTTTGGCTCCCCTGGTGTTGTTGCCTATTCCTTTCTGTGCTCTGCTCATGTATTGCTCCATGTGCCTACTCATCTTAGTCGCTATGATGCCTGATAGAAGCTTCCATGTGGTGCTGAGGCAGGTTATAGGCCGGTAGTTAGATGGTATTGTTCCCTTCTGGGGGTCCTTCATTATAAGGACTGTCCGGCCCTGGGTTAGCCACTCTGGGTGGTTTCCCGATATCAGCAGCTGGTTCATCTGTGCTGCTAGGCGTTCATGGAGTGCTGTCAGTTTCTTAAGCCAGTAGGTATGAATCATGTCGGGCCCTGGTGCTGTCCAGCTCTTCATTTTGGACACTCTGGTTTGGATGTCTGCTAGTGTGATGACTACTGGGTCTTGTTCTGGGAGTTGGCTGTGCTCTGCCTGTAAGTCTGTCAGCCATTGGGCATTGGTGTTATGTGTTGCCTCCTTCTCCCAGATGCTCTTCCAGTATTGCTCAGTTTCAGCCCTAGGTGGGTCCGTTGTCACCTTGCCCCCCTGCCATTGAGAGTAGACCTTAGCTGGGTTGGTGGAGAACACCTGGTTTATTCTCCTGGCCTCTACCTCTCTTGTGTATCTCTTTAGGCGGGTAGCTAGTGCTGTGAGCCTTTGCTTAGCAGTCTCCAGTGCCTCAGCTGTGGACAGTTTGTTGTATTTCTTGGGCAGTTCTTTCCTCAGATTCACACCTCTGCTTAGTTCTGTTAAAACACTGACTTCTCTCCGTGCTGCCATGATCTTTGCCTCTAGCCTTCTCCTCCATGGGGCAACCTTCTGGCTGCTCTGGCTGTTCATCTTGTAGCCAAGCATCTCAAGGATTACGGTTGCTGCTGCATACATCAGCTGATTGGTCTCAGTGATGGTAGTGGTAGGGACATATATATATATATATATATATATATATATATATATATTACATCTGAAGACAGTTTCATTATTTCTGTTTTGAAATAACAGGCATTTAATGAATACCAACTGCAGTCGACCATGGATTATTTTAATGTATTTAATGACTGCACATTGTTGTAGGAGAAAGAAATGAAGCACATATGATTCTATAGGTGATAGTGTAGAGATATTCAGATTTGGAGCTTTCAGATGAGGAAAAGGATGAGTATCAGCCTGTATAGGTGACGATGATGTTGAAAAAGGAGCAAAAAAAGATGCAGGGGAATCTGATGAGACAGTCATAACCAGAGAGGGAGAAGCAAAGCCAGCGTGCTCTGTGGGCCAGAAATAATTTGGTGTTTTATTTAGTTTCAGGTTAATGTATTACATTTTATGATCTTGTTAGATTTGTTATCATATTTGTAATGTGTGTAAATACTGTTAAATATATGCAAGTTGTCTAGAATATGCTTATAAAGTTGGTCAATAGGGATTCATATCACATCCATGTGACTGAAATTACTGCATTAATCCAAATTGATGTGAAAAATATTAACTGTTACTCCTTCTATTAACTTTTAAAATATAATCATCCATCATAACAGATTCATACATGCCTATCAAGATAACCCTAAAATCTGTGAATACATATAATCCATTCCTTTTTTCTCTACATGTAGCTCTATTTTCAGTCAGAAGGACACTAACCCCAAGTATACCACAAATGTAGTTCTAGAGTGGTTCAAGGACATGATCCAGTCCAAGTACTGAGCTAAACCATAAAGAGAATCTGTGGAGGAGCTGAACACCAGAGTGTGGGATGGAGATAATCCAAATGGACCCAGCTGGAGGCTTTGGTCCAGGAAGTGTGGACCAGAACCCCACATGAGACAGAAGATGGACTGTGGACACTTAGAGGAACCATTATCATATACAGTGGACTGAGTGTGTCTTATGGGTATGAATAATGTATCTTATGGGTATGTCTTATAGGGTATGAATAATTTGGAACGCAGTGTTTTTTATCCAGTAATAAAAAACTCCTGATATAAAGTTTTTCTCCAAATATAATTTGTTGTTATTCATTCACTTGTGTGTTACATACAGATCAGAAAGAAACTTGAATCAAACTCATTCATTTTATCACAAAAAAAATGGCAGGGATATGAATAATTTTGAGGACACTTGAATGTGTGTGTGTGTGTGTGTGTGTGTGTGTGTGTGTGTGTGTGTGTGTGTGTGTGTGTGTGTGTGTGTGTGTGTGTGTGTGTGTGTGTGTGTGTGTACTATAATTCAGTATAATTGGCTTGAGTACATGTCTACAATAAAGGTTTGGATATACAGTACGTATGTACATAATATAATAATTATATGTCCTTATACCTCATTGGGATATTTATAGTTAGTGTAGATTAAAGAGTCCATTTTTTAGCCTCAACTCCAACTGGGTTTATTCTGAACAAAGTCATGAACTAATGCCATTTGTTTGTACATGTTATATCACTTAGGCTGCAGGAGATGCTTGGATTTATAAATTACTAGTGCAGAGCCCGTAGAAAATGTGAGATTGCTTGCTACTTAAGTGTTGTGGAAGTGGGTGAAATGAGCAGAAAGAAAGGCTATAATAATCATTAGTTGGGGCTATTTTGGAAGTGTGTTTAAACTGGAATCTGTGAGTATGGTAATGTTAATGGTGTAAGTTGTTACTGCTGGTGGAATTAGTAAATCTTAGTTTCAGGTGGGGCAGACTGCCTACCACTGTAGTGGTTTGTGGCATGCTAATGCAGGTGACACCAATCAACACCCAGCAAGATATATTATTATGGCCGAGAAGTGAGCCGCCAGGAAACTGGGTAATGTGCATCTGCCTACAAACTACAGCTAACAACAAACAAACCAAACATGAAAAGGGCCTAAATCTATTTGTGGTGCTCAGTTTTCATTCTGTGTCGCTGTGCCACAAATTATAGGAAACACTGGACCTTGTCAAAGTCCATAACAGCAATGAGTTGGCATTAGTAATGCACTACGGTGCAGCTGTAGGCAAATCAGGGGGCAGGACTTGGCAATGCTCAGAGCGGCAAAGTTAGAAAGAGCAATGAAATTAGTTTAAACTTTGGACTGCAATCATAGTACTGGAAAGTCACCCTCCAAATTTTGGATCATTTGGTGGAGTTGTGCAGGTGTTAGGCATTCCACAGACAAACAGGACATACTACAGACAGAGATTTGCTGAATTATAGATTATAGATAGATGTAATGGCATCGCACTGCATTCACTTAATTTCACAGTATAACAATGAAATGGAAAAGGAAAACAGTCTTAAATTCTAAACTAATAAATAATTAAAGAGGTAGTGTAATAAATACATTATAAACTTGGTCACATTCTGTGTTTAAAGGCTGAAGTATCAGCATTATATGTTTATACACAAATCTTCTCATTTTTCAACAGCTGTAGAAACACACCTTCCTATAACCACTTAAAGTGAATTATTTCCTCTGGGAGCAAGAACTGAATGCTGTTTCTACTGAAAGAATTAGACCTCATTTACATTTTTTACACTCAAAATCATTTATGGTCTGAATTCAGCACTAGTTTTAAGGGCAGTTCAGTTTAAGGAAAATTTCTGAGGGACTGGATGTTACTGGTGCAAAACAGATAACATAACTCTATTCACGGAATAATAATTATTGTTGGGATGAGGAGATTCATCAGTCTGGAACATAAAATACTTGCCTGAGGTTGCTGTTCAGTTTTCCTGGATTCATAAAGGGGAAAAACATGATTGTAATTCATACATGTTAGCAATAGGATGTGTACTTTTTTGACTTTGGAATAGATTACCTTTTTATCTACACAAGTATTTTAGGTTTCATGAAAGTTTAGTGATTTGCATTCAGCTCGTTTACCTTTAATTTGATTCTGATCAAATTTTTACAGATATATTTCATTCATTTGTGTGACAGTGACTGGGGAATAATGTTTGTAAGAGTCTATGTGACCTGATTTGAGGGGTATTCTTCACTAATTATATTCAACTTCACTAGGGAATATTTTTCCATACAGTGAGGTCACTCATTACTGCACAAGCTCTACTTTTTTCAGCTAATTGTGGCGCGTCATTTACTCTGTGGAATTATCTCAAACTATAACAAGTCCCGAGTGAGATGATGTGTGTCTTTTAAAGCTGATTATTGTTTTATATGTGTAAATATGCAACTACACTAAATCTCAAAAACAATCAAATGGATTGATTCACAAATGAAAAGAAGAAATGCACAATAACTAAATACGTAGATTCTGAATTGAGTTAAACTCTAAACCATATGATGACTTTGAATTGCAACTCTCCTAAATTTTTACATTCACCTGGGCTTTACCTGAAACTATGTCACAGGGCTAAGAGTGTTATTATGAGAGGATCATTTTCTAATTTTTCCTCCTATTCTCCCTCCCTCTCCCTGTCTCTTCTTCTGGATGTCTCCCCTCCCTTCTTTTCCAATTACAGTAGGAGAGCTGCTTTCAATCTCACAGTCACACTGTCTTCAGGTTGAACTTCAACACTGCTCTGCACAGACGACTGAAGAACCAAAAGCACCCCAAAGAGGTATGTGACAAACCTCTCTAATAATTGTGAACTGTACTTCATGGTTTTAATGTAGAAACTTGACAAATGTTTTTGTTATCATGTTGAATTAATTTTCTAATGGAATGATGGAGAGATATGACTGAGTCCAATAGAAGTTGATGTAAAATTAAAGATTTAGTTAATTTCAATCTCAAAAGAAGTTAAAATCGTGTATAATCTTTTGTTTTTTATTTTGATAATTCCACATTGTCCCCTTGAACATTTCATAATAGGTGAAGTAAATATCATTGCAACATATTTTTAATCCCTGAGGGGAGAAAAAATATTTTCATGACTGAGAAATCAGTTTTTTTTCACTTTGTTAATATTACAACAAAGGCTAATGGTAATAACAGTCTATAAATTGATTAATGTCTTCACATCTGTAGTTTCAATTCTTATTTCTCTTGACAGAATTAGACAACATAATTTAGCAGCATGTGACATGCAATTTTTGAATTTATATTCTATTGTGAGATGATGTGGTGGAAGAACTTTCACCAGGGCCTGGTCAGAATCATTAACATCAGTTACACAATTTGATAAGACATCATAATTCATCTGAATCTGTAACAAATTACTTATTGCAACTTAAAAAAAAAAGTTGATACCATGTACTATTTGTATTATATTTACTATTACTTGTAAAATATACCTTTTTACATCTCCATTCATACACATACCCTTGTTTCACTTGCTCAACTTCTTATTTTACTGTCTTGTTCTGTCTCTGATACCAGTACTTAATAGCATAAGAATCCTGCTCCTGCTGACTTCAAATCCTCATAAATTGTCTTTACACTACATGTCGCCTTAAGCACTATTTTCATACATGCCGTCATTTTTTGTTATGTTTATGGAGCTGTTAGTGTCAAATAATTCACTCCGAATTTTTCTCACATTCTCCACTTTTGTTACTCCTCACAGCTTCACACATAGATCAAGATCATTACATAATATGGCACACTTTTAGCAAAAATATATTGACTGTGACAAGTGATTATTGTGATCATTGGAAACATAAAACATAAGGATTATGATGGCTAGTTAGAGTGTGCAATCATGAATGAATGAATGAACAGCTATAGATAAACACATAAACAGTTGTAGTTCTTAACCCAGCCTAAGTAAAACAGTATAAATGGGATGAATGGTAGCTTAGGTCTTTGCAAAATTCACAATGTTCCTGGGAATGTGACCAGTTCTGCTGTAGCTGATTTATACACAAATGAAAATATGAAAGCTACTCCAGTACTTATTCTTCCTGAGTTAGGACAATAACATAGTCTATTAGATAACTTCTCATTTTAGACAAGAAAGAAAAATCACCAAAACTATGCCTTTAGATACCAAAAGATAATATTTAGTGATTTTCATGTAGAATAAGGAGATATACAGTTTATTGCACATGCTTTTCAAAACAAAATGACTATTCAAATACAACATGTTTTATGGTTAAAGTGCAAGGTATAGCTTTTATCTTTTCTTTTATCTTTTCTTTTAACTGCACTCCTTTTTTAATCCTAACTTATTCAGAGCATTTTGTTTTACTTATATTTAAGCTATTTACACTCTGTATTTATTTATTAATTCACTATTGATGTAGTATGATTGTTTTTGTGAAGTGATGGCCATATTTTGAATTTCCTTGTGGGGATTAATTAAGTAAATCTATCAATCTATTTTAGCCTTAAATACTCTTTCATTCTTTTAATGCCGTGACAGTATGAGGACCTTTAGTCCCTGTATGAATTAATTTACTTTGATGTGTGATGGACATATTTTGTTTAACCACAGCAAGATGCAGCGTTTTAGGGAGGGCATTCACATACGTACCATGAAAGCCAAGAGGAAAGTGGAAGAGATCTCCAAGGAAGATGTCCAGGCTTTCCTCAAGAAGAATGCCTTTGTGCTTTTTACAGTCGGGGCAGTCATAGTGGGTTTGTACACTTCTGATGACCCAGTGGAAAATGCTTAAGCTTTATGTACAATATTTCAACACATGCACATAAAGCACAGGCCCTCACTGTTGTTGTCTTTGCAGGTATTGTTCTTGGCTTCGCACTGCGTCCCTATAAGATGTCCTATCGAGAAATAAAGTACTTCTCTTTCCCTGGAGAGGTGTTAATGAGAATGCTTCAGATGCTTGTTCTGCCCTTACTGATCTCCAGTCTAATTACAGGTAGCCTACAAAATTTACACATCAAGTCATAAGTACAGGTGTATCTGCAGACAAGGGATTTCATAACAATTTTCTCCCGTATTCACAAAGGATTATGTCTGTTTTTCCTTTTTAGTGGACACTAATGTCTTGTGATGTTATTTAAAATGACTGGGATCATGGTGGTCAACTATCTGATGAAAAACTGGGTACAGAAATTAAAGTTACACTCTTTGGAAATATTTGGCACAATTAAAGATACAGAGTTAAAGATTAACCTCCTGAGACCCAACAATGGATTTTTTTCTATAGGGGACAAAAGTTTCACGATAGAATTATTAAAAGTGCTGTGTACTATAAAGGACATTTCAAAAAGTAAATAAATAAAAGTGATGTCATCTGGGGAAAAAACAGTTGAATCATGCTGTTTCCAATCAAGGTATGTTCATGTTTAATGTAAAAAAAAAAAAAAGTGAAACTTTTAATTCCTGGGATTCAGGGGGTTAAGAAAACTACAAAAACGGACTATGTTTTCATTAGTGTATCATCATGTCAAAATAGGAATCATTGTGTTTTTGTTACCTTGGACTTAGATACTTATAGAATCTATAATTTTGCATTACCATGTCTCTAGCTCCAGACTTAGCTAGATTTAACTCCTTTGTTCCTATTTTATAGTGAGGGCAAGTAAGTTCATGTGCATTATTCTCTTTTTGCATATTCAATCCGTAAAGACCAATGTGATTTGGGGCTCTACAAATAAAACTGAATTGAATTGAACTGAACTGAATTGAGTTGAATTGAATTGAATTCAATTATTGTTCTAAGGTGTGTTTCAATGTAGACTACAATAAATATCCATAGATGTAAAAACTCAGAACAGGCCAAACCAAACCAAACACTGGCTTATTGAGGCCTTTTCATGTCCACCCTATATGACAGTTGGGTGATACTTAGCTGTGGACAATCTTTAGTTTAACCCCTTGATTACACTAAATTACACAGTAATCATTTAAAACAGTGGTGTTTCAAAGAATTCAGTGAAGAAGCTGACTTTGGGTATAAGACAGTATCCCAAAATGTACAGCAGCTTGTCATAGTCAGGGAGGTGATGGGTATGAGTTTTTATTTTGGTTTTCATATAAGAAGTCACATTGTGCAGAGTGCAAAGTTACTTTGATGTATGAAAATACTTGTTGCATGGTTATATAAAACAACTCACTGCCTGGTTTCCTTCACTTGAACGTGTATCCAAACTCCTTGGCTGGATTGACTTTGGCACAGTTCAGTTTTTGTACATCTATTTTTCAGTAAAGTCCAAGGCAGCTCAATCATTCCACCATGTTCATTGTTCTCTAATATAGTATGTGCAATAGATTAAAAATAGACTGAATTCAAGGCTGGAGGATGTGGTTCACAGGTAGGTCAGTGTAAGATCTAATAATCATTGAGGAGACAACCTCACTCCCAGTTTGGCAATAAAGAGATTACAATTGTTTGAGTAACAGGGAAATGTTGCTTCAATTAAATCCAGTGTCCTTGGCTTTCAGCTGCTCCAGATCTGTTCTTAAATGGCAGAGAAATGTGTTACCGCTATATGATGCTGCACCCAAGGACAATTTCACCACACAAATTATTATTCATATAGTTTGAGTAGTTGCACGAAGACTATAGTTTGTGGATAAATTCGGCCTATTTTCTCCCTTCAGGAATGGCTGCTCTGGACAGCAAAGCCTCAGGAAAGATGGGCATGAGAGCTGTGATCTACTACATGACCACAACCATTATTGCCGTGTTCATCGGTATCATAATTGTCCTCATCATTCACCCAGGAAAAGGATCAAAAGATGAGTTTGGAAAACAACAGACAATAGAGCAAGTCCGTCCTGCTGATGCCTTCTTAGATCTGATCAGGTAGTCCACATATAAGTAAGATTTGTGTGTTAATTTAACCCATAAATGCCCAAACATCCACTGATAACCTAAACCATCTACTGATGGAACTGTTTAATATCTGTTGATCAATTAATCCTATTAATCCATGCAGATAATTGGTGTAAAATACAATTTTTCATATTTTCATGTTAATCAGATAGGACCCATTTGGTTGTTCAAAGGCTATGTGGTTACCATGGAAACACTGTCATCTTCTACAACATAGTGGATGGGCACAGATTTATGTTCAGTTAGTGAGAGATTCTAATTAAAAAAAGAAAAAGTAAATTTTTCTTCAGTTTTCTCTGTTTTTGATAGAAAAACCCTCAACTTTTATCTGAGCTTTTAATGAACATCTGATCACAGAATTAAATATATATTATATATATATATCACAGAATTAAATATAAGAAAAAAAAAAGCAAAGCACAGGGGATATTAATAAATGGTGATCACTTAAGAGAGGCTAAATAAGGAGGAAAAAATCATTTTGGAACTGACACAAAAGTAGGTTTGGGTCTTTGTGGTTTAAGACAGAGATGTTCATAAAGTATTAAAGAATATTATTTCAACCAAGGTGTATCTGGTTCTGTATTTCAGAAACATGTTTCCTCCAAACTTGGTCCAAGCGTGCACCCAACAGGTGAGTTTAGTGGCAACATAACATTATTTTAACAAAAAACTTAATTTAAAGCTCAGATGTATGAGTATGTTCAACAATTTTGATTGTAATCTAGCTACTCTGCAATATATAAATCGGAAGGCTTAAGAAATGCATGAGAGTGATGCTGATGATGATCAATTAAATGAACACTGATATCAGCTAAAGGAAAAACCAGAAAGTGCAATAGTTAATCATTTCGTATCTGATCATCAATCAATCAATCAAACTTTATTTATATAGCACTTTTCATACATGCTGCATGTAGCACAAAGTGCTTTACATCAGACCCCCCCCATTATCCCACAATTGTAGGAACAAGTTAAAAGATTTACCGAATTAAAAAGAATAGAACAAATAAATAAATGAATAAATAATATTGGTAGTAAAATAAAAGTAAATACATAAAATAGCAGAGTAAAATAATTTAACTAAAAGCTAAGTTAAAAAGGTAGGTTTTCAGTTTACCCTTAGAAATATGAACACTCACAGCGGACCTCAGATCCTCAGGTCGACTGTTCTATAGTTTGGGGAAATAAAAAGTGAATCAGACTTCACCATGTATTTTAGTGTGAAATCTAGGGACAATTAAAAGCTTACGACCTGAGGACCTGAGAGTCCGAGAGGGCTCATATGTTAAAAGCAGATCCGATAAATAAACAAGGCCACAACTATTAAGACTCTTAAAAACCAATGAAAGCACTTTAAAATTATAACACACAATTGTCTCCAACATTGTTGTTGTTGTTTTTTTCCCTTTTACACCCATTAAGAGCAGATCATGAGGTAGTTAAACAACAGTGTAAATGAAAGTAGCATTGTTTGGATGATGTGTTTCAACACCTGCTCTTTTAACTTCATCCCTCTCATCCTACAGTTCAAAACCAAATATGGAAAGCGTACAGTCCATGTGACTGTGACAGTGAACGACACCCTCTTCAACTCCACCAATGGAACCCAGGAGGTCACAGAGATCACCCGGGAGGAAATGATCCCAGTGCCGGGTCAGGTGAATGGTGTCAATGCTCTGGGGCTGGTGGTCTTTTCCATGTGCTTTGGTCTAATTATTGGTAACATGAAGGAGCAGGGCCAGCTCCTGAGGGATTTCTTTGACAGCCTCAATGAAGCTATCATGCGTCTAGTTGCCATCATCATGTGGTGAGATTTTAATCAAAGCTGCCGCTTATTCATCCACCTATACTTATTTTCAAAACCTTACTGACTTTCTCCTCTGCTCAGGTACGCTCCAATTGGAATCCTGTTCCTAATTGCAGGAAAGATTGTAGAGATGGATGACCTAACACAGATGGGTGGACAGCTGGGCATGTACACCATCACGGTTATCATTGGCTTGATGATCCATGCTCTTCTTATTCTTCCCACTCTGTATTTTGCAATCACTCGACAGAATCCCTTTATTTTCATCGCTGGCCTTTTGCAAGCTTTGGTAACAGCTCTGGGGACCTCATCCAGGTGAGCCTCTCACTCAGCAAATAAACCCTATACCCTATAAGACTTAAAAAATTGAAACACTTCAATAAATATATACTAAATTGTATAATACGGTGTTAGATGAGAATTTAATTGTCATTATTTAACCTGGAATAGAAGCAGGGACGACATCAAGATAAACGTGGCTAAAAATCTGTTCTCCATTTAACCAATTTTATATCGTACAGTTTACAGTTGTATGTAGAAATAAATAAGAATTTGAAAATGAATCTTGAGTCTTTCCGTTTTCAGGTAGTACTGTCAAAACATTGGGTGGTGCTTTTCAACCATGTATATAATGTAAAAAACAAACAAAAAAAAACAAAAAACTCCAACCCACCAATTTAAGGCTCTGGCTCTAAAACATATTTTTCATTTAAATAAACCAAGTGAATGTATTTTAGAAATAAACAAGGATTTTACTCTGATTCTTTCATGGTTTCATCCATAACTGTTTGACCCTTTATATCTTTATAAAACATCTCATGAGCTGTCACAAAAAGGGGAAAATGGGTATTAGAATAATTTATCTTTAAAAGTTGATGGCTCGTACATATGGACTCGTACATATTCTTTTAAGCACAACAGAGTCTCTGTTGTTAACTTTTGAGTGAGTTAAACTACCTCTAAAATTCACATGGACATGAAACTAGACAACATCCTGTCTGTTAGATGAGCTTAACGCTATGATACAAAAAATAATAAATGTATTGACAACTCTGTTCCAGTGTGATGCTAAAATATATTTCACAGTGTTCTGTTCTTTAACCCAGCTCAGCGACTCTCCCTGTCACCTTTAAATGTCTGGAGGAGAACAACAGAATTGACAAGCGGATCACACGCTTTATCTTGCCTGTTGGCGCTACCATCAACATGGATGGAACAGCTCTGTATGAAGCACTGGCAGCCATTTTCATCGCTCAGGTCAACAATATGGAGATGAACTTTGGTCAGATTATTACCATAAGGTAAGAAGTGTAAGGTAAGAAGCATTAAGTATTATTATTATTACTGCAAATACTTTTGACTGTGTGTTTTTCTTTGAATGAAGTATCACAGCGACTGCAGCTAGTATTGGAGCTGCTGGCATCCCTCAGGCTGGTCTGGTTACCATGGTGATTGTTCTGACCTCTGTTGGACTTCCTACTGATGACATCACTCTCATCATTGCAGTTGACTGGTTCCTGTGAGTAACGCCTCTTATCGTTAATGTGAAATACTGTTTAGCATCCACTCTGTTAAGTGTTTTAACCGCACCTCATCTCCTCACATGAATCATTTTTTGTCATTTTAGAGGTCAAAAGCAGCCCTGTATCTACTACCACCTAGTGACACATTTATCCTGCCTCCCTGGAGTCTTGTTCTACATCTTCCCTTTTGTATTGAATATTTTTTACATTGAGTTTTAACATAGAAACATAATTAGGTTTCCCAAATTAATCATTTCAATTAGAATACCCTTCCCAGAAATTACTCAGCTAACTGGGGTAATAGGAAGAAACCCTTCTCTGGTCCGAATAGGCATGTCTCTTCTCACGCTAAATACACGAATGCACTCAATAGTGTTGAATAAAGCAATTTCACTGAAAGCTGAGGGTTTTTTCATCCATTAAGAAAGGCTCACAACAGTATGTTTTCTGTCTCACATTCAAGGCTCATTTTACTTATATAATAAATAGACACAAAGACACTTTTTCATCCTTTCAGGGAAATTCACAAGTCCAATACTAGCAGTAGTATTATAGACTATATTAGATACAGTCCAAAGCAAAGTATGTAATGAAGTATGTACAAGATTATCAATACATTAACTTAAAAGTAAGTAATTAATAAAGAAATATATGATAGATAAACTTTATTATTGTCAGAGGTCCTGTTGAGTTCACCTGCTGAATTTAAGCTACAATTTTTTCATTTAAAACCAGAGATCTGCAAACCTAACAATCTTTTTTGACATGTGTTGTGGCAATTTTTGCTCTGCTGCTGGTAAATAATGAACTAGAGACTTCTGCTGACCATATTTGTCAAGAATGGTCAGTTCTGCATGCAAGCAGTGATTGTGAGAAAAGAACTCCAGGTGCTCTGTGCTCACAGGATCCACATTTTAAAGGGTAAACCTCATTTGCAAGTGGTGCCTCCAGGTTTCCTCAGAGGGGGTTTTGATATTGATGAGCCCCAGGTGTTATCATACAGTTGCCAAGACTTAGTATAGAGTAGTTGGGAAGGTATGGAAACATAGTTCTTACATTTGCTAAGTGATCTCGTCACTATTCAAACGAAGTCATTCTAATGCAATTAAGCAGTGACTTCATTAAAATTCCATTACACCTGCAAAGCAAAACAAAAATCTGTCTAGAACTACAAAAAATATTTAATCCTTGCTATGTTACTTCAAGGCAACTACTATGCAAAAGTATATATATGGTTATTGGTTCTTAAACGTAACAATAATGCAATGTATGGTCATTCAGAAAATATAACTAGAATACATGCACCAGATTTGAATAAAAATGGTGCCAGCCCCTATTGTAATATTCATTCATTATCTGAACCCGCTTTATCCTCACTAGGGTCGCGGGGGTCACTGGGGGCCTAATCCAGCTACAATGGGCGAAGGCGGGGTACACCCTGTATGAGACGCCAGTTCATTGCAGGGCTGACATACATAGACAAACAATCACTCTCACATTCACACCTATGGCCAATTTTAGATTAACCAATTAACCTATCAGTGCATGTCTTTGGATGGTGGGAGGAAACCGGAGTGCCCGGCGAAAACCCATGCGGACACGGGGAGGGCATGCAAACTCCACACAGAAAGGTCTGGTGTGGGATTCGAACCAGGGTCCTTCTTGCTGTGAAGCACGAGTGCTAACCACTGCACCACCGTGCCGCCCCTATTGTAATATATCACACAATTTATAATTTTTCATTTATAACTTATTAGGTTCTATATATTTTTTGACAAAGCCACAAGAAACCATGAAAGAGAAGCTTAAGAGTCACATCCATGTGTTGTAGATCCCTGCAGACAGTCAATACCTGCCTTTGTCATTTCATTTTTATATCATTATGTGTTAAGTATCCCCTCTAACTTTCATCCTTGTTTTTTTCTGGGTACAGTGACCGTCTTCGTACCACTACCAATGTGTTGGGAGATTCAATCGGAGCTGGAATTGTGGAGTTCCTTTCTCGACATGAGCTTCGCACCAGAGATGTGGAGATGGGAAACTCTGTTCTGGAGGAGAAGGAGAGGAAGAAACCTTATAAACTCATCTCTCAGGATAGTGATTTTGAAAATGATAAACGTGTGCACAGTGAATCAAACATGTAGTTTTTTTTTATCCAAAAACATACATATATGTAATGTTTTCCACAGTATAGGGGATGAATTGTTTGAATACTGCAATATTAATACCTTTTTTTTCATGTCTTAGGAATTATCACCTTTTTTCCCCCAACATGTATATGTGTCTGTCACGTAAATTGTAAATTGTAAATTGTGGTTGAGTCCATTTTGCATATTTACAGTTTAAAATATTTATATTAGGTGAATGAATAACCAATGACTAGAGTGAAAGAGGGGAAATAAACCACAATTTTGAAGGTAGACACAGGATGTAAAGTAGGAAGAGGAAATAGGCTGTTGCGAAGATGCTTCTATGGATATCTACAAATATTATTTAATCAGAGTTTTACATTTTCTCTCCAAGATATGCTTAACTTAAATAAAAATTACACTTTACAACAGATATTTCTATATGGTCCCAACATACTCTGTTTAACTTAGTGGTCATTGTGTTTGTTTTTTATGTAACTCACTGTCCCTTTAATCACATTCAGTATTAAAATTCACATGACTGTCTTTCTACCAGTATTGCTCATGTACATAGATGCCTGAGAAGACTGTCAAATACAGTTCTGGAGAAAAAACCCAAAACATTAGGTATATGTTTGAGAAAAAAATGGCATTTGTGTTTATTCTAGAAATTATTGATAACATTTCCTCTAAAATCCAGACAAGAATGTTTACAGACTTCGCACAATGCAGAGAAACCCATTTCATACTCATTTCTTGACAACAAAACACAGACACTGTAATGTAATGACAGCTCAAAAAAGAAATCTGTATTTGGTGGAATAACCCTGGTTTTCACATGTTCTGCATTTAGCTACAGCATCATCCATGCACATTGTTGTTGGTGCTTTGTGTCACTCCTTGTGCACATATGCAAGAAGCTCAGCTTTAATGGATTGTGAGAATCACCTTTCTGATCATACATTGATCATACCCTCTGAGTTTGGGGGCTTTAATAATTTTCCTTCCAGAGCTTGTAAGAGGCTCAGATTTCTCTTTCCTTGAATTACAATGTGAGCCAATAATACTGACAAGTTTTGTGAAATTAGTTTAGTTCTTTATTAGCTACACTCTCACTGAAGTGCACTGGAAAATGAATTCCTGGTTTATCTTCCTTTTATGATGAAACCACAGGTTATTTGACTTAGTCCTGAGCCTATGGCTTTTATAATTGAAAAAAAATTATAGCAGGATGGTCAAATGGTTGTTTCTGAAATGCATTCATGTACATAAACACCAGTAACTATATATCTGGTTAAAATACAAGAGTGCAGCCCACACAGGAAAAAAAGAGTTTCTGTTTGCTTGCAATCTCAAATATTTTGACTTGTTTCCTGAAGGATATGTGAAATAAATGAATGCATATAGCCTATGTCTTGTTGACCAGACAGAGGTTCATCAACACACCTTATGCATCATATCTAAAGCCTAAAGTATAGCTAAACAATTAATACTGTCAGTGTCCACATTAATCCAAACTGTGCTATAAAGAGATCTGAATTTCAATAAATGAATGTATTCAATGTGAATGCTTGAGAGATGTTAGGATACTTTGGTAATAAATATTGTCTCATTGGTATTTAGGGTTTTTTGGTCATTTTTATTAGGACTTTCACAGGTTTGTATAAGAATGATCGCGTTGAATGTTGTGCGTTTTGTTTTTAATATATTAACTTTATTACAGGCTCAAGGCCCACAAAGGAATCACAATACAAACATCAATTATACAGAACAAGTCACATTCATGTACGTATAAACATTACAAAAAATAAAAATAAAACAGAGAAGAGAACCTAATGAAGGGTTCACACCAGTACTCCCAGAGTGTAGACAAGTACCTAACAGAGCTACGGCTTGGATCTACCAATTGTGCAATTAGCTTATTTAGCCATTAGCAATTAGCTTATTTATCCAGTAGCAATTAGCTTATTTATCCAGTAGCAATTAGCTTATTTAGCCATTAGCAATTAGCTTATTTAGCCATTAACAATTAGCTTATTTAGCCATAGTTTTTAATGCCATCAATGCACCGGTAGATGGAGACAAAGGAGCAATGTCTATGTGAAGTCCATGAAGAAGAAGCTGGAAAAGAGCTACTTTTCTCTTCCACAGTCGTTTCCACTCCACAGGTTGCAGAACCATGCAGCGGTCTTGGGACACACGCCTGGGCAGGGCCTTGTGCATCATCACCGGGGCCTCCAGGGGCTTCGGTCGGGCTGTCGCCAAGGAGGTCTCCCAGGTAGTGAGCCGTGGTTCGGTGCTGATCCTGGTGGCCCGATCAGAGGACGACCTGCGGACTCTGCAGGCGGAGTTGGTCGGATCCAAGGCAGGTAAAGCCGGCCTGGTGGTCCGGTATGTGGTGGCAGATCTGGGTTTGATGGATGGAGTGAACAGTGTAATTAAAGCTTCTAAAGAGGAGTCTTCAGATGCTGTAGAACATCTGATCCTAATCAACAACGCAGGTAAGAGGAGACACTGATCCAGCTCAACATTATATAATACTGTCAGCATGTAGGCCCGATTAATACATACATACATACTTGACTATGGGATCACACTATTGTACAATAATCTAATCCGTCTGGCGGATCTTTATAATTAACTATCAGGTCACATACATAAATATTACCATTTTAAAAAGGAGCAGCAGAAGAAAAAATAAATAAAACTAAAGTCTTTATTTAGTTTCATAACTGGCCTATAAAGTCTTCCCCATATGAAGCATACTGAATCATGCTGGTTTGTTTTATTCTTGCTATATGTAATTGATTGAATCAGTAACTGGTGGTAGAAATGTGCATACAGTCCAGTAACCTATGCATCATTTTATTTAGGTTCAGCAAGATTCTAATGCAGAATATAATTTGAAATATTTCCACTTTATATCAAAATGACAATTATTCCAAATGTTGTTTTTTTTTTTTTTTTTTTATGACTACACATGATAAAGTGTTATATTTGGCCAAGATGATATTTAGCATTTTCCTGTATTTATTTTGCAGTTTGTCCTGAGGTGTTTGGTTAATGTAACGTAACAAACTGAATAAACAGTGTGTATTGGACTTGGGACTCTGCTGTAACCAATGATAGACTGATATATCAGCCGGCCGATATATTGGGCCCATACTTTTACATTTTTTCTTGTATCAATATCAGTGTGTTGCATTGGCTGATATGCTTTTTTTCCCCTCTGCCATCCTTTTAATGACTGGATGGCATGACACCTCCATGTTCTTGGAGATACTGCTGTGTAGTAATGTGTATTAAGTTAAGTGTCACAACGTTTATTTTCTAATTGCAAGTAAATAAGGTTTTCTGACCATTGTGGTATGTTGTTATGGAACTATATTATCCTTATGCAGGGTGATCCAGAACAGGGTCTGTGTAATAACACTATTCTGTAATGTGTCAGCCAGTCAGTACCTCAAGTAAACAAACATTAACCTCATCTTCAAGACTCATCATCATTGTGTGCCCGGAGTTTCCCAGAAGTTTCAGGATTATGGTGTGAAAAACTCCAATGCAGACTCCTAGGATCATGAATAAGAATTAATAAAATAAAGATGAATAATATTTGATCACAACTCAGATGCAAGACTCAAGGGAACAGCAATGCTATTCAAAACTCACAAAAGTTAAACAAGTCCATATGACATAAGTCCAGCTTGGGAACAGCAACCAGCAGGTCTGGTCAACAGGGATCTGGGATAGCCATTGATGAAGGAGCTTATCGAGAGTAGAGAAGTATATGAACCAACAAAGGCAGAAGGAAAGAACAGTACCTAAATAGTGTGAAGTGATGAGGACAGGAACTAAATGACAGGAAAAGTGACAGAGTGCAGAGAATGGATGACAAGAAGTCCACGTTTACATGACAGCAAGATAAATTGGAATTACTTTTCCACTCTCAGACACTAGGTGGTGTTACATGCCCTTTCATGTTAACATGATTTCAGTCGTTGTTGTAGAAGAAGAACCATAACTAAAAAATAAACAAAAGTGGCAGATTTGAAGCAGACATAGTAGGGTAAGGCAGAGGTGGGTAATTCCAGGTCTATCAAGTCAAAGTCCTGTCATGTATTGGTTCAAACCTGTTCATTGAACCAGCCCATTTTAATGAGCACAATGCCTCTTCCAGGTAAATGGGATAATTAGTGGAATCACCTGTGTTCAGTGAACAAGTTTGAAGCAATACATAGTTGGACTTTGATTTGATGAACATGGAATTACCCCCCCCCCCCCCCGTGGAAGGAGGACAACAACACCTAGAGAAGATATGGACGACAACGATGCAGCAGCTCAATACATTTTGTACATACTGTATACTCTGATTTATTACACGTAACATACGTGTTGTAATACCATTTTTCTGGTCACTCCTGGAAGGATGCATGTCCAGGCCAGTCTTAGTTGAGCTAAGTTTACATGGTGTTGACATGCACAGAGAAATTTGATTACACTCGCATTATTTGACTTGCTTACCCCGACTTCTCAAACTCCAGTTTGATTCGATTCCACTCTGATTAAGGTATATACACGGATCTTAAAACTACAGCTTTAAGATGAGTAAGGCTGACTTGCCCTTCCTGTCCTCCTACAGCCACTCTGGGTGACGTGTCCCGCTTTACCAGAGAGATCACAGACATGGCTGAGGTGGACTCCTACCTGTCTCTAAACGTCAGCTCCTCCTTGTACCTCACCTCCTCCATGTTACAGGCCTTCCCACACAGTCCACATCTGCAACGCACGGTGGTTAACATCAGTTCACTGTGTGCCCTGAAGCCTCTCCCATCATGGGTGCTGTATTGCACTGGAAAGGCTGCACGAGATATGATGTTCAAGGTGTTGGCAGAGGAGGAGCCAACCATACGAGTGCTCAACTATGCTCCAGGTGTGGAAATGGAGCTTTGTGGTATTGTTACTGAAATATCATTGGTAAAATAGAAATGTGAAGTTAAAACAAGGTCATTGTTTAGTTAAGGATTGATCTGTAATAAACTAAGTTATTGGAGAATATATACCATAAACAGATAATTAGGGGATTAAAGACAGAAAGCTACATTGTTGTCCATAAAGTTGGAATAATTTTATATTTGGACACATTCCTTTTTAACCCCAGCCTTCAAAGGGGAGGTTAGCTATTGCTTTTGGTTTGATATTTTGTCTGTGTGTCCGTTTGATTGTCAGAAGCTTTACACAAAAACTACTGGACCAGTTTCCATGAAATATTCAGGGAAGGTGCAAAGTGGTCCAGAATAGATCCTATTCAGTGTTGGTGACTGTAGGTCAGAGGTCAACGTCACCAAAAATGTGTTTTCACAAAGATAAGAGATAGGCAAACTCTGGTAAAATGTTTGCAAGGGGTGGCGTTTGTTGTGCCTGTCACCATTTGTTATTCATATTTCTACACATCAGAAATTACCTTTGACGAGGTGCAATGGTTACATATTGAGTACCAGTTACATTTTATCTGTCAACAATAAATCACATTGCCAATCATTTCATGAGACGAGGCAAAAAAATATGACATGCCAACATTATGCACAACAGGTAATTATTAACTAAAGCAGTTACATAACCAGATGGGAAGGGATTAGTCAATTCCCTATTCTGTGTTTATTAATACCTTTTTTTGTCCTGTCCTTTATTTGCTTTCAGGCCCTATGGACACTCATATGTACACAGAGGCCAAGCTCAAAACTGCTGATTTGCAAACCAGGAAGTCCTTTACACACATGGCCACTGAGGGTCTCCTCCTCACCTGTGAGGAGTCTGCTTCCAAACTTTTGAAGCTGCTGGGGGAGAACCAGTTTGAATCAGGAGCTCACATTGACGTCTATGATGTGTAGGGTTTGAGACAAAAATTAGCCATTTAATATGATATCAGGGTTTTTTTTTAAATAGTACGTGTGTGCCTTGATTTCATCCTGCATCATTTTGATAAATACACTCAGTTTGCCCTGAATGCACTGAGTCTTGCCACAGGATGTTAAAGTCTAATTTTGTTATAGTAGTTTCCTTAACATTCTTTTAAAACATTTCACTGTTTCTTATAGACATACAATCAAATGCTGGAATCTGACATTTAACTGTTACATTAGTTCTGTTTAACATTTATTTACCCAGGTGTGTTTTAACATTCTCTTTTTCAAGGGAGACCTGCCCTATCATGTCTTTGAAGAAATTTGTATGAAAAAGCCAATGTATAGACTTGGTAGCATCTTTGAAGATATACCCATAGCTTATTTGTCATATTATTATGATGTCTATGCTTTTTATGTCCATTACTGTGACTCATCAGACGTTTTTCACTCACGTTTGCCAAGTATTTGTAAAACAAAGCCTGTTGAGATATTCTAACCAAACAGTATTTGAAATGTGTTTATGAATCTGAAAGAAATGTTACTTTTGTGAAAATGTTTTATTTTCAATCAGGCAAACTGGAACTACTGTATGTGCATGTTTCCATCTTTTCATAGTATTAGGTTAGTAATTAAATTAAACTCCTGGCATAAATGTTCAACACTTTACAATCCTATTGCACAAAATAACAGACATTATGGAATTACAAATGGCTGAGCACATATTGATTATAGAGGACCAAACCTGCCATATGGAAACATATATGCAGAAATATTAAAATAGCTTGATAAATGAATGTATGTGCCAATACATAAGACCAAAAAAAATAAACAAATCAAAATACATTTATTTACCTTAACATTTCATATTCTGTAACATTTATTTATTTTGTCCTGAGTAACGGTTTGAACATTAAAACAGGACAAATGAACAGTTGACCATCAGACAACCACCAGCTGTAAGTACTTCAATTTGGCTCTTTTTTGTTATTTTAAAGATGTATTATTGTATTACATTTATTATTATATCTGAGGTGTTGGATTTACTGAGTTATCTTGGAAAAACTGACATGGACTGAATTATGAATATTTGTTTGTGTCAGTAAATCTGTAGTATTACAGTGTTTAACTGGAAACGTCTGTTATACCACTATATCTTTCTGTGCACTGTTTCTCATGTGTTTTTGTCCCTGTTTGTCTCTAAATCTGTATCTTATAAATGTAATTTATGTCAAGGTGCCTTACCTGTGATCTGTGAGTAAATATAAAGTTTCTGAAGAATAGTTAACATTAAACCATATGTAATTCTGCTTTACTGCCATTGTCAGAATAGTGTCCACACATTTCTGATTACACAATGTCAAAGGTCATGTGAACATATTGCTTTGGTCCTAAATGTTATTTTGAGAGCCAGTATCATAAATAAAAATAAAGAAGCCTCAGTGATGTCTGTCATATTACTGTTGATTATATAGTTTTGTTTGGATAGTTACAGTGAGGATTGACAAGGAATGACATTCAGAAAAGAACCCAGACCTCAGCCAGTGTGGTTCATACAGTAGTAGTCACTCCCAGAGGTGGGAAATAACTGAGTATTATAGTACTGTGTTACTGCACTTAGTAGATTTTTTTTAGGTGTCTGTGCTTTACTTTACTATTTATTTTTCCCTACATTTTTTCAGAAATATTTATACTTTATACTTACATCTTCAGAATAGGCTTGTTACTTTTTCAACCTGAACAGATGTGGCAATATATAAAATATGTCACTTCTGGTGAGAAACCAACAGAGGAGAGAAGGAGCACAGGGTCAGTACCACAGTGCTACCGAGGTTCACTTTTTCCAAAATTTCCTGCCCGTCCAAAAAGCTGAGTACCATGACTCGGATCAAATGAATTTTACCTGGTTAAATAAATATTGTTTCATTCGTAGCAAAACATGCAATTTTACTTTTTACTTTTGTACTTTATTACAATTGAGAAGGTGTACTTTATTTTATTTTTTACTTAAATAAAGGAGTTGAATCAGTACATTTACCTGGATGAGACAATTTTTTTCAAACAAGTAGCAGTACTTCTACTTAAGTACAGAATGTGAGTACTTTTGTCACCTCTGGTCACTCAACCAGGTGAGCCACTGGGTGCTCAGATTTCCTCCATTTTCATTAGAATTAGGGTTTTTAGATCCACTGTTATTACAAACATGTCAGTAAATGTAACCTTAAACGCTTACAGTAAGAGTATATTTCAAGTAACAGGAAGTGCCCACCTGTCTGTGGTACAAAAAAGTGCAATACATCAAAAGTCTGCCACTTTGTGAACGTTTGAGTGATGTCATGTGCCTGTGACAGATGGCCACAGCTGCCTGGGACCAAAATACCACAGGAAGAACCAACCCAAACAAGGGGACGACACCCACAGATCACCTCAACCTTGACAGCCTCAGACTGCTCTCCCACAGAGCTCCTTAACTCCCACTCCTCACCCCCTTCCCTCTTTGGGGAGGTGGTACAGTCCTTAGAGGGGGCTAATTTATTTTTGGATGTAGTGGGGTTCTGGCTAAGGACAGAGGGGGCAAGCTTCTCCTGAATGTTTGTGAGAAGGCTCCACTTCTTGCAGTTTGTTTAGCTCTGTGTCCCTGGGCCCATCCCACCCTCAGTTGCTTTCTCCTTTCTCTGTGCTCTGTGTTTTGTCTGACAGTACAATGACTGTGGGGAGCATGGATAGCGCTCAGCTGTTTGATGCCGGGAGCAAAGGTCGAGGCCTGAGGGCAACCAAGGAGCTCAATGCTGGAGATGTGGTCTTTGCAGAGCCCAGCTTTTCTGCAGTGGTCTTCGACAGGTACGGGGCTTGTGGCACTTGTAGATTTTAGACAAGACTGACAGGGTAGGACTTATCTTTTTTGTCTGTGGAGCATGTCTTTGCAGATCTGACAGATGATGTGGGATCTGCAGACTATACACCAGCCTTCCCTGGGCTCTGACCTCATTTCTAGTTACACAAATTTCATGACACCAGCACATAGATTTGTCATCATGGTGTCATGTGAACTTGCGGATGACGTACATCTGGATTCAGTTTACAAGAGCAAGAGTCAACTCCAAAAGGTTCAACATGTCTTAAGATACAAATATGTTTCAGTGGGAATGGGACAGTGTATCTAGATGGTAAAGACAGTTCTGTGAAACAGGCCACTGAAAAAAATGAAAGGAAATGCACCGTACTAACAAACTATCAGAACATATAAGTAATTCAAAATCAACCAATCTTTTGTGTGATGCTGGCCTAGCGAGAAAAAATAACACTAAAATCCGTTCAGTGCTTATGTTTAAAATAAATAAATGAAAAAGTAAGGTTGCATGCATGGCTCTAAAGAAATCTTTTAAATTTTGAGTTATGAACTATCACACTAACAAAAAATAAGCATTAGTATCTTTTACTGTATGTATATTAACCTATATGAATGTGTATTACTAAAATATATTCTTAGATTTTATGTTATTACGATACAACACAACAGGGATACACTGAAAGCTCTTGTTTAGAAACATGTGCACAAAATACTTCTAAACATATGTTTAAGGTTTAACCCTCAAAGTCTTAAACAGCTACTGGTGACTTAAATAGATCAGCTGATCTGACATGTTTAGAAACTGTTTTAGCATTTAGTTGCAGCTTGTCAGCTTTTTAGTAGCATTAGATATGTTTTATTTCAACATTTGGACAAACATGGAAGCATCGTCAACATTGATTTAGCAATAAAACCCCTGTAAGTTGGATAAATGACAGTGATAATAAATGTGATTTATATTCAGGTAATTATATATTTTGCTTAAAAAGTGACTCTTGCTTCAGTTTTCTTCGTTATAATGTAATATGCTTTGATTGTACTGTACATTTGCAAACTCAGTGTTTTGCATTTGTCACCAATGAAGCTCATAACAATTATACACAACACATTCTTCCACATGGTGAGAAAAGAGCTACTCACAAACCAAACCTGTAGCCACAATGTAAACATACTTAGTGTGTGTGTGTGTGTGTGTGTGTGTGTGTGTGTGTGTGTGTGAGAGAGAGAGAGAGAGAGAGTGAGTGTGTGTGTGTGTGTGTGATGGACGACAGTGGGATAAATAAGAGTGAATGGTTGGAGGTGAAGGATTTTTTTTATATAGATGGGAGTCATAGAAATGTATTTCATACTCCTCTTTGTATGTTTTTTAAGGTCTAATTTTTTTATGATAACATCAGTCTGTTCAGGGACGACAGGTGGAAATTAGCACTAAGTGCTACAACCTGGCACACAACATCTCTCCTGCATTGTACATTGTCCCTGACTAAACTAAACTAAACTAAGCTAAGCCAACATAAACTAAGCTAAAATAAACTAAGCTAAGCTAAACTAAGTTAAACTAAACTAAACTAAACTAAACTAAAAACTAAACTAAACTCAAATCAAATCAAATGCAGTGAATATGTTTTGGTGCTGGACTTTAAAGGGGAGGTCTTGTGATACATGTGAATTATGTTGTTGTGAGAGTTATTAGAGTAATCTACTATGAAATTAAATGGTTAATTTCATAGTAGATTATTCATTAGTCCAAATCATTTCTCCGGCACATGAAGCTAAATGAATGAACACATGTCTAAGTAACAGAAGTGTGTTTTGTAGAGACCAGATACTGCTGCTGTACATTTTAATCTCTAGCCTATGGAGTATAGTTCTGTTCATTGTATGGGTATAGTGGTGGAGTTCAGCTTAGTGTGTGCAGACTGAAATGCCTGACACAGATGTTACAGCCATATAAGAGCTACGAGCTGCAGGACGTTGGCTTGCTGAGGGTGTCCAATGCAGCAGGCATGCACCAAAACAAGCCTGCCTAATGTAAGACAGGAGCTGTCCAAAACTGCACAGAGAAAAGAGCTGCAAGTGAGGGAGTGTGTGTGTGTGAGAGAAAGAGAGAGAGAGAGAGAGAGAGAGATACACTTCAAAGGGCTTTACGATGTTCCACTCATCATCAGAGACATTAACAGGTCTGTTTAGTGTCCCCATGGATGGGGGCAGGAGTCTCTGCTGAATAAACTGTTTACATACAGACACATGCTGGCTGCTACTGAGGCCTGCACACTCACACACACACACACACACACACACACGTCTGGAATTTGTGTGTAAAACATAGATGTTTCCAATAAATTAGTTGAGTAGAAAACAAATGGATCTATAGACCAATCTGATCCCACTTGCAGGATTTTATTTGTCTGGTTAAATCTGTTTAACACCTCTTCATGCCATTTCAATAACTTTTTGAGAAAAGGTGATTTATTGCACAGTTTGATCATATAGATTGTGGTTGTTTAAGATGGTGACTCTAAATGCCTTCTTAAAATTTTGTTATGAGGCAAATAAAAGCTACCATATTTGGCGTGTGGTTCTGTGCTGTTCCTCTACATTGTCTACAAGACCTGTGTCCTTTTGTCTTAACCAGTGTGTAGCTCAGATTTAACAATGCAAGATTCATGAGTGGACTTTGCTGCTGTTCCCTCAAAGACCTAAAACAAGAGTAACTTTAAAACTGATGTATAACAGGTAAGACAAGTTTATTACAAATAAAGTATTTGTCCTATAGGTCATCTACAGTGATACTCATAAACATAATATATTTGTATCATTTGACATGATTGTATCAATGTGATTTATTCTTGACAGATGTTTCCCAACCCTAGTCCTCGAGGCATTTTCATTCTTCTGCAGAGCTGGATGATAGGCTGATCATTTGAATCAGGTGTGGTTGGAGAGACAAACATCTAAAACATGCAGGATAGTGTGCCTCGAGTACCAGGGTTAGGAAACACTATTAAGCGTAACTGGGACTCAGTGTGTAACCATTGCACCTGGTCAAAGGTTATTGCTGATGTGTGAAAATATAAACTAGAAAAGCATTCTGATAGCACAGACCAAGGAAGATCAGCCCCCTCCCAAATGACCTGCATGAGTGATAGGTTTCACTTTCACTTCTGTGAGTGGAAGAATTACTGAATGAAAGACATGTGCCCCCTCCACCAATCACCACCAAAATATAATATTTTGTTCCTTTTGATAGTATCAACATTTCCCGAAAATTTCATCACAATCCATCCATAACTTTCTCAGTTGTCTTGCTAATAGACAAACAGACAAACCCTGGTGAAAACATAACTGTTGTCAGTAACAATGTCAGAAAACAAAATTATTACAATTATATAGGAAACATTTTGTGTGTAATGTAATCAAATTTTTTACTGCATAATATATACAGGATGAAAAGTTGTATCCAGTTTTAATACACAATGACCATGCCAATTGCAGACTGGATTATATCTGCATTTTTGGAGTTCAGATGGTTGAATTATGCAGTTTATGTTTTAAAGGTTTACCAAGTACAGGTATTACTGGTATTTCTGCTAACCTACAGGACTTTGCACTGGTTCAGGAGTAGTTTCTGATGGATGTGATTCATTGTCCATGTTACATCTTCAGTCAGTCTTCTTATTTTGTGTAAAAAAAAATCAGATATAAACAACTCTCTGCTCTCTCTCCTCTTTCTTCTTCTTCAGTTTGGCCATGCAGGTGTGCCACAATTGTTTCCGCCGCCAGGCCAAACTTCACCGCTGTGCCCAGTGTAGGTTTGCCTACTACTGTGATCGCACCTGCCAAACTGCATGCTGGGATGAACATAAACATGAGTGTGCAGCTATCAAGAAAGTCGGCATGGCACCAAATGAGCATGTTCGGTAAGGAGAACGACATGATTGAAAATGATATGCTGATGCATTTATGATACTTCAGACCAGGACATTAGGTCACTGGACATGTTTCTCTAGTTAATCTATTACTGTCAACTGCAAAATAATTCAAGGTCTTGCATTGCAATGTATTATTCTTCAATAGTTAAAAGTTGACATTAGAACAACCACAAAACTGTTTCATTAATTGTTAAATGTTCTGTAGTATTAAAGATAGAATGATGGGCAGAGGAACAGATAATGTCCAAACTGCACTAGTTTGAACAAACCAGACGTGATACATCTATAATGAACAGATATTCATGAACTCTGCAGAGCATATTCATATATTAACAAGTGGTGCCCACATAACAAACCCGGCCCCCCTTGCACACATTTGACCTTATTTGTCCTATCTCTTATCATTGCATACACTAATTTTTGGTGACTGTGACCTTGACCTTTGACCTACATTTACCAACATTTTATGGGATCTATTCTGCACCACCTTGCACCTTTCCTGAATATTTTATAGAAATTGGACTAGTAGTTTTTGCATAAAGTTGCTTACAATCAGACAAACAAACCAACACACAAACTGACTCAAAAATAATACCCCTCTCCCCTTCCAGAGGCGGGGTAACTAAGAAGACAAAAATTCCATATTAAACTTTCAACAGTACTTCTTCAGTATTATTTTGTCCAATATAACTATGGAAGAAAACAAACTTACAAATATAATATTGAGATCATTATCCTTTTTAGAATTTCAGAAAAAACATATGGATAAAAGCATTTGGACACAGGTGTTTTATATTGTAATAAATATTTGTATTTTGTTTATCCTACCATATAAAATGATCACAAGATGCTGAAGAGTTTGTCTTTTTTAATGTCATTCAAAGTTGATTAAAAAAATCATTAAATTTTTTGTCACATTCCAATTATAAACAATTGTTTTTCACTACAATTAACTATCTAGTTTCTTTCTCTTTCACTTAGAAATAAGATTGAAATTGCTTTGACATTTATTGTAATAAGTACTAATGAACATGGTCATGTTTTAAATCAGTGGGTGTAGGTGAGGTGAAGTCGTACAATCTGCAGCTGTGATGTGTCTCAGTGTTTCTGTGACAGATTCAAGGTGTCCATCTGATTCCAATTATTGACACATTAAGTAACACAAACTGACTCCCTAAATGTGTTTTTTTTTCTCAAACATTTCTTTAAAATGTCTAAATACTCTTCAACATACCTGAGAAACTGTGGAGGAAAAAATGGAGCATAACTTGTGAAACAAAATGTGGGCTATTGCCAAGACATGTGACTATAATTGTTTGCTTCTGTATGAGTGTTATCATCCCTCCCTCTGTATTATGACTGTCCAGCCTGGCAGCCCGTGTGATGTGGCGTATACACAAAAGCACCGGCGTCGCATCAGACAGTCAGCTGATCTCAGTGGACAAGCTGGAGGATCATGTTGCTGATATGTCTGAAGAAGATCTAAAACGGCTGAAGGCTGACGTGAACAGCTTCATGGAATACTGGTCATATGGAAGCAAGCAGCACTCTGCAGACTACATCTCACATATTTTTGGGATTGTAAGGACTCATTAGACATTAGCAAATAGACAATTAAACTGCATAGAGTATGAAACAGTCTGGTACTTCCTTTCACTTCTCCTTCTCATTGTCTTGTCTGTCTTTAGATTAAGTGCAATGGCTTCACACTCAGTGACCAGCGAGGCCTGCAGGCTGTGGGTGTGGGTCTTTTCCCAAACCTTTGTCTGGTCAACCATGACTGTTGGCCCAACTGCACCGTCATCCTCAACCATGGAAAGTATGTGTCTGGATAACTGAATATGTTAGATGGATAAAATAGGCTTCCAATGCCCACATAAGTTAACCTCCTGAGACACAGCAGGGCATTTAGTCCTCTGTAGTGGGTAAGAGTTTACTTACAAAAGATAAAAATGTCCACTGAAAAGGACATTATATTTTAAAATATATCTAAATGTATCTGGAATTTTTTTTTTTTTAATCATACTCTTTTAAGGCAAGTATTTAATGTAAAATGGGGAAAATGTTTAATTACTGGGTCTCAGGAAGTGAAATAAATTTAATTTAATTTATTATCCGTCAGACTCAAACCTTTTGTTTTTATTCTTGTCAACAAAACCTTTGAAAAATCAATTGAACTGCATGACTACATATACCATTTAAAAACATCCTAAAAATAGTATTGTTTATTAGAAGAGAGATAATGGTGATGATGATGATGATGGCTTTGCTGACACCATCTTAATTTTACAAGAAACATTCTATTTTTAAAAGTCCAGCTTCATACAGGTACCATTGCTGACCTGGTGAACTATCAGCCATTATAAAGCTCCATAATCTATATGTCACAGACCCTTATATACCCTTATATACAGTGGTAGAAATATGTTTTGGGCAAACCATGCATTTGTGATATATTGCATTAAAAATCATCCTTAAATCACTGAAATCTGCTAAGTATTGTTCCCTTCTCCAAACCCACATGCTCTCTTCTGCACATGCTCAGTTCGGTTGAGGTCAAAACTGGATATTTCAGCAGAAAAAAACATCCAGGACATAACATGTTGAAACTGTCAATAATTTTTATTACTTTTTTTTCTCATATAAAAAGTAAACAAAATAATAATTTGCATATGTTTGTCTCATGCAGCCACATATTTTGAAACACAAAAAAATTCAGCAAATATTTCATGATAATATTGAAAACTGTGTAAAATTTTAAGGGTGTGTAAAAGTTTTTTTTCCACTCCTGTAGGTCCGTTGTTTACATCCCTAAACATCTGGTATCCCTTAAAGGATGTCGCCTTAACTCAGGACAGATATGTGTGACAAACTTAAGAAGTCATAAAGCAAAAACATATAAAGCACTTCAATTACCATAACAATTGTATAATAATATAAAGCATTTACTTTATTTAAATAATTAACAGTTATTTACAACTGAGACATTTATCTCAGTTGTTCTTGTACATTTAATATTTTCCCTCCTCAGTGAAATATTAACATTAAAACTGTTGATAGCTGAGACCTGCATCATATGAGTCGGTCAATATCAACCAGGAAAAAAAATATATATTTTAAAAATCTTGTTTGTTTTTCAGCCATTCAGCTTTGAGTTCTGCTCTCCACTCCAAGAGGAGGTATGTATTCCTGCTGTTCACCCTCAGCTTTACTAGTTTTATGGTGGAGGAACAACCCACCCCCCCCCCCCCTTTTTTTTTTTTTAGATCCATCCATTCAAGGTCGAACAAAACATGACCAAGTTTATTTATACATTTAATAGTCTTTGTCCACTTTAGGTTGTAAAAAAGTGGTTTAGAATGATAAGCTTTTCACATATCAAATGTATTTAAAACATTGTTGTTTGTTCTATTATGAAAACAGGGTTTTAGGGTTTTTGCTTCCACAGTAGTGATGTGAATGAACTGTGATTAAAACAAATGTATGGAAAAAAATCCAAACCAAGTGTATTTTTTTCATTTCTAGTCAAAAATCTCATCACACTTAAAAAAAACCCAACATAATCTAAAGCATAACCTAAAGAATAACATTTTAGTGAGATATAAAAAGTTATTTTTAGACAATAGATCTGGACATTTTTATTTGAAAAAAATCTTACCACTTGTTCCATCACTTGTTCCATTGGCTTTTTTTTTTTTTAACTGTTGCTTGAATTAAGCAAAAAATAAATAAATGATGAAACGGGTGAAAATTATCTTGGTAAAATTTCTTGAAATAAGGTTTTCCAGATCTATTGTCTAAAAATAAATTAATTTAAACCTCACTGAAAAGTTACTCTTTAGGTGATTCTGTCTTATTTTAAATACAATGAGATATTTTGACAAGAAATGAGAAAAACACACTTGGTAAGACATGGATTTTTGCAGTGTATGTAGATTTACAGTACATAACAAAATGTAACTACACTTCTACAGTTTGATACTACTGAAACTTAATTTCCTGTGATTCTCTCCCAGGATTGAGCTGCGAGCTTTGGAAAAAATAGGGGAAGGTCAGGAGTTGACTGTCAGCTACGTGGATTTCCTAAACATGTCTGCTGATCGCCAGAAGAAACTGAAGGAGCATTTCCACTTTGACTGCTCCTGTCAGCACTGTAGCCAGCACATTAAGGATGACCTGATGATGGCTGCGGCAGGCAGCAATGTGAGTGACAACAAACTATTTGAATACTTCAGTACTGGGAGAAGAAGGATTCAGGTTCACTCACCTGATGAGATAATACTGTTGTGGGGAAAAGCCTCTGCACTGACAAAAGTTTAGTTTTCAAATGCTTTGGTGCTTTATATTTTTGTGTAAAGCACCTTGAGTTGTCCTGTACATGAAATGTGCTATACAAATAAATTTGCCTTGCCTTGCCTTATCCATGTTTCATTGAGGAATAATTCTAAGCATTTTACAAGTGTCAGAGAAATGTATTGGTAAATAAATATCATTTATGCAAAGAGGCAGTTTGTGTCACTGCCGAAATGTTTGGTGATAACTGTACACTCTGAAACTACAACATTCAGCATTTAAGACTAATACTATATGTTTTATGGTTTCTGTCAGTGTGTTATTACAATACATGATAATTTAGGATTCATTTCATTGCTGCAGATGTTGAACGTTAAGATTATTAGAAGTACTATATAAAGTAACTGATGTGTTTTGGTCATTAATAAATCATATTCTCTATATTGTGACATTAATGTATGATGAGAAATGTCTTCTTATTGTGAGCTTAGAAAAATAGACCTATTTTTAGATGTGAGAAAACATTTCCTAGTAAATCTGATTATTATACAAACTTTATGCATTTTAATCCCTCAGTTTATGATATTCAGAATATTGTAAAGTAACTCAATAAGAAATATGTAGTATTACTAGTAGTAGATTATTCATCCATTTGACAAAGCATGATTCCATCCTATTGTTACTTTTTCTTTTACCTGTAGTATTCTTAACTTTATTATATAATATTTATATTCCCTACACATCTGCAGATGCCAATGTACATGTAAAATCAGGCATTTGACAAATAAAAACTTGAAACTTGAAAATATATGCATACATGCAGTTTATATTTCTATATTAATCATGGACAGAAATGTATCGTCTGAAGCAACAGTTTATTTATGCCTTCCCTATTTTCACTGAAAAGGAAATACATTTAAAATCTCAATTTGCAAAGTACAGAATACCTCAAAGTTGTAGTTTAGTATAGAATTCTGGTTAAATTAACCCAGTGTGATTATGAGAATATATACGTGTCTTTGTGTCTCCCCCTCAGCCCTCTGCTGATAAGGTCAAAGAGGTGACTGCCTTCAGCAAAGAGTGTCTGGAGAAGATCGAAACGTCCCGCATTGAGGGGGATTACCATGAGGTACACCTGTCTGCACTACCTTCAACTACCCATTTGACCACCACTGTGTTCTGCCTCTGAGTCTGTCTCCTGTCTTTGCTCTGTCCTTGTCTCTGTCAGGTGGCGAAGGTGTGTCGGGAGGCTCTGGCCAAACAGGAGAATGTCCTCGCTGACACTCACCTGCATAAACTGCGTGTCCTCAGTGTGTCCAGTGAGGTGATGTCATACATGAGGTCCTTCTCTGAGGCTGCAGACTGTGCACGCAAGATGGTGGAAGGATACATGTGAGTGATGACTGCAGAGAATAAGAGTTTGGGGAGAACTGCTTAATTAGATTAGATTAGATCTTTATTGTGAAATTGGAAACATCATTCTAAAAAGTGCCAGTCAATAAAACTGAGATTACTATACATCAATGAAACAGAAAAAGCTTAAAGCAGAGATGATTGTGCATCGCTCAATACTACTACTACTACTACTACTACTACTACTACTACTACTACTACTACTACTACTACTACTACTACTACTACTACTACTACTACTACTACTACTACTACTACTGCTACTACTACTACTACACGACTACTACTACTACGACGATGACGACGACTACTACTACGACGACGACGACTACTACTACTACTACTACTACTACTACTACTACTACTACTAATAATAATAATAATAATAATAATGCTTTTATTAGTTCAAAAGTAATGCAATAGAAAGTACACCATAAAAAACGTTTTTAGGAATACAACACTTGAAAATACAGGGCAAAAAATGTTTTAATCCACCAAATGGAACATTTTTGTACCACAATTTGTAGTTTGAACTTCTCTTTGCAGTAGATCCACATAACCCATTCAAAGACATTCAATATAAATGGAGGACATAGTGTGACAAAGTAGAGATACAGAACTAAATAACCCAAATAAAACAGAGTAATTAAAGCAATAAAAGCCTACCATAGCAAAAAAATAACAGTCAGTTTCAGTTTAATACTTTCAGTTAAATAGTAAAAGCTAAAAAGCTGTATACTAATTCATATTTTTGACAAACAGCTAATGCATATTCAGATTCAGATTAATTTATTAATGGCGACACATCAAACTCGGTGGAGTTTGTTTTTACAGCATTTTATGCTTGCATCTATTGTGTCATTAAATGATACAATGAACAACAGAATACAAATATGAATACAAATACATGACAAAAACAAACAAAGCACAACAGGTCACATCAGGGCATTGATTTGTTTAGTGTCTGTGGTTATAGAAAACAAACAATTTTTGAGTCTGTGTGATGCGTCTTTGATACAGGGTGTCTATGGATGAGAGTGTGTGGCCAGTGAATTTAAATGATTTTAGATGATTTGTTGGAGTTTTGTGTGGGAGTGACTGTCCACATTTCCATACCAGACTAATATTGATGAAGTGAGAATACTTTCAATAATGGCTGTGTAGAACTGAAGAAGAATTTTGTGTCTGACTTTGAACCATCTGAGGAAAAACAGTCTTTTATTGTTTTTTTTTGTTTTGTTTTTTTAAAGATTTCATCTGTGTGTTGCTTCCATTTGAGGGATGTAGTTTTTATTTGTTTGTTGTTGGGTTTTATGGGATGTTACACAATAGAAAGTAGTGCATTTGTTGAGTTTAGCACTAGATTACACATACTGTGTATTTGCTACATATTGTATTAACCCATAAGGACTCTGTGCTATTTTGTGTCAGCTTGTAGATGAATGTTTCTGTAATTTTAAGCTTTCTTAAGTGATTTATCAGCATTTATTATAATATAATCCTATGTATTTTGCATTTACTGATTATGTAGATATTGATGAAAACTGGAAATTCAAATGTTATATACAATGAAAAAAAACCTTAAATAAAGTGTTTTTTTCAGTCAGTATATCAATGTCTGATAATAAAAACTAGTATCAAAAACTACAGTTATTTGTCAAACTCCATTAGTTTTACTGATGAACCAATATTGTAGATGGTGACAGTGTTTCCACATTTCCTACAAAGCTTCCAAATGGGTCATATCTGATCTGATGGCCATGAAAACATGACAATCTGCATTTATACCAGTTCTTTACATGCTTTAATACAATTAGATGATCAGCGGTTATGAAATGGTGGCCAATGGATGTTTGCGTTTTTATGTGTTAATATATTAGACTTTGGAAACATAGGCACTGTTATTATCAGGATCAAATTTTTTGTTAGTTTAGGATAATTTACCAGCTAACTTCAGTAAATTAGTCTGTATTAAATCTCTTTTCTGCTTTCCTTTAACAGGAAGTTGTACCACCCCAACAATGCCCAGCTGGGCATGGCCATCATGAAGGCAGGCGTCACCCAGTGGCATGCAGGGAAGATTGAGGAGGGCCATGGCATGATCTGTAAAGCCTACGGCATCCTCATGGTCACCCATGGACCCAACCACTCCATCACCAGAGACTTAGAGGTACATGATGTCACTGTTAATATCGGAGGTCCAGTGTCATCAATGTTTGGAAAGAGTTTAATAGTGGTGTTTTGTCGATGTTTACAGACCATACGCACGCAAACTGAGCTAGAGTTGAAGATGTTCAAGCAGAATAAGACGGTCTACCAAACCATGAGGGAAACCGCTCTGAAGCCTTCTGCTGAATCAAAGGCCTAAGGGTTCTTCAAGCTTCATCACAGTCACAGTCATGCTCCAAATGGAATCCTCCTCTGTTGTTCTGACATGTCTTAATTTTAACATGTATACCCAGTATAACATGTCTGCTAAAGCACTGTACCCAGTCTCTGTGCTGAGTTCTTAAGTTAACTGAAAGTCGGATGATGCACTGTTAAAACCAACAGTTAGGAATGTAACAGGTTGCTTGTACAGTATCTATAATAAAAGTCTTGTCTCTTCATCTGAACCCGCTTTATCCTCACTAGGGTTGCAGGGGTCACTGGGGGCCTAATCCAGCTACAATGGGTGAAGGCGGGGTACACCCTGTATGAGTCTCCAGTTCATCTCAGGACTGAACATATATAGACAAACAATCACTTTCACATTCCCTTCTATGGGCAATTTAGATTAACCAATTAACCTATCAGTGCATGTGTTTGGATGGTGGGAGGAAACTGGAGTACCTGGAGAAAACCCACGCAGACATGGGGAGAACGTGCAAACTCCACACAGAAAGGTCTGGTGTGGGATTTGAACCAGGGTCCTTCTGTCTGTGAGGCACGAGTGTTAACCACTGCACCACCCTATAATAAAAGTGAAGACACCAAGTGTGTTTGTCATGATCATGTGGTAAAAGGTGTTGACTGTTAATAAAGAATCAAAAAGATCACAGAGAAACCCAGCAATCTCCCTTGAACTTGTATTTGGCCAGGAGGAAATCTATTTTAATATAAAAAACATTGAACACATGTTACTTTCATAGCCATTTTTAACAACTGCACCAGACATAAGAAAAACATAATAGTAACTGTCGTTGTACCACAGGTGTTCACTATACTTCTGAAAATCACTATGTGGCAATGAGAAAGAATTGAACTTTGAAAATATAAATATATTCCATTGTTCAATTAAACATTAAAAATATTCTAAATCAAAGTACTTCAAATTGGAAATGAAATTCAGAGTAAAATTTTATTCATATAAAACTCGAATACCTAATACAGGGTGCTTGCTGTTTTTCCAAAATAAAATGACAGACCTTTTCCAGGCCTATATTGTTTTTACCCAAGACCTTGAGTTTATGTATTTTTTTATAGTTGTGTCTCTACTGCCTACTTTATTGTTTGAGATAGTGATGCTTATTAGAAAAGTTTACTTTTATAGTATTGAATGAACAAACACATAATTCACAATAGCTTCCTCATTTCACAATGATTTCAGCATACAGTACACTTCTACAATAACATTTTTTTTCTCATACTTTATTAAGACTTTCATCCAAAATTCAAGACTTTTCAAGGTCTGAAAAACAGTGTTTAAAAATTCCATACTTTTTAAGACTTTCAAGACTTGTGCCAAGCACCCTGCTATTTAATTGTAAAATTATAAACTTCAATTTAGATTTAAACTATGATTCCAAATTTTAATTAAAATCCTAGTTACATTATAACATTCCAAATACAAATTTAAAATTTAATTCAATATTCAATTTTAGATTCACATTCACATTCAAAATCAAATACTAAATTAACATCCCTATTGTAATATTACCAATTACATCCTAATGATCTTTTTAGTTGAACTGATGGACTGCTCATTATCTCTCCTCCTGTGGGAAAGAACATTCAGGTTATGGGAGTGTGTGACAGCAGAAATTAAACTACATCAATATGTCTTCATTTTCTATAATACTAACCAGACCCTAAACTTTCTTGTGGCTTCTGCAAAATTTAAACCACTTAGTTTAAGATAATTCAAACAGGTGAACACATTTATTTGAAGCTCATCCTGTGATGATAGAGAATCCTATTAAATAGGGCAGTAAGAATCCACATTGCACAAACACTTTCATTATAGAGAGGAAGTTGGAGAAAAAGGCAAGAATGAAAATCTAATACATAAAGTGTACAAACAGTATCAAAAAGCTGAAAATAGAAGCTCTGTGTACATTGGTACAGTTTGTCATCACAGATCACAGTGAGCCTTGAGGAGCTGTCTGTTTACCAGTCCACTTCTAAGAGGGTTTATCTGCATAGAGGTCAAAGGTCATCCAATAAGTGTCTCAGCTCACTCAAATAGTGCGTATTGCTTTTCATGTTATGACAAAAAGACACTTTGTGATAACAGGGTTTTAGACTTTTCTTTTACATAATTACTTAAAACTGCAGTCCCTTATTAAAATATCACATTTAAAAAGGTATTCAAATTAATTTAAAATTAAATCAACAGCACAACACATGAAATAAAAAGAAGTCTGAATATTTTACAGGTCTAGATATTAACAATACATTACTATACACTAGTGTTTTCCATTTGAGATGACACAAAAATAATTGAACCTCAAATGAGATTTCACAGACTGAATGTGTACCAAATATCAAATCAAAATATAAAGTGACAGCTGTGTTTAGTGTCTTCTCCTGAGATGATCTGTCTCTTCTTCCTTCCCGTCTCATTGGATGACGCAGAGCTCGGTGCTGGACTGATTGTGTGTGTCTCCTGTTCTGTCAGTGTCTCTGTGCTTGTCTGACACGGTGTCCTGTTCATACGACTGAGGCTCCAAGTTCTGCCTCAGCTCCATCAGCAGCTCCTTTCCATCGCTGGATGGCAGGTTTCCCAGGTAGTACTGAGGGGCCAACTCCACCAGCCTACAGTGCACAGGACAAAGACAGAACCCTGAACTTCCACTACTGTGTCTGAAACTGCATTATTTATTGAAGCTAAAGTCAAGACTTTTAAGCGCATTCAGGATTTAATGTTTAATGTAAGAAATCTAACTGCTATTGCTCTATTTCACTTTTGAATGATAATTTAAATGCTCTCTTTTTCCTAAACTCATAAACATGAAGCACAAGCTTAACCTGAAATACATCTATGTTTCTTTTCTTTCAGTTAAGTAGCCTTATGTTATATTTCACTTGTCCTAAGCAATCATTACTATCTCATGAATGACAGTGAGCGTAATTTAAAATTAATTTCACATCCTGTCGTGCTACAGGCAGACAGTGATATTACTCTTGATATGAATACAGAATAATCCTAGGTAATTTCTACAGCAGCGTTATGTTTATCCAACTTCCCTTTCAGGCTGAAAGTCAAATACACTTAAGGTCCTAATTCAATTTTAATTCTCCAAAAGATAGAGCAAGACTCAGATTCATTATTTTCAACAGGCTTCAACCAAGTCCAAAATATAATACATTTTTGAGATCTGCCAAAATGATTTGAAGACATTTTAAGGCTAAGTAATTCATATTACTGGACTTGCTATACTTTAGTCTGCTTTTTTCAGCCTTTTTAAGGGCCTACATACGCCCTGTTAAAAATGGCAGTAACAGAATTAATATAAGTTTATCAGTTCTGTGGTTGTAGTATCAGACAGAAAACAGTGTCTCTTAAAATCTCAGTGCATTGATAAATAAAGCATCAGAATCAGATTTATTGTCATTAGGCATATCACAAGGACATAGCAAATTAAATTTATATTTTGTATGGTTTCTCTAGAACCATAACTGGATGCAGCCAATGAATGTATTACTGGATGCTTTTTCGGCACTACCATTTATTTTGAAATTAGAAGTACAGTAAGCATGTACATAAAAATAGACATGGACAGAGTACATGATGGCTCATGAAAGTTGTTTTTTTTTTACTCACATCTGAGGGTGGACTTCGGAGGCAATGCGGATGCAGTTATCATGGGAGATGGTGAATTCATGATAAAGGACCCAGTTGGGGGGATTGGGACATGGCTGGCGACATCGGTAGGATGAGAAGGGATGTAGGTGAGCCACATGACGGTGAGTCAACAGGAGGTAGTTACCTGAACCGTCCACATCATGAGCCACCTGAGCAGGAAAAAAACAGCAAAAGAGATTTCGGCATTTAACTGGAAGTTATGATGATATTTTAAAGCTGCTACACAATGAAAGGTGCAATGGAGGGAAGTATCACTGGGTAATATCAGATATCAGTTTTATTACAAAACCTCCCAAAAAAACATAGTAATTGAAGAAAAAGCACAGACCTCTACCGAGGCAGACCCCCCCCTCAAAAAAAATTACCACCAAAATGTTATCATTGGTCCCTTTGGCCGGTATCAACATTTCCTAAAAATGTCATCACCATTCATCAATAACTTTTGAGTTATTTTGTTAACAACAAACTCTGATGAAAACATAACCTCCTTAGTGGAGGTAAACATGAAAACATCATCTGTTAACATTAAGCTATAAAGCATGGAACTGGAAATGATACACACATAATGAAATTATGAAAATAATGAGAAACATATTTACACTCAACTATGGGCCATACTAGCATCATGTCCAAAAGGTACTACTTTGTGATCAAACAGTCCTTGAAGACACTGCTTTTTAACCCTTGTGCGGTCCTTCGTAAAAGGCACACTGGCTGTGTCCTACAATCGGGTCTTAAAAACCCAGATTCCAAAGTTCAGTTCCATAGACTCATCACCCCACCCCCCAAGGATATATTACTGTTTTCAGTAGTAAGCAATGGCATCCTACAGTACGTATAAAAAGGTACATTTGTGAACCACCGGGTCTCTTTGACCCGAAGGACCGCACAAGGGTTAAAATTGCTAAAGTACAAAATATAGTACAACGAATTATTTTTTTTAGATTTATATGTATTATATCATAAAATACCAAATGCAAACAAAATAATTTGACTCTAAAATAACCAAAGTGATGTTCAATCCAGCCATGGATGAGGCTCCTTTGTTGTTCATAACATGAGATAGTTATCATATAATATGTGATAAAAATTGTGGATTCTGCCTGTAGGAATTTGTGCTATAATTGTACTTTAAAAAAACAGACAATAAACAAACGGTGTGATTACTTTGAGGAAGAAGCCTGAGATGAGGGCACGTTTAATATTTGTGCAGTTGTCTTGGCAACCAAATGCAGGTGGAGAGACAGGAAGCTCTATTCGTTGCATGACCTCCAGCAGCTCCGCCCTGATCACCACAGCCAATTGTAAGGCAGTGGGGTTTAGGAAGTTTGTTGTACACCAAGTTTCATCCTGATTATCTGCAAACATTAGACATAGTATTGTTAATATTAGTACCATATCAGGATGTGCATATAGCGCCTTCATTTAATAATATTGTGCAGTCTTAAGTCTTCAGTAATTTGTACATACACTCAGTGAAGGCCTTATAAATATTAATGAGAGTCATGTGGTCTCCCTCTGTGTGCATTAGAGGTCGCCACTGATTGACTGCAGCCTCCTCTTTGCTGGGATCTACTGTGATGAAGCACGAAGGAGCTGGGGAAGACAAAGATTAGAATAACAGACTATTAAGAAGCGGCCCGTCAACAAACTACAAGTGTCTAAGAGTCTGCAAAAGGTATAGAGTGATGACCAATTACCTGTGAGCATGGCAGCAATGGTGAGTAGTTCATCAACACAGTCGTACTCACAGGCAGCAATGAGGGCCTTAGCCAAGGATGGCTCCAGAGGGAGCTCTGACATTATGATGCCAACCTCCGACAGGTTACCATCATCGTCCAGGGCTGCCAGGTAGTCTAGGTCCTCCAAAGCCTGCATTAGAGCCTCTGGGGCTGGAGACAAGGGGAAACAACCACAGACATCAAGGGGCTGACTGTGTTGGATTTAGTTATAAAATTATGTTTAGCATAAATGATGCTGATACAGCAAAGCACCAAAGACAGAATTCACTAAACTACAATGAAAGCCTTCATAGCTCAACCATGCCTTGAGAACCTATTTGTAAATGCTCATCAAAAAATAAGTGACAGTTAAAAGTAGTTGTATGGTAAGGCAGAAAGATAGTTCCAATGGCCCTGTGCTCTTCTGGATCTCACAGCTGTGATATCTTGGCATCAACAAAAGGGAGGCATTCAATAGATCATAAAATCAGAATTGAAATCTGTTGAGAATTGAGGGAGGAGAAGCGATTTTAGTACCAGATTGGAAAAAAAAACAAAGTTGTAAACAAATTGTTTACAATTTTCAATTTTGACAAACAAAGTGATAGGTTTTGTGCCTCATGCTTAGATTTATCTAATGGATCAATCAGAATTGAAATCCATTGAGAATTGAGGGAGGAGAAGTGATTTAAGTGAATTGTGGACCACGATGACACCGGACGTTGCCAACAGACGGATTACAGACGAAGTGCGATGGCAATAGCTCATCTTGACTTCGTCCGGATGAGCTAAAAATGACATAACATGCACAAAGTGGCTGGAGTCAAGTTTGCAACATCATTGTATGTTTTCAGTAACTCATCTCGTCTATCAAGCCTCAGAAAACAAACACTCATCACGGATTTGTAACAAACAATGAGCACCAGTGTTTTGTTGACACACTCCCCCACCTCATCCTTCACCATTTGTAGACTTGGTTGTTTTATACGTTTTGAAGTATTTACTGAAACTACTCTGAGCTGCATGTACAGTCACTCTATGGGCTTGTTTTTTTTTTTTTTTTTACATTTTAACTCTTGCATATCTGCAGAGCAAAGTCACAAGTCTCAAGAACAATAAGGAAACAATAGACAAAACCCTAAAAACACCAATGTAAACATTCAGGGTGTAACAGCATTTCCTCACACTTGTTGAATAACTGTGTGTAGTGTTTTTGCCTTTATGGTCAACACATGACGTCCTTGATAATAGCTGATAATAGATAGATAAATTGATGATAATTAAATACTTCTCCACGCCTTTTCACAATGTTTCATGCTTTCATGTAATTATTGTTTTGGTATGAGTAAGCACAGAATATACACACTTACATATATTTTAAAAGATCCTCACGGGTAATTAAAAACGTACCTGGTCTGTCCAGAAACTTGCACTGGCCCATGTCAGCAATGTCAAGCCTCTTGAGCAACAGCACCAAGTGGCTGAGGTTTTCCTCCATCACCCCTGGACAGTGAGCATCTCCCATCTCTTCTTCATACAGCGATTTGGAATAAAGACGGAGACAGAGCCCTAAAATCAACAAGGACATAACACTCATGACAATGCCATACACTATAAACTAGCAGATACAATTCGGGATTTTAATAATGGATAAAACAAACAGCTCTTATGAATGAAACTCAACATTTCTGCAGGATGTCAGATCAGAAAACTACTTTGTCTTCTTGCTTGAATATTATAAACTTGTAACACATAGTAAGTTATAATAAGAGTTTATCTTTAGTCATCAGACTGACTCAACCAGCTGTATTGACTTACCTGGTAGGCAGCTGTTTACCCTTTGTGTCCGCATGTCTGCCTGTTGTTTGCTGATTGTTCTCAAGACCTGTGAGTTTGCTCTGATTTGTGGATTGTAAACCTGTGATACAATATGAAGATCAGATTTGGTTTAATTTTTATTTTTGTATTATATTGAAATAACAGTTTGTTCCCACACATTAAGAACCTATTAAAACTGAATCCTGTACACTGAAAAACAGATAACCACTGATGAGCATTTTACACAAACTCACAGTTTTGAGTTGAAGACCTGTGTCAATAACATATCGAATGTCTGGTAGTGAGAAGGAAGCCTCAGCCAAAGTATCAGCAAGAATAACTTTCCTTCTCACACCTGGACCCTGTTCGTTCTCAGAACTGTTCTCCTTCAGTGCAGAGGCTTCTGGATCAGGCTCATAGACTCGCTGTGTCTGCCCACCAAGACCACCATGGAGGGGGATTATCCTGAGAGGACCCAGCTGAGGACTCAGAGCTACACACTCCTTCTCCAGCAGGACTGCACACTCCTCTATCCGCTACACGAAAAAGAAAACATAGAGGTTTAGCAGAGCAACCAGACACACATTTATGTTTTTGTTGGAACTAATTTTGGCCAGTGGGTGGCGCTAAAGCAAATCTCAGAACCTAAGGGACCACACAATCTGACATATTGATAAATCCTTATTCACAACAGTTTTGATCAGCAGTTATTCTGAAAATGTTATCACATATCATAGGTTCAAAGCTTTAAAGGGATGATAAGTTTTCTCCTAACAACAAACTTCACCTTCCACAAGCTATTTGAGCTTACACAGAGAAATCCACAACTGTTTTCCCTGTTTGTATGTTTACTATGCATGTGTGTGTATTACACTGAAGACTGATCAGGACTGAGGACAGTTCAGTATCACTGACACGTCAAAACTTTGACTGACAAATGCACTCAGAAACGCATGCAAATTATGTAGCCTGGACTGACAGCACATCAATAAACAGAAGGTGTGGTCATGTTGACAAAAAGGAGGCTAAACATGCAGGAGTGTGCTATAAGTCAATATGAATACATGGATGGGGAACAATGTGTTGGTTTAAGAGTGAGAGAGAGTGTGTGTGTGTGTGTTTAAAAGCCGGACACCAGACACCTGTAATGCACCAGAGGCGTCTCAGATGTAGTGTCCTTATTTCACTTCTCTACAAGACAAAGATGGTGAAACTCTACAGTACTCCAAAGAATAAACATTATTTTATCCTTTGTAGAAATGCAGTTTCACTTTATACCAGTTTAACAAGTATTTATAATAAGTGGTCCTTGAAACAGATTGAGTTTCTAGTGTGAAAGGGAAAGCCTTCTTAATGCATTTCCAGTTACAACTGTTTGTTTAATTATTGTTTTCTCACTATGTTACTCCTGCTATGAACATTTTTGTACGGTCTTGATTCCATTCATCATTCTACTATTTATTTATTTATTTATTTGAGTATGTGGGTGTTCATTAATTATTAAATGTGTACCTGTGCACTAGCCAAAAACACCATCACATCTCCTTCCTCTCCCCTTCGGTGCAGATCCAACACCATGTGACAGGCTGCAGTCACTGGTTCCTTCCCAGGTGAAAGTTCCCGATACAGCGTTTCCACCTTGGTCAACCCTACAGCCTTCCTGTCTCCCCCCAACTCGCCCCCCTCCTCTTGGTGTCTGGTGACACAGTCTGTAAGTGAGCTTTCCAGAGAAAGGTGAGGGACTGAGGGTCCAAGAAAGGAGGCAAGACAAGGTGCCAAAGTTGGATGGGTGAGGAGAACCACCCTGAAGTTGTCTGGCCTCTGGCGGCAGACGTCACATAACAGTCCCAGTAGAACGTCTGTGGGTACCGTACGCTCCTGAAGCTCATCCAAGACCACAATCCCATACTGACGGAGCAGTGGGTCAGACATCATTTCTTCCAGCAGCAGAGTATCACTGACAAATCTAGGAAGAGAGAAAGAATAGCACAGATGAAAAAACTAAAGAACAAAAGGTTTCTATACATTTATTTATAGTGAATTCAACATCTCATAGTCTTTCAGTGATGATAAACTGTCCAGAACTAAAGAGAACAAAAGGATTAAGGTGTGGCCGTGAGCCCAGGAGACACTATGTCATAAAAAAACTGTTGATCCATGGATATGGCCTACTTTATCCCTGGGAGGAGACGAATTCACATGATACATCGGAGACAGGTTCAACAAGCTTAATAGTCAGTGTACACACAGGGTAAGGAGGACAAGGATAAAAAATAGTTATGGCACATGCAATGTGTAATGCCATAACTAATGTGTAATGTATGGGTATGTATGGGAGATTAATTAGACATTTCCTTTAAAATGTCATTATTCAGTATTAATTATCCACATGGTCTAACCTGAGCAGCGTGTCTGGTGTACAGCTGTCATCATGAGAAACCCTGTAGCCCACCTCCAGACCCAGGCTGAGGTCCATCTCATCAGCTACTCGCAGGGCCAGACTCACTGCCGCCACCGAATAGGGCTGAGAACAACAAACCAGGCCCTGGGAAAACTCATAGGACAAAGCATACTCCACACACCACTGTGGCACCTGGAGAGACAACAGGAAGAAGAAGGAGTTAACAGGAGAAGAAAAGAGTAATTTAAGACATTAGATGGTACAACAGTACACACACTGCTAGTCTGTTTTTGTTTCTGCTGCTGAAATTGCTGCTAAGTTCACGAATTAGTAACCAACAGGTATTGTGACATAAACCTAAAATGGTAACAATTAAGCGTTTACGGTCAGATTTTCAATTTACAGCTAATCTACCAAATATTCATTCATGATGTTTGTTTTGCATGAAACCACACCAAAAAAGTTATAAGAAACAATGCATACTAGTGATGTATGGTAGAAATGCAGGTTGTACCTGGTTATAAACATATGGGTTCAAAGCCTGTGTGTATCTATAAATAATTGACAGTACATTTCAGGATGTGCTGGTCTTATTGATCTCTAAGTGAGCGTAATGATAGGAAATTATATTGACATTACAAGAAGCTGAGAGTCAGGATGCAAAGGTCAAAATGACATCTGCGATAAGCAGGTTTCAACAGACAGATAAAGAAACCATAGAATTTTTTTTTATTTAGGATAGATGACAGGTGAGATATTTTTCATTGTATGGACAGAGACTATAGAAGATAGTGGAGCCCAGTGTTAGTTGATGAAATGAGTGTTCAGGTTACAGGAGAGCAGTGTAATTCTGTCAGAGTGCTTTAGTGATGTCATTCATTAGCCCGAGGAGGGCAAAGCTGAAGAGCAGGTATAAGGATGTAATCATAAGAAAAAGGAGGAAGAGGTACCCTCACACTGGGAGTGTAGTACATAAGACCATAAGACATGGCAGCCTCTTGCTGTGTTACTGCATAAGTACCTTAAACTTTAGTATGTAGCATGGAAGTATTCAACAGCACAGAACTTATTGGCACCAATAGGTTGAAATTATTAAACTGTCAGGATCCACAGAACTCTGCTCTGATGGCAGCTCATGGCCTCAACTAGAATTACTGATGTTGAGGGACAATATTCCCAGATAAAAAAATACCTGACCATTAATTTAATACTAAGTAATCCATATTTATGTGATTTACTCAGTTAGGTATTTTTTACTTTAACTCAATGTTAGAGTCAGCATTATGTTAGCCTCATAGTATAATTGTTGAAGTCATATTTTTGTTCGAACTGTGATATCGGCATAAAATGAATCAGCAGTGTTACATGAGTAAAAAGCGGTGTAGATAGTTAAAAAAAATATGACTTCAATGACAACAATTTATGTAATTTCAGAGTGATACTGGTCAAGTAACCTACTCTGGGCCTTTTCCTGGTAGAATCTATATTTTATCATTGTTTAAACATACATTCAGATGTATTAACAACCCTGCCAAATTGGGATGTAAATTTGGTACCAGAATAATGAAAAGTAGAACTATTCTAAAATGCTCAGGGTGGGATTGCTGATGTTGCCACTTGTCTTCATTGCCAAATACCACAAGGACCTGAAACTGAACCGCTGTCTACCAGCTTTACTGGATATGTAGAAATGTTTGATCCAATGCAGCGAGAATCAAATTCAGACTCTCAGGACACTGACCTCAAAACTCTCACTCTGTAACATATTGTTACCAACCCGCTGAAAGGGCAGAGGGATATTGTTTTTGGTTCAGTATTTTGTCTGTCTGTCTTTTTGTCAGCAACTTTACACAAAAACTACTGGACCAATTTCCATGAAATTTTCAGTAAAACTGCAAGGTGGTTCAGAATCAATCCCATTACATTTGGGGGCGGGGCTTGTTGTGTCTGGCACCACTTGTCCACTCTTTTCTCCTTTTGAGTGAGTTAGAAATATACATTATTGATTAGTGTTTCCCCCAGTGCATTATAGTGCACCACCGCAATAAATTTCTTTTTCCTTGCCTTTGCACAAGCTTTAGTCCTAAGAACCATTTACTAAGATAAATATTTTGTTTTAAAACATTTTATTCAGTTATGGACTTATATTGACAGGTATTTTTGATAGTATTAGTATTTGAGCAGTACATTCTCCATGTACAAGGATACCTGGGTGCTTTTTCCAGATCCACTTGGGGCACTGAGTAGCACTATATTGTGATTCTCCAAGTTCTCCAGAAGACTCTTCCTGAGCCTCCAGATGGGGAACGTCTGCCTCTCCTCCAGCAGGGCATAGTATCGTGAAGAAAAAGGCAAACCATCATACGGGTTGACTTCGAGGTCTCCCAGCCCTTCCTCTCCTCGTCCTCCATCCCCTTCATCGTCTAAATCCCCAGACAAGAGCGAGGATACAGACAGAGTGTCCAAGGCCTTGCTGGAAGCACCAGGTTTGGCTGACAGTGATGACATCATCAGCAGGGGACAGGAATGAACAAAGAGTTGGGGCCTGGCTAATGAGGAGGACTGAGTTTATCTGCAAAGAGAATAGAGTGGTGGTCACATGAAGCAGGAGAGATAACACACAGTTTGTATCTGTTGGCACAGTGAGCATGTTTCCTAACTTAAGTGAGTTAGGGAAGCACACGGAGCCCCAAGAAGCAGAGATATGTCAGAGAAATGTTGAAACTAAGGAAGCCAAAATACATTCTGTTGCTTAACCTTCAATTGGGCCTTTACAAATGTCTGTAGTATGTTTGGCATGTAATGTTTTGTGGAATGCTTGTCTCCACCCAGATGCCACTGACTGGGTCTGACAGCTGCAACAGAGGACAGCACCGTACTGATTTTATAGTCCACTATAAATGTAATGTTCTTATTTTGTAAGTATAGCTTATTGATTAGCCATAATGGCAAATATAGCAAAATAAGGGCTCCATATCTGCATAGGAAAACAACTGAGTGGAGCCGGAGTGAACGGATGTGCCTGAGGGGTCCCAAATGCTGAGACCTGAGATGGATGCTAAGCCTGAAGAGACTCAGAATGCATGATCATTTTATTTCTGATGACTTTTGGCTCTTGCTATGCACAGATAGATTTTGTTGCCTCAAGTGGCTGTAGGAAACTTAAATATGCATAATGCGCTAAGAATAAAAATGATACAACAAAAGGAAATTGACAGAACTAGGCACTGCAAATGAGATATGTTCTGAACAATGATAATGATTAGAAAGAATAAGAATTATGATGAATGTTTAAAAAAAAACAGGTTGTGCATTTACTTATGTTATCACCACCATAAATGGCTCTGAAATTAGTTTTTCTGTAGAAAAAGGTTTCTATTTGTCAACCTAAGAAAGGATAAGTATCAGGGATGTGCATGAATAGCCAAGTAGTTGAGATGTCAAAATAGTTGAGAATTATTTTTGTACCGTATTATCTTTTCAGGGAGGAGTTGAGTATATTTTATATTACAGACTTTAGGTATACAGCCCTGCTTCTGCCTTAGTTATGGCATAAGTTAAGTCTGTAAAGGGTTGAAAAAAAAAACTGTGATGAATCTATTCCTTGGTTGGCCAGTATAATATTATTATTATTATTATTATTATTATTATTAGTAGTAGTAGTAGTATTGTTTGAGTGGAGGTCACATGTTAAAGATGACAACTAATTGATCCATTGATTATTCAAGTAATTAAATTACCCACATTCTTTCGTATGTATATTGAATTAATTTAGTTAATCATGTGTTTGCTTTCAGTGAGTCATAAAATCAATAGTAGAGCTCCTCTAGAACCCTTCTGATCTGCGTTCAACAAAATTTCACAATGCAACCTGTGTTCTTGTGAGTATACCTTTCTTGTCTTTGTTTGTTTTTTTTTTTTTAAATAAATATTGGTTTCCTTACAAGTTCTATTTTTTATAGTTACCATTCATTGATATTGTACATTTAATATTTTGTGCCAGTAATCTATTTACTCTATTTAATATATATACTCTGTAATAACAACATGACACTAAACTGCTACACAAAGCCACTACAGGCAAAGTAGATAAAAAGCAGTGGAGCGAGTCATATAAAGTTACACAGATACAGAGAACAGCAGAACATTACATAGACCACAGTGGAAAGTAATAAACACCATGTGGCATTAAACAACAGCAGGTGATCAATCTGCAGGTCGGACTCTCAGTTGTATTTAGACATTTAGTGTTTTTCAGTAAAGTGTATCAGTAATAATGACAGACTGATACGTCGGCTGGCCAACATATCAGGCCCATATTTACTTAGTTTTTTTTCCCTTCTATTGGTATTGGCCTGTTGAGATGGTCAGTGTGCTCTTTTTTTCAAAGTTCACAGCACCTCTGTCTTCTTGAAGATGCCCCTGTCCACACTGAATTTGTGTGTGTGTGTGTGTGTGTGTGTGTGTGTGTGTGTGTGTGTAGTAGTAGTAGTAGTAGTATTTATCAGGTTAACTGTCACAGTTTTTTTCTAATTGTAAGTAAAGAAGATTTTTCTAAAAAATTTTTATCATTTGACAGAGGAAAAAATATCACTATCGGCTTAGAAATATTGGCGACCTGTATTGGTCATTGACTAAGGCTGATGTAAAAAACCAAACGTATCAATCATATTGGTCCCAAAAAATCCATATTGGTCGATCACTGATCAGTAACATGGATCATATGTGGGTAAAATATTAAAGCTAGAGGCATGGTATAATAACAACCACTCGTGATACTGACTCATATGCAAAATACATATAAATAACACTTTTAGCTCTGGCTGTTTTCCTGCAGATGTTCTAAAGCACAGATCATCAGACAGGAAATTCTATTTGTAAACCTATTCATTCACAAAAAGTAAGTATCACATATTGCCTAAGGTTATTATGCTACAAGTCATATCTTCATTCCTGTCTGGACATAGAAAGTGGGTAATGGGAAGGAGGTTTTCAACAAACATCTCTCTGTACTGGGCCTTACCGCTGAGAGCATCTGTAGGAAGATGCCGCCACATCCAGGTTTCACTTGACGATGAGCTTAAGCTTAAGATCTTAACATGTCTTTAATTAAGTAGAAGCTTAGGTATAGTTAGCTCACATGTCTGAGTGAAAACACAGGCTTGAAATGTTAAATGTCTTCACTTAGTTTTTGAGCAAGTAAGTTTTTGCCCATACATGACATTATAGGCAGCTGCGGGGCCTTGGTTGTCTTTACAGTGTTGATGTTTTCGCTGAAAATTTTTGATCCATCAGTCTGCTTTTAGGGGCCAAATCCCAAACGTCAAGGGGTCCAATCTGGCCTGGAGGATAAATTACACTGAAGATATTAACAATCAATTATTTTAATTCAGGGTCCATAGAGAACAATTAGATCTCAATTGGGCCACAATAGGAAAATATGATCATATTAACCTATCAATAATGAAAACTGCAGATACCATCTTTGTTTTAGTGTAAAAAAAGTACATGTAGATGAAAATATTTATATTAAATTTTTGTTTTTGTTTTTTTTTTTTTTTACAAAAAATATGAATGACCTGAACAAATATGAACAACCTTAAATGCATGTTACTAAATGTATTGTGTAATTGTAATTTAAGTTGTAATTGAGGTAAAATATTGTTAATAAAATTGGACTTGTTTTTCTAAAGACATTTCAAGTTGTTTATGTTATTCAGATTTTTAAGAAAATGTTGTAGATGTACAGTAAACATTATCATCCTGAAAGTTTACTTTTTTTAGTATTATTTTATGGATCCAGCCCATTTGAGACCATACTGGCCTGAATGTGGCCCCTGAACTAAAATGACTTTGACACCCCTGTACTACAGCATCAATACCTTTGTCATGTTCCCTGAGGGATTTACCTTTAAATGTGGAGGATTAAGATAGTATAAACATATGAATCATTTTTGGGTGTAGCCCTAAATGCAGTTTGGAAAGTGGCTATTGTTAACCTAACAATAGCAGCAGATACATGTTTCACATTTCCAACAAAGCTGTCATTAGTAACCCACAGTAATTTAGAATACAAAAAGTGGAAAGGCTTTTAGCTAATGTACTGTGTCACATCATATCTGAAATGATAGATCAGAAAATAAGATTATAATAAATGTCCAAAATAATGGCAGCTAGTGATTAGACCCCTCCATAGAAGAAGATATCTGAAACAACTATTATCCTGTCTTCTATTACAACCACCATCTACTCTGCTCGTTTCTTTTATCTGAGTGACAGGAGCAACAGTGACGTAAATATAGTACATGTAAAAACAGAGAGGAAAGGTGACAGGAAGGAAAATATGCAAGGTGAATTAATGTTTTACCTGTGATACATATCAGCAGAAAGCCTGTAGAAACAGTCCGCCCTCTGTCTACTGTTGTGTCCGTCCGTTAACGTCTGAGGCTAACAAACCGCCTTCAATAAACAAACGGCACTAAAAACAAAGAAGTAAAAGTGAAAAATGGCCGTCAAACGATCACAGTCTCTTTCCGTGAATCCTAATGGACCAGGATTGTTTCCTTACTACTGACACTGTTAATAAAAGACGAAGGTGTTGACTAGTGTTCTAGCTAGCAGCCGCCATGTTTGGCTGTCTAGCTGTCAAACCTCACGGTGCATTCACTGCTCCTCGGAAAAAATACACAGGGAAAGTCGTTCGGAATCAAGAGTCAACAACCGGACAGGTGTTCATCATATGTGTATCCTATAAAACAAAGTAATACTCGGAATTTTATTTATTTAATTGAATATATTTTTGTATTATTTAAAAACTGGGGAATACATTAGGCAACTCGTAATTAAAGAGAGAGTTTTAAAATATCAAGAATAAATGACTAAGAAAACCGGTTAGTTTTATTTTATCAAATGCCCAACAATGGGATTATGATTAAAAAAATATATAATAAAAGTCCAATTCATCCACATAAAAATTGTATGCAATGTCCTATGTGTTTTATATGAACTGGGCGCCACCTTAAGGCATAAACAGGCTAATAAACAGTGAGTAACACAAGGGAAAAGTCAGCCCAAATTTACACAATATGAAATAAAAGTTTATAAAATTAAAAATTCTGTTCTAAAATAATACAGTTTCAATCTAAAGTCAGTATAAAGAGCCATCTGATTGCAAATATTCTCCAGAAATAGAATTTTTTTTTTTTAAATCTATGGAATGCTTATCAATTGGAGTGCTTATGCTTAAGACTTCATATTTTCATTAAATCTCTATGATTGGTGAACTCTGTTGATACCGTATGTGAGTTGAAGGCACACAACAACATGGAACTGCTGATGAGAAAGATGCGAAAGTAATGGCATACCTAAGTGCATGTCATTACTTAATGGCATGAGTAACAATGTGTGAGAGGGTGCAGATGAGAACTGTGCTTGTAATTGGATGGTTTAGTACTATGGTGGATACTTGATTAGCAGAGGAAAATGTAAACATAATGGTAATAAAAAAAAATAAATCCAATAAATGTCCCCCATAAATATCGGTTTAATTTTTATTCTGTTTTCATTATTACAAATCTAGCTCAGTGTTGATAACAGTTACTGCTTAGTGGATCATTGGCTGGTTATAACATAGAAGCTTTAACTTAAAGCACAACACGAGATACTCATTAGAAAATGCCGTCAGTGTGCCTTGCAATAAGAAAAGAAACAGACTCATTTTATTGGTTCATAAATAAAGCCTTTTATGATCCAATGAAACAACATTTAAAGACTTTCCCATCCATAATCTCACTTGATTGACAATCCTTCCACAGCATATAGTTCAGATAAAATCAGAAGAAAAAAAGTACTTTAATATGACCCCATGTTATCTGTAATAACTGACTCTGTTTTTCCTAGCTGAGCTGACACACTGGATTTTCTCTCTCAGTCTGCTTTCCCAGTCTTTGCACCAGTTTGGGGTTCTTTCCAAGTTTTCATAACGAGTAGTTAACTTGTCCAGCTCCTGTACTTTCTCAGGGAGTTCAAAGGTCAGGCCCGCTTTCTGTACAGCAGATTGAAACTTGGCGGGAGATGCGGTGGCGATGTAACATCTGAAATCAAAAAGATACTTTAAGAAATTTACCACAAGAAGTAAGTCAGGTTGGTTTGAGTCTCATATTCACATTTGACACAAAAAATATTGCAGAAAAAAAGCAAAATAACATAAAAGACTCATGAATTTGGATGGTATGTTTATTCAAGGGAATATACTGAATATATGGTATGGGGCCAAGTCTATGGAAGAACTAACCCAGAGGAAGAGGTGTATCTGACAATAGAGAAACGAATAAAGTGATAAATGCTGAATCAAAATTTCTGTTTATTGAGAAAGGTGGAGTTAATGTAATATTTAGTCTCCATCGTAAAACTCTTCTAAACTAGTTAACAGAAAAGTAGGGGCTTTAATAAACTAATGGTCTGACTATAACATATTGCATGCACATCACATAAAGTTTAATTTAGTGCTAATTATCTTACTACATTAAATAATTAGCTCAAATAATCTGAAAATAACATGACTTAGTATTTCAGTAATTAAAGATTGTTCTCATGGTGAAAAAATAAACAACAAAAATTTAGTAAATGAGTAAGTTCTTCCTGTAAAGTAATTAACTAATTATTGTACCTTTACTTTTACCTAATATTTGTTAAAAAAAAAAAAAATGTTGCACTCAGCTAGTGTTACCACAGGTTGTGAGTCACCTAAAATGACATCACTAGGACAAAAATGTGACTCACTACTGCTGACTCCAAACAGAAGTGAGCTACATTAAAACCAGTGTCAGGCTGAATGACAACTCCATGAAGTGTAAGAACATATTTCAGTCAGCTGCATGAGGTAATAAATAATCACTAACTACATGAAAAGACTTATATGTTAATAAAGATGTTTCTTTGTGCGCTGCAATGCTATGTGTCATGACCTTCCCGCTTCTTCCGTCAACTTTCACCTGGCCCGCACCATGTGACTGTAAGATTTCTCTAATCAGGTCATGAATCTTGCAGTCGTCGGTACAGGACCATTCAGTATTGTCACTCCAATAACCTGGACATTCTTTCACCACCACAGACTCTGGCTGATATACCCCAGGTTTTGCTGGTTTCATCTAGTTTCCTTTTTGTTAATTTTTCATTATTAAATCTGTTCTCCCTTCCACACCCTGTGTTTGAGCCTTCCTCCACCACACCCCCCATGACATGATGCATTGGATTCTTGTTGTTTTGTGTTCTTACTTTTGTGTTAGGTTTAAGTATTGTCATAGTTCTTATGGATGGTTACAGTCATGGTTCTTCTGGGCATTTGCCTTTATTACACCCTTGAAAAAGTAAAACTCTCTAAAAAAAATAATACTTGTTTGGCAAGTGTATGTAAAGTTGAAGGTTAAGAGTTTCAGCTTTATTTCCTCTACACTGGATCCTGTCACATCTAGAATGTAAATCTTGTATACAGTGTTCCTGACCTGTTAATCCCTGGGCTGTGAGGGTAGTGGTAGTGATGCCAAACAGCCACAGCTGTATGAGGACAGAGCACATACTGGTTTTCCTCCCAACACCTCCTCATAGTCTCCAGGATGCCTTCATCAGACACAGTTCCACTTGACAGAACTTGTGAGAGCTGCAAGTTGATGAACAGGAAACACAAAATGTGAAGTTATGATTTTCCATGTTATAGGTGAGCCCTTGAGGTACATTTAAAGTTGTAATGTTGACCGATGAATACCAGTCTGTGGTGGTTTTCAGGCAGTGAATGCTTATGGGAATGCTGAAAGTTCTCCATCATTTTCTTTACTGAAGCTCCATCTTTACCCAGTAGAAGCCAGAACACTCGCTCCATGTTGTAAGGGTCCTACAGACCACACAAAAAGTACTACCATTAGCATGAATGTTACACACCAAATATATAATTTTCCAAATGCCACAGCATTTCCCCTCCTTAGAAGACAAACCATTGCTAAATTGGACAATGTGAGTTTGCAATTAACAGACTCTATGTCATAATGCTTAATCATATTACCCTGAAAACGATCTGACCGTATCTCGTACAATTACACTCTGTATAGTAATATATTTGACCACAAGAGATACAGAGCTAACAAGGCAGTCAGCAGACGTCCGCCAAGGCTTGATATGGCGTCACATGACGTGCCATGATCGAACCATAGGTGTTGACCCATCTGATGTCCGAAGGTGACATGATGTGGATGCAAAAAACACCAGATTCTATCTTGTCTGAATCCTGAGATATTACCACTTATGTGTTTTTGCTGTTGACCTTTAGTGTGACCTTGACCTTTGACCTTCATTGCTCAAAATCTAATGGGCTTTTCCTTGACCCATTATCTATCATTCCTGAAAATGTCATCAAAATCCATTCAGAACTTTTTGCGTAATCCTGCTGACAGACAGACAGACAGACAAACAAACCGGAATTTAATACGTCCTTGGTAGAAGTAATTAAAGGTGTCAGGGTGTCACACTGAAAATGCAGTACCTGAATATCTATAGCAGGAGCCAAGGTTTGTATAACATTAATTTCCATGGAAAAGTCCCCACTGGTGACTGTTCTGTGCACTATGTCATTAGAGTTCACCATGGCCACAAGTCTCAGGGGCACCCCCATCTGCTTTACAATGAAACCAGCTGATAAACAGAGAACAGACACAGTGGGAAAACATTTAGGTTACTCATGAATGTTGATTGTTAATTGCTCAGTCAATCAGTCTACTTTTTCTATTAGTTTAAGAATTTACCAATGTGCTGCAGTTGTTTCTTTTCAGGTATACTGACATATGCTAGCATGTTAATATATGAGCTTTTTAATTATGCATTATTGTACAGATTTAACATGGCTGTTAATTCTGAGGCTCTTTTTGGATTCACCACTAATTAATGACATTCAGTTTGATGTTTAGGAACCTGCAATGTCATGTGGTATTATTTTAGAAATATAAAAGTCTAAGTGATTAATTAACTGGGAAAAAAACAATAATTACACTGAAAATAAGTGACACTGTTAGGTCTAAAAAGTAGCTAGGATATTTAATTAAACTGACATTTTAGAATTGAACAACATGTGAAATTGATCCCATTAAAAAAAAATAATAATAATAATTAAAAAAAATAATAATAATGATAATAAATTCTCAGACTGGCTAAATTTACATATCAGCATTTACAAAGAAATCTTCTACAGCAGTAATCATCCCACCTGCAATGTTTCCTGCCCCTCCAGTTGGAACCACCACCTCCAGCTCAGGCAGGGCTCTGTCATCTTTGGCCTGTTCCACACCGCTAAGCTGAAGGTACACATAGATGAAGTGAGCCAGCTGGACCATGATTCTGGACCAGTTCACTGAATTGAGGGTCATCAGACCATGAGACGTGACCAGCTCCTGGTCACCAAACAGGGCTCGCAGAGGCTGGTCAATGTCATCTGAGCATCCATCCGCTGTGGAGATACATTCTTATAATACACCCAGTTTGATCATAACAACACAAGAATGACCATAGGAATGTTCTTTGAGTTTAGAACAATTGTTCCAAATGTAGTGTCTTCACCTGCAAACACATGGACATTATCCTCCAGACAGGTGATCATGTGTTTCTCCTGGACAGGAGTAATGCGTCCTCGGGGGTAAATCACCACCACATCCACCCCAGGCAGACCTTTGGCACACTGGATGGCAGAGCCTCCGGTGTCCCCTGATGTGCCTGGAGAGGGAAACAGTGAGCTGATTTATTCTGATTGTTTAAATATATTTATTACATACAATGCCATTACTGTTCCACACTCCACAACATAGAATGCTCCCCTAACGATGGTGTATGAACCTGTAAGCAGTTAGAGAGGTAAGTACATACATTGTTATCTACAAGTAAACACTTTTTGAACTAAATGATTCTTGTTTCAGTTAACAAAGCTCATGAGCTTTGGGTCATAACCGAAAGGATAACATCCTGGATAAAAGTGGCTGAAATTAATTTGTTCCACAGGGTGGCTTGGTGGACCCTTAGGGATAGGCTGAGGGGCTTGGAGGACAGCTGCCAGTCCTTCACATCAAGAAGGGCCAGCTGAGGTGACTCAGGCAGCTGTTCTAGGTATGTCTCACTGCGAGGAGGCCTCAGGGAAGACCTAGGACATGCTGGAGAGACTATGTCTTTCGGTTGGCCTGGTTATATCCCGGGGTCCTCCCCTGGAAGAACTGGAGGAGGTGTCTGGGGAGAGGGACATCTGGCCATCCCTGCTTAGATTGTTGCCCTCACGACCTAGCCTCGGATAAGTGGAAGACAATGGATGGATATTGCCTCCTTACCTACAACAACAGTAGCTCTGTGATTCTCTTTTTGCAGGAAGTAGTCCAGGAAGCGTACAGTACAAGTCATAGCTAGATCTTTAAAAGACAATGTGTCCCCATGGAAGAGCTCCAGGACAGAAAGACTGTCCTTCAGTCTGGCAATTCGGACAACTTCAGGCACAGAGAAACCAGAGAGGGCTGCAGTCACTAGAGCTGGAATGAGGACACACCAAGAGAGATATTAGAATATGTACCAAAAATTATATTCTGATTGAAACTTACTTTCAGTCAATAATTTAAAAAATGTGTTTCTATTTTTAATATACTGTATGTCTTTTCATGTGATTCAATAAAGCTTGGGGTTTGACACCTACAGTAACCTCTTTAACAAGTGCTTATTAGAACTTAGCAGCCAAAGAGTGACAGCACAGTAGACAGCTACAGTATATAGCACTGCAACGTTAACACTAAATAACAAATACATTTAAAAATGGAAGTGTAAGAAAAGTAATACATTTCATGATCATATCAAATCAATTTGTTTAGCATATTGTGATAACTGAATGCAGTTCATATCAACTTACACATAAACTAAATTATGATACATTATTTTTAATAAATAGCCTGTTACCCTCCACATCCTGCCTTGGTATGAGCTGAGTGGGGATGAAGAGCGAGACAACCTCTACGAGCAGTTGAGTGTACGACAGCCCAGTCCAGTCCCGTAGGGTGTTTGGGCTCAGAACTGGAATGCTCTCTGGCATGAACATTCCCCCATCTGGGGCATAACCTGAGAACAGTACATCCCGGAAGTCCCACCCATGGACCCCACCTCGTGTACTGCAGTACTGCATTGGACAAACCTGTTAAAGTAAACAAGAAGCTTTTCAATTTTCATGTACAGTATTTGTACATATCCTGTATTATATCAGTGGCATTCACCTGACTTACTCTGGTCCACCTTCTTTCAAAAGGGACGTAATTCCCAACTATAAATATAAGTAAATACAATAGGTTAGTTATTGGAAACAAGAACAAAGGCACATCAGAGAAAACACTAGAAGGAAAATGAATTGAAGTTCAGGCAGTGAACAGTATTTAACGTGACTGTTACCTGTGGCACTAATGTCACACTCTCAGGTGTAAATATACTCACAGGCTGTCAGAGAACTATATTTTAAACAGCGTTTCAAAGTCACATTTGAGCTGCAGTGTACTGTAACTGCATTTAAAGTTACACTTTAACTCAAAGTTATATTCAAACTACTAAAACTCTTTTTCACTAACTGTTAAAGAAGCCGTCTACAATTATAATGTCCTATGGTAGAGTACAGACTGGGTGTAATCAGATAACATTGTTAAAATTTTACTTTACAAGAAGCTATAACATACTACAGTTGTCAATTCAGCACAAACTGCATACACTACACTAGTTACCATTGTATATGGAAGAGTACACATACTCACCAATATGTCGACTTTCACAAAATTATTGAAAACTAATAATGCTTTGAACCCTAAGCTTTTGCCCACCTCAAGAAAAAAATTTGAACTTTGGAATGAGTAGTTTAGGGAATCAGTTCTAGCCACCTATAACCCATATTAAGGAAGTCAAAGTCTCTTTTGATCCACTGCTATCAGCAAATTGATGGTAGGTCAGAGTGTGAGGAGCTGTGCAGTTACACACTGCACCCAATTCATACAATATACATGTTATGTAGCAAACAGGGTTTTTCCTTTTTACCAGATGGTTCTATAGTCAGACCTGTTTTCCATTTGCAGTGTAAGAGGAAGACTGCTACCATGACACTAAGGTTTGCACTTACATATGGTCATGTATACCAGTGATAGCACCTGTCACATCAGATCTGAGATCTGTTAGCATGGTAAATTACATGCACACCTGACATAAAGTAGGGAAACTGGTCATTGATGGTGTAATAAAGTGCTTTTTAGTGGGGTCACTTGAAATTTCAAGTAATTGATTAAGAAAAAAACCTTTATACAAAAAAGTGAGTTGAGATAGACAATCACAAGACATAAAAGACATGACAAAACTGAAGTTGAAACTGAAGCACTGTGGTACTGTTGATCTGTCAAATAATCGTGGTTGGTTTCAGATGCTGCAGCTCTTTCATAATTCATAGTTTGAGTTATTGGTTTTTCAGTATTGTCACCCTTGTCAATACCAGTTAGACTGACTGTACATTTCTGATCAAAGAAAATACAACTCTCACTTTGTGCAGTAACCTACACCTAGCTTTTCTGGCTGCCCATAATAATATACATTATATAGATTAAATGCCATCTAAAATTTCATTTTTACTTGTAACATAGCAAACAATTAGACAAACAATTTAATTTTAGTCAAAAATGTCTGTTTTGAATGTTTGTGGTTGCCAGAAATTTGTGATGTTAAAACTGCGTCATAAGTCAAACCAGTGGTTTAATATTTTGGTGGAACAGTGGAGTGTGAGTCTTAGCGTTAGTGTAGGTCTGGCATCTGAGTTTCCTCAAATCTAATCTAACTAAGTCACGTTTATAATTGTGAGGATCTCCTACTTGATGGGTTGCCTTAGCATATGTCTTATTTCTACACCACAGTACTTTGTTGTGCCAAATTCTATGCTTTGTTGTTGTCTAGACCAGTGTTTCCCAACCCTGGTCCTCGAGGCACACTATCCTGCATGTTTTAGATGTTTCTCTCTCTAACCACACCTGATACAAATGATCAGCCTATCATCCAGCTCTGCAGAAGAATGATAATGACTGTCAAGTGTGTTCAAAGAGGGAAACATCCAAAACATGCAGGACAGTGTGCCTCGAGGACCAGGGTTGGGAAACACTGGTCTAGACATACAAACATATACTTTATCTCAAACAATATAAAACCACAACAAACATGAGTAAAGTAAATATATAACATAATATATAACATATATAACACAAGAGTAAAATTAAACACTATTACATGACAAATGTAAAAAGTTAGAATCTTGATAACTGTGATGTGCTAAAGCAATTAATGTCCTGGAAGATGACTGCAATATGCTGATATAACTAATGTGTCGAAACTAGCTTAGGTGTCCAAGTAACAGCGTGAAAAGCGTTAACGAGGCACATCATGATACTGTTACGTGTGAGACATGAAAACATTAGTTGTGTATATGGTGTAAGATAGCTGTCAATAGACTTGTATCCACAGATTGGATACCCGTGCGTATTTGTCAAAAAATACAAGTACGACTTCAAACTTTACAAGTACGACTTACAGCTTGCCTACGACTTCCCACAAGTGACGTCACTGTCAAAATACGTCATCACCGCATCCACAGGCATTACTTGTTGAGAAAAGAAACGTCGATGAGGCCTTAAAGTGAACCCCCATAGACATACTGAACAGTACAGATAAACTGTTAAAGAATTTGATAGAAAAACATAGAGCTTATGATCGATGTTTCTTTTCTCAACAAGTAATGCCTATGGATGTGGTGATGTAAGTCGTACTTGTAAACTTTGAAGTCATACTTATAATTTTTGACAAATATGCACGGGTAACCAATCTGTGGAAACAAATCTATTGACAGCTTCTCAGTTCAGGAGGATCCAGATCTGTTCCTCCAGGGCCACTATCCTACATGTTTTACTTCACAAGTGTTAAACACACGGCCCGGGGCCTAAAACTGGCCCACCTAGCCTATGCTTAATTTGTGAAATGTAAAATTTACACTAAAGATATTAACAATCAAGGAAGTTAAAATAATTTAGGCCAAGTCACTCTGAACCAGTAAAATACTATCATAATAACCTATAAATAATGGAAAAACACTTTCCCCTATTTTTAATGCAAAAAACAGTACAATTACACAAAATGTTTACATTTACAAACTAGCATTTTACAAAGATGTCAGTAACTAAATGTCTTAAGAGAAGTATTTAGAATTTTAACAATATGTTGTATGTTCCTAAATGTGTACAATAGCGCTCAGTAATTCCAAATATACATGCAATGTAATGTAAATATTGTATATATGCAAACATGCTCTTCTCTGTCATTTCATATTTGCACTTTATTTTGTGCTGCAATAAATACAAAATGTCCTCATGGTGGGATGAATAAAGTGTTCTATTCATGGATCTAATGTCAGCTGTTAGTTGTGATGCACATGCATAAATTATAAATTCAGAATTTCAAGGTTGTTGTTGTATGTTCAAATATAGTTCTTAGATGTAAGCATTTTCTTTTTGGATTTTTACTTTTTTCACTCAAAAACAATGAGAAAACCTTGGTGTTAACATTATTTACAAGTTCTTAATCCTGTTATTTACATTATTCTACTGGTCTGGCCCACTTTATATCATATTAGACTGAATGTGGCACCTGAACTAAATGGCTCCCTTTTCCAACACACCTGATTCAAATGACTAACCTTTCATCTTTGACCTTCAGCTGATGGAAGAGGAAAACATCTAAAAAATTTGGATGGTCTTCTAGCACCAGGACTGGACCCCACTGCCCTAGTTTATCTATTTCCACTATTTTCCTCCTCACATCCTTTTATCCTCCGTCTTTAATCGTCGTAGTCCAGTAATGGCTAACCCTAGTCCTGTAGTCCATTGTGTAGCTGTATTGAGTTAGCAAATCAGAAAATTAAATTCCTTAACCAGTCAGAAAAAAGAATATCTTGTTACCAGCCAGGTACATAAGGTCTGAAACAGGCAGTGTTGCTAAATTTGACAGATAATGTAACAATGACCCCCAGTTCAAAAATCCTATCTGCACCCTTGTCACCATTTCACATAGACTCAAATTTATGCCATCATTCATTTTAATGCACATCTGCAAACATGTAAAAACATGTACACATGTCTTAACACTGGAGACATTACAAAAATGTGTTTACAAAAATTGGAATCATGCAAATAACTGACAGAAGACATACAGAATATACCCCCCCCACACACACACACACACACACACACCCATCCCTTCCCCTAGAAATACATAAAGCAAACAGGACTGAAATAAATACACACTAAAAAGAAGAGCACATGGATGCCATCAGTAACAGTCCCTCAAAATGATCACCATTTCTGCTCAGGATCAAAAAGGTTTCAGATGCAACAATGTTTGTTCAGGTCTTAGCATCATTACTGCTCTTTCAAATAGAATAAACCAATACAGACATTTCTATGTATACAATACATTGTTTTACTTCTAGATAATTTGGCAAAGGCCATGTAACATGGCAATGGCATTTGATTCAAGGTTAACAATAAAACTGAAAGAAAGAAGAAAAAATCCAAAAAACATTGAGATCCATTTCGTATTTGTGCAAAATTGGTTCTTCTCACACGAGGAACCATTTTCCAAGATGTCTTACCACCTGCTCAACCTACTAATGCAGAAATTCCTTTTGCTTTGTCTAATTTACACACATCTCTGTACTTAAAGCTTCACATTAATATAACAGAACTCAAAGGGCTACAAATTATAAACCTTACATAGATTTCATATACTGACATGTATATACTATATTATAAACTGAATATGTGGCTGTTGTAAATTTTCCATTCAATTGCTTTTCATTGGAATATGTGGATTTCTGGAAAATGTAGAATTAAACCAGCCACAATATGTTTAACCTAAGGAATATGGATGCTTTACAGTTAGTATTATATAAAGGGCCACCTCCCGAGACAACATTGGGTCACCAAAACCAAAATGTTTTGTCAGACATCATTAAAACGTGACACCTGCAGACAGACTAAAAGAAAAAAGACTCAATCACCCCCAGCATTCACTGGGTCTGTTCCACAGAACCAGTGAATGCTGATTTAGACCAGCACAAAAAAGCTAATAATTAGCATCAAATGTAATAATAAACTGTTCACAATTTAGAAGAATATCCTGTTTGGATGTAATGAAAGAGCACTTCTGATATTAAAACCTCACAAACAAATTGAGTTAATTTATGTCATTATAAAGTCTACATTATAATTTTCAAGTACAAGAAAAAAGAAAGGTTGACTATTTCATTGTTGTTTTGAGGATTATTGTGTGCTCAAAATAAAACTGAACTGAACAGAGGTCAATTAGAAATAACCTTCCATAGTAATAAATACAACTTACTAGTGTGTTTTCTTGTTGAGGTCAAGTAAGATTTGATCTGAAGGACACACTTGGTAGCAGAAAAATAAGTGATGGAAAAGTTGTATTGCCCCATCTAATACGCATTTATAATTGTTCTTTTTAATTCAGATTCCAGAAATACTTCAGTTTTCATAGAGGGGAAGTTTATTCTCATCCTGGACACACTGTATGTAAAAATCGCAATGAGTAATAATGATCTCTTCAACAGCATTACTGTTTCACCAAACCTGGGGAAGCTTTAGATGAAAAATATCGCTGTAGAATGTCTTCAAATGTAAACGCAATATACGAGTCACATACTGTTTTTTCAACCTTTTAACATTTTCTGGAATTAAAGTCCTGGGTCTGAGTATGAACCAGTGAAAGAAGAAGGGATTAGAAATATTTACATTCAAAGTAGAATACAGGCATGATTCTGTGAACTACCTGCCACATATTGTTTGTGTGTCATATATTATGTGTGCAACTGAAGATGGTAAACTCTGGCATTTTCTGTCCAGGTATTTCACACTGAGCACTATTGGTATTAACCAATTAACCTGCCCTGTGTCCCTGGTTAGCAAACTGAGGGAGAAACAACAAACACTTTTTCATACTGCCAAGGTAATAAAACAAATAAATTGTAAAAATGGGCTGGAAGATTTCCATGTTTATCCTGAAATTAGTGTCTTACTACAAGTCAACAATACTGCTGGCTAAATATTGACTGGGAGTTTACTAGTTTTATCTTAACACCGTTTCTCAAAAAAAGAAAAAGTTTTTTGATTTTGCCACAACATATGTGCCAGTTCCCTGTCTTATGCTAATGTGACACTAACTTTCAACTTTTATTTTCATAATATCCTATATTAAAGTCTGTCATTTTCTCACTCCAAGAAAACTCTGAATATGCTTCATTGGTCAGTTATTATTAGGCGTTTTTCTTTTTCAGGTCAGAATTAAACATGTTCATAACAAAGACCCACACTACCAGAGAATGATAATGTTACCGTTTTTAGGCCAAATTTTTGATGGGTGTCCACTGTGTACCTTAAAAATAATGCAAAATTTCCAGGTGAAACTGTGATGCATGATCCCTGCATTATCAGATAATAATACAGAAATGCGCATTCACTGTTGTGAATCATATACATATTTACCATGTTGTCTAAAGTACCTTGTAGGTACATGAAACCTCGGTTGGGCATAAGCTGTGCAAACACTCTTCAATGTGAAAACCAAACATATTCCATGCACTTCTCTCAATACAATTGTGTTTACCCAAAGAAAATAACTTTTTAAATAATTACTACATATTTTAAGGCCCAATGTAGAAGAATCAATGCTTTTTAAAAAGTTAATGATATATTCAACAGGTCACTCCTATCGCTTCATATTTATTTTATCCAGACAGAAAATGTGCTCAGAAATACTGTCTCCTGTTTCACATCATTAGTACACAAATAAGGCATACATGTTCTTCACATTAAAAAAAGGTTCAAATTTTACAAATTAAAAACCCTTAAAGAACAAACATGCACTATTGCTCAGACCCATTAAATCATTGCCTAATCTGACAACATACTGCACGTGGTCACAGTGGGGTTTTCATTGAATTCATAGCTCCACCGTTAAAGACGTTTAGTACGTTACATGACATACGATCATCGGTAGTGTAGGATTAATATGTAGCTTCCTGTCCCACAAGTGTTCAAGCACAAACATCATTATTTTAGCATAGCAAGTCTCCATGGGAGAAATGGCTGTGAGAGGACAAGCCCGTACCAAAGTAGCCTTTTCTCAGAATGCACCAATAATCAAGTGGCAATCTCCTTCTCAGTCTTGGGAAGCAATCACTAGAGCATGTCCTTCAGGTTTCCATGGAAGTCCCCACTGACCAAACACATATTGAGATAAAAAGCAGTATGCTGGGTTTTCCCCAACACCTGTCCAGGCTCTTCATTTATCCAGTTCCTCCATCAGACACTTTTGACATGACAATGTTTTTTGTTTGTTTGTTTTTTCATTTTTGATCTTCCACCTACCAAATCTGAGCAAACAGGTTAGGAGTTATTCTGCAGCTCTTTGGCCTTGGTCAATATGGTGTGGACATCTGAGATAGGGTAGTCCTGACAGAAACAACAGCACAAAAATATGACAAAGGCATAGACAATACAAATGTAGCACTTCTGTCAATGTAAATCATTTACAAAGCTTACCTGCAATAGTCTCATATTCACTGTGAAGTCTCCAGCCAGTAAGTTATCTCGGATAAGCCTGTCAAGAGATGAAAAACAGGCAGAAAATAATAACCAACATGTCAGATGTCTGTACTATGGAATAATGAAGAACAATTTAGAAAGCTCACATGAGCATGGCACAGCAGACCAGGATGAGGAAATGGAAGCGGTCCTGGTCAGAGAACAGGGTGTCCCAGATTCGGATGACATCTGGCAGGAGAAACTCCTGAGATAACAACAGTGTCAGCCAGCGGAATGTGAAATACTGGGGTTTGATGTTCTGCTCTTCCTGTGCAGGAAAAATAAAGTGTTACATTAATATATTTAAGTCCATCAATAAGTTCACTTAAATATAAAAATATAATAAGTACTGTAACAACATTTCAAGGGGTTATGAAACTAAACTTTCTCTTCCAATACAGTAGTGATTAAAATGTCAGTGTGATCAACCTCATCTCATTTCATTTTTGGAACCTTCTTTATCCTCACTAGGGTCACGATGGTCACTGGGGGCCTATCCCAGCTACAACGGGTGAAGGTGGGGTACACCCTGTACGAGTTGCAAGTTCATTGCAGGGCTGAACATATATAGACAAACAATCACTCTCACACCTATGGGTAATTTAGATTAACCAATTAACCTATCAGTGCATGTCTTTAGATGGTGGGAGGAAACCAGAGTACCCACAGAAAACCCACCCAGACACAGGAAGAACATGAAAACTACACACAGAAAGATTCCACCGACTGGTGCTGGAATCGAACCCAGGACCTTCTTGCTGTGAGGCATGAGTGCTAACCACTGCACCACCATGTTGCCCTATAATGAACCCCATCCAAAAAAAATTACCAGTAATACTGGTCAATAAAGAAGATAAAACAGTCAATATTTCTGCAAATGACATCTAATGGCTGCATGAGTAAGTTGTGCTGGGGCAGCTGTGGCTCAGTTGGTAGACTGGGTTGCCCAATGACTGAGAGGTTGGTAGTTCGCGTCCCGGCTCTGGCTGTCCACATGTCAAAGTGTCCTTGGGCAAGACACTGAACCCTGACTTAGGCCCACAGTAGGACTGAAAGAACCTTAGAAACCTACTGGTGTGTGGAAATGTGAAGCTAATGTAAAGCTCTTTGAGCAGCATGAAGGTGGGAAGTTCAACATTAGTCAGGTGAGGTTTAAAAAAAAGTGGAAACAACAAACAGCTGTTTTACAGTTTCTTTTCTTTGAAACAGGACACAATCTGCAATTACACTGTCAACAGTCTACATAACTGTAGCATTTTTTTTAAACATTATTTGTGGTGAACTCACTGCAAATTGTAACTCACCAGCTTCAGGTAGAGCTCTAGGTCTTTGTCTTTGAGCATGGAGTACACACTCTCCATCTTATAAGTGATGCCACACTGAGAGTCATCCAGACTCTTGATGAAGTTATCTCTGTTCTCTGACATCAGGTTGGTGAAACAGAAGAATGTATCTGCTTCAGCATGCTCTGAATAGAAACAGCACAGGCGGTCATCAGTTTCAGTATCTTTTATATTTGTATTTGAATCCCAGAAAATGATCTTTATATCTAATAAAATGCAAGTTAATAATCTTAGCTGAGGGCTGCTACCTTTCCACTGGCTGTTGGGGTCTGTTGCAAAAGTGTAGTAAATGGGCCCAACAATTTCATTCATGCCCTGTACATAAGCTATCCCAGGGTTCAGTTTGGCATAGATGAAGAGGATCCGCTCCACCACCTCCCAGTGTGCTTCACTCCCATTGGGCAACACCTCATATTCGTTGGATGGATACAGGTTCAAAGCTTTTCCTGGGGAGCTGACCTGGGAGAACATATTCAACGAGCTGATTATTTGCTACATTTCTTTATTTTTGACTAGTGAACAAAGTGTGACACTACGGCAGATGCTTGCTAAAAATATCTCAACAGATTGAAAGGAGATTCAAGTTAAAATGTTAAAAACTATATTCGAGACGTATCAAGTCTCACCCAACAATGACTTACATTGGTGACTCCACTGCGGTTCCGGTTTACAGTTTGTGCTTTCAAAGTGGTCTGTTCCACTCTGCGACGCAGTGTCTCATAATCATTCTGTGGGTCCAGGATAAGTTGGCAAGGGTATTCTGTGGGACGCTGGAAGAATGCCATGTCTGGGTAGAGCCGCCTGAAAATATGCAAAACTTTTTTTTTTAATATTTTACATGGATTTTTTTGTCTTTTTGTTTGTAATTTCACACTTATAAAGGTTTGATCAACCTTTTTTTAATTACAGATTTATGACACACTGTGGTCTGCATATCATAATCTCTATTAATTCTACAAGAACTGTTAGAAGAACCATACCTCACATCCTTGTCAATCTGTAGCAAAATCTCATTATCTTTGAAGTAAGTATTCCATCTGCTGTCTGGGTTTGGGTTTAGAGGCTAAAAAACAAGTCAAATCAAACAAAAAAAAAGGATTTTTCAGATTTAAAAAAAACCCCCAACATTTTCTTTAACTTTACTGAACTGGCCATGCATAATTAGTGGATGGATGACTGCTTTTTCAAGTGTTGTTTTCAATACAGTGATTGTGATCTGTTAGTTACCATGTTGATTTTCCTCAATTGCTAATTTAATGACCATATAAACTGGTAAATAAGTATTGCCCAACAAAGCTTTCAAATTTCATTAGTGGAATATATTCACCATAACTATAATCAGTAGTCTGCCACAAAAAATGCATAATAACACTGAGTGACAAACTGAAAAATCTTACGCTCCAGGCAAACAAGATGCCATACAGATCAAAGGGTTATACGACAGGCATTAAAGCTTCTATTTGACCTGAAGTCTTATTAAAAGAGCATAAATGTATAGGATGACCCCAATGATCACTTATTAGTGAGTCTAAATAAAGAGCAGAGTGAGTTCAGGAAAGTATAATACATTTACAGACACATTGTTTTCCTGTATATGTCAGTCCTGTGATGAACTGTCGTCATGTCCACAGCGTAACCCTCACAAGGATCAATCGGTTCAGAAAATGGACAGATGAGAAAAGTTCAATGCAATAACCCATGTGGATTGATATTTGCAAGTAGCTCTGTTAAGACTGCAATGAAACTTAACATTGACCCAACCACTTAATTACTGAAAGAGTCTTCTCTTAGTGTGTTTATTGCTTAATATTAACAGTGCCCAATACAGTTTGAGTTTTTACACCATCCTCTTGTGAGTTGTTACTTGACACGAGTCTCTTTATTGAATCAGGTCTTGTTCCATGCTGGTCACTATTAAGAAAATACTCAACTCACATGGTCCTCCAAAGTCACATCCTCTCTGGCTAGGCCTAAATTGGCTTTGGCAATTCCAGGCTGAATGATCATTTCTTTCAGGAACTGCGAGTACACCTCCCTTTAAACAGACAGAACAGGTTTGTTACTCTGCAAACACATTAGATGTAAAATGTCTGTCTGTAAAAACCAGCAGCAGAAAGAAAACATTGACGGAATTGTACTTCTACTTTCTAACATATTGTGGTGCTTCTTATTTTGTCCTTTTTTTAAACCAGGTTTGTGCAGTATAAAAAGGAAATAAACCAGAGGATAGTACAGTATATGGCGACTTGAATACTGAGTCAGCACAGTCATGTGCATCTTCACTACCAGTAAACACCATTTTACTGCACTTGAGGTTAGTTAATATTGGTGGGCGTGTACAGCAGTTATATTAATATGGTTATATCAGTTGTTAGAGTTAAAATAAATAATGTTTTATATAACTGACATGCATTACAAACAGTGATGGAGTTTCATAACAGCACAGGGAATTTCAAGTTTTTTCCAACTGCAGGTTGAGCATAACTTGGCCTCTGTTACAACTATGAATGCATATTTAATATTAAAACATATTTTTTTCTGTATTTTCTCTGTTATACAACTATAAAACTAGCATAGGCAAACACATTTTCAATTATAGCCTAATTAACAACTTGTACAATATTTACATCAGCATCAGAAAGTTGTTTCAACAAATGTAATCTTTATTGTAATAATTTTATATGTAATGAATGATGTATTTTACACTGTACAAATAAAGTGACTGCTCTCCAAAGGCAGATGATGTAAAGCTCAGCTGAGCTTAAGCTGTCACGGTAAACTAAAAGTCCAAATACTGAAGATATCTTGTCACAGTGAGCCTGGTGTTGAGAGAAACAGAAGACAGACAACTAGTGGAAGTTTCTTCCCACACAGCCTCACCATGACAGAACACCATAATAAACAGCATCAGGCTCAGTGATTCACAGCTGAAATGGGGTCATTTCTTTTTCCAGCAAGTTAACAATATTAGCTAATGTCATGAGCCATGAATGCTGATTAACAGCAGCTGATTTTAAGGATGCTTCATAAAAGCAGCAAAAGATGCTATGGTGAAATATCTGAATAGAAGCATAGTATTCTCTTCATGACGCTTAAGTTGTGCTAACTTTACCTCTGCTTTTTGAGGAAGGAGTCCCATAATGTCTGATCAAGAGGTAGGTAATTGAGAAGGATCTGAAATTAGGAAGAAACAATCTGGGTGAAACACACATCAGAGCATATGTGCAGCACAACACTGAGCTGTGTTTCCATATTTAACATTTGAAGGACATTAATTATAGGTTAAATGTACAAAAATACAGGTTGTAGCCCCATCTTTTAATTAGGTCCTTTCATGAATTCATGCAATATGATGTCAGGGCCCAGCAGCTTAAAAAATGGTGTGGTTTATGATTTGTAAAACTTCATAGACCAAAAATTAAAGCAGTAAGAAGGCAGGAGGACTTACTTTCCAGCAAAGTGCTCGTATGCCTCCTTCAAATGGAATTCCTGAACAAATTTTTTTTTTTAAAAAGACACTGATACAAAGTACAATAAAACATTTGCATTATTGGTATTAGAAAAAGTATGAAACATTACCATTGAAGCACAGCTCCCGCAGTGTCTTCAAGTTTATGTTTTCTTCACTTAAAGCTACTTTGAATTCTTGTATCCTAAAATGAGAATAAAGAACAAGTTAATAATATCAGTACATAGTTAATTTGTAATATATATATATATATATATATATATATATATATATATATATATATATATATATTTTTTTTTTTTTTTTTTTTTTTAAAGCAAAGAAAATTAAAAAAAAATACTAAACTTTGGGTTTCATAAATAGGATAAAATGTCTTCATTTCTTTCCCTTTTTTTTGTTCAAATTTGATTCCAAGTAAACTCTCAACTATGTGCTTTGGGTCCTACACAAAAGTGACGATAAATGGAAATGTGTTAGTTATCACAAGACCAATAATGAAAACGATAGCCTTTTAAAATGTCCATTGAACTACAGCACTGTGCTGGTCCGCTATTCCTGCATCATACTGTGTTATTTCTGTGTTGAATGTCTCAATATATTTTGTGTTTTTCATGTAGATAAACTCTTCCATGTGGCTGCTTGACTGCACTGACAAAAACACATTTATCACCAAGGCATGCAATGTTGGTGACAATTAACTTAATCTCTAGACAAAAAAGAAGCAAAACACTTACACTTCAGGCTTTTTGAGACTAAACTCATCAGATAAAGGTCTCCATGTTCATGTCACATGTCTGTGTTACTGAGTGTCTAAACAGTGTTTATACATTCAACATTTTAATAACTAACTATGAGCTCATGGGTTCACCGGGAGGATTTCTTCAGCATGAAAATGAATGTTTTAAGCTACTTTTAAGATTCACAATGGCTGCATAAGACGGTTGCCTTAACAGAACATATACTAGCATATGTTTTCAGATCAATGCTGTATACTTCTAATCTGTTCAGAAACCAACAGTCAGAGAAATGTTTGCTGTTAGTGTTTCATCATCCTTCTTAAATAATAAAGCACTTCTTTCTTTTTGAGAAAAACAGATATATTTATGGATAACTACCCTAGTAAAAACTGCTTGCAATATGCATTACTTGTAACTGTACATATCCAGTGAATAAGCCATTTAAATAAATCTCCAGAGAACAAGTTTCATTTCAAAATGCTTCTCAAATTAAATCTGTATCAACTGGAATAATTTTACTTAGTTTGATTGTGAACCTTCTGACTTCATGATTTTATTAAATGTTTTTTCTCATATGTCTGTCTTATTTGAAGACTGGTGTTTTCTTCAAGCTTTCAAAATCTTTTTGGTCACTAACAGGTTTTAATAACTGTTCATAATACCTTGCTGCATAAAGACTTTTCTCTGGAGGACAATAAAGAATTAATGAACCAAATCAATAACCATATTTCATCATTTAATATTTTCCCACTGCAGACAGGAAAAAAATAGGAGATTTAATTCAGCTAATATCAAATAAACGAATTGGGATTTTCTTGGAAAGCACAGTCAAATAAATGTATAAAAAGAAGTAATCGAACATGGTTGTATTATATTTCATTGGATTTAGCTACAGTAAGTCTACCTTGTAATTTAATGTTGCTGCAGTTAGACTTAAAATATTGTTATGGATCTGTTCTTTTTAAATGAGTTAGTTGGATCACCTACTGATAGACTAAACTTGATTTATTTTAATTTCAAAACAAATCCCTTTCATTTATAGCTATATAATGTTTTTAAGCATCCACAGTCAAATGCATTTACACATAAAAACCATATATAATATATCCATTAATATTGAAAATAAACGCTACAGGGATCCACGAGTTGATATAATACAGCTAGATGTCTGGAACTGGGGGTTGAAATAACATTTAAATCGTAGAAAGGAGCAAGTGGATTTTAACTTGAAAAAAATTTATTATTTTATTATTTGCACAATAGGTCAAAAACGTTTAATTGTGGGAGTATGATCAGGTTAATTTCCCATTAGTTAGCACGACAGCTTACATTTAAATAATTTCATCTTTTCCACCCTTGCACTGACAGAAGCACTCTGTCAGCAGATAATAGCTAGCTAATAATGATAGCCAATTGTTAGCCAGTGAGGAAGTCTGTGTCAGCTGATGTGCTAACACACAGCTAGGCTAGCAACATTACAACGCTAAAGTTACTGCATTAGCATGTAAAGCGCAAACCAAGCCTGATGCCATTCTGACCTTTAAAAAACACCTCTTACACTTTGTCAACGCATTTTATTTTCTTTTAAGGATATGTTTTGAAACGGTCGCCTTGAATAGCTTTCTTGATTAGGTATTGCTAGCTGACCAGCTGCTGCTAGCCTTTCACCTAAGTTTTTGCGGTTGATTGCTAGCTGCAACAATTAATGATGAATCACCAGTCTTTATCGATGTGTCCATCTCACATGGGTGAAAAAAAACAACGTTTAGCTCTGTCTCACCTGTTTCTGTATGCAGTAGACATGTCTGAGCAAGCAGCGGCGTATTCCTTTAACTGTATCCAAAAATGATTGAATTATTGGCCAGAGGGAAGTCCTTCTATCACTTCCGTCTTCACAACAACAAAGTGGGCAGGCGGCACCAGTGCTGTTTATCTCCCACGGAACAAGTATAAAAAGGGATTTTACCACCCGTTTCAATCCTCAAGAACTAAAACACAACCCTTCAACTCACAAGACTATATTGCCATATGTTTTACGTGTGTTTTTCCACGTTAAATAACAGAAGCTGTCATGTAAATCCTAAGTAACTAACTGTAATCAAAGTTATGGTCAGACCTTTTTAACAAGATATGTACATGTGTGTATAGTTAATAAATACACATTTTCAAGCCATTATCACAACTGATGAACATAACACAAGTGTGTATCTCCGTTAGTGTCCATCCTCCTGACTACCACTAGAGGGCAGAAAAGCTCAAACAACAAATGAGTGTAGAACGAAAAAAGCATCAGAAGGTCGAGGTACCTTTTATTATTAGAAGATAATATATCATATGGTATAATAATATGAATGTGAAATCACTTCTTTTTTGTCAACGTAATTAAGTTATAAAGGTTATAACACAAACATCCCATCATTAGACGTTGACAAGTATTACGTGCATTCAGTACTCTTAATTTTGAGATTAATAAACAAGCAATCAACAGGCTGCCGCACATTATGAAATGATAGTTATAGTACAAAATAAATTAAACAAAGTCACTGTCCTCTGCTACACAGACTGATGTTTAACTTCTTTCCTACCAAAATGTAATTGTAAATAGGTTAACTCATAAGAAACAAGAGAACCCTTGGCTTTTATGTCATGGTGTAAAGCCAGAGTATTTTGGAAATATTCTAACTTCCTTCAATTTTGCTTTGTTTTCTGCTACTAGACCTAGACCTTTTAATTGGTCGTATCTGGCAAATGATGTTTATACTGATCTGTAGAACTACCTGGAGTTTTTATATATCATACCTAAATATGTATCATTGTCTTTAATACTTATGGACATTTGTACAGCTTGACCCAGTTAGAGCTAAAACATGTTTGTTTGTTATGATGGTATTATTTATATTTGTCTAGAGCTAATGGATCATTTCTTCTGAATTTTTGAACTCTTATGTTGACTGTTTTAGCTTTTAGGTTACATTGGTCTATATGTAAAATGCCTCCAAAATAAAAGTGATGAAACTTTGTTAAGTTTGGCTCTCTAATCAAGAAAATTGAGTCAAAGATGCTTTTTGGGTCTCGGAGAATTTTCTCCGAATTGATAATGGGTTATTATTAAATCTAAATCTACTTCAATACACTGCGCATTCCATTCCATACAGTCCATTTTCACATTAATTCTAGTGGAACATTTCAAAATATATTGTTTAAATGTACATAAACCAATGCTTAGATGCATCTTATTCTTTTACTTAATCTTCTATTATAACAACAACAACAACAACAACAACAATAATAATAATAATAATAATAATAATAATAATAATAATAATAATAATAATAATAATAATAATAATTATTATTATTATTATTATTATTATTATTATTATTATTATTATTATTATTATTATTATTATTATTATTATTATTATTATTATTATTATTAAACACGTTTAATCAATGACATATCCAATGTGTGTTTTCTTATGTTGCTATGAATTCACTAGTACTCGTAATCTACAACTAATAGTAAACTATTAGTTAAACACTGAGTAAAATAACAGAAAACACCCCACACTGCAACCTAAAAGCTACAAATAGGTGTCCAGGAGGAGGAGTGTGTGCAGGACATGGATATATTAGGGGTAGGGGAGAAAAAGGAAGAATAGGAAGAAGAGAAGGGAAAAGGAGGAGTAATAGAGGTAAGAGGAGGAGTCTGTTTGTTGACATCGGACGAAAATCAGATGAGTGAAGACTGGTGATAGAAATATATCTTCTCGCCCTTATCAAGACATCTAACCTTGGCGAAAGCTAAGGTAGATAAACCTCCTAATGAGCCGTGCATTCAAACACTGCTGACCACTGTCTGAAGCTTGTGTTTTCACACAGAGTTGTAAGCTAACGCTAGCCCCTACCAGCTAGGTGAGCTAACATCATAGCAGGGAAAGTCATCGTTAGCGGCAAGCTAATTTAGACGTTGGAATGCATTGTTGACACTGCATAGACAAGTTAAAGCTTAATTTAGAATAACAAGTGGTGCTCTCTGGTATTCTGACTTGTTGTAAGTGAGTAGGTTAACAGTTGTTGTCAGTTTGTTTGTAGCTATCCATCGTTAGTGTTCTTAAATTACATTACAGTGTCGGTAGCTAGCTAGCCAGCTAAGTAAGTCAGTCTGTTGTCTCCCCCAGGATTCATTGCTGTGTGGTTAGCTAAAAAACAACTAACAGACAGAGTAAAATGTCCCTCCAGGTTCAGTGCATCATTAGAAGTCATTGAGGCCAATGCTAATACGGATTAAAGCGTTTATTTATATTTCAAATTTTAAAATAAGTTTATGTAGAGTAACACATAGTTGCTAACCATCAACTGACATATCAGCTAACTTTGCTAAGTGTGCATATTTTTGCAGAACATCCAAAGACGTTGTCAAAAATTGGAAATGTATGTTCGGTCGGTGTATATTAGGTATTTACAGTAAGTTAACTATTTAAGAGACAGTGTTAGTTAAGAGAATATAAAGTGATAGTGGGATGTCCATTTAATGTGTGTAATGTTTCACTTTCATTTACAGTAATAATTGTTATGTCTCTGCATTATTTTTCTGTTTATTTTCTTTGTATTAATGAACCCAATCATATTTTGTTTACTACAAAGTGTTGAAACACCTTCAACAGCACATCTTAACCTTCTTATACCATTGTTTCCTAAGGTCACCTGCACTGCCCTGTTGTAGATCTAAGCAGGACAAGCAGAGGCGAACATGGCAGCCAAAGCAGGAGACAACCCTGACAGCCTCATGACTCTGGCAACAGTGTTTTGCCTGAAGAATCTCAGGAAGACCATGTGTTATCAGGGGTTCAGAAACAAACTCTGTCTGCGTTCAGACATCTTCCTTCCAAGTGAAATATGTGACAAGTTGGTCAACACGTATGTAACAGAATAAATTACATTACCTTCATTCACAAGTTGTTTGCACATACAACCTCGTATTCATTTTTTGTTTTGTTTGGTTGTTTTTTTTCTAATAGGTACATGGAGTTGGTCCACACAGATAGTAACTTTGAACCAGAGGAGAGCTTCTTTCAACTTTTCTCAGACCCTCGAAGCACCAGACTAACCAGGGTACAGTTGAGAGAAGACTTTGTACGTGACAGAGATTTGGAAGCGATTAGAAAACAGGTATGGTAATATAATTACACTTACACAAATTCAGCTAATATCAAGCATAGTAGTACTTTTTGTTTTCATAAAAGAGCATCACCAAAACTGAGTAAATGCTGTCATCCTTGTAAGTAATACAATGTTTTTTTACTCATTAGGTTACTTAATTGCAGCTTTAAGATTGGTAGTTTAATAACATTGATAGCCTATAAGCTGTTGGACACATCAATTCCACAGACATTGAATATCAAATGGGTAATTTTATCAAAATTTGTGAGTCATTAGGAATTCTTCTTGTAAGTCCTGTTACAACTTAACCTGTGTTTCCTGTGCCTTGTAAAGTTGAACCCTGTTTTAATCAGTCATTTTATGCATTGTATCTCAGGTAATTTATATTTATGTCCTTCTACCAGGATCTGATCGAGCTCCACCTCACCTATTGCAACAGTCTGTCATCGCGCAGTTTGAAAACACTCAGCAGCTTCCGTGAGACTTTGGTCTCTCTATGTCTCTTCAGCTGCAGCAACATCTTTTACAGAAAGGGTGGCGCCCCATTGGCCTGTAATGAAGACACAGAAGATGATGAGGAGGAAAGCCCTGCCTCTAGGCAAGCATTAGAGACAAACTTTAGCTTCCAGGGCTTTAACCGCCTCAGATTGCTCAACCTGGGGGGTCTATCTGATGAGGTGGATGCTGAGACCCTGCTCAAACCCCTGAAGTCACTCACGTCATTAGATCTATCTAATGTACAGTTGCTGGGAACAACATTTCTCACCCAGTGGAAAGACAGACTGGCCTCTCTTGTTCTCTACAACGTGGACCTGTCAGAGGAGTTGGTCAATACTGTGGTGGAGCTTGTAAATCTCAGGTAAGGAAAGAGTGCTTACTCATCTTCTACTTATAGGGGCATAGAAATCATCACATGGCATACATCAACTGTATGTAGGGTTCACACTGCCCTGTATAGGAAAATACTGAAATGTGCAGGAGATTCATTTTGTATTCATATTGTATTTCCCATTTCCATCATGTGTATCAGTGTTTGGCTGTGTTACATGTCAGGAGACATGTAACACAGGGAGAGCAGGTTGCTTGCAACAAAAAGGGATCATAATTGACTTTACAAATATGTTAAAACAAAAGAGCCAACAATTACAGACACATAAATTACTTAAAAAAGACTACAAAATAAGTAGACGCATTACTGCAGCGATGGACCCACTGGCCAATTTCATTTTGGTGTTCCTAGATTTATAGGCCATAGAATTAGTCACAGGTCTTGTTGATCAGCCAAATAGGAGGCAGAGACATGGAAAAGCAAGAAGAACCGGACCCAGCCATGACAGGCTGTCAGAAGCAATTTAGCATTAGATTTAATGTACCACCACCCTTAAGAATAGGAAAATTAGAAACTTAAATGATTCACTTTCATGAAATGTATCAGCTATTGCTTCAGAACTCTGATAAATAATCAACTTATTGATCAAAACCAAAATTGCTATAAATATACGGTAAATGTTGAAGGATTCAGAGTTCTGTGTCACAGAAGTTGTCAACATTCATGCATGTACAACATTGAAACAGATTTATTGAAAACTTACATAAAATGTATTAGAACAATAAAGGGGTGTGGAGCTCTGAGAGAATTTAGTTACCTGTGTGTAGGTTTAAGGTCAGTTTATGTGGTGAAACTGCCAAGTTAAATGAGATTGGCTGGTTGTAAACAAAACTAACTCAAACTAAATAAATTAACTCAGGTACTTTGGCAAACTGTCATGAGTGTTAAACTTACTGTAGCAGTGGTTTGCTGTCAATGCCCAATTAACCTGACCAAATCCATGGAAGGAAAGCTACAGGTTCTGGCAGCCTGCTTTAAGTCCAGTAGTCCAGAGAGTTTTAGGTCTTCATGCTGCCTACAACACAGGTTGTCCTTCATTGTCCTTGAAGTGTTTAGTGTAATTCTGCTCTGCGGCTTCTGTTGTCTGATGGACCAGCTAGCTTATGGTTTGTTGTAGCCAGTAAATTTACTGCAAGAGATTAGCAAAAACGAACATCTTCATTTGTGTAATTCCTATATGCATAGCAATGAAATATAAGTACATTCTTCTTATTTATTATTACTGAGAGGACTGTCTTTGTCAGTGATTTTGACTTTTTATAAACAACTACAAAAGTCAGTGCTGTGTGCCTCAGTTTAGTTGTCCTACCAGGAAATGGAAATCTAGTAGTTTTGCTGTTTGTATTAAAGGTTGACAGTCATGTTAAGTTATGCAGTCAGTCAAATGCACCACTTGATCAGTTTTCAATTCCTATGTAATTACATTTTCCTACATGTCCCTAAAATGTATGCACTGAACATTGAAAGCTGGGGCAGCACAGTGGTGCAGTGGTTAACACTCGTGCCTCACAGCAAGAAGGACCCTGGTTGGATTCCCACACCAGACCTTTCTGTGTGGAGTTTGCATGTTCTCCCCGTGTCTGCATGGGTTTTCTCCAGGTTCCTCCCACCATCCAAACACATGCACTGATAGGTTAACTGGTTAATCTAAATTACCCATAGGTGTAAATGTGAGAGTGATTGTCTATAAATGTTCAGCCCTGAGATGAGCTGGCGACTTATACAGGGTGTACCCCGCCTTCACCCATTGCAGCAGGATTAGGCCCTCAGTGACCCCCACAACCCTAGGAGGATAATGTGGGTTCAGACGACGAGACAAGACCTTGAAATCCCAAATTTCACTCAAAAGGCTAAGCAATACACATTCTTGTCTAGAGAGACTTTAGAATGTCTGATATGTGCCAAGATGCATGCTAGTTTTAAGTCTGACTAAGAGGAAATGAGTATTGGATAATCTGATGAGCTTGGCAAAAATGATAAACATTAATATTTTTGACATCACGTGAATATGGTCAGGTTGATGCAGTCATGTGCCAGGACTGTTTAAGTGTCCTTTCCAGGATTTTTGCACTTGGGAAAAAATTATGAAGGGCACAGAGGAAAATATGGTGGATATCTTTTTAATACTAAAATTGGTGCTCCAGTGGATGAATCGGTCATATACCAGTATGACATTCTGTGTCAGATAAATAACTGCTATCATGGGTTTTGAGCAGGACGCATTGATATTAGGTGAACTTTTCTACACGCATCTAATATTCTGCTTCTCTTGATTGGGCTACTATGAGTGATTAAATCAGATATCCTATTTCATAATTTTTAATTTATTTTTCTACTTTATCCTTCAAACCTAAGCCTCTAAAATCTAATAGGCATTGTCATGAAGAGGCTTTGTATAGTTGTGGAAAGGAGGCTTATTGTGAATCCTTTGTGGATTATTTTTAAGTTTTTAGTACCATATATTTATTGTATATGTGCCCACTATTTATTTGAAGTGAATAAAGTTAATGCATGTCTCTTGTTTTCTACAGGCATCTGGATATCTCAAGAGAGAGCAGGCGGACCTCAAAGTTTAAGATGACTAGGAAAATCCTCACAGCCATTGTGCAACGGCTGCTGAATCTGGTGTCTCTGGACATCTCAGGGCACATTATGCTAGACAACTGTACAGTTCCACATTTTGAAGAAGCTATGGGCCGACCAAGGTGATTTGCTGGCTGTGGATTTTAATCAAGATATTAGAACATGACAAAATAAGAAAAATACCCATCATGATGTGCTTTTCCAGAATTTAAACGCACAAAATGTACTGAACACATTTTCACTTACTATCAGATTGAAGAGATGAACAAGTCGTGTTGTTATGTCTTCCAGCATTGAGCCATGTAAGAGCAGCATCTATCCCTTCCAGGAGCTGAAGAGGCCTCTGCAATTTCTGGGTTTATATGACACCACCCTCTGTAATGTGATGCACATCCCTGCATATAAGGTAGAATTTATAAGGACATATGAAGACATGCGTTACATGACTAATAATCATAATCGGTTGGGGTTTTCTAGTGAAGTTTGATATAATAGACATGGTGTATTTGCTGTTCTCATCGCTGTGAAGAACAGATGCCAATAATAAACTTTCAAAAGTATAAAAGTTCCTTCCTGTGGTGATGGATACTTAAAGCCGTCCTATCCTATGAGTCTGAACAGTAGCAAGACCATTGAAGAGAGAAAAAGTGAATACATTCAACTGTGCTCTATATTTATTACCTCCGCCAAGGAGGTTATGTTTTTGCCGGAGTTTGTCTGTCTCTGTCAGTTAGTTAGTTAGCAATATAACTCAAAAAATTATGTACGGATCTTGATGAAAATTTCATGACATGTTTGGGCTGTCACAAGGAACAAATGGTTAAATTTTGGTCATGATCCGGAAGAGATTGTGAATCACTTTGAAATGTATTCCCCATTTACCACAATGTAAAATTTCAAAGTGATCCAGGATCTCTTCTGGATCATCACCAAAATCTAATCATTTGTTCCTTGTCACACCCCCAACAAATTTTCTTCAAGATCCATCCATAACTTGAGTTATCTTGCTAAAAAACAGACAAACTCCAGGAAAAACATAACCTCCTTGGTGGACCTCTCTTCATTCGGAGGGTGGAGGTCTGCCTTGGCGGAGGTTTGCGTTCTCGGAGTGCTTTTCTCGTTAAAATGGTTTCAAGTTTGAGTCAGAGAAACAAAATGTCTTTAGTTGTACTATAAGCTGCTTGTTGGATCAGTCTTTCGATCTGAGATCTAAGAGTACTTTTTGTAGTTAATCACATTCGTCAACCTTCTTTGAGAATTAACTCCAACTAAAGAGTGCAGTGTGTACTGGCCAAAGATTTGATTCATTAACCAAACAATTGTATGTGGTACTTTTAACTGCTTTTGCTGCCCTCAATTTAATGTTGGTCTTTCTGCACTTCTTCAGGTGACTGGATCAAAGAATGAAGATCAGGTTCTTAATGCCATTGAGGCTTACACAGAGTTTCGGCCTGAACTGGCCCACAGAGCCATCAATCAGTTGTTTGACATTGCCAGGATACAACACTGTGGCCAGCTGCTACGAGCTTTACAAGTATGATGTTTTTGATATAGAGTTTTTAGGAATGTGATATTTTATTGAATCTGTTTCTGTGGCCCACGCTCATATCTCTGCTTTGAATTGTTTGTCTACTTGTCAGCTTGTCATCGCAGCACTGAAGTGTCATAAATATGATAAGAGCATCCAAGTGACAGGCAGCGCTGCTCTCTTCTACCTTACTAACACCGAGTACCGCAGTGACCAGAGCGTTCGGTTGCGCCGGGACGTCATTGAAGTAGTGCTGAATGGGATGGAGCAGTACCAAGAGGTTACTGTAAGTATGATCATCTAATCTGTGATGAAGAAAGCTTGCCTTTCAAATTCTGTCTGTCTAAAGATTTGTTTTAAGTCATTAACTTCACTTTTCTCATCCTTTGCTCATTTGTCCTGCTCCACTAGGTCCAAAGGAACTGCTGCCTGACTCTGTGCAACTTCAGTATCCCTGAGGAGCTGGAGTTCCAGTACAGTCGGGTCAACCAGTTGCTACTGAAAATCCTGGAGCCAGCCAGACAGGATGAGTCCATCCAGAGAATTGCTGTTCACCTCTGCAATGCTTTGGTGTGTCAAGTGGACAACCATCACAAGGAGGCTGTAGGCAAGATGGGATTTGTCAAGGTAAGGTCAATGAACTTCACTCATTTTGCTTTTAATTTTTCAGGTAGATAGAAAATTCGTTTAGGTCAGGTTTAAAACATAAAAAATACTCCCTTAGTTATGAATTATTCACAGAACAATGCAGTAATATGTTAAAGCCAGTTGAGGTCTTGAAATAAATGGTAGTGATCATATACAATATAAAAATGGATGTTAATGTAATAACCTATGGTTTGGTGGTGAACAGAATGCAGGCTATTATTAATCGAATATTTTGTAATTTTTTTTTAGAATAAATAAGAAAGGAGAAATAAGACCAGTTAAAGGTTAGTTAGTTAGTGACCAGTCTTGAACCAGACAATAATTATATGTAGCAGAGAAATGGATTCTTCACTGGTTAATATCAGTACCCATATGTTTATTATTCATTCAGGTTTTCCTTACTTTTTCAGTGAAATAAAATATGTATGGTGCAGGCATGTTGGTCCTGACATTGCTTTTGTTCCTGCACAATACAATACTTTACTTTAGTGACATCATGATGCTCATTTTCTGTAGATATACTGCAAGTCTGAAATTAACATCTAAGCTGTAGCAGGGTTTTAGTGACTTGGCTCTTCTTTTTTGTTTTTCTTTTGTTTTATTTTCTTTTAATTCTAGACCATGTTGAATTTAATTCAGAAGAAACTTCAGGACAGAATGGTGAGTGTGAACCTTTGGCTCTCTTTAAATTGACTTTAGACAAAATCTTGACTCATCTGTAGAAATATTTTGGTCACCATTGTTAAATAAAAGTTATTAAATAGGCATTACTTATGTTGATTTCCACAGTGTGATCAGGTGATGGAGTTTTCATGGAGTGCTCTGTGGAACATCACGGATGAGACTCCAGACAACTGTCAAATGTTCCTCAACTGTCGGGGCATGAGTCTCTTTCTTGAGTGTCTACAGGTGAGTACACTCATCTAGGAGTACATCTAAGACAATGACAAGTCCTAATAATGCATCACTTCTTTATTCTTTAAATCAAGGAGTTTCCAGACAAGCAGGAACTGCACCGCAACATGTTGGGGCTTTTGGGAAATGTTGCAGAGGTCAAAGCTTTGAGGCCACAGCTGCTCACTCCACAGTTCATCACTGTATTCAGGTAACAAAATGATTTGAAAATATCAAATGCCTAAAAGCTGGTGATGCTACAGAAAGAATTCAGTCATTACTCTAACTACCCAGTTTTATTCTCTCACACCTCTTTGAAATCAAACACTCACAGCTATTGCATCTATGCCTCCTCTCTGTTTCATGTTTGGACAGTAACCTGCTAGACAGTAAGGCAGATGGGATCGAAGTATCATATAATGCATGTGGTGTGCTTTCACACATCATGTTTGATGGGCCAGAGGTTTGGTCCATGGAGGAGCCACGAAGAGATGCAGTTATGGACAAAATGTGGGATGCCATCCAGAGCTGGGATGTCAGTTCTCGCCGCAACATTAACTACAGGTAGTTGTCTTTTTGTATTGTGTTTCTTGATTCACAAAATATGATGTGTAATTTAAACTTGCCTTATGTGCCTCAAATATTGTAATCATTTCTCTATTAACCCAGAACATGCAATACATAGCTATGTTTTGTGTTGTTTTTTTATATGAACATAGCGGTGACCCTCAAAAGTCAAACATTGTATGTATCATGTGTCTGTGTGTAGCAGTTCCGTACAGCACATATGTCACTGGGTTCATCTGTCAGAATGTTTAAACTGAGTTTGGTCTTTAGGTCATTCGAGCCCATCCTGCGGCTGCTCCCTCAGAGCATCTCCCCTGTCAGTCAGCACTGGGCCACATGGGCTCTCTACAATCTGGTGTCAGTTTACCGTGAGTATCTGAAGCATTGGGCCATTACAAAGCACTCCTCATTTAGCACTGAAAACTTTGTGTTTACATTTTCAAAGGTGTTCCTGAAACTGTAACATGTGTCATTTGACTTACATTGCTCTTAAAAATGATAGTTCCTAACCATTAGATACACGAATACACTACATCTACTTAATTTATACAGAAATATATTAGATTACCTGTTCACAATCAGTCTACTTTGTGTTTATGGGCTATAGCAAGCAAGTACTGTCCATTGCTGATAAAGGAAGGAGGAGTTGGTCTTCTGGAGAAAGTTTTGGAGCTGGAGAGCTCACAACCTGAGACCAAGGAGATGGCCAGGTAAGAAAACTTCAGCTTTACTTCTTTTTTTTTTTAAATGCCTGAATAGCATTTGTGTTGTCTATTCATCAAATTTCTACAAATGCACACAAATCTATGTTTTTGAAGGAAAATGATATGGTATTTCAGGTGCATTTTGGCACAATTTTCAACTTCTGTTGCATATGTTAGCTTGTTGTGCAAGCCACCAAACAAACACTTGCAAGGGAAAAGTGCATTTCCACCAGAACGCTGTATATTCAAGCTATCAATCAAGTTAGTTCACATTGTCTGTGGTTCTTTTGTCAATAAATTTGAAGTCTATACTCTGTAGACCAGACATGGGCAAACCATTCCCAAAGGGCCGGTATGGCTGCAGATTTTTGTTCCAACCAAGTAGCAGCACACCAGACTTGATTCAATTAATCAACTGATCACAGTCTTCAGAGAGTTGATTGGTCAAATTGTGTACACTTGGTTGGTTGGAACAAAAACCTGCAACCATACCGGCCTTTTGTGGAATAGTTTGACCATGCCTGCTGTAGACTGTACCTCATTTGTCCAGAGGTTTGGACTCTCCAATTTGATCCAAACTAAACCATCTGTATTTGGTCCAACAAAAACAAGTGGTTTCATGTCCCATGATTTATTGCATGGACAGTCATACTGACACATAGTTTGGACTTTAGAATAACTCATAGGAAATTGAATCATTGAAAAGCAAAATAATTCAAACGTATGGTAGTGATCAGCTATTATGGCAGAAATGAATGACTGATACATATGCTGACTGATATATTAGGATATTTATGGTTTTTTGGTTTGTTTTTTCTTGTATTGGTATCAGCCTGTTGTGTTGATGCGCTGTTTTTTCCCTGCCATGATTCACTGACAGGTGAAGTTCATGGCACCTATGTGTTGGTGTGGTCCACATAAAACCCATGCTTTGCTCCTCCCCTCAGTAGCAGAGGCATATTAACCACAAGAAAATAATAATTAACGTCATCATTGTTAAATTATTCTGTTGTGTTTTAATTTTGAGTAACTACCTCAACGTACCTTTAAAATGCTGTAAAACACAAACCACCAAAACAAAATGCTGCGTAAATTCTCACAAAATGCCTTTTTTATGGCGTAATGTAGTGTTTGAAGAGCAACATAGACAGCACCAGTTTACCACTGATTTCCTTTGCAGCTGATGGCATCAATTTCATACCTGCGCACATTTCCACACACTAAGTGATACTAGTGTGAATACAGGACAGTCTCAAACATATATGTAAAAAAAAAAAAAAAAAAAGATTATAAAAGCTTGATGCCCAAAAACTGCCCTTAATCATCATCATAAGATGATGATTAAAACACAGGTAAATACATACTGCCCTGTACCCCCACAGTATTAAAAACAGGAAGGAAACCAGCGCATGCCTGAGCGTGTGCCTCCAGCTGAACTGTACGCATGAAACCCTGACTGAAACGTACACATACACACACACACACCACCAGACCACCAGATCAGTTCCGCAGGAAACACTGCTTCATGTCTGAAAACAGCTTGTCATTCATTATGAGAGGCATCCAGACAATTTCTTAAATAAAGTGAATGGCAGTGTTTTTCATTAAGCGACATAAATTATGTTGAATGAGGATCGTGTGGAGCAAGGGACACATTTTACACAATGTCTTTTAAGTTTGTTTTACTGGTATATGTTCTTTGCTACTTTTTGCACTGACATAATTTTGTTTATGTTTCATTAATGCTTAATTAAGTGCACTGAACACTTTGTTTTGGTTTTATCTGAATGTAAGTTTTATTACATGAAATGTTAATGTTACCTGTTGTACCTTTTACCTTTCTCCTTTTTTTTTTTTTTTACGAGTAGTTTAATATTATTTTTAGTTCAATAAATGTGTCCTTAAAAAAAGATTTTCTTACATTTGTTTTCATTTGACTGAAAAAACAGACATATCGGTATCGGTCCCAAAAAATCCATAACTGTTGATCACTAATTAGTAGGCCAGTGTTTGTCTATAAATAAACATAGATGATGATCACAGGACTTGTAAAAGCAAAATTGGATCATCTGTGTAATCTACACCATGTAACAAAAACATTAAAATTTGTTCAAAAACAAATGAACCAAAGTTATTTTTCAACTTGTTAATTGTTTTGATGATTAATTCATTCATCTTTGAGTCTGTAAAAAGAAAAATTACGACAGTCAGAGGAATAGTTGAAGCTCCAGATGAGGGTAATGAGATATCCAAACACTTATTAACATATATAGCTCAAAAGCTCATGCTGCAACTTTATATTATTTGTCTTTTTTGCTTTAAAAATGACCAATTATGCGAATTGATTTTCAACAATGATTTAGACATTGTTTCTGTCCAGTCATTTTACTCACATTTCAGACGTGTCATGCATACTGTGAATTGCACCAATTCTGACTTTGTGTGGAACACATGTCATTGATGTGACCATCACCACAAGTGCACAGATCTCTAATTTATTTTTCATCTCTTAGGAAAGTCATGGAGCAGTGTGAAAACTTCAAAGAAGATCCCATGGAAACAAATCATGGTCAGGAGGTAAACTATGAACAAAGGGGTTGACGCCACCAGAGCTGTGATTCCCTGCAAACATTGAGCAAAGCCAGCTGAGGCCCCTCCTGCTGTCATCACCACAAGGGTCAAATTGTGTGCATTATTATGATTATTATGATTATTTTGTAGAGCAGATCTGTCAGACCCTCTTCACAACAGTTTGGAAAGAACCTTAATATATGACACATAGGAGTTAAGATGTGGTGCATGGTGTTTTTATTGTGAGGGTGCTTGCCTTTGCTGCACATAAGCATCTCTTCAATTGGGACGTGTGTGTGTGTGTGCGTGCGCGTGTGCGCGTGCGTGTGTAAGAATTATTACAGAACAAACAGTCGGAGTGATGCTTGATTCTCAGTGAAAGGAAACAAAAGCCCTCCCTAGCTCACTACCATTAACTGTATAAGATGAATGAAAGGCTGAAAGCCGTGTAGTCTCCTGCTCCACCATCAGAGGTCTCAGCTCTCACACTGCTTGTGGAAGCCACTGAGCTTTGGACACATGTACAGTGAATATTAGCCATTATGTGTGTAGGCTGCAGAGAAGCATCACACTGATGTTGACGGGAGGGATGTCCTCCCAGACATTGTGGCACAATGATGGACTCCTTTGTTACATATGTAAATACTCTCTGTTTCATCCTTTTACTGCGTGTATGTTTTATAATATAACTGTAAACACTCATGACTTTACTCCGTATTTAAATTTGTTTTTCTGACACATGGTCAATGCTAAGAAATTATAAGACAGAAAATCCAATTATTCAAATGTAGTCTAGTCCAGTCCTAGTTACCTATTATATTTTAAACAATCATTCTGCTTTTTTCTACCCTGGTTTTAATTACCTGGCGGTTTAAATTTATGTTACATTTGACAGTAGATGCAGCACTGAAGTTGAGCATCAGATGTAACATCACTGTACCAGCAAATGTTACACAAAAACTAACTTGTACATTATGGAAGATTGCAGAATTAAGGATAAGAAAGTGTGATACATTTTTACGTTCGATTGCAGGCACAGAAAATTAATGCCTTTATGAAAGAAACACTCTTCAACACACAAACAGTCCTTGAAAATATTACACACTTGTAGTATATGCAAGTGTATTTCCTTCTAGGGTCGGACTAGGAACAATTTTCGGCCCTGGCATTTTTCCTCTCGACCAGCCCCCCCCCTATTGGCATGACGAAACCACCCTCAAACACGCACTCACAGATCCACCCACCTCCCCATACTGAACCCCCAATGAACAAATACTATACACTTAAACACCATGAAAACACACTTTAACTGTGGGTTCCCTCTACCTGCTCAGTTCTTCCTCAGATTCTGTCCCAACATAGACATCAATTGGCTTTGAGCCTGGACTAACCTTTCTGGTAAAGTTGTCATCATTTTCGCTCATTGAAGTTGTAGGGATATTGGGAGCACTAGCAGCAATGCTAGCAGTAGCACTACTGACCACAGCAAACAAATTATCTATTTTAAAACACCTGAAAGCATCACCTTGAAGTGTTTTCTCCTTCTTGTCTCAAATCTTCTCTGCTCCCCCCTTTCTCTTCTTGCTACCTCTTTCCATGATTTATCCAGTGAATATATGTGCAACATGCATCCGTCTTCCCATGGACCTGCACCACGCATCGGTCATTCCATGAGACAACAGCCTTTACCCCATACCCCTTCACAAAACACATTTTTGCAAAATGTTTGAACACAAATCCAGCAAATGCAAAAGAAGCATCGTAGTTTGGCTTCAGCAAAGTTTTGTTTCATTGTCTGAACCCGCTTTATCCTCACTAGGGTCACAGGGGTCTCTGGGGGCCCATTCCAGGTACAACAGGTGAAGGGGGGTACATCCTGTATGAGTCTCTAGTTCATCACAGGACTGAACATATATAGACAATTACTCTCACACCTATGGGCATTTTAGATTAACCAGTTAACCTATCAGTGCATGTGTTTGGATGGTGGGAGGAAACCCACGCAGACACGGGGAGAACATGTAAACTCCACACAGAAAGGTCTGGTGTTGGAATTGAACTAGGGTCCTTCATGCTGTGAGGCACCAGTGCTAACCACTGCACCACCATGCTGCCCTTCAACAAAGTACTATTTATTATATTTTAGGTTGTAAGAATTTGATAGGTTTAAAAGAAAAATAAATATACATCATATGCCCACCATCACAAAGGTGTGTATATACTAAGGGGTATATAAACTGCGCGCCTCAGCTTTCTGTCAATAATAGTTTTTTTTTTTTTGGGGGGGGGGGTATCTTGATTTTTTATTGGTAGTGGTCACTTATAGTTACAATGAATCAATAAGCTTTATTTGTCATTTTGCATATCCAAGGATCACAAAACGAAAATTCAGTTTAACCAACCCCTCCCAGGCTGATCGGGTCATGCAGCCATATATGGTGCTGGTGATAACTTGTCAGGGCTGGCCCAGAGCATGTCTAACATGCAGCAGCCCACCGGGAAGATGCCCATAATCACAGATTACCAGTCCGAGCCTGTTTCCTCCTATAGCAAACTGTAAATTGCATCTCTTAACTCTCGACAGTACTGCTGTAATAAATTATTGTTGATAAATTTAAAAAAAAAATTTGCCAGCTTCATAATTTTATATATTTTTTTGTATAAAATTTCAAAGCATCTCTCTTTACTGAAGGTTCTATATTTAAACTGGTGTCATAATTAAATCCACTTAATTCCTTCACAGGACTGAAGAAAACTAGTAAATCCACACAACTGCAGAACTAAACTGAAAAATGAGAAATGGACTTGTTTGGTGAAAATTACAAAAAGTTAATCAGTTATGAAACAAGACCTGAATGTTTAGTAAATTGGACACATTGTACATTCTTATACATGTGGGACAAATGATTGATGAAAGAATGAGCAACAGACTGGCATCTGTATTATCTTTCACATCTTTAACGTTAATTTAATTCATCAGTTGTGTGTGTTCCATTTTTCTGTCTCATTTTAACACACTTAAACATTTGTGGTACAGTATTGCACAGAAGTTTTACAAATGATGGCTCTCATAGTACATAGTACTGTGAGGGCCAGCATTTCTTGTAGATGCACATACACCGCTGTGTAGTCTGATTAAGTGTCACATCTGAATATACAATATGAATGTATAACAGTTTGGGTGTAAGCACTTATTAAATATAAGAGGTTGTCAAGGAACAGTGGAATAGTTTGAAGAATTTGAGAGGAAAAAACCTACTATCTAGGCCTGACTTTGCCTCATTTAAACCAAGCTAACTTTCATTTGTTGTAAAATAGAAGTTGAGTATATATTAATTGTATCCACCTGTGTGACTTCTAACAGCATCCTGATTTCTTGATTATTCCCCCATGGTTTTGTTCCTGATCTTGTCAGATAAAAAGCCAGATAATGACAAAAACGAGGCTGAAGGAATCAATTATCCTTTAATAAAAGCTGAAAAAGGCTTTTATTTTTACCGTCAGTCAGTCAACATGCTGCTAAACTACCTGCTTCACTTAAATGTAACCCCCTTTTTTTTAATCATAAAAGCTAAAAGGGGAAATAAAATGGAACATTTCTGGATCACACAGATGAGTTTCATGAATAACAGGGGAGGGAGGTGTTGGACAGGCTTGGTTTTTGACCATAGATGCATTAGAATCAGATCTGTAATTGGACTGAAGATGTCACCTTGCAGGATCTCTTGTCACTCAATGCTATCGCATCTCTCACCCATACTTGGAACAACATGTTGGCATAAATTGACTTCTATCTTACCCCAAATCCAAGTCTCTTTGTTCATTGACCTTTGTGAGTCTAAGGTGCATAATGGAGTTGTTTTGTGAACATGCATACATGAGCAGAGTTATGCTTATCTTCAGGTTTGTTGATTCAATTCATGTCCTGGTAAATATTTTAAAAGAAAAAAAAACTAATAAGCAGCCAAAAACTAGGAACACAGGAAATTTCTCACTTGAGATGATGTTTGATATGGCTGTTTAAGGAAATATATCTACTATACTCAATGGATAAACCTGGAATTTAGGTTTTTACAACTTCTTTTAATACTTGGATTCTGGGCTGTGTTAGGGGTCTAAAGTTACTGGAGGTAACCGTAAAATTTAGAATAGAAGGCCAGCAAATTAGTGTGTAGAGGAGGAATGACTAGGGATTAAACTCATTTGTGCACTGGATCTTTTCTCACATTATCAAAAATTGTGCTTTTAAGTTTTAAAATTTTTTTTATTTTCATGTATGAACAGTGTGGTGCATCATCTGCCCCCTTATTTAAATTATTTGGAGGGATTGAACTGTCCCTATTATAAATTTGTTCCAATATATAATAGAAACTTTCTGGCAAACTCTGGTTTCTTATGTAGTCCAACTCAACCTTGAAAAGATGCATGTTATACAGAGTTCAGAGTGATTTTTTGAATAAGGTCTATATTTCAGTATATACACCAGGTGACGTGACAAACAACAGTGGATATCTCATTAACAATCTTTTATTATCATAGAAACAAGTATCAACCATGGCAAACAAGTAGCAAAAGCACTGTGCTAACAGTTATTTATGTCCAATTAATCGTTCTTGTAGTGTTTTTAAAGTGCGTTTGTGAAGATTTGGTGTATGCTGTTGATCTCCCTCCACAACATGAAGCACATTCTATTAATACTGCTCTTGATTTAGTAGAAGCAAGATAATCCGTGTTTAGTTTGACTCCTTTCTCTGCACTATCATTGATGACATTGAGGGCTATCAGGTTGACTTGTGACTCTTGGTATGCAGTGTGTTTGAACCAGTTTTCAACTCCTGCATTGAGGAAATCTAGATTGAGCTGCAGAAGATGGAAGATGAACCATGAGTCTGGTCCAAGCAGGTTAGCCAGGCTCATTGATTGATTTCTGTGGGAAAATTTGTCTTGCCAAAGCCTGTAGCAAATTTACTGGTTGGCCAGACATGTGGGATGTCTGGTTTGCTAGCTAACAAACTGGTGGCAAGAGCTTGGTGTTAGTCCTTTGGAGACACTTTGCTGAAAAGTGTGAGGGGAACCAGATACCAAAGGTGTCGTTGAAATGCCCCAAATGCACTCGTAGACACTTCTGGGTTTTATTACCTTGAGGTGGACTACATGGACATCTTCAGAATGACAAATGTTTTTGCATGGTAGCATAAATTGACAAATGGAATATTTTTGGACTAGGGGCAGAATGTTTCTGAGATAAAGGGGCAAATGATGCACCCCAATGAACAGGCAGTTGTTGGGAAAACATGAGAATATTCACTTTCCAGAAGAACTAAAAAAGAAAAGAAAAAAGCAGGAAATCTTCAAAAACAGTGACTGCATTTTCTTACAAAGAAACATTTTAATCAGGTCAGTGATGATTGCACATACATTTAAATCCATATTAAAGATATAAATGAACAAAGACACTCCCTTCTGCACTGATGAATGTAGCACAGTGTTTAATGATAAATGTGGGTGATGGGTTGAAGTGAGCTAAACTCCACATAAAACAAAAGATTAACAAACAGGATTCTTTACACTCCTGATTAAACTGACAAAACTGTTGATTGTGAACGACCGTGCAGCACCGTTATACTCTTATCACAGTGTTCATGTTTACCCCCCTTACACGTGTTAATTTAGCTGAATCAGGTTGGACGTTCTTACACATGAGTGGGTTTACTAAGCTATTTCATATCAGTTGAGTTACTTACTGATCAATTTTCTGGTTCTCATGTAGTTTTTCTTTGAGTGATGTATAGGAACCTGACGTTGGTAAAAATGAAAAGCTTTATTAGAGACAGACTAAATATTTTGTCTGGACATCAAATGTATGGATTTCCAGAGCATTTATCACTGTTTCATCAGTAGTCAAAACATTTGTAAGACTTAAATCACTTATTTCTGAGGAATCCTTGGTGTTTGGTGAAAGATTCTAGTAGCAGAGGTGTGCTCTGCTCTCTCTGGAAATATGTTGGACATTTTCATCTTCACTTAATATGTTTAATTTGAAGTCATTCTATCAAGATGTTTTTAATTCTGATTTCCAGGAAAAGCTGTTTGCAAATATCACTAGCTGAAAAAAGCTACTGTTGAGGGTTGACTGTTTATTATTTATAAAGTGCTGAAATTAAAAGTGAAATACTGCCTCTGGAGAACTGCTGTGTCACAAAATCTAATAATGTCATGTTTTGGAGCCTGTCGACATTCTGTTATTCCTCTCTCTCTCTCTCTCTCTCTCTCTCGCCCCCCCCCCCCCCCCCCCCCCCCCCCCCTTTCTTTCTCTCTCTCTCTTTTTTTTGGGGTAATTGTTAATAAATGTACTCCGATTTTGAGTCGAGAACATCTGATCCGAATGGTATGGAGTTAAGTTTTTCATGATCTAAATAGTACCAGGCCATTTAGTATGAATAAGCAATAAAGATGGAGTGGTAAAATGGGTGTTCTGTTTTGTTTTCTCCTCCTGGAATCCTCCATGGTTTAATGATCTTTAAATAATGAATGAACCAGTGGTGAGTGATGTGTTGTAAGTGTGACGTGAACATGAAGTGCATCCATACATAAAGAAGTGTCAGTGCTTCATCTAAAAAAAGCCTCCACCTAAAGGCATCACAATAAAAACAGGTTGGTACATTTTCTGTTTAAGGGTCCAAATCATGAGTATAATACAGCCTTTTTTTAAAAAGAGATGTTTAAAGGATAACCCCATCAACATTTAATGCATGAATTCAGGCAAGATGTGTCATGATTTCACATTTCTTAACATGACTTATGAAGTTCCTCAGTTAATATTGATGAATGATGAATACGGTTTCACAGTTACATCATGCATGAACTGAAAGCAGAAGCCAGTTTTTCACAATTGTACAGTACATTCTCTAAAAATGTATGAAGTGTTTTATTATAAAACTGTTCTTTAGTAACAGACAGATTTTCCTATTGCTACAGCACTCGGAGGAAATGAAACCACACAACAAACACTGTAGCAGCAGAACGATAACAGCTTTGATGTACAGTGGTGGAAAAATGTGCATTTGTATTGTTCCAAACATGTTCCCTTCTGTACATGCTCTGTTCTGTCAAAGCCAAAACTGGATGTTTCAGTAGAAAAACAGCCATGTTGAAACTGTTGATATATATCTATTTTTTTTTCTTATAAACAATATACCAAAAAAATCATTGTATCTGTTCGTGTGATGTAGCCACATCTTTTGAACAAGAAAAATTTTTCTGCAACTATTTCATGATAATATTGGAAACTAAAAATTGTGAAAAAATTTTCCCACTACTGTAAATTAATTAAATTCAATATTACTGCCACAATAAGATGGACAAGGACATGATCACTTCTCATTATAATGACAAATAATAAAACTCCTTTGTAAAACTAGTATTTTGAGCTTATATCCAAGTTAATGAGCAGAATTATGAGTTTGTCTTCAGGATATTACAGTTTTCTATTTTTAAAGTGTGAAAGAGTTAAATGTGACTGAATTAAAAATAATTTGATAAATGCCTAATGATAACTAATATAAAACCACTGGGTTCATGAGGCGCAACATGAAATTGTAAATGTATTATTCAAGTATTGTCACACATTAGGCAGCATTTAAGTATATGATCCTCATCAAGTTCCACCACCTTTTATTTGACTTATTTCCTAAATTTAAGATGCATGATAAATATTTTTCAGTGTAAAAGTGTTTAGCTATGTTGTTTTTAGACCGTTATGAGTATAAAATCTATCTCTGAACACCGAGAAATATTTAGACCGCATTAAAAACATTATTACGTATAATAAAAACTCACAAAATGAGTGAACTACATGGCTGCTACAGTGTCAGTGTTTAGTGTGAAATCAGTTCCCATGACAAAAGTGTCTCAAATAATGAGAACTACTGTGTTCCACTCAACACACTGACATAAGATAAATAAAATCTGCAAGAAGATGCATGCTGTAAGTCACATCAGATATATCAAAATATTCTTTTGCGATGCAGGTAAGTGAAAGTTGGACCTTCAGAGCAAAAGTCTTTTGGTGGATCTCAGGAGGATATATTATGGATGTTTACTGGGCCTTGAACAGCAATGGTTTCAGACCAGGAAACCACTGATGACCATTCTAAAGGTCCATGAAAATATAATATTAGACCATTGTGATTTAAAATTATTAACCTATTAACATTAAAAAAAAGCTTTCTTGACCAGGCACCAATAATCCTGTTTTTTCATCTGTTGTACCCTTCTTAATTCATGACATGGTTTGATCCAAAACTACAATAAATGTGCCAAGATGTACATACATTTGTTATTGCCACGTGTCACTGGATGCACAACATCTACAGTACACTGTTTCTGTGTCAACTTTCTATGGAATGCCATGCAATTGTTTTAAAGGTAAAAAAAAATAGAATAAGGATAAATAAATGGTATAAAAGACTAAATAATACCAATAGAATTAAATAATAGAATTAAACATCAGCAGATTTGACAACACTGCAAAGTGCGATAGTTAGACAGGTAGACAGACAGACACTATTCATCCCCTCAGGGAAATTAGATTGTCACATAGCTCACATCTACAAATGCATACACAACACATAGTAGTAAATATACTCCCATCAAAAAAGTCAAACTAGATCTGATTTGTATAATATAATAGCTACTATTATTTTTTAAAAAGATATATATATACATTACATGTTTTTCATCAATCTTGCACGAACTTCTGAAATGTATTCTAGCAGGATATTGATCCATGCTTTTACAGTGTTATAATTTTAGGGTTTGGATTGAAGTGGTGTAGCCCATACTGATGTTTTTAATCCCAGGGCCTCTTGGTTCAGGTACCCACGCATGCAGAGGTCATCGTGAGGGTAACGTGTTGCGGGCTGCAGTCGTGACAGACTCCGGGTGCTGGTGTCTCTTTAAAGGCAGGGCGTAGAGCAGATTTCCGATCGTTCCCGAAGCGGATTAGAGCTGGAGTCGTGTGTCTACAGCTCTGCCATCAGCTGATCAGGAGGATTCCCCCTGCAGGGAAACTAAACAGCCCAGCCTGTCAGCTCGGCACCATGGACTTCAACGTCAAAAAGCTGGCTTCTGGTGCGGGGGTCTTCTTTACCCGTGCAGTGCAGGTAAGCCCATATTCATTTACTGGACCCCCCCCCCCCCCCTTTAGAGGAGCAAGAAAATACAGCGACGTGTGGACCAGTGCGCGACCACACAGTGTCCGTATCCCGTGGAAAACTGCCGTGGGCCGTGTCGCGCGCACCAAACGTACCGTGCTTTTGAAGCTTTATCGAAATGACACAGATTTTTGTCGAGTATTTGGTCGAGCTGTAAGCCGATAAAGGTCTGTCAAACCTCGATCCATTATTGATGGCTGTGATCGAGTGTATCATCCATGTGACTGGAGCTGCAGGTCATCCACAGGAAAGGCCTCTCCAGGACCACAGCATGTGCACTTTACATGTTTTAGATCACAAATGCCACACATTGTTATAAATATAAAATCCACACAGATTTGCCTTTTATATTTCTGCAGATTCTTCGGCCACTCTAATGTTTTTTTTTTATTGCACAAATCAAGTAGGAAGAAGAAGCCACACTGACTGCACCACCCTCTGATCACTGTGGAAAACATCCGGCGTGTAAAGTACACTTTATGTGGGGAAAGTCTACTTTAATACACTTTAATCTTAATAGTGTGCTCTCTGTGTTCGTCAGTGGTATAGTTTATTGATAATCACTTGAAAAATAAGTCAGAGATTAGATTCTTTCTCTCTCCACAGGAACAGACAGGTTGGAAAAAGCATTTTTGTTTTTTTAAATTTCACATTAATCAGGCATTTTTGGAGAATCAGGAAGTAATCTTAGAGGAAGTGTGCAAGTCATGCAGTGGAGTGGATGGGGGGAAAAGGCAACTTTGTCTGAAATGCAATTGAGTTGTTATCACTTGGTTTTATGTATTTAGTTTCTTGTAAATTCACCCTCAAATACCTAAAACAGTATCTACTGATGTAGAAGCACAAACCTTATCAATGTAAACGTACAATACAGTTTTTCATCTGTTCAGCCGGATCACATTGTGACTCATTTGGGTGGACAGAGACTCTGTAAATAATGTGGAAACGCCATTCTGCAACATTGATCCATCAATAAATGTCACATATATTGACAAATAAGAGTGTTTGTAGAAGCATCTTTTAGTTGGACATGTATTTTGTTGAACAAGTCACATTGAATTTACTCTACGCTACTATGAACATCTACATGGTCAGTACATGAAATTTGAGGAAAATATCAGAATTTCACTGAAAAATACAAAGGATAACAATGAATTTTTAGAAGGCACAAAAAAGTTAAATGTGAAGAAACATGTCATATTAAAGTCACCACTGGAATTGTTTTTTTTTTTTTTTTTTTGGTCTTTTAGGATTGATTAATTACTAAAGTACAGTTTATAAATATTCACTAATACCAACAGAAAACAAGATTTTACAGGACGGTGTGAGACATACTGACAGCTAATGGTGAAGTTGCAGAAAAAAACCAACTGTATTGTCGTCCTTCATCATCCCCTCCAGTGTGTGGAGCAGAGTGGCTTTGACACCACTGCAGAAATATGACATGCTGTCTGTACAGTAGTTTGGTCATCCTGGGCTTCTGTAGAAACATGGTGTCCTCCCTCTGTTGGTATCAAGGCCATATTCTAAGTAAAAAAAAACAAACCCCACAACAGTTCTTTTACCATATGATTGTGAGACAAAGGGGGTGTAAATAATTCAATTTTAGCTGAATATTCAGTGTAATGTATTTACACAGGTTCCAACGTGTCAGTTTAGGACACAGTAACTTGAACTGATACAGTAGAACGGTGATTTTTTTCTGATTAAATTTTTTATTTTTTTTAAATCAGGCACTGTTTCAGTGTCTGTTATAAGCATTTGGTTCATTGTTGGACTGACTGGATGCAGGGAGCCAAACATCCTATTTTTAAGATTTTAGATGCATTTCCACCTAACATTTGTCATTTTGTGTGGTTACTCAGCCGGAGCTGTACTCTGTCCATCTGCTAATGTGTATCTTTATGAGAACTGGAAAAATGACCGCTCGTTTGCCCTCACCCACATGGCTGTAATCAGTTTCTGCTGTTATTTGTGCCAGTGATGCTACATTCATCAGTCCGTCTTTATAGACCACCTGGGCACTGCCTCCTGTCAGTCATACTTAAGTCAGTGAAGAAAAGGAAAACTGAGCTCAGACACTCTTTCCTCTTCATCACAGATGGTGTTTATCAGATCAACCACAGTGTTGTTGCTGTCAGTTTGTGTTCATTTTCTTGCTTTATTTCCATCACAATTAACTTTGTAGTTGGTAAAATGAAAAAATCTGTCAATAACCTGATACTTCTGCATTATTTCTAGTAATCACTAACAATTATTTAAGTAAGTGTTGTGGAATTTTTCAATCACTATGAAAAGAGAAAATACTCATTTATTGATCAGGTATTCAGAAATATCTGGGACTGCTAGCAGTGAGAACAAACAGAACCAGCTGTTATCAGATGCTCTGACCATAGAGGAAAAAGACTCTTTTATAACCCTTCAGTTAGAACCAGGTTTTTTTTTCCACATCATGCTTCCCTTGAGACTTGAGAACCTTGAGTCACATAAAGTACATGAATGCAACACAAAATTCCTTTCCTCAAAATTTCATGGAAATTGGTCCAGTAGTTTTTGCGTAAACCTGCTACAGACAGACAGACAGACAGACAGACACAGACAAACAGTCTGCAGTCAGACTGCAGACCTCTGCCAGGCTAATGAGGTCACAGTCAAAGATAGTGTCACAGTGAGTGAGTGGATCTAACCTCTATATCCTTTAGATTGTATGATTATCTGAACTGTTACCCCTGAAAACATACCTCTAGTACTGGATACTTTTTAATAGTTTTGAAGATATTAAGCAAATCCCATTTTTCGATAAGATCCCTTCTTCAGGATCTAATCTGGAAGAATGCTTCATTGGTGGTTTATTTGGGAAATGATGATATATTTCTGAATGTTTTTTGTCCAACAAGCATCATTCCCTTTGCATTTACAGACTATGATTCATGAATCAGAATAATTCTGTGCCAACATTTATGTTGCTTAATTTGGCAAAGTGTAATATCCAAGTAAAATACATAATTCAATACATACTACAATCACCAGCTTAATTGCACAACCCAAGTAAAATTAAAGTGGGTTAAGTGAAGATTAAAGGGAAAACAAATAAAGCCTGTATCCATTCTCAGTGAAAATTGCTCTACTTTTTCCTTTTCAGAAGTTAATTGTGCTGCCTAAGTTTTGTGCATATTTGTCTATCAATCTTACATTATCTAATCAGGTTGAGCAGAAAACACTGAAGTGACTTTAATGTAAAAGCACATTATGACAATAGAAGTTCATGCAAAATAATGTCTTTGTTTTTAGGGAAAACATTTGGCACCTGTGGTCGCCAGAATAATCCTGTAAAAATACATCAAACTGTGAAAACATTTACGGAGTAACATGTAGACATTTTAAACATACATTTTAAGCATGTAGATTTAATATTGAATGTAAGTGGACTGCACCTTTATGTAGACCTGCAGGTGCACACAGTGTTTTCCAAATCTGCCAGGACTAAAGAGGGAGCAATTTAGTGTTCAGTGCCTCCACAGTTTTGAATGGACACTTTAACAAGTGAATGGTCGGGGATAAGATTTGAACTACCAACCCTTTGGTCACTGGATGACCTGCTCTACTAGCTGAACCACAGCAGCTTGTTTGTTTATATATTTAAAAAGTAAATGGGCTGTTATTTTAACATTGTGGTTTTGCAATTTAAATGGTCCCACATTGTTTTTCAATTTACATTTTTATTTTCTCAAAAACAATTGAAAAACATGTTTTCTGCATACAAATCTGGTTTTGTTAACATACTCTTCCTATTAAAAAAAACAAACTACAGCTATATTGGATTTCATTGTTAACACAAAAATCTTCTCAAATAAATAACTCGTACTTGTCATCTTCCACTGGGTCTGGGTCATGGGGGGAGCAGTCTAGCAAAGCAGCCCAGACTACCGTCACCCCAGCTACTTCCATCAGCTCCTCTAGGGGAATCCCAAGCTGTTCCCAGGCCAGCCGAGAGATATAATCCCTCCAGCATGTCCTGGGTCAGCCTCGAAGTCTCCTGAATAGATATGCCTGGGTCACCTCCCCAGGAGACATCCTCACTAGATGCCCAAATAAACAACTCTGTGTTGTATTTCCACTTACAGTTTTTTATGTTGCAATTTTAAAATGTTTTGCTGTTAATTCTAGGGTACTTTTTTCCAGTGTGTCATATATGTTCCACACTGCCTTCCTCCTCTGTGACTGCAGTTACACAAATGTGCATTTAACTGGCATGTGATTGTCCAATGAACATTACTGTCTGTGGTTTTACCTACTACCACATCTTGTCTGTCTGTTCTAGTTCACAGAGGAGAAGCTGGGCCAGGCTGAGAAAACAGAGCTGGACCCTCATTTAGAGAACCTGATCACCCGGGCAGACTGCACTAAGAACTGGACTGAAAAGATCCTAAGACAAACGGAGGTGCTCCTGCAACCCAACCCAAGTGAGTCCCCCCCCAGTCTGAAGAAAAGACGACATATGAGCTCCCAAACACAATCTATCTCTCTGAGGAGTCCCAAAGTAACGACTTACTGAGTACTAATGTACTATATTTCTTTCATTAATTAAACATCACATTATTGTGATCTATTTTATTTTTGTTCATGTGGCGAAAGCCTTCTTTATAACATTTGCAAAGAGAGTTTGTCACTTTGGGGACTTTGTAGAGAAATTAGTTATTTATGTTTTATAGAAAAAAAACACCTTACATTTATATCTGTCTTTCTGTATTTGAGTTTTATGTTGTATTTTTACCACATCCTTAGAGATTCCCATCCTTTACTCATAGTATAAATGGCTAACTCTTAATTTGTGTGTTTTTTAACTCTTCATGCTCCAGTTGATCATACTGGTAAGTCTGTGTAATGTGTATTCTAATGTGTATTCACTGTACTGGACTATTTTAAGGATAAACCTCACATAATTCAGTAGCACATCCTCTGACTTAGAATGAAGCAGATATGTTTCTGAACTACAAATGAATAGATTCTAATGAGCAAAGATCTATTGCACACTTAAACTGAGCAGGAAACAATAGATATGACCTGGTGTTGAATTACTAATGAACCCCCAGACAGGAAAACACCTGCCACAATGGGTTTAGTTTAATTTACAGTCAGTTTTATTTCATTTAGTCAAACTGCAAATTCATACATTTTCATAGAAAATAGATTAGCTGAAGGATATTGATAAAAATCAACATAATCTGCATTTACACAGTGGTACCATAATAGAACAATAACAATTATGTCATACTCACACTACTCTTTTCAGTATCCGTAGTAATAAAACAAAACAGGTGACAGCTGATATACCGTTTTCACTTGCAATCCAAACCCAGACAACAAACTCTCTTATAGTGTAAAATCACTAACAGACACACTATGACTGGTTACCATAGACTTAATCTGAAACTCTCTAACAATAATTACCTGCGCCAAGGAGGTTATGTTTTTGCCAGTTTGTTTGTCTGTCTGTTAATTATGTTAATTATGGACAGATCTTGATTAAATTTACAGGGTAGGTTGGTAATGGGGAGATCTGGAAATGATTCACTTTTTGGTGGTGATCAGGGGTGGCGGGGTCAAGATAATTTAAAAACTGATGTATGGATTTTGATGACATTTTCAGGATGTGTTGGGAGTGTCACAAGGAACACATTATTACAGCTGTCATTCCATCCTTATTTCATTAATATTACTGTGTTCTCCGTTGTTATTGAATACATTGTGTGTTGGTTCTATTTAAAAAAAATGTTGTCCAGATTGCTTTGTTTCCAGTTGTTTTTGCACGGTACAAAAATGACTTGAGGTCGAACAACAGAGTTTACTGGTACTTCCTCATACGTATTCATAACATGGTGACGAGGCGTCTCTGATTGGCTCAGAATGCTTGAAGGAACGCTCCCCCTCCCCTCTGGCTCTCTGTATGTGTTTACCTTTACCAGAGTAGCATCCAGCTCGGTTTCGTGCTGTTGCTTATTTTGAAAGCGTGTAGGGGAAAAAAAACCTAGGCTTTATTTCCACAGAGAGCACATGAACCAGTTTGATTCGGCTTTTTTTTTTTTTTCAAGTTTGTGCAGCAACCGTGGCACCGTCTTCTCTTGTAAATGCTAATGCTAATGCTACTTCAGGTTCGCTGCACTGGGGTGGTGGGTGACACTAAAGTCCATCTGACGACAGATCGACCGTCTTTTTCTGGGCCCCTGTTCCTCTCGTTGTTTTCATCCAAACCACTTTCAAAGGCAGCATTTGTTGGTTTTCAGTGGAATGACACCTTTAAATTTTGGTGGTGATCCGGAAGAGATTCTGGATCACTTTGAGATTTATTCTCAATTTACTGCAATGTAAAATTTTAAAGTGATCCAGGATCTCTTCTGGATCACCACAAAAATTTTATAATGTGTTCCTTGTGACACTCCCAACACATCCTAAAAATTTCATCAAGATCCGCCCATACGTTTTTGAGTTATCTTGCTAAATATTTAACAGACAAACAAATGGACAAACAAACTGGCAAAAACATAACCTCCTTGTCAGACCTCTCTTCAACCGAAGGGGGGAGGTCTGCTTTGGTGGAGGTTTGCGCTCTGTGCTTTTCTTGTTAAATAATTATTTTCCCCCATAATCAATCTGGTTTCATTTATTTTGCTTGGACCCTATAGTAGCTGTTATGGTTATCAAACTTGAAAGTACTCCTCCCTTAATAAGGAAATGGTCATGTAAGGTCATCTGTTTATGTATTGCTCTTACTGAACTATGGTAACACAGCTTGACAGTGTATTGACACAAACATGTACTTGAACTCTAAATCATGGCGACTGTGATCTCATACACTAAAGAAAACCGCATGACTAGATGGAACAATAGAAGACACATCTGATTGCATTTAAAGCCCTTATTGCCTGACCGTTTAACTGTAGTAGTGGATAGTAAGTTCAGATACATTATTTTGTTATGAAAATGTTAGCATTAGCTCACCCATTAACCCTTGCAGTCCTTCCTTCACCTTCTATTATGATCCTCGGTGCTAAATTCCAACTGTGCCCAATCATTCACAACTTCAGTCTGTCCTGTTATATTGTATTTTATAAGTGAGGTAGGTCTCATTCATCCAGCTCATCACATCACTCATACTCATCAGATGATTAATGATCTGTAATGTCCTCTTCACTTTTCTCTACCTCCTTTCACATGAACAAGAATTGTTTCCTTAGATTAAACTTGTTCTTTCAGGCTCCACTAAGTGTTTGAGATGTCGGTGTATTCAAATTATTTATCAAACTCAAAACAGACAGTGTGTTATTTTATAATAAATGGTTAAATCTGATGTTTAGTGTCCTGCCAGAAACTGCAGCTTCACCAGAATGTAAAGATGTGTCCTTCCTTATACAGTTCTTTTAGTTGAGTTTACAATTCGTTGTCTCCTGAGCCTCCTTAATATCTTTTTCGCCCAAAATGTACTGTTTTATCATGATGTCTTCATTGATTTTTTTTATCAGGTGCTCGAATAGAAGAGTTCATCTATGACAAACTGGATAAGAAGATTCCATCACGGGTGACAAACGCAGAGCTGCTGGGCCAGTACATGCTGGATGCTGCAAAGGAATTTGGTGCGGCAACGCCATATGGTCAGTGAAGCCATTTATAGTGCCGCTAACCTGAATACATCAACAGTTTTATCAATTTAAACTGCTTCATACTTCATATGCTGCTGGTTGAAGGTATTCTGAGGAAGATGAAATCCAGCACCTGTGCACATTTAAATACCTCAGATGATCACGAGTCAACAGAGCACATATGATAAAGAGGTTGAACCTGCAATGTAAACTGTTAACTTTATTGTTGTATAAAATATTTTCATAATAGAAACACTGGCTTGGTTACTGATGATGATTTATTAAATGTTTTAGTATGGCAATAAATGCAGTACCATTTATAGAGAGATTTTAGTTCTTTAATTAAATTCACTGTGGCTCACTGCACTGACTGGGCTTAATGACAATGGTAACATCAGACCTCCTTAAAATATTGTCACAATACCTGCTTTGGAGGATAGTCTATATAAAGAACTGCAGGTATTACTGTTCACAGATGCATTTGGGATGTAAACGCTGCTAGCTGATTTAAAAAAAAACAAAAAAAAAACAGCTACAGTTTTAGAGATGCAAAACGCACGTCTTTATATTCTCTGATTAACACGCAACTAAAAATGTTGTCTGATCTTTATGGAAGTTGTGATGAATGCAAATGACAGACATATTGAATGGAAAATCCTAAAGCCTTTTCAATATTTGGAATTATAAGCATTTTCATGTATTTCACAAAGCAAAGGCACTATAAGTTCCACTCTTATATTTCACTTTAAAAGCTGTATCATTGGATGTTGCTAACACTAAACAACCTTTGTTGGTTAACAGTTTCATGAAATGTAGTTAATGCTATATAGCTATACATGATAAACACTGTACCTCCAGATAAATGCTTAAATCTTATCTGTGAAAAACTAAAGCATTGGTGACATCAATGTATAAGGTGGAGAATCAGTGAATTATTCCACTTCACACAAATGAGAACAATTTGTGCAAGGTAAAAGTTAGAGGACAAAACTGATAACATATGAAACAGGCAGAGACCATCCAAATATAGTAAAAATATATTTGTTTTTCATGGCCTAAATGATAAAAGCACATTCCATTTTAATGACCCTTTGTGTATCGATGAATAGGCAGCACCCTGATCACAGTGGGAGAGTACCAGAGCAGACTAGGGGGAGCTGAGCGAGAGTTCCTCCAAACATCAGCCATGACCTTCCTCACACCTCTACGCAACTTCCTGGAAGGAGACTGGAGGACAATATCTGTGAGTCATACTAAATGTTTTCACATGTAATTATTATCACTCTAAGTCTGGATTAAAATGGTTGCATGGAGAGCACTCGTCACCTGGTAGACCTTAGTGTTGAAAGGTTTTCTTCCTCTTGTCTGATTTGACTTCCTTCATTTGCAGAAAGAGAAACGACTTCTGGAGAATCGACGGCTTGATCTTGACATCTGTAAAGCACGACTGAAAAAAGCGAAGCTAGCAGAAGCAAAAGCTGCAGTAAGATGATGTTTCATATTAATGTATTTGTTGTCTTTGTACTTCAGCCTTTTTCCAGAAAGTATTTTAAACACAGAAACAATTGGGCTGATTCACTGATGCACATCATCTTACAAAATAACTGTCATCACAGATTCATAACATTTGTGCACTAGCCACTTTTGTTCCCATTACTGTATTTGGTAGCAAATCACAATCATTCTAAACCACTCTTGCCACCTTTCCTTCACACAAGGAAACATGTTTGCTCAGAGGTTTGTGAGCAGCAAGGTTGGGAGAAATGGAAGACATTAAAATGATGGTGAAATAAAATGGATGAGCAAGAAATGAGTGGAAGATGAGGATCAATTAATCAGTCAGAACAAGGTGCAGTATTTGCATAAAACTCCATAAGATCACTTCTCACTCTTTCATTTCATCCTGTACATACCTCGCTGTGAAAACAAAAAGTACTGCAAAATATCCTTAGTGGCCAAGTTTAATTCCAAAAGCACAGGAGAATCTTGCATTATAAAAACTTGTGGCATTTTTTTTAGTTTAATTATTGTAATTATATTATACATCAGGATGAAATGATGGCAGTTTTCTGGTAGTTTAATAGATTTGCATTAGTAGAAGACTAACTATTTAAAATATATAATGACTGTATTTTAATATTCTGTCTTTCACATAACATTTGTGTGTCTACATTTGCCAAGACAGTATTAATTAGAATCACAATAAATTATTAACCCTGAGGGAAATTATTGATATTGTTTATTATTGACGACCTCATCAAAAATCAGTGATGAAACAAGTGGAACCATTAGTAACGAAATAATTATTTGCTAGTATAAACTATTATAGTTAGATTTTTTGAGAAATGCATGTCCGCTATATGTTAATGTAAAGTTTCAATACAATCAGTCATATCAGCCTCGTGTTTTGCTCATAGAATCTGTTGCTGCTCTAGATGGCATGGCAAAATGGATGCAGCTCACTAAATGATGATGTAAAAAAGCTTTTCAGATTTTCTACTGGCTGTTGATTATTGCTGCTTGCATTGCCTGTTGCATGTATCTGGGATTATGAACATAAGCTTAATGCCTCGCTCACGCAACTGTACCAGCACAAGGATCAGAAAAAATGAAGTTGTCCCTTTACATCATGGATATATGGGTAATGTACAACCCCAGTTCCATAAACGCTGGGAGGTGATGTAAAATGTAAATTGAAATGAAATGCAATGATTTTCAAATTTCAGAAACCTTTTACTCACAATGGGAAATGGAAAACATCAAATGTGAAAAACTGACCATTTTGTACCAATGTATCATTTTAAGATAATAAAAAAAAAAGGTTATTTTGAATTTTATGGCAGCCACGAATATTAAAAATGTTGGAATGGGGCCATGTTTATTACTGTAGTATCATCACTCACTTCTTTTAACAACTGTTAACTGACGAAACTAGTCATTGGAGTTTTGGGAGGCACGCCCCAGTCTTATCTGATAAAGGATTTTAGCTGCTCAACAGTTTGGTGTTGGTTGTATTTTTAATTTCACGATGCATCAAATATTGTTAATTTGTCAAAGGTAACTGCAGGCATGATCCAGACTCCTCTACTATAAAGTCATACTGTTGAAATAGATACAATACAGATGCAGGGTATCTTACTGAAGTATGCAGGCTGGGACATTCCTGGATGGGATCATTTGTTGGCCTAAAATATTTCAGCACTAATGGTACATTTTCAGGTGTGCAGGCGGCTTGTTTGTTAGGCACTAAGGCACCCCCATACCATCAGAGATATAGGCTTTGAACTAAGCTCCCGTGACAAACCAGATGGTCCCTTCAACTTTAGTCTGGAGGAGACACTGTCCATCATTTCCATGTCCTCTGCCCACAGGTCAGTTTTCCACTTTGTCTGTCCATTTTAAATGAGCTTCTACCCAGAGAAGACAGCAATGTGTCTGGATTATGTCTGGATTATGCACATACTGTATGGCTTTCTCTATTGTATTATAGAATGTTGACCTGAATTTGTGGCCAGTACAGTGAACTGTGATCACAGAGAACACTTTCTGGAAGTGAATCCATGCAGAATCATTGCACAGACATGTCTCCATTTAATGCAGCAGGGACAGAGAGCCTGAGGATCATGGACATGTGATATTGTCCTTTATGGACAGAGATTTTGCCAAATTCTCACTATCTTTTGGGTATATTATGTACCGTAGATAATGAGGGAGTCAATAGATAAGGTGAGTTGTCACAATTTTACATTGAAGAACAGTATGCTGCTGAAATCATTGTATAATTTGTAGTCGTACTTTTGGCAGATTGATGAACCTCTGCTGATCTTTACTTGCTATACCTATCATGAAGTTGTTTAGTTTTGTTCTTTTCCAGCCTGCTGTTGACTTCATACAAGCTCTTGGAAAAGGTTTCTGCCGTCAAATTCAAAATGGTCCATTTTTTTCCTAAAATGATACATTTCTTCAATTGAAAAATTTAATTAAATTGTGAATAAACCCTGAATTTAGGAAATTGAGAACAATTATCAGTAGTCAAGACAAATCTACAGAAAATCATAATGAATTTTTTTTTTTTTTTTTTTACAAAGCTTTTATCACCATTTGAATTGCTGCTGTATTTAAACTTCCTCTTACCTCTACCTCATGTTTGTAAGGCCAGTCACAGTGTAAAAGGAGAGTATGCAGACACTGAGTTTATCATATTTTTTGGCAGCAGAGGTAATTATTGTAAATTACTGTTTAAATAAAACTGAGCATATCGCTGTGTTAATGCCTTAAATAAACGGACGTCAGCAGAGTATGCAGAGATACAGATGAAATGAAAGACAGCTGGAGGTGCCATGTCTAATAACGAAGCCCTTTAAAAATAAAGAATGTTAATACTGCACATCTCTCACGAAGGTCATAAATGAGCTCCTTTTTATTAGTAAGGTTACCACAACACAGGGGAGTTGAACCAGTATAAGAATGTAAACTGACGCCCAACTTTTTATTCCTTTGAAAGGAGTGTATAAATAATACATAGCCTGTGGGTTGTGCCTGATGTCAGCTTGTCTAATCGTTGACATACCTCTGAGCACTTTGATAGTTAGCCTAATCACAACATTTACAGTGGCCTTCAGTAAAAGTGTGAGCTTTATTGATCCAATTTTGTAGCACAATTCCCAAAACACTTACATCCTTTTGCTCTCAAACTGTTGTCAATGATCTGCACAGCTCCTTGTCCATTTTCTTTATGTTGTGGCTGACCTTTTTTTTCTGCTCAGGATTGTAAATGCATGACCATCCTCATTTTTGTCCCTCCTCCCTGCTTTTGTTTGTTGTAGGCTTCACCTGATTTTCAGGAGACAAGGCCGCGAAATTATGTTCTTTCTGCCAGTGCATCAGCGGTAAGAGACCCAGTGTCAATGAGCATTAGCTGATAGGCCAACCTGCTAATATAGTGCAATGGTTTTCTGCTACTGCTAATAAATCTGTCCCTGCGTCTGATTTTTACCAGTTATTACATCATTGGTTTGAGGATTATCTCATTAAGGTTGTTTCCCTTGTTATGATCATAAGACCACTTGCACAATTTCTCAATTAAAGTATATTACATCTACTATTAAATAGCATTATTCTGTAATTTTTATAATTTTCTTACATTTTATTCATAATCTTTGGTGTGTTGGTGAAATTAAGTCAGTGCTTCTTGAGAAAAAGTATCTGGAGTTTAGCCAATCACTGTATCAATACTGTAGTGTAGTACTCAGTACAGCGGCTTGACTCAACTCAACACACATGACAAAGTTATGCATGTTCATGCTGAATATAAGCGGAAATTCTTTTCCCCAGCAGCAGCTTAAATTGTCTTCATCATTCACTGTGGTGTAGACTCAAAGTAAAATATGTTTAATTTTAAGTAATGCATGAGGTCAGTCATCAGCCATAGGGTCAATTTAAATCAAGGGCGTCCCAGCCATTTAAAATGTGGGGGTGTTCTAGGTTGTGGCACATGAGCAAAATTTTCTGAGTCTATCATCGGAAAATTAACGAACAATTATCAATTTATGATTACATTTTTTATATTAAAAAAGTAATATATGGCTGAAAATAATAACAAGTGTGCGTTTCCTCAATTAAACTTTTATTCAATTCATAAGTCAAAATTCTGGGATAAAAAGTCAAAATTATGTGATAAAAAGTAAAAAAAAATATGAGATAAAAAGTAAAAATTGTGATATTAAAAAGGATTTTAAAAATCAGACACTGATTTACAGACACTGTACCTCTTTTTTCTTAGAAAAATGTTTTGTACATGTCAGGGGAGACGACTAAGAATATGTTTCTCAGGGGGAACATCACTGAAAAAAGTTTGAGAACCACTGGCTTAGGGTATATGTCACATAACAAGACTTAGTTATTTAACTTAGTTTAACAACGGCATCATTTGTCATTACTTACTGGTTGATGACTGTTTGCTAACACCATGAAGAAGAGCCGTTGACATAATCGGTGAACTGAGGTGCGCTTCATTTAAATATGCTGGTGTGCCACCCGGGCGGGTAAACAGTTTAAACCGTAGATATTGTAACAGCCCTGCAATGTTATTGCTGTTTGTTTGGCGTGATTGCTACCAATAGTACCTGTTTATCCTGAAATAAAAAGTAGGTGAGATCAACTCTCCGTCCGTTTCCTGGATCCAGTAACGATGCAATATATAAAGTCAGGAAAAAGTGGGGGGTATGAAATTATCTGGTTGGAGAAGTGGGGGTGTCGCAACACCCCCATCCCCCACGGCTGCAACGCCCATGCTTTAAATACATTTCTCATTTGATAATAAAATATAGAATTGCTTCTAGTACAGAAAGAAGCTGTCAAAATGTACATGATTGACATTTGCAGCACACATGCATGTTTGAACATGTTTAATATTCTTATTAATATTTGGATTGCTGAGTGTATTCAGTTTGTGTGTTGGCCTACAAACACTATGTGAACAGTTTTGTAGTGAAGCACAGCACCTTGAAGTAAAATGAGGACATGTCAAAAAACACTGCATGCACTGGTGATAAAAAAAACACATTTATGGTGGCCTCGATGTGTGAAAAATTCAAATGAGTTAACAGAAACAAAGTAAGATGCTGCAACATTTCTGGACATGATCTACATCCTTCAGCTGATTACATTACAATTTTGTCCAGTACCTTGTAATGACACGCATACTTAAGATTGAACAGAAATCATTAAAAGGAAAGATTGTAACTAGCATGAAAGGTGTATTTTTCAAACGATCAATCAATCAGTCAATCAATTTCTTACAGATTATTGCATACAGAAGAATTGACAATTCATTTGCAGTATACTTTTGTAATGGAACATCCCAGAAGCAGTCCTCAGCTTATAAGTGGGGGCCCTTTATCATGTGATAAAAACACAATTTATATTACAATCAAGAATAAATTAAAATGTTCTGAATAACTACACACACACACTTTAAAAATATTGCCTACCTACAATGTTTAATTTCCTTGCATGAGGGTTATGTTAAACAAAAAATGTTAAAATATGCAGAAAATGCCGAACAAGTTAAATGGATTTGTAGAGTTTGTGTCAATACAGAGGGTACTTTTTTTTTGTCTGACAACTGGAATTTAAGTAAATGTTTTCTTATGTTGGCTGTTGTAACTGAACAGCTGCACAGTGGCTGGGAGAGTTGGGATGTGGAGACGGATCCAAGAATATCAGAGCAGAAGAAGGTTGTAAACTTATAGTAAATTGTGTTTCAGTGACAGTAAAACCAACGGACTCTTGTAGTTTTGTGGTGTTGCTTTTTGTTTTTTCTTTTTTACTGTGTGACGTGGTTGTAGAAATGCAAGGGATAGTGCAACTGTGTTAGTGATGGTTCACCCACCTCCACTCCTAATTTTCATCTGCTACTTCAAACCCAGTAAGACCAAGATAGCTATGTAGAGTAGTTTAATGTTGTCCACTTTTTTGCTTTATAATCTTCTTTTTTTTTTTTTTTTTTTAACTTTTTCTAATGTCCTCTCTCTTGAGAAAATCAACAAAGCAGTGTCCAGACAGGAGTCGGTTTACATGGGTTCACAACAGGACTTCTTCCACTTAATATATCACATGCTGGATCTCTCCTTCAGTGTGGTTCTCCCCAAGATTTCTTCTTTCCCACTGGGAAAACAGATGTGTCCTTGTTGTATTGCACCATCACTGGGATTTCTTCTTTCCCACTGGGAAAGAAGAAATGGGGAAGCAGGGTCTAAGGACCGGGGATGCTTAGGACGTCATCTAATCAACCATGTAAAGCCCTGTGAGACAATGTTGTTGTGATTTGGGGCTCTATACTGTAAATTAAATTAAATTTAATTGAATGATGGTGCAATACAACAAGGACACATCTGTTTTCAACATGCGTAAAATGTGTAAAGGCCAAAATAATTTCAAAAATACTGATTAACAGCATCAGTCCAGTAAAAACAGGCCATTGAGGGATGCTTGTTCTAGTTTTACAATATTATGACTTGTAAAATTTAGTGTTACAGAGAAGAAAGTATTAATATTCTATAAATATTAAAGATGAAGAATTAGAGCTGATGTTTTAACTCTTACACAGCAGCAGTGTTGCATTTATTTTACTATATTATCAGGAATTGAAAGTAGAACTACATAAATGTATCAGTTTGAAGGTGTATTTTTATGTTGACTTTTTTTTTGTGTTGTTTCCCTAAGAGTCTATGGAAAGAAGAAAAAAAAATGAATACAGCAAATGCACAACTCCAAACAAACCACATTACTGTTGAGTTGTTTCCCATGGGGTAATAGTTTTATTCAAATGAATATGTTTTATATAAAAATGCTTTGACCGCTCTTTCTCTGTTCTCATGTTGTTTCTGTCAGCTGCTGAGTGAAGAGGTGGACAAAGTAAGTATATCTATCTTTACCCTCCAACACAGTGCTAGGACATAGTTTAATCTGTATACTGCAGCAAGTTATGTTATTATATTATCTGTGTTTGATGAAAAGACAAATGTGATTCTATCATTTCCTTGTATGTCCTCCTGCAGGCAGAACATGAGCTTCGTGTCGCTCAGACTGAGTTTGACCGACAGGCTGAAGTCACCAGACTGTTACTGGAAGGCATCAGCAGCACACACGTAAATATTTACTGTATATGTAATTCCCTCTGTAAAGACTGCTGTAGAAACACTAGACATCCATACATTTGCTACAGCAAATGTAACCTGTGTGCTTGGTTCTTTCTGGATCGGTGGAGTTGTGGCTGGTGTGATGTAAAAGGAAGAAATGGCTCCTGTTCACTTCATATGTGGAATCTGTGCATCAGTGTTTGTGGACTGACATCACTACAGACCTGTATTCAGATGAGAAGCCCCTCCCACATTCTGTCAGTCAGGGGATTTTCCCCATGGCTGTGGAAACCAGCAAGCAGCAGTCATACATGCACACAGAGATACAGACAGTAAAGCCTGTCTGAAAGTGGCACCAGGGTGTGAGGGACAAGTAGATGTACTTTTTATGTCTGTACTATGAAAATTAAGTGAGTTAGGAGAGTTTTAACAACGGTGAACTCATCAGAAAGAAGTGGGTCTGTTTGGACCAAACTTATATTGGTTTCAATGGGAAGTGAAAGTGATGAGGTACATGCCTCTGAACTACTGCCTCCCATTTCACTTTACAAAGAGCTGGGTTTTCTAACACTGTTTTTTTTTTTATCCCTGGAACCATGGCTACATTTGTTGAAAATATCATACCCCTCCTTTGTATTGTTTGACTGTTAGGGTGAATTATTCAGACATTATTCAAGTGGATTTTTCTTCTCTCCAGGTGACGACATCACCCACTGATAAAAAGTGAGATTTAGGCTTTTCTAGGGTGAATTTGACGAGTTCTCTATCGAGAACTGTACATTACATCCTATGTAGAGGACAAAATGGTGATTCAGTACTGTTGACCAAAAAGGCAACTTTTTTGTTGGTCCCAGTTTTCAAAAAAATTTAGAAATTTCAATCCAAAATGCCGGACTTCCTGTTGGTTTATGGACATGACCATAATCATGTTTTTTGTGCATCTCCTTATGATGAATATGTGTACTTATTTTCATACCTCTATGGCAAACTTCACTTGGGCATGGTTCCCTTTGTCCCAATGTATTTTAACTTTTCAAGGGGGCGCTGTAGACATATATTTTTAACCGACATTTAGGAAACTTATATTAAAACAATTTTTTCGCACTTCTTAATTTTGGGCCAAATTTAAGTTTTCGTGCATGTTCAGGGGATCAAATATGAGCTCCAAGTGCAGGAGAGAAAAAATAATCCAAGCAGTACAATACAGCCCCCCCCCCGTCCAGTGTCCAGTTATAATTCACATGACTTTGATGTAGTGGACCTTGTAAATGCAGGACTAATCAGGCTGCAGTGTTTTTTTTTGTTTTTTTACAAAACCTCAAATGCATTCCATGCCTACATTGTTGTAAGTGATGGTCTTTTTTAATGAACAGCAGATGACGCAAAACACTATATGCAATGTGAGTCACCTGAGCCTCACACCATATGATCCTTGATCCTTATGTATTTTTTCCAGTTTAGTAAATAAACTGATGCCTTTCTTGCAAAAAAGTTAAAAAGTACATCATGATTTTCTGCTAGAATGATTGTCTCTCTAACTAATACCTAAATTATCTTAAAGTAATTTGACCCATAGTTATACTTTCAAGCATAGAAGTAAGAGGAGGTTGGAGTGGTCTAGGTGGTCTCTGTGTTAGATGTTGTTTCAGTTTTCATGGATGATCTTCCGCTACTCACTGAGTTGACCTCTCTCTCTGTCCTCTCAGCTGAACCACCTGCGCTGTTTGCAGGATTTCGCTGAGGCTCAGGCCACCTATTACGCCCAGTGTCATCATTACATGCATGAGCTTCAGAGGGAGCTTAACAGGTGAGGATGAACCAACAAATAACATTTTTAGCTGGTTGTGTTGTTTCATGATTAGATTACATATACAGTACAGCACTGGTTCCCAACCTTTTTTGTCTTATGACTCTATTTTAACATCACAAATTCCTCATAGACTCAGATACTCAAGACCGAGACTTTTTTGGGGGGTGGGGGGGTAAATTAATTTGTTTGCTATTCTATGTGGTAAATAACAGTTAGTTTTAGATGACATTTTGTCTATATATTGTATATTATTATGGATGTACAGTCAGTCCATTTTGTATTTACAAGGCTGACAATTACTACTGAAAAAACAAAAGCTCTAATCCCCAACAGGAGAACGTTGACAGGAAAAGTATCCCAACTCATCACACCCTTTTCCAAACATTTGTCTCTACACAGATGTGCTAATGCTGCCGGTGCCCCTCACTCGGCTACTGTGTGTCCCAACCCGGTCTCCTCTGCTTTCCTGTCTGGGCCGTCATCTCCTGGCCCCACGGCGTCATCGTCGTCTTCCAGCCAAAAGCCCAGCTCACTGACTATGGAACAGACACAGCTCCCAGTCACAGGCGCCAGGAAGGCCAAGGTCCTTTATGACTATGATGCCCATGATGCAAGCGAGCTCTCACTGTTGGCTGATGAGGTAATTGATGAAATGTGACTTACTCGTTGACAAAGTCCACCTGCTTTGTAATCAACTTCTTTTAAACGGAAAGTTAAATCCATCAGAATAACAGTATTCCATTATTAGACTTTATTTAGATCGAGATCTCTTTTCCAAGGGTGATCTGCCCAAGAGGTCAAGAACACGTCAAGAAGGAAAACGGGTTTTACAGACAAATAGTACCAATGAATTAAAACAAACAGTAATAATATTGTAGTAACAGAAAAGTTAAACATTTTTTTAAAGTGCAGTTGATAAAGTGCAAGAATGTAGTTGAGGTCACAGCGTTTTAAAAACCGAGGCATTGTCTCATTCACTTACACTGTCTTATCTGTAAGATGGAGCAAAAAGCTTGAAATGACCTGAGTTCACATTCATTCATATTCATTCACATACACTGATCAGCCATAAGATTCTGACCACTGACACGTGAAGTGGTAATAAGACTGATTATTTCACTTTAATGGTATTTTATCACTCGGTTGGATATATTGGGCAGCAAGAGAACATTTAGTTGTTGAAGCTGATGTTTTGGAAGAAGCAAAATGAGCAACGTAAGGATTTGAGGGACTTTAAGCTGGTCCATATTGTAACAGTGATGACCGGATGAGAGCATCTACACAACTGCAGGTCTTGTTACTATAGGTGTTCCTGGTGTGCAATGGTTAATGCCAACCAAAAATGGACCAAGGAAGGACATCCCAATCACAGGACAATTGAGCATCTGTGGGAAGTGTAGGACAAATAAATGGGATCCATAGAGTTCCACAGTTCTACTTCCATGACTTCAGGGATCTGCTGCTAATGTCTTGGTCCATACACTCAAATATAAGATAAAAAATTCTGCTAACAAAGTCAATACAACACTTCAATTATATTGTTTGTGTAGTGGTACAAAAGGAGGGTCTATAATTACCGGGAGAGGCCGCGAAGCCACTGAGGAATTGGAATCTTCCTATTTAAACCACAGTGCTTTGTAGATTGTTGGTAACATTGTTCAAAAATGCAGTTGTTTTCATTCATCATGCTATAATTCAAGTGAATTGGCAGGAAACAAGAACTGTTTATGGTTATTTTAAGATAGGTAGGACTGAGAGCTATAATGATTTGACTTTTGTGCTCTGAGTCAACACGGGACCTTGGAAACTAACATGTAAGAAGTGGAATCACATCAGATCATCTATACTTGGTGCCATTAAAAACACACTTTTTTACATAGGGCCATATAGGTTTTTATCTCCCCTCACTGAATAAAAGCCTTCATTTAAAAACTGCATTTTGTGTTTACTTGTGTTGTCTTTGATTAATATTTACATTTGTTTGATGATCTGAAACATTTAAAGATGACAAACATACAATAAAGTAAAATATATATTTATATATAAAAAAGTTTGCTTAAGGAGCGCTACCTGGACTCAAAATAAGTAATAATAATTAGAGGTGCTCTATTGGATAGGAAAATGGCAAAAAGAAAAATTCCAAGGCACTTTCTTATAAGTGAAGATAAAAAAAAGCCTTTATTAAACTGGCTTGGTGCCAGTTTGAGAGTGCCTTGGAATTTATATATTTATATATATCAGGAAATGGGGAAAATACTTTTTCATACCAATGTACATGTAGCTAATCTTTTATTTTAGACATGGAGGAGAGAGTGAAGTATTATGAACATTATCATATTTTAGTGTTTTTGGTTTTTTTCACTCCTGCTTCTTTAAATGACATCATTAAATTAGTCAAAAACAAAGAACACAATTCTATCTTAATTTTGGACCATATCCTAGGCATCTGCCTGGTTTCATGACACAGTGCAGTAGTGCAGCAGTGCAGTTATCTGTCATGTGAGATCATGACTGATAACTTTTGAGTCCAGGGCTGGACGTGAGTCAGAGGAAATAGAAATGTGCATAAAACCATCTTGAGGGTGTTACTTTTACTACAGTACCTGCTATATATTTTACATTTCCATTGGCAACAAGCTATTTTCCTGTTTTTTTTTTTTCCCCAAAAATGTCTCTTTTAATCTGCTTTTCTGTTTGTTTTGTGCAGCTCATCACTGTATACACTGTACCAGGTATGGACCCAGACTGGTTGGTTGGACAACGAGGGAATGAAAAGGGAAAAGTCCCCGTCACTTACCTTGAACTGCTGAGCTAATGGACCAAACAATAAAACACATGCACATACACAATGTTGAGGGAGTTTCTATAAAAGCAGATGACTAATGTTAGACATTGGTAGCAGAATATCACATCACGTTGTGAGGTTTTTAACTGTCTTAAAGTGGAAATAAGGGTTTTTCTTGTAATGTGTGTCCAGAATGAGATGAGCCCACACTTAAATTTCTGTCACAGTAAATTTAGAGTGTTTTTATACAACATATCAGATGATGACAGACTGGACTTTATGCAATGGACTACAGAATAACAAACTTTTAATTCAGCTACCATTCCTGTTTCATAGTGTGACAAAGCAGTGAAGATGCACTGATGAGTAGTTGAATCAAAAGGGTGGCTTTAATATCTCAGTTAATTTTCAATAATATACATAGTCTGCAAAAAAAGACTTCTAGAAGCTTTTATTTCCAAACACCTTGAAGCTGTGTTTGTTTGGTGTCATTGTAACCCACCTTATTTTAACAAATTATAAAAATGTGTGACTATATCACTATTGTGATAGTCTGTTTTCTGGACCAACTGGGTGAAAAGGTGATCCTCTTTTACTCCACCAGCAACAACCAATGACAGGAGTATTGCATTCTTGGAAATTACTGAAAAGTGCTGAAAGTTTAAACTTTTATAGTCCATTTTTGAAAAGCAGTACTGGTGGAATGAAAATGGCCTCGGGCATTTCATTGTGAATTTCTCACAGTGTGTGTATTTGTGCAATAGTCTAATTTTATTTTTGTTAAGTGATTGTTTTGTCGAATATTAAGTTCTCTGTTAAAAATGTCTGTCCTATGAGCTTCGATTACTGTCGGTTTTACTTCTTAGCAGCAGTCAAAAGCAAAACTAAGAAAAGCTACATCAGTGATTCAATGAAAACGGAATATTGTAATTTACTGCAAAATGCTGATCTGGCTTGTTAATATATGATCACATTCTGCCACATCAGTACATCAACTTACAAGAAAGTAGTGTCTTGTATGACTAAATGTTTTTAAAACGTGAAACGGGTTATGTAAAGTGCTTGTTTGGATGGTTCACTTAACCAGTCGTTGTGCAATAAGTGTGAGTCATAGTTGAATCACTTTGTAAAATGTTTCAAAAGGAATCCCTGGTGAGATTCAAATGTGATAGTAAACAGCTGAGATGCGTGTACTCCTGAATTTTGGAACAATGAATTTTGACCTCCTGAATTTACCATCAGGGTTGAATATCCCACAATCTACATGTAATGTTTATATCCAGGGACATTTATGTGTTTATCCATTTAAAGCATGCAAATTGTACTTTTGACAACAGTAAAAAGCTTGCCCCAGGACAATAAAACACATCATTAATTTCAAAGTGTGCAGGTGTGATTGTCTGAATGAATATAAATGTATTCCTGATTTCTGAAGAAACTGGCTTTTGTTACTCTTAGATTTATTTTGCTTTTGTTTTTAATCCAGAGCACTCATTACTGTCATTGGTTGGGTGGGCTCATGTTAAAATGTGCAGATCTGTTAATGTTGTTAAATTTTTGTCACCCACTGACTTACGGCCACTGGTTTGATGTGCAATAAAAATGCATGTGTGGTAAACTGATATTAAACTCTGGTTCTTGACTACTGACAAATCTAATACTGCACTTAATCTTGAGCAAAGGCTGTCTGTTTTATTTTCTATTGAATAATGTGCAGAAAGTAAACTTGATAGCAGCTGATTACAAAGTGATAAAAGCAGAATAGGGTTTAATAGATACACCAGCGGAACCACCATAGACCCCCCCCCAATATTTAGTCTAATATGTGACATATGAAGTCCTTCTTTCCTAGATCAGTCACTTTCTGTTCCCGATTTACTTTCAATGTAGGAAACACAAGAGAACGAGTCAACTGAACGATCAAGAGAAAATAAAACATTACGACCCCCTTCCCCTGTTGTCAACTTAGTTTAGCCCAGAATGTCAAGTTGCAGGTTCGTTCAAAATTCCATGTAGGATTTTTTAAGCAATGGAGTTTGCAGCTAAAAAAACACTGACCAAAAGGCAAGGCAAGGCAAGGCAAATTTATTTGTATAGCACATTTCATGTACAGGACAACTCAAGGTGCTTTACACAAAAACAGAAACAGAAGAAAATTAAAATCATAAAGATGCATTAAAAGACAATTAAAATCAAGACATAAAAACATTTTAAAGCAAATAATAATCTAAGTAAAAGCTCCAGTGAACAATAATGTTTTCAGGCCTGATTTAAATGAACTGACAGTTTGAGCAGACCTCAGGTATCCAGGTAGTTTGTTCCACAGGTGAGGAGCAGAGTAACTGAATGATGCCTCACTTTGTTTCGTCCTTATCTTTGGAACACACAGTAAACCTGTTCCCGATGACCTCAGGGCTCTGGATGCTTCATAAGGAACCAGTAGGTCTAGGATGTATTTGGGTCCAAGGCCATTTAGTGCTTTATAGACCAGGAGTAAGATTTTGAATTCTATCCTTTGACCCACAGGAAGCCAATGTAAGGATTTGAGGACGGGTGTGATGTGGTCCAGTTTCCTGGTACTGGTCAGGACTCTGGCAGCAGCGTTTTGGATCAGCTGTAGCTGCCTGATTGATTTTTTGTTTAGACCAGTGAAGACACCATTGCAATAATCTAATTTACTGAAAATGAATGAATGAATGAGTTTTTCTGTGTCTGGTTTGGACAGAAGACCCTTGATTTTAGCAATGTTCTTTAGATGGTAATAGGCAGATTTGGTAATGGCTTTTAAATGTTTGTTAAGTTTCAGGTCAGAGTCAATAATTACACCCAGATTTCTGGCTTGGTTTGTGGGGTTTAGTGACATGGACTCAAGGTGTGCACTGACATTTGACCTTTCTTTTTTGGGGCCAAAAACAATCACTTCTGTTTTGTCCGCATTAAGCTGGAGGAAGTTCTGGCACATCCACTCAGTGATTTGATGAATGCATTTACTCAGTGTCAGTAAGGGACTGTAATCGAGTGATGACACGGAAATATAAAGTTGTGTGTCATCTGCGTATGTGTGGTAAGAAATGTTGAAATGCTCTATGATCTGAGCCAGGGGCAGCATATAGATGTTGAACAGAAGCGGTCCCAAAATTGACCCTTGGGGAACCCCACACAACATCTTTGTACTCAAAAGGGAGACATTCGTCATTTTTTCCTGCCGGTATGAAACTGAACGTACATGTACTTCTATGATCATCAAGAACTTGCCCTTGCATGTGGCTTCATGAGAAGTAATAGTGATAACACTGAAAACCTAACCACTACCGTTATGTTAGACAAACGCGGGTTCAAGTTCTGATGTCCCCATGTGGCTCTATTATGTCACTATTAATAAGATCGTTTCAGTGGGGTCACTAAGCTAGTGCAGATGTAGTAGAAGCTGTTATTTAGGCCTAGAAACATTAAAAGGGATAATGTATTCCCCACGAGTTACTATCAAAAATATTTTTGATAGTAACTCGTGGGGAATACATTATCCCGCTTATTCTACAGGTTATTACATCTTATTAGTGCTACTACTCTAACAGATTGGATAAAATAGCCATTACAACGTAGTGAATATTTACTTTAAAAGTGTCCGAACTACCTGCGGAGTTATATGGTAACGTGAATCTGAAGTGACAAAACCTGTTGCCATTGGCAGCGGGCTTTAACGGCGCAGCGGGCAGTTATGGAAAAAAATCCGCCCACTGAAGGCTGGGAATACAATTCAAAGTGAACGGGAGCTGTCGCAACGTTCTAGACGACTGTAGAAGAAGTTGTGAAAACTATAGCAGCCAGAGCTAGCAGCTAGAAGATTGCCATTGAATTGAGAAGAAGTGTCTTGTTGCTTAGCAACGTCAACAGAACGTCTTGGTCTTACTTACACACCTGCTACTCTTACAGACTGTAACATTTCAAAACACTAATGAAAAAGACGAAGTGCTTATCCACTGTACATGTTGCAGATGGACAATGTCAACTTATGCTGTGTTTTGAAGCCGCTGCATGTCTGTCCACACCATAGTCCAGCAGGCAGCTTATGACTGTATTTGTTTTAAAGGACAGTAACGTGCAGGGAGGTAGAGGAGACACATAAGCCTACCTGCAGTGAAGATCAGGTAAAAAATAAACAATGGTTGCATTTTCTTCCACCATATTAGCAGTATGCAAGTAGTAAGGACTTAATATTCAAATGAATATTGTAATTTTGGTAAATCAAGATGGCTTCATTGTACATCATGTGGTCATGATGCAGACAGAGCAGCAAGACCAAGAGAGGGACAGTAGCTTGCATGGAGGGAGAGGACAGGCAGATTCCTGCAGTGAAGAAGACCAGGTAAGACAAGTCTAAACAACATGAGGATGACATGACTATTTTAAAATCTTGTCATACAAATAGGTCATATACTACATGTGTACCTGCTTGAGCAATAAAACCATTGCAGATGGTCCTGATTGGTATTCATTCAACCTAAACAGGCCTATGTTATTACTCTTTACATTTATTCAACACCACTTCTGGAACATACAGCTTAACTGAAGGACATACTGTAGGCTTCTAAAGCCGTATGTTCCCAACACTTTTATCTGTATTTGTCTGACTTGCCCAAGGACTGCAAGGTGTACATGATGCACATTTTCAAACACTGACAACCAGTGGCGGCTCCTGAAAATTTTCACAGGAGGGTTTAAGTAATTAAATGCTGAGAATTATATTGTACTGTTATTTCTATTGTTTCAAATAAGGATAATTGAAAGAAATTAAACTGATGTAGTAGATGATACAATAATACAATTTCAAAGCACTCCAAATAGCCACCAATATCTATTACATAAAAAAATTGCAATCACAAAACACAGTTTTATTCAGGAGTAGCTGTGGCTCATGTGACACTCCTGGTCTCGTCGTTGCAAAAGTCATTCAGACTTTCAGCTGTTTAGTTCAACCATTTAATCCATAACCTGCATTTCTTTGACTGGAGAGCTGCAACACCTAATGGAAGCCTACATAAAGTTGGAGATGTGACTGGTACATGCTTATGCAACCACCAAAAAGTAAAATTAAGAGCAATATCCAGTATTCATGACAAGTTTATTTATATATTACAGTTTACATGCAGAATTCAGGGAGGATTCATAAGCTACAGTTCCCAATTACCTAAAGGCTAAAACATCATCAAAAAACATTAGAAAAAAAGTCATGTTGCAGTCATGACCATGGATCCAAAATTATTTTGTTATCCATGAGTGGCAAACCAATGTAGCTCTAACAGTCCAATGTAACAACAACAAACATTCTTAAAAATGATCCAGTGTTTATTTATTAAGATCCCCATTAGCAACTGAACTGGGACCCCAGTTGCTATTCTTCCTGGGGGCTCCTCTAAATTAATTACATTTCAATTACATTTTATTTATAGAGCCCCAAATCACAACAATGTTGCCTCACAGGGCTTTACAAAAAACAATCAACCACAGAAAAAAAGTCCCAGGCATCCCCTGTCCTTAGACCCTCCTCGGCAAGAAAAAACTCCAAAACTCAGTGGGAAAAATAAATCTTTAGGAGAACCACACTGAAGGAGAGCTCCACTCCCATGGGCGGACACTGTAATAATATTACAAAGATGACTATTATCAATAATACACCACTCATGCATACAGACAAACAGAGCATATAATACAGCTGCCCTGTGCCAAAATGAAGACAAAATCACTCACCCAAAAATCTATCTGATGCAATCATAAGACACCACCCAATCATTTCAACATTCCCACACCTTCATGCAGTCTCTGTCAACAAAAGTAGTTTTATATTATTTTGGAAACATTTTCTAGTACTTTTGCTTTGGTAACCCTTTCCATGCAACGAGAATGTTTGCTGTCGTTTATTAGTTCTGTTTAAAGGTAGGACACACCTTGTTTCAGTTGTTTGTCTTGTACAATAATGATGTTGATCTGTAAAGTGACAGCTGTAAATAACTTCTGGCATTTTGTTGCTATATTATTATGAATAAATGATAATAAGGAATATTTCAACCTATGTTTTACCATTAACCACGCCAAACTGTTGTGCATTATTTATTGTTATATCTGTTCTGTATGGGCAACCCATAACAATTCGTGCGGCTTCATTGTGTACCACTTGTTCAAACTAGTGATTGAACCAATCATACAGTTATGGAATACATATATTTCAGTGTCTAATTATGCTCATACAATATATTATCTGATTGTTCCATGACAATGTGTCATTCACCACCACACCCAGTAATTGTGGTTCTTCTATTTGTTGAATTAGCATTTCTCCTACAGTTAATTACAATATTAGTGGCATTTTCTAAAAGTATTTAGACCCGACTACTGTGCATTTTGTTTTACTTGCATTTAAGACAAATTTATTTCCTGTAATCCATTCTGTAACCCAATCCAATTGTTTGTTTAACATGGTATTAAGTTGAGCTTTGTTTTGTGCTGCTAAATATAATGTTGTGTCATCTGCCTATATTACCATGGTTGTATGTTTAATTACCAAAGGCAAATCATTTGTAAAAACTGTAAACAAAAGGGGTACTAAACAATTGCCATGGGGCACCCCACAACTTATCTACTCAACGTCCGAGTAGCCAGCATTAAATTAGTCTGTGTACTTAACAATCACTGACATAGCTTTCAATTAATATCATCACCGGCAGTTCAAATCCATAACAGACTAACTTTTTTAAGAGCACGTTGTGGTCTATAACATCAAAGGCTGTATCAATTTCCTGTAGCAAGTCATTGGTGATCTGAATGAGTGCCATAGTTGTGGAATGCCCCGTTTGTAATGTAATGCAAAGAAACTCATATTCTAGAATAAATACATAGTATATTGAAGTAAAGCTTAACTTAAATATCAATATATTAAGACTGAGGATGCACAATAAATTACTCGTCGATATGAAATATGCATTTTAACAACTTAGCTAATAAGTTTTCTCTATGAATGAACATCTTAACATGAAATTTAAATTTTCTTAATTAGGTTTAATCTGTATGAGATCATTTTCATAATTAGCACTTTGAACATCAGAATTTTTAGCAGTAAAATTGAGAATCTACAATTTCTCAGCTTCAAGTGTAGGTTGCTGGATTATCATCCTATAGTTTATGTCTCTAAATACAGAAACACATGTTTATATGGATTTAGAAAACACAACAGTAACTAAAATGTCTCAGTAAAACAATAAAATGACAGTTTTTATCTTAATTGGGCCACATTGTTCAATAAAAGAAGACCAATGATTGAATGTATTTGGCGATATTAATATTTACAATCAATGGAAATCTCACACAGCAACTCACAACGGCAATATCCAGATTGATGACACATGACAAAGTTTCAGTTCTAAATAACAAAATGAGCCAATATAGCTGAAGGATTGTTTTAAAACCAGTGCTGGAAGTGGAAAAGACACAACAGGATACATCATCCCAGCTGCTCCTTTGTCAAACCTGACAACTTCATTTTGTTAGAATATTTAAATTAATAATTAAAGAATTAAGTGAGTGTTAAGATCAAATACTTAGATGTGATTATCAAATTTAAAAAAAGGTAAAGAAAATGTGATTGAATTCATCCAATTTCAGGCACACCATGAATAACCTCGACAGTTGAAACACACAAGCTATATTTTAACACAATGATCATCTCACAATCTTAAATAAAGTCATCTGGCATTCTGAAATTGTATGTCTATGTATGTATGCATGTACAGTATGGATGGATGTTGTGTACAATGTAGCATACGTAAATGTATAATGTGTTTTACTTGTCTATTCATTAAGTACACTGGATTGTACTGTTTAATGTGAACTGTTACTTTATGTAAGGGACTAAAGATGGAAATTTGCCTTTATTATAATCTTGCATATTGGCGCATATTGTGTTTAATAATATGCACTATATCTTTGAAAAAAAAATAAAAAAACTTCAAACACAATTTGTATATTTACTCATCAAAGCAGGTCTTCATTCTTTTGTAAGGGTCCTTTTGTGTTTTTACTTATGTAAGAAAGCCACCAAACGATGCTCTTGTGATCAGCTGGTAGCCACGCTCTACCCATACACTCACATGATCTCCCACCCTCAGCTCAAAAAGTTGTCCCACAAACATATTCTGGGACACGTCTGAAGAGCACTGGACACCATTCCAGGCCTCCGTCAGGACCTTGGACTTGTTATAACTTTCAGTCCACCTGAACATCTTCATGTGAAACATTCTTTCCACATTCTCCCTTTGTTGGCAGCCCAGGCCTATCCTCACATAAAGAAAGTAGAAGCCCCACTGATGAATAACAATGGCCTGTTTCTCTGCGTTGTATTTGTAGTTTTCCCCAATCTTGGGTCTCCATTTCATGTAGAGTTTGTCTGTTCTGCCTTCCACAGGAACAGACCCTGCAGGACAAGAAGATGAATATTTGAAACATCTGAACCTCAGAATCTCGTCATCTGAACCTGCTTTATCCTCACGAGGGGGGTCACTGGGGGCCTAATCCAGCTACAATGGGTGAAGGCGGGGTACACCCTGTATGAATCTCCAGTTCATCTCAAGGCTGAACATATATAGAGAAACAATCACTCTCACATTCGCACCTATGGGCAATTTAGATTAACCAATGAACCTATCAGTGCATGTGTTTGGATGGTGGGAGGAAACTGGAGTACCTGGAGAAAACGCCCACAGACACGGAGAGAACATTCAAACTCCACACAGAAAGGTCTGGTGTGGGATTCAAACCAGGGCCCTTCTTGCTAACCATTGCACTACTGTGCTGCCCCCTTCAATCTTCATAAATCTGCAAAATCTCTATTTTTGAACATGAACTTCTTGCTAGTAGGATTGTGTTGTTGTTTTTCCAAGAAGAGAGTTATGACCAGGGGTCTCAAACGTGTGACCCAGGGGCCAAATGCTGGCCAAAGGTTCCAATCTAACCCACGTTATGAATTTTAGTTCAGGTTCCACATACGGACCAATATGATCTGCAGTAAAATGGTGTAATAACATACAAAAAATAATGACTCCATATTTTCTTCTCAGTTTGATGTAAAAAAAGTAATATTATTTTATACCTATAAATAAGAACAGATTTTTAGTGGGGAAAAAAATCACATTAAATCATGAAAACATTCACATTTACAAACAACTGTGTAACAATAAAATGTGAATAATATGAACAACTTGAAATGACTAAAAGTAATGTAAGCACAATTGTAACAATTTTCTGCTTTTGCTAAGGGTTTTGTGTCTAATATATAATGCACCTGTAAAAATGATTAGTCAGAATATTACGGTGGCCGGGAGGAATACTATTAAAATTACACTTGTTTTTGTTAAGAAAAGTCAGGGTTTTTCTCAGGTTATTACCATTTTTTTGTTTGGACAGTTTATAAAATAAGGATTTTAGTAATTTAATGGGCTTTTTTGTACTTAAACCAAGACAAAGAGTTGTCATTATTTATCGGTTGTTTTTATTATGTTATTATTTTACTGCTCCGGCCCACTGGAGATGAAATCAGTCTCAATCTGGGCCCTGAAAGTAAATGAGTTTGAGATGCCTGGTTATGACTCTGATGATTCACAGGGCAGCATGAAGTGGCTGAGAAAAGGATTTGTCATACAAAGTGTGTTGATCTAACAAGATACATTGTTATTATAAGAAGGTGTTGTAGTGTTATGCTTTGGCAATTTTGCATTTAATAAGTTATCACATCTAATGCAACATAATTCATGTTATAGCAAGATAAACCTAATTCTCTAATAAACATAAACTTTTTTGTTTCATGTTTTCTTTTTCATTTCTGTAGAACATTGGGGATGTATTTATTACTACTGAACAAATATTTAATGATTACATTTTAAGACAATTTAGTATAATAACAAACTCACTGCATTAACCAAACCAATGGATTAACTAATATAAATGGAAGACAAAACAAAACACAAATAACTCACAGAAATGAACACGCATGGATGAAAGGTTGGTTTGATGATTATCTGTGGAGAGATTGAAGAATCAGGAAGCAAAAAAATTTAATTCATGTGTTAGTCATTGCAACAGAAAATCGGAAATATGTGTTCAAAACACAGTGGGTAACGAGTAACTGGGTAACCAGGAATTTGAGACATTCTACCCTATTGAAGTGATAACATGAACTGAACTGAACTGAACTAGCTTTTCAGTTAATATAAAAACACATACCTGGACCATCTCTGATCAACTTGGCATGAACTGGAATTTGCTGAAGTGTATCCTGAGTAAGAGCACATTTCATCATTAGTTTTCATTGCCACCTCCTGAAAAGCACCATATTACATCCCACAATAATAAATGATATAGTATATGATGTTGTGAAGCAGTGTGGGACATTGGGAGTTGTATTCACCACAACGGATGGAATTCCATCTAACATCAAAATATTCTAAATATTTTATTCACATCATGTGAGTATACATATATATATATATATATTATATAATTTCATTGTAATGAAATATGGCTGCAAAATAACATTAACTTTACTGAACATGATTTGATGAATAAAATGACAGATTTGTTCAGAAAATTGTTAAATTGTTAAAAAATAAAAACAAATAATTTAACATGGCCCAAACCAGAGGTTTTCATGGAAAAGGCATGAACAATAGGAAAAAGACACAAATCCAGTGTATACCAGTATTTTTCCTATTGTTTAATTGTTGTTGGACATTTGTAGATAAAATAGGAGTAATTTTACTTTTTTATTTTTTTCATTTTATTTTGGTTGGGTTTGATAGAATACATTAGAATAGATACTTTGATCCTTGCAGGTTACAATAACCAACAATGGATATTTCAAGGTAAAGAATATATTAAATCTAACACACATGCACACACACACACATAAGTGCAATATAGTTAAGGTAAAAATGTGAATATTTTAATGCTGAAATGTAATATTAATATTTATTAGATAGATACATTGGTTTCACAGATTAATCCATTGCATTATTATGATCAAACAGTCTTTTTAAGATGAACAGCAATGTGTGCAGTGTGACTTAATATGTCAAGTCCCTTATTGTAAATACAACTGGGGTTTTATAGATTTATATAGATATTGCCCTATGTAGTTTGTCCAGTAAAAATGAACTATTCCCTTTTCAATGTATTCATACATTGGATTGTTAAAAATGTATGCAAAAGGATTGACAGACGTATAGTCATAAACTGTTTAGAAAACACACTCAGACCTTACCTTGTGTTTACTGGATCTGAACTCATCACATTTTTTAAAATCAGCACGGAGGGTGAAAATAAACAGTGTTGTACAGCTGACCAGCAGAAGCAAAGTAATGAGACGCAGACACGCTTCCTGTCGTTTCATGTCCCGGCAGTGTCTCATAAGGATAAGTGCAGATTCATCTACATCTTTGCAGCCAGGTTGATCTAGCACAGTGTTTTCCAGCAGTTTCCGAGTCATAGTGACAGGTCTGATCTGTCTGAAAGTAAAGTGCCTTCTGTTGAAATAATCTGTTTTTCAGTGGCAGCTGTTTTATAGTAACAAGAGAAGAGTCAACGCCTACAAGGAAACCCAAATTTTGGAATGACCTCATCTGTCAGTTCATCACCACAGACAGAGGGGCAGGGAAAGGGAAAGAGTCAATTCAGTTCACATGAACAATAACTGCTTATTCTAAAAATTAAAACAAAAACAAAAAGACAAAAAATTTTGTAGCAGTTAATTTTTGCTTTGCTGATGTCAATTAATAAACCCCAATGAAATATTTCTATCCAGGTTATGGTTGTTTTTGCCACAATCACAGCAATTATGCTGATTCTGATTCTGAAACATACATATCCTATTTTTCTGAAATACTTTCAAGAATGCATTCTTTCATTGATAAAATATTTTGATTAATCAAATTAATTTCATTTAAATGTATTTGTCAATGAATATTGACTTAATGTATTGCTTTATTTGACAGTGACAGTAAGACAGAGGCTGGGACAGTAAATAAGCCAAAAGAGTGCATGTTCATGTATTATACCTGACCTGATCTTTCAAAAAAGAGAAAAAATCTACTATAGAAAAACACAATGTCACAAGTAATACAATACACTGATAAAACAATTGAAAAAAATACATTACAGTGTAACATCACTAATCCTCTTTATGTAACTGTTCCAGTACTTAATTAATATTTAGATAAAATAAGATGTGGCACCAGGGTGTTGCAGCTGAGCAAACATGTTCAACAGTCCATATAGCTGCAGCGAAACAACCTTAAGTGCTTATTTCTCTGGGCTTCTAATAAGTTCCAATTACTGGACCCTGCTATTGGAAATACTGACAGACAAAAATCACTTATCATTAATCCTACAAATGATACAAACTGCTGTTATGGTGTTGTTTTTGTCATAATGGGTGAGGTGGAGAGAGGACTCAGGTGCTCAGTATTGAAGGGAGAAATAATTTAATACAACAGAACAAAATAAAGACAGAGATAAAACAGAAACATGACCAAACAAATCCAGGGTCTGTGGTGGTGAATGAACTGTCTGGGTTATGGTGACAAGAGAAATGACAGCGTGTCCAGGTTATGGAGGTGACCAACTGTAATGGTCCCACACCAGCAACTGCAAGCCTCACTGCTTAAATAGTTGCAGATCAGGAATGACTTGCAGCTGCACGGTGCGGGCCAGGTGAGACTGGAGTGGATCTGGGGGAAAGGTTGTGACAGTTTTGTTTTGTTTTGTTTTAGGTTGTCTTTATTTAACAGACTGATTACAAACAGGAAATGGCCAGAGGAATGACCGGCAGAACCCAAACCAACCAGGCCTTGAGCAATGTGACTATTAGGTGAGCCACTGAAGCATCTTGACAGCTGTGGTCTGTTGAATGAAAGTAGGATTCCATCATCCATGAATCCAAAACAAGACCCTCCAGACTTAGTTGGTTGAACAAAGACCAAACCAGGGTCCTGTGTCACAAAACTAGGATAAAGGATTTAGGCTGGGATATGTTGGTTTTCCTGGATTCATTTATCCATGATCTGGTTGCACAAAACTAGGATAAGGGGAAGCAAGATATGGTTTGGGATAAGTTACCATGGCGATATAGCCTGTGGAGCTAGCCTGGTCCAGACTCGGCTAAATTCCAGGATTTATTTAATCTCTTCCCTCATCTCAGTCACAGTCAACACAAATGGATACTAATAGTTATTCCACTGCCCACGACCCAATGAAATCACATTAATTAGACACACTGTCACAACTTAAACATGTTTGATTATCAATTTAAATAATTAAATTCATGTAAATAATTCTATATAAATTACAATTGTCCTGTGGTTGGGGGTGGGTGGGTATGGGTACATGTGTGTGTATGCGTTTCAGTCGGTGCCAAACCGTACTGTAATAGACTTTTAACATGATTCATCAGTATCAGCAGAATTCGTGTCCGACTGCAACACATTCCACCCCTCCAAAACGAGAAACATGGGAATGCACGGAAAGTTATTATTGTATGTTGAGGTTTATGCCATGCTACAAGAAAACTATTGAAATTGAGCACGTGGAAGACAACAGGTTTCTATACAGACAGGAAGATGAGCCAACCACAGATAGCTAGACTGACACATAAAGACACACCGTCTTTGAGAGGAAGAACTGAGGAGGGGAAAATAACCTTTTGTTTCTTGTATATCATGTAATTTACCATTTAAAATTGGTATGGACATTTTAGAAACATCCAAATATTGGTACGGACACGTCCATACTGCCCATACGAAATGTTACGCCAATGGCGCTCAAAGAGCTTTTCTAGTTCATTTACGTCTACATACATGCGCGTGTGTATGACAAAAGGTTTCTTGTCTTCTCCTAACAGTGTCAGCAAATGACAGTATACTGTGCATCTACACAGAATGAGATCAAAATACATAGTACACACACAGCAAGCCATATTTGTTGTTATATCAGTAATGACCATATTAAATTAGACTAAATCTCTGTCACTACTCCTGTCACATAAAATACAGATTTAGTATCACTGAGGCTTAAAATGTATGATATGTCCTTTGTTGGTCAGTCTTATGAGCTTTTTCTAGCTAGAAATTAAAAAAACTTAATTGTTCGGTGGCGGCCATTTTGAATCGTCCAATATGGTGGCCTCATTAAGAATTCACTTTGGCTCCCAGCAGATTTGAGTTCAGCAGAACCAAACGTACCTCTGTATCAATTTTCATGCTTGTGCATTAATTTACACAATTGTTCCACTTACATACCTGACTATTGGTAAGATTTCTATTTTTTTCAGTGCTTTGTTTCATTTGTTGAAAATATCAACCATATGATAATGTATGTAATCCATGTCAGTAGTACTTTAAAACTGAATGCAAGAAAGATAGAGATAATACAGTATTACATTAACAATTTTTAATAAAATTTTTTATTAGAAGAATGTATTATAAACAGAATCAAAAATGTGTAAATAATTCACTGAACTACTCCTAATACGGCTATAAATCTGCCTAAAAGCTTCTCCTAACTATAGAGAAAATATTAAATAGTTGATGTTTGTTGAGGATCTCCCATTGAGTTTTTTTCTTTTCTTTCACTGTGGCGTTCACCTTGGAAAACCATGTTTATGTTTATACTCCACAGTATCAAATTAATACTTGTTGAGGTTGATGCCCACTTAAAGAACTGTACATTGTGAAAACAAATCCAAAGTATTTTTACATGTTCATACATTTATACAGGAGCATAAACATTGAACTTGCTATAGACACAAAACATTTTATAAGTTGAAGAATAAAAGAGAGGATATAGTTATTCTCTCTTTCACTGTATAAATTACTAAGCAGAAAAGTAAATAAATAAATAAATAGTTATTTATATATATATATATATATGTATATATATATATATATATATATATATATATATATATATATATATATATATATATATATATATATATATTAAGAGTGTCACCTCTGAATTTCAGAGACAGGAAGTTCCATCTGAGAATCATTATCATATCCCAAAATGAACAGTTTGTAAATGCTTTGGTAGTTTCTTTTTCCTTTCTGTCTTTACATTGTTTTCCATGTCTGCACTCCTTACTTGAAAGTTAAATACTGTCAAATACTTTTTGCAAAGCAATAAATACATCCTTCCTTTTAATAAGTCACTCTGGCATATTCACACTAGAAAAAAACCTAAATCTCAGCAACTATATTTTTCTCATTTCTACTCAAAATATCTCATCATACTTAAAATAAGACATTATTACCTAAAGAGTAATTTTTCAGTGAGAATTTAGTCTTAGAAGATGTAGAAAATGTTATTTCAGGAAATCTTAGCAAGATAATTTTCACTTTTTCCACTGGCAGATTTTTTTTTTTTTTTTTTGCTTAATTTGAGCGAATTAAGCCAATGGAACAAGTGAACATTAGCTTGGTAAGATTTCTTGGCCTAAGATTTTCAAGATGTATTGTCTAAAAATAAGCTCTTATATTCCATTGAAAAGTTAGTCTTTCAGTGATTCTGTCTTATTTTAAGTGTGATAAAATATTTTGATGAGAAATGAGAAAAATACACTTGGTAAAATTTTGATTTTTTTTTCCCAGTCTACCCACTGTCTTTGATGAGCATGTTGAGAAATCTTTAGGCAGAGAAAAGGGTTTTGCATTATTACAGGCAAGTTTGTAGAGAAATAATATAGCAAATTTATATAAACAGGTCGACGTAAATTGTTTCTTGTGCATTTTCTTTTTTATTATACATGCTGTATGTACCTAAGTAAAAAAAAAAAAATTATTCTAAAAACAGTATTTTTCCCACATTCTAAATAGAAAAATATTGTCATTTTGAGCATTAATTTGCTGAAAATGACAAAAGGTAAAAAAAAAAAAAAAAAAAAAAAAAGTAGCTCAGACCTTAAATAAAGCAACTGAATTAATATCAACTGTTAAACAAGCTGCTGTGTGGTTTATGCCACTTGTAGTTCTAGAATGTAAGAGGCTTGTCTTTGTTTCATGCATTTTGGCCAAATATCTTACTTTTTGTCACATTCCAGAGGAGCTATATTCTATCCCGGTGGCCCAGTGGTGGAGTAGCAAGCACTGTCACAGCAACAAGGCTCCAGGTTTAAACCCAGCGCCTGTCATCTGAGGTTTCAAATTCTCTATGTCAGTTCTCTGATACACCAGTATTCTACCCACAGTCCAAGGACATGCACCTTAAAAATGTAAAGGTCCTGTATGTAGGATTGTGGCCAAAAGTAGTACTGGAATGATATCCAAAATATTGTAGCGTGGTATCAACTCTGCTTCCTTCCTAGGTAGGAGTTGCCAGATTCAGCATTCAGCAGTATTTACTACAAAGAGCTACCATGGTAAGCAAAGAGACAGCTCTAGCTTGGCACCAAAGAAAACACCACATCCTGGGCCTGTTGTCTCACCACTGTCAGAACTGAGGTGTTCAAATTCTTCTCTGTTTTGCTTAGTCTCCATGTTTCAAAAACATCTCCTAAACTTATCCTGATTTTGTTTCTCACTTTGTCAGGATGTATTTGTGAATAATAAGAGGTTTTTTTAGGTTTAATGTCAGACATTTGTGATCCGAAATGTTCCAGTTGCAGCTCAGTGGAAATTGGCAACCTGGATGAACAAACACTACTGACTCAGGGATTGGTCGACAGGTGATGGACAGAGCATTAACCCAATAACAAAATGAAAACATAGACATTATTTGTGGGCTGACACTGAAGTTTTCAAATGCAAATATTATGGCTGTTCTACTACTGTCAGGGATATCGGTGTTTGAAATGAACAGGATTCCTTAAAGTCTGGTGACAGTCAAGGACATTTTAGGATTAGTGGGAACAAAATTCCCACATACGGAACCTTTAAATACGTATAAGTGTGGTAGTGAATTGTTGTCTCTCTTTGCATGCCAAACATGTGGACATATGAGAACCCTGCTGTCACAAAATGTCAGCTGGGCTATACCACTGATCTCTGTCAATGATTAAGCAGGAAGACAAATTGGCTGGATGTGTCTTACCCATGAAATATTACCATATTTTTGTCTTTGAATATCTATTCCTTTTTTTTTTTTGTCTGCATTTGAATATCTATTCCATTGTCATAAATGTCTAAGAATGTGCAAAGCTGATATGACTGGAACTTTTGAACTAATTATAAATTCATTGCATGTATGTGGACTGTGGGTATTTTGTTGCTTGGACATCATGATAACAGTCCATTCACTCAGAGTCTACTTAGTATGGTCCTGTACCCACTGACATAGTCTGAGGCAGTAGGTCTGTGGGCTGACTGTGGAGAAGGTCCGTCCTGGATGTCTCAACCTCTTCCACAAATGTTCCAGCCTCTTCTTGAAACCGTAAACAGTGAAAATGTCAATGATGCCGATGAAGTAGCGCTGCTCAGGCCCATCAATGACATGCAGGGGATTCTTTAAGTTAGGCAGTAAGCGACGGTTTTGGACCCTGAAGTCTGAAAGCTCAGCTGTGTCATTGCACACTGTGGTGGTTTCGGTGTCATCTGCCGGCTTCAGACAGCGGCCATCAGTATCAGATAAAAGCACAGTGGAGTCATCCTCTGGGACTACCCCTGGAACAGCACCTATGCCAGTGTGGACAGGACTGGAACCTGGATTTACAGATCTGACAGATACAATGGAAGAGAAGAGAAAGCCTGTGAGTAAACATAAAAGTATGCAGAACTACAAGCACCTTGAAGTGTCCTGTACATGAACTGTGCTATACAAATACATCGGCCTTGCCTACATTTGTTAAACTGACAGATGAGATGATGGATTAGTCACAAAACAAGTTATCCTTTAATGAAAGAGCTGTGGCTTATGAAGTTTGCCAAACTTATTTGGAAAATGTTTTTGGACACCCCATGCTTGGTTGTTTGTGTGTTGTGTGTCCATGGAGACATATCATGCTATAACTCAATGAATACTTGAGATATGACCATGAAATTACATGGGCATATACATAGCTAATGCACATCAGATGCAATGATACATTTGAGTAAAGGTCAAAGGTAAAGGTCACAAATAAATAAAAGGTTAAAATCACATTATCGGCTATAACTCAAGAACAAAGGGTCACAGAACCTTCGGATTGGTACCAAACAATGCGGAAAGAATATTTCTACAAGTCTCATAATTGGTGTTATCACCTACGACCAATAGTTTTTGAGATATCTGGAGGTCAAAGGTGACATGTTGCAAAATTAACATCTGTAACACTATTTGTGTGTGTCAAGTATAGACATATCACGCTATAACTTAATCAATACTGGATATATTATTATAATATTAATATTAAATAATATAATTCAAGATTTCTTTTTAAATCAACAAATCTGATGTAATAAAATTCTCACATTTAAAGTACTTTTTTTGGGGGAAATGACATTAAATCCAAAGTCCATTCGAAAGATGGTAAGATCAATAGTGACCTAAAACGTATATTACGCTGTTTAATGGATTCAGATTCACATTTATAAATGATGCATGTTTTCTCAGTAGCACATTTAAGAGACACTTTTAATTGTAGGTATTAGGATCAACCGTTCTTTGAATGGGATTTGTTTCCAGTAAGAAAAAAATGATTGTAATAACTTAAATGGAAATATCAATGGCCATTTTCAGGCATGTAAGGTGCTTATTATTATGAATGCATTTGTTGTTTTTCTTTCATGCACAGGTCCCAGCCTATTTTCACACTCAATTTTACCAGACTGTGATTAAAAATGCTCATTTCAAACTAAAAGTGAAACATTCTGATGCAATTGTCCGTACCAGTAAATCCTTCAAAGTTTTGGTTGCAGCAAAAGAGGGAGTACTGTTTTGACAACAAGGCAGTATTATTTCTTTATTTACTTCAGTTTTACGTTTGACTCTTGCGTATGCTCGCCTAGATTCCACTGACTCTTTTCCAGAAAATGTTAATCACTCATGTGTTTTATTCACTCATCACATTGTTACTCATGCATTTTTGCATCACATAATAAGTGATTCAACATCCCATTGAAATTCATGGCAGAAATAAAATTGAGCTGAAAATAGATCAATCTGTATGGTTGTGGCAGAACTAAAATGTTTTGACACTGACGCACTGATTTCCTTACAAATTTCGATTCAGATATTAATGGCTCCCTCGGGATAAATGATTTGAGCTAGGAAAGAAAAAACTATGAAGCACAAGCAACTTTAATGCATATAATTTGGACATGTCCCATCCTTAGCACATTCTGTCCTGCAACAGTTAACTGTTTGAGTGAGGTTTTTAATATGGTTCTGGATCCACATTCTTTGATCCCTTTATTTGTTGGGGACTGTGACTGGCCATTAAATATTGGCCATTTGTGATTTGTATGGCAATATTTGATTTAAAAAAAGGGAAAAAAATTCATTATGAACATACTAACTTTTTGGTTCTCACGATCAGCGAGGCAAAGGAGAGACTCTGATGGCGCTCGTCCTGGTGTAGAGGCTGATGAGCCAAAAGGAGGCTGTAGTCCAACACATTGAGCCTCTGAAGAAACTGTGTGTCAATTTCCACCTGTCGCAGGAGCCAGGGTCGCTGCTGGTCTGTACACATTTGCACACAGCATCATGTTACAGCTCAGATCATTTACTGTTCAACATAGGAACATATAAAACACATCCCCATATCATATTGAGCTAACACACAAATGTAAATGCATGCCTTTATCTCCAGTAGGAGTGACTACTATATTGTCGTTTTCTGGTCTTCCAAAAAATAGAATTTCATAACTCCAGCTTCTACAAAACTCAGCCACTTGTGTGTTAGCGAAGACCACGAGGAGAGCTCACCTTACACCGGTTTTAAATTCACTGCACTTGCTCCCCATGTGTTTCAGGAATTATGTTAAGGTTATGGTTTTTCATTGTCTTAATGGTCTCGCTCCTTCTTATCTTTTAGACTTTCTATTACCATATGAACCCTCACTGACCCTCAGGTCTTCTGGCACCGGCCAGTTAATTGTTCCTAAAGTGAACACTAAGACTCACAGTGACAACTATACCCCTCCCCTATGGAAGAGTCTGCCAGGGAACCTGAGGGCCACAAAAAATTTAGACATTTTTAAAGCCACCCTTTTTCATTCCTGTCTCTTTTAATGTTTAAGTTGACTTTTAACCACTACTTCTGTTTTTAACTTTATATTATATTTCCATATATGTTTTATATTTATATATTTATTTAAATTTTAAATATTAAATTTTAAATCTATGAATTTAAATGTATATTATTATATTTAATATATATTTATATATTATATTTATTTGTTTTATATTTATAAAACATATTTGTTGGTTCTGATGCCAGGCCAGGGGACGGCTCCATGTTGGCAGCACAGGGGTTGCTGCTCTCTTTGGTTTATGGTCCCCCTATGGTCAGCCTAATGCTTTTGTATCTTTTATTATTTGTGAGTGTGTATGTATACAGTATGTGTGTGTGGTGGTGATTGTTGATGATGGGGTGTATTGATTTTAGATAGACAGACTGACAGACAGACTGGGGGCTGAGCAGTTAGTGCTCTTGCCTCACAGCAAGAAGACCCAGGTTTGATTCTTGGACCGTGCGGGCCTTTCTGTGTGGAGTTTGCATGTTTCTCTCCCTGTGTCTGGATGGGTTTCCTCCGGGTGCTCCGGTTTCCCCCATCACCCAAAAACATGTTTGTTAGGGCAAAAATCCTCCAGTCAGGTAACTGCCCATGAGCGTCTCAACACCTGGAGATGAGTCCCCGGGCACCGGCCATGGCTGCCCACTGCTCCTTAGAAGGATGGGTTAAATGCAGAGGACACATTTCGTTGTACAATTGTATGATGACAATAAAGTAATATCTCATCTCATCTTATCTAGACAGATAAGACTACGCACATTCCAGCTGCACAAACATGATCCTCAAATCACCAGTTTTTAGATGTACCAAAAAACAATCTGAAGACCGTAGGTGACACAACCTTTTCTGTGACAGGTCCAAGGCTCTGGAACACTGTCCCAACATATCACATGTGCACAGTCCACTGGATTCTGTTGGGTTTCTTTAAATTGGCTTCAGAGTCTGGTTTCGACCGGCTTTATATGTAAAGTGTCACAAGATATTATATTATTAATTAATAATAATATATTTATTTATATAAATATATAATATTTAATACAAATATTAATTAATATAATTTGACATGGTATACATAACATTTGTTTTGATTTGAGCATTTTAAATATTTTCTAAACTCAATTATTTGCACTAGATTTTAATAGAAGTGTGTCTTTTTTATTGATTGTATCTTCTGGTTGTGTTTTAGGAACCTTTGGCCTATTATTGTGTATCTATTGTTATCAGTTTTAGTATATCTTATCTTGTGTATCTATATATTTTTACTAGTTTGATCATACCTGGTATCTTTAGATACACTAGTGGAAAAAGGTTTTCAGACACCCTTAAAATTAGCTGAAAAATCTATTTGTATTTTTTAAGCTGTGTCTGCATCAGACAGAGACAAACACAATTTTTTCGTTTGTTTATTGTTAACAAGAGAAAAAAAAAGAAATTCAACAGTTTCAACATGTTAAGCCCTAGGAGTCTTTCATTATCTTGCTGATAAGTCCAGTTTTGAGCTTGAATGAACAGTGCATGTGCAGAAAAGAGCATGTGGCTTTGGAGAATGGAACAATACTTGGTTCAATCATATAAAAGTGAGTCTTAATGTAAAATATTACAAATGCATGGGGTGTAAAAAAAACTTTTTTCCGCCAGTGTGTATCATTGTACAATACTTTGAGCACTTTGCTATATAAATGTGTTATACAAATTAATTTGACCATAACCCAAATAGAGCAACTTCTCATATATAGAGGTGCTCGTCATTTCTCTCAATTAGTCCACTGTGCTTTGTATCATAAAACTATTTCAGCACATTGCCTTGAACAATATCTTCATTACTAAAATGCATCTGAAGGATAAAGGAGTGAGGTGTGTGAAAGCTTGCTAAGAGCAGGTATGAGTATGAGACGATCTGAACTGTGCCAAACTGTGAAATGCAGCTAAAGCAGACATATCAAATACTTGCATTTGTTTCCTCTGCATGTTTACTGTTTAAATTTCAGGTGAGAAAGAATAGAGGAGAGTAATGACTCAGAATGTACAAATTAAAAAAATAAAAACTTCACACATCCTCCTCTTACCTAGGGTGATGTATTGGCCTTCAAAGTTGAGGTCTTTGAGAACCACAATGATCTGGCTACCATCTGGTGCTGGATCTGTCCACCGACTCACTTCACAACCTTTAATGTCGTACCTGCAGCACAACATAACAGCAATAGATCCATCCTATGTCATCTGAGAATCTGTAGTTGAATCCACACTTCCCTGAATAAACTAAACTTACCTGGCATTGATTCTCTCATCTGGATAAAAGACACTTTGCATAACAATGAAGTATTTCTGCATAGGACAAATGGAAACAAACTGTATTAAAGTGTTGTTTAAAATATTGTTATTAAATTCTACATAGTTTAGAGCTGTACCTTTCGCCTGTGGGGGAGCTTGATCCTGTGAACACCTAAAATGAAAACAATTCCATAAATAACAGAAAAACAAAAGCAAACCAAAAACAACAGGAATAATCATGGAAATAAGAGTGTTGCATCTAAACAGTGTTAGTGCAACTTCTGTTTTGCTAAACTTTTTTTTTTTTTTACTCCACTACATTTATGGCTTTCATTTGCAGATTAACTAATTACAGATCATTTCTACAGGAAATTATAGAAACAAAGGGACTCAGTCAAGACTTATACAATAAAATATTTCTATACGAGTATTATTTCACATATATAACTAAAATATATGAATATCTACATGTTAATACAAACCTAAACATGTGTTTTTTTTAATGCAGTATCACTATTTATTGTGATATAGCAGAAAAACTCTGGCCCTTTAATATATACATTTACCCTCCATAATACAGAAGCTAATAAGATTAAGTGGGTCGCAAAATAATTCAATCTCTAGCACTTTTTGTTATGTTTCTATGTGTAGGTTTTTTTGTAACACTGTTGTATAAAGACTTATAAAAAGCAGTAAAAAGAGGTTGTGCATGTTTTAAGTCCTGCTTTACACAAACAGATGTTTGTTGCTGAGGTTCCTTCACTCTTATCTGTTTATTTACTACACCTCTGTGTTTAGTATTTGTCTAAGCTCAGACATTTTAAAATAGAAGATATTCCTTTATTAGTCCTACTGGGGAAAATTCCATTTTACATAATCAGACAAAAATCTAAACAAACAGCTAAAAGTTGTTAATTAGTTGTTATTGTTAGTTGTATATTTAGTTGTTATTTACTAATCGTTAACAACTTTCATTTTAGATATACTGATTAGATCAGGGGTGTTAGAATTAATTTTAGTTCAGGAGCTACATTTAGCCAAATTTGATCTGAAATGTGCCAGTCCAGTGAAATTATAACATAATAATTTAGAAGTAATATAAAATCCAAACATTCCTTTGTATTAGAGTGAAAAAAGTAAAGTAATGCGATGAAAATATTTACATCTACAAGCTATCCTTTAAAAGAATGTGAATGACACATACATACTGAAATTTCATAAGAAAATTAAGTGCAATTTTAACACTATTACATCTTAGTTTATCAAATATACATGTAAATTACGACATACAGTTCACAGTGGATCTAGAAATACAGAAAACATTTAATAATAGGCAGAATATCTGTTAACTTGCACTTGAGACATATTTGTTCAATTGAATATTTGTTGAGATTATAGTTTATTTCAGTGTAAATAGAGTAAAATGACATGAAAATATTTAAGAGAAAAAAATTGTAGTTGTGAGTATTTATTGGTTACTATGACAGTATTTTATTTATTTGGCCCACTCACAATTAAATTAGTCTCTATGTTAAACCTGAACTAAAATGGTTAATGTCTTCATTGAAATGATTTGTATTCCACAAATTACTCCCAAAGGCCAGGCTCAACCCACGTTTTTGAATTTGATCCTGAAACAGTTATAAATAGTTTTGAAGCCAAATCAATTTTTTATTTGGTTGATCTGTGACTTCGTTTGATTGTGTTTCATTTTTGAGGGTGTTCACCTAGAAACTTGACCAGCAGTGAGTGGGGAAATTTCCTCAAGTGTTCCATGTAGATCTTCAGGTTGGACAGAAGGAATCGTATTTCCCTTTTATTCTGGGTCTTCAAAAAGAAGCGTTTATCATTTCTAGAAATTCAGAAGCATAACAGACCTCTGTCTTATGAGTGGTAAGTAACACAATGATTTACACATCCATAGGAAAACATGATTCATTAAACATTCTCCATTTTACAATATTCATTCTCACACAATCACAGTTTCATAACAAAAAATAATCAGATGTTCAGCAGTTTAGTTTAGATATCCTCCTGAGACCCAGCAATGCATTTTTATCCTCTGTGAGGAACTGTTTTACTTCAAAAATTATGTCCATTGCAAAGAACATTCCATTAAAAATAGATAAATATATAATTTTTTTAAAAATGTATCTGGAAAGAACTGCTTCATCATACAGTTTCCAATTAAGACAATTATTGAATGTAGAAAAAACAAAACGTTTTTAATTTCATGTGTCTCTGGAGGATATTACATAACTAATGCAAAGCCTATGTAGAAATATCTTAACGTTGTAACACAGCTAATGATGACGGTGGTTCCCATAGTCTTACAATACATTTCTCTGTAAAAATACTAGTATTTTAAAGCAGCCTCATTTCTCATCACATCTTAGATAAAATAGAAGTTTGGTTGTCTATCATGTAGGCTTTGACTGACAGGACAGTATCACAAGTTGAACCTCAGCAGTTTCAATTTATTTGACAAAATATTTTTTCATGACAGACATAATTGAGGTCAGTTCCACAAACAGGATTTAAAATGTTTGCTTATTTGTTTGTGACAAAAGGCTTGATGAAGTTTACAGTTTTACCAAGTCAGTAAGCTAATGTTTAGCATTAGCTCACCTCTGACCCCTAGTTCAGAAACCAACAAATGACATCACAGTTCATTGATCAAATATATGCAGTCTGTGCTTTAAGCAATGTCAATAAGTGCCAAAGAATAAGACATTATTTCTTTAAAAGTGCCTTACAAACTGAAAGAAGAGCAGGAATGAACTTTTACAGGAAAATGTGTGACTTATAGCAAAAAGGGGAATATTTCTGCGCTGTGCTTGTGACCATTGACCCAAAGAGTATACAGTGTTTTTGTGTGTGGATATAATTATTTTGGTTTTGATTTGTATTGTCTAGCAAGGGCGTAACTTTATCCTCAACATTGAGGGTTGTGTTAAGATCTTACTAAGTAACTAACTAACTAACTAATTAACTAACTAACTAAATAAATAAATAAAAACACCCGCGGACCACCAGCTTTTTTGGTCATTGTTTTTCTGCTGTTGTTTTGCCAGATAGCAAAAAAACACCACATGTGGTTACATTGTTAAACACTCTGCTTATTTATTTGATTATTTCCTTTTGTAAAAGTCAGGCTAATTTGGTGTTCCTGTATTAGAAATGCATTGTAATACTTTTACTGTGATTTATGTAACAACAGCTGTGCACTTCACTATTTAGGCTATGCCACAATGACACAGTAGTGCATTCCTATTGTGTTTAAGCACTTGCTAGTAAGACCATGACAAGTTGACATTGCCACCAGAATCTAACAATTTGTTGATCTTCCCATTATCACCATACCCTGAAAATGTAATCAAAATCTATCCATAACTGAGTAATGTTACTAACAGACAAACAAACAAACTCCAAAAACTTCCTTGGTGGAGATAATCACTAGCACCGGCAAAAAAAACTTACAAACATACAGCAAATGACGGTAAATAGTCATGAATAGAACCTTTGGGAGGGAAAGTGGGATGGGCAATAGCAATTCAGAGAGGGGGGGGGGTCCACATTACGACAAAACATGCAACTATTTTTGCTTTCATTATTATGAAGTGATTTAAGAAAATCAACTTGATATTCATTGAAGATAATTCATATTTGTTATTAATCAGAATTGTGTGACTATATTGGGTGGGTTATATTCAGCAATTTCTAAAAGTAAATACATAAATAAATAAATAAAAATGTGTTTTATTATGTTACTGATCCGTCCCCTTTGTGGACACGATGTCTTTTCTATCCGTTACCAAACCAATCCGCATTGTGTTAGTGTGTGTTATTTTACTGCTCAGAGTGTGGTTGAACTGAGGACTCTTTCTGTCTAGGGAAGCAAGAGGATTGACGCCAGTTTGGGTTCATGTATGTGTGTAGTCTCGCTGTTGAACCCCTCTCATCCTTGGTCAAGCACAATAAACTTTTATGGAGATCTTCCTGATGGACCTAACGTTTATTTTTACACTTTTTAAATGCGTGTATTTGCAAGATCTCCCTGATTTGACCTTTTTTTAAAAAAAAAAAAAAAAACACTTTTTAAAAGTGTGTTTATGGTGTAAGGTTTAACTGATTTTCACATTATTTTTACACTTTTTAAATGAGTATACTTGATGTATTGTGCCAAATAATACATTTAAAAAGTATTTTATCTGGCTCCTCCCATTTCTCAACAGTAGTACCTCTTATTGCTGGTATTCAAATCCACATCTCAGTGTGACACTTACGTCAAGAAGAAGTCAGCCTTGCTCTTGGAGTTGCTGATGAACTGGAGGTAGCAGTGTTCAGAGCACAGAGACTGCTGATACTCCTGCTCTGACATCCCTAAAGAGCTACGCAGGCTGGCAAACACTGGACCTGCAAACGTCTCCATAGTGAAATCCTGCACACAGAAGAAAAAGGGACTCAGAATCCATAGGGGAGTTAGCTAAAATGTTAGTTTTTGTCTCCAGGAACATATGTCCACTCACCTTATGAATGTGAGTAACCTCTAATCTGAAATGTTCATCCAACAATTCCGTCTGGAAAAGAAAAACATTAGATATTAGACAGAGCAAGAACAAGACTTTTTCTATACATGGGAGTAAACGGTATTTTATGGCAGAATGTATTTATTTTTCATATGATCCTGCATGAGCTCAATTCATTAACTCTAACACCATGAACACACAGATATTTACCACTTCTTATTCTGGTTTTCACATGGCTCCCATCATTTACATTAACTTTGTCTAGTAATAAATGGTCACAACCAAAAGAATGCAAGATTGGTAAGATAATCATCTGAAATCATATTTATTTGAATACCTTTATGCTTTTATATTTCTATACTTATTAAGGTCACACTGAAAACATTCCTCTTTGAAAAAGCTTATGGTCGGGCCAGTTGAAATCTGAATCCCACAGTTCAGTCTTAGCTGCTGTTCGAGCAATAATACTGGGGGAAGTACAGGCACTGAGTCCCTGGTACTACATACCATTTTTGTCTGTACTTATCATTTCTAATATTTTTACTTAGTCTGTTCATCACTATTCACCTGGTGTCCCCTTAACCACTCCACTATAGAGGCAGTGGTTCCTTTTTCAGTTGTCATCACCTGGGGCCCAATAACAGGATCTGAGGTGACTCACCAATGCCCTATCCTGACCTGTGACCCCGGACCTCCTCCACCACCCTCACCTGCCTGGATGGACCTCCTCACCTTCACCTGTGTTATCTGACTAGGATGTGCAATCTAGAATTTTGTGTGGGGGAGTTTATGAGTGATTTAAAAAGTGATTGCATAAATTACAACAGCTGCAAAGTCTGGTTTAAATGAAGATATTGTGTGCAATACTGATTGTCATCATGGAGACAGTACACTAAAGGAAAGAGAAAATGTGGTTTTATTACTATCCTTTTTATTACCTTGTTTTTTTAGTCATCATATCAACAACTAATCAACCTACAGATACAACAGCAAGTTCACACATACTGTACCCATTTTCATACAGGGAATAGTTTAATTTGAACTTAAAGAAAACCTTCTGTTTTCTATTATTACCTTTCTATATCATACTTGATGAAAAATATTTTAATGTACTTTTTAGGTGACAGTGTCACAGCATGGAAATCTGTGGCTAAAATTAGTGTCTGCGGCGTATATTCAGGTCTGCTCTATAATTTGAAATTTACAGTAATTGGCGCACACATGGCTGTGGTTACTGTTGAAAGGAGACATTTTTTTTCTGGCATTTAAAAAGATATGTTTGTTTGTATAGTTGTCTATGTATTTGTAACCCTACAGCCTGGAAACACAAGGATAGACACAGGTGTCTCATGTCCTCTCAGACCACTTGAATTACAATACACTATGCAACTTCAATAAAAATACATCATGTAACCCTGGTTTTCTTGTAATGTGTCACCATTGCATATATTATTTTTATATGCTAACAATAATTAAAAAGCAGAACAAATATAGCAGGAGGCAGCCAAACTATGCTCTGTGTAAAGGAAGTTGTGCGATCATGTTCGTGTTGTGTATTTGGGACAAGTATGACAACAGGCACGAGGGTCATGCATCAACCTGTTGAGTCAGCAGGGATTAGGGTGAAGCAGCAACACATGGTTGTGTGTTAAACCATCCTGTGACCATTCATTCAGCAGTAGAGTGAATACAGCATTCCAACCTCACGTTTAAAGCGTCAATAGGCAGAAATCAGGGAATGAAGCTTGCACTTCTATGTGTCTGAAGACAATCCCAGCAGAGAAGCATAGCATGTCCTATTTCAAACAGCCAATAAGAACCTTCTTGTCTATTTGACAAAACCTGTGATTGGTCAGTGTTTCCAGACACAAGTTCAATTTGAACCCTAAAACCTTGAAAATAGAGAGAGAAAGAAAAGTCTCCCTATTGAATTATAATTTGCAGTCAGTTGATATTTTTACTCCACCCTAAACCAAAATATTATTTCATTTAACCCTTTAATGCATACGGGTCACTCCAATGGACAGTCCACCTCCAGCTTTTCTCTTGTATATTCATGGGTTTTGTTGTTTTAGTTCCATATCAACCAGTTCATATCATTACTGTAACTGGTCTGTTCTTAATACCTGATCTGCACGTACATGTTTACCTGTAAATCAAATCTAAAACAAAAACTGCATTAAAAATGTTTTATTTCATAGTGTTCTGATATTGCATTTTAAATACATGTGTCTTTGGTTCAAAGTTTAAACACGTTCAGCTGAGTGGACATTTTTGTAACTCCATAAAAGATAGGATCATTAAAAAGATGTCAATCACATTGCTTTTTTTTCATGCATAAAGAGGAATAAAAACTCTTCGGAAAAATGTCTTGACTAAGGTTCCTATAATTCATGCATCAAAGGGTTAAAACAATGCAATAGACTTTTTCAGACTTCAGACTTCATTTTCCAGGTTGTTTTGGCAACACATCAACTCCCAGTAGGTTCCATTACACTTTCACCATCACTCCAGACCATCTGTATCGCCTACTCTGTTATTGTTCCATAATGCCAGTTTAGGTGATACAAAATTTGACTGCTTTACAGTACACGTCACTAAAATTCCCATCATCGATTTGTATATGCACACACAGTGACCAGTGGTGACTGGGGTTTGGTGTCCTGGCTTTTGATTCTTAACATACTGTAGGCCAGTTAATAGAGAACAAATGTGGACACCAGAAACTGAACTGTTGTCGGTGTGGTTGAGCTCATTTTACCTGCTCTGAGAGTTCCCTCTGGGGTTGGCTGTAGAACCAGAACACCAGAACCAGAAATGTCCTGGCCCTCAAATTAAAGTTTGCAATGTTTTAGGAGGTATGAGAAAGGAAAATGAGCTTTATAACAGTGAGAGACTTATTGTACAGTAGAGGAATTAATAATATCTTCACTTTCACACTCGACTCTGCCTGCTGTACTGTATTTGATGTTATACACAGATTACAGAGGCTTAGAGGCTGGGAAATTTGGAGGATCCAAACTTTATATTGCAGGATTTTAATCCTGTCTCACTGAGGTAGACGGTCTACTGTAGACACATGTACATTTCTATCAGTATGTCTCCTGTCCTGCCTGAGGATGTTTACTGACTTAATGGCTTGTCAATACATGTGCAAGAATTACTGTGATAGACAATATATGACAGATGTTACAGACAGTACTGTTTGTTGACATTTAAAGAAACTCTGTAAGGAGAAAGTTTTGTGGTGTTACTTTAAGACCATGTTGAAAAAGTTGTTCCTCTTTTAGTTGTGAAGGTGACAAACCAACCCAACAGTCAATGTTCACCTTCACAAACCATTCTTTTGTATTTGTACAACATATAAGACGTTATTATATAGAACAGTGGTGTAGTGGTCCCTGGAAATGTGGGTATACTCTCAATTTTTGCATTTTTTAAGTAGTCCAGGAAAACACCCTTTTAGAAACAGTAATATATAAGAACAGTCTATTTAGTTTATCCAAAACTCCATCAGTAGTATTGTTAGAAAATTATTAAGAAGCAAGATGAAACTAAATAAATAAATGAAAAACATATAAGAAAATAAATAAAGGAAATGTAAATAGGAAACAACACAGAAATGCAGGGATAAATATTTAAAAAGCAAAGATAAATAAATAAATTGGATGGAAATACATTCATCAAGTAATTTTTATATTTCTGCATATTTTACTGTATTTATTGTTTAGTATTGTAGGGTTGGTCCTCCATATGTATCAGAGAAGTGGGTGTATGCAGACTAAAAATAAGTACCATAGGTTTACTCAATATACCGCTGTGTACCCTGGACTACACCTCTGGAGCAGAACTATTATTTACCAAAGATACAGTGATGGGACACCTAATAGAAGATGAGATTTAAAGATGAGGTATTGGATTTTCAAATGTAATTGAATACATGTATCTGTTATTCATTACAGCTACAAGAAAATATGTAATAAATGACAGTAAGTCATTTTAATATTGGTGATTGCAATGAATTACAACAGGTTACATCAAATATATTCCCTTCCATAAAAAGCTTGTGCATATCATAATAATTAATTATGTTACATTATGCTTTTTTGCTTTTTCTTTTGGCAGATTATGCAGGTCATCAAAGTATTAGGACAAATTTAACAACATCAAGGTTAAGATTGCTTACAAGGGGCTGTGTCTACAGTACTTCTAATATCTTTTCATTCATGCACTCTGTACCCAAGTTTTGAAGATTTTTTCAATTAAATTTTTATTGATTCTACCAGTTTACCTTTGTGCATTGTTCTGAGCAGCTTGATATCACAATCATTAGGGATAAGAATATATTTCAGTGCAGGAAATTGAACAATATTTTTAAAGTCAGAAATAGATTCATGGCTTTTAATACAATTTTAGAGTAAAGAATAGACTATTGTGATGTTTAAACAGCAACACCTCAGCATTGTTCAAGCAAATATATGTAAGAGTTAGGATATATATATAGTCAATGAAACTTTAAAAAAAAATTAAAACAGTAATATTAAAGACAAGTGTGTAAATATTTAATATTTTTCTCAGGTCAACATAACATTTTGATTTAGAAATATATACCTTAGCTTCACGCCTGTGTCTGTAACTCCATATTGTAGTGTTTGATAAAGGTAATTCACATTAACCCTGAACCCGTGTGGTCCTATCAATCATAGATAAAATATTATTCTTGATGCAATGACATCTGAAGGACCAGAGCCCACCTGGAAACTTTGCCCTTTATGCATTTAAATACAATATGATTCCTCACATCTTTTAACTCTATTCTCGAGGATAAAATATCCAAAATTTGTAATCTGTGAGGAATATTGATTTGAAGATCAAAATGAATTTGTCATAGATTTATTTAATACATTTGATTTACAGTCACTTGTTCACATCACACGTTACTAAAGACACTAGTGTTTATTCTTACCTATAAACTGCTTGTGTTCCAACTTTATATTGCATTTGCTATAGTTTGAATGGTTGTATTGGCTGTATTGGTGGGATGTGATATCAAAAATTATATTATGTTGTTGAATATGTTGTCTCTACAAAGCAGTTACAGTCATTTTGCGTCTGTTTGTTTACAGTTTCTGGTTTCATTTATTATGGCTTAAAACTCACACACAAAAATAATGATTTACATTTAAGCCACACTGTAAAAATGACTGTAGAATTAACAGCAAACATTTGCTAAATTGCAACATAAAAATCTATAAGTGAATATACAATGCAAAGTAGTTTATTTGAGAGGATCTTTGTGTCAACAATTAAATCAAGTGTAGCTGTAGTTTTTACAGGAAGAGTATATTAATTAAAGGTGATTTGTATGTCGAAATTATGTATTTCTGTTGTCTTGAGAAAATAAGAGTAAATTGAAAAACAATGTTGTGCTATTTAAATTAATGACCACAATGTTGAAATAACAGTCCATTTGCATAAAAAGTAATAAAGAAGTAAAAATTTAGCAATTTAAGATTCTAAATATGTAAAACAACAGGTGGCTGTAGTTTAGTTAGTAGAGTGGGTCATCCAATAACTGAAGGGTTGGCAGTTTGAATCCCATCTCTGACTACATGTTATAGTGTCCTTGAAAAACTCTGAAGACACTGAACCCTAAATGTTTCTCAGTTTAGGCCAGGTAGATTTAGAAAATACTGTGGGCTTCATGCAGGTCTATGTAAGGTGCAGTTCATTTACTACATCTACATGTTAGTCTGTTACAGTTTATGTTTTTTACAGCACAGCTGCCAGTTTTATTTCCTGTAAAAAAAAAAAACCTACAGGGTTTTTTTGTATAGTGCATGACTCTGTAGATATCAGTCTCTAAACTACTCATTACTTTAGCCCAGACAAGAACATGGCTATGACACAGAATGACAGATTGCTGTGTAAAATTTCTTGCATCAATATCTTGTCACTGCAGTTATCCCCTTAGTAGCGACATGAGGATCATGTTGCTGTTTCAACTATTACAGTGACAAACATTAGGATAAATTACTTTTCTGTCACATTATAATAACACATACCATCAGTCTACTGCTCCTTGGCTTTTCATTTTACATCTTTACCAGGTGAAAATGTAGTGATTACAAAACTGATGTTTCCAGCAGAAGCTAAAGTTGGGCTGCTGATAGACATATGTCTTTAGTTTCTATGGGTAGGTAAGATACTGTTGAATATGGTGGATACAAGTGTTGTCTCTGCAGACCAGTACTCACAGTTAGTGTGTTGTCAATGGAGTTTTGGATTGCTGTTGCCAAGCCCTCCTTCATCATACAAGTGAGGCCATAAAACTCATGATGCTGATCAATCTCAAATAAGCCCAGAAGCTTCCACTGCTGCCTCAAACCTCCCCACCTCCTCCTCTTCACCGTCCTGGAGTTCTGACGCTGACCAGATGTCCCCTGGCCACCTCTAGCTGCAGACATCTCCATCTAGCACATGGACAAATACACAAATCCCAAACATGTAAGTATTGTGCAGTCACCTGACTGTGGTGTAAACATACTGTAGAGGAGGGTTTTAAAGCTGTGGCGAAAAGAAATCAAAGAGTGGGTAGAGGCCAGAGAGGCCAGCATCAAACACAAAAGAAAGCTGACTGTCAGTTGGGTCTTTAACAGAGTAACCATGGAGACCAGCACAAAGGCATAATAGCCGCACTGAGGTTAATGGCCCAACCCATTATATGTTTCCTTCGATAAATGCATGTTTTCTAACAATTACATGGAGACATTTAAGTGTATAATAATATGTGAACATCTTTGAAAACACTTACTATGACTGGTAAAGGTAATGTTATATTTTTGTCTGCATTTGTTGGATTTTATTATCAACAAATGAATTAATACGACCTACAGTTATTGTGAGTTTATATATTCGTTTTATTTATTTATTCCCCTTATTGTGAAGGGATTATTAAAAACATGACAGTTAAACTTGGTGTACTATAATTTATACCAGCCTCTTACAGGGAAAAAAAATCACAGATATATTTCTAAATAATGCATTTTACATTTGAAGAAAATTGCTTGTATTAAATTATCTTAAATTGAATTGATTATTGATTAAATTGATTGATGCATATGATTTCTTAAAGTTTGTTCTGCCGTTGTTTGGTTCAAATAGTTATCATTATTGGTAGGTAAAGGTTTATTATACAGTAAATGTAGCCTGTATATGGCTAAAATGCATATACATGATAAGGAATAATAAAAAAGATGTTCACATAATTCCCTGATTAACTCATTACCTATCCTCATGTCTCCCTGAACACATCAACATCAAACCCCTTTGAAAGTTATCTTGCTATGCTATTGGACAGCTCCATGGCAACAAGTCTGATGCAAGGCTCCTTGTACCTTTGAGCGCTGTTCTCTGATACCAGCGACACTTACAGCTTTGCTTTGTATTTAACCATGAAACAAAGGCTTTCTGTCTGACTGTGGTTGAGTGTGATCTTATTGGAGGATTTCCCCCAGTATTTAGATGTCTGAGTTTTAAGCATATCATGTTACACTGATAGACAATATTATATTTTAGAAACACTTTATGTGGTCAGATTCTGCACAAAGATCAGGACAAGTAAACATCGTAGCATGGCAAAATGGTAAGATTATTTGTGGTTACAGTATGTCTCTATTTGTATTTCAAGAATGAAATACAGAATGGTTTTCCTTGTGATGACTTAGAGAGAAACTGGCCAATTATGGAAACATATTTGTACTATTTCATGTGTTATTGCAGAAGTACCTGGACAAGGTCACTTTACTAAGTGCACAGTAAATGCTGACAAGGGCACACAAATAAAATGAATATCTGCTTATATTTAAACTAATCTTATGCCATTGGAAGTGACAGCCAAGGTATATCCCGGAACTCCACCAATCCTTAATGATGACATGACGTGACATTTGTTACTTGATTTGAAGTCAATCAGACAAAGAGTTCCAAAGATATGAACAAGAGTGTTTAGTGATTTTAAACTTTTGAGTGGCAATTTAGAAATGGTAAGTCATCCAAAATTGTATCAGTTCTTCCTTTCCATGATATTCATTGATATGGAAAGCATGGAATTTCTAAACTGAATATTTTTCCAGTTATCATGGTCACACCTGTGGTCCTGGTGGTCGGACCAGAAACTTTTTAAAAAAAATATTATTATACATAGATTAGGTAGTCTGGCTTTTGGGATATGCTATCCTGTATTAATGATATCCCATTAATACAGAAGTAATAACAGTGATGACCTGTACATTTTGAGAGGCGTTGTGTCCAGCCAGCATGTCTATGTGGGCCCCAGAAGGGTTACATTTGGGCTGCAAATAAGGGTACCAAGGGTGCCAAGTTTGTTTCCATGATGTTCCCGCATATATGTTTACCTATGTCAGAATCAGACATGTGAATATCCCATATTATTAATTTTTCACACCTTTTGTCCGACAATATTTATCTAACATGTCATTTGCACTACTTCAATTAATGTTTTATAAATATCTTACAGAGTAGATGAATTCCCTTTTACCCAGTTCTGTACAGGTGTATGACACAGATGTAGGTACACATATGTTGTGAATGATCAGCTAAGAATGTGTCCAGACGTATCGTGAATATGTTTACACCTTCAGTTATAGCTTGTTGTATGTGATCGTGTGTATCCTAATGCATACAGAGAAGGACACTCAGAGGCTCAAAACACTAATAACTGACTGAGGGAAAGTCCTGAGAAGAAAATAATGGGTGTTGTGCCTTTGTTTTCTCAGTAGTTTCTGATATTATTGATCATAAATTATTACTGGAAAAATGAGAATGTTATGGATTTGAATGATTGTTTACTTTAATGATAATTTTTCTGGTCATACCAATAAATCTGTTGCAGTTTGTCTTCCAACTTCTTTCCGGGATGGGACTAAGCTGAGCTGTCAGTGACAGCGTAATACGTCAAAATACCTGGCAATCAAAACAGGATTGAATCACCATGCAAAATTTCAGCATCTAGGCATGCCGAGGCCCCGCCCACAGCTCATTCACCCTCAAAAATGCTGAGCATCTTGGAGGGACAAGTTCGTGACATTTAACCAATAACCGTTGAGTTTCAAATTTTGAGACAATGAAAAAACTACGTGATTCAGCTCCATTGAATTGCATCGACGCTGAGCATCTCTGAGAAAATGCACTTAAGAAAACAGCGCAATGGGAATTCATGAGTTAACAAGTTAACAACATTTGATCAACCAATTTGTGATAAGAAGCTGATTCTAAACAAACAGTTCTTTGAAATCAAAAGCAACAAAACTGGTAATTCAGGTCTTGGTGTTGTCTATCCTTGATTATTGCCTATTAGTCTGCTTTAATACCAAAGCAGGCTTGATAGAGAAATTACAGATGATACAGAACAGCACGCATAGTACTCCACTGTAATTATAGAACAAATATTGTTTCAATACATATGTTTTAATTGGCTATTAGTAAAGGACAAGTTACTACATTCATAATTAGTATTTATTAGAAATTTATGTTACAAAGACTCCATACAGACTGTATCAGAACTTATCATTTAGTACAGATAAGCATAATTTCATGATAAGACACGCAGCAGCAGGTAATTTTGCTTTACTGAAAATAAAGACTAAAGCTTTCAAACCAACAGTCATATACAGTGTTACACTTAAATGAAATTCCTTCATCACACAAGAAAATTATTTCAGTAGATTGAAATTACTAAACACTATATTTTCAATAAAATAGAATATGTTTATATTGTTATAATTAGTATTAATGTTTGCTTTCCCAAATAATAAGTTAGCGTTGTCTGTTTGAAACGTAAAATGAACACCAAGATACCATGAGGAGAAGATTGGATTTAACAAAAGTAGTTTCAATCGGGATGTTATTGATGTTAATGTTGACTGATGACATTATGTCGCCCCCACCCTTCCTGTTGTACTAAGCTGACTTAATGTTTAGGAGAAATTAGTTTGTCTCTTGTGGGGGTTGCCATAGGCCATACTGTAAATCCTTGCTCCAGAAACTCTGACAAGGAAAATCAGTCATTTCTATTGTTGTGATTGATAGCTAAAAACTTCATAGGTTGACCATGAAGGTGTAGTAGCAGATGAATGAAACCGGGCATGTTTTGAGATCAAGGAACTAACTTCAGTGGTTCCTTCCAGATTTACCCACTTCCGATCATTTGAAGCAAACCTTTGAAATGAGTGTTGACTCCATCATTTTAGACAAAGATGCAAAATAGGTTCTCCACCTTCTGCAAAGAAAACCAAGGCCATCAGGGAAGACACCCCCCACCCCATATATGCTGAGTACTCTGAATTTGCAGAGACAGTTATAGAAAAGTCTCAAGACCAAATACTCAGGAAAACTGGCAAAGGGGGTGTTGTTTCATCAGGACAATGTCTGAGCGCATAAGTCTGGAGTTGTAATGACTACTGTTCACTAGTGTGGCTTTGACCTGGTTTATCACTCTCATATTCTCTGTTTAACTATCATTTATTTCCAATATCAACATGTTAAAACATTTTACAAGCATTAATGGACTGATAAGTTCATGTCTGCTGTTGGTGACTACAATGACTATCAGGCTGAAACATACACCAGATGCATGACGCATATTTGAAAATAGTGTGTCATGAGAGAGACTATGTTGAAATATGAGCTGAACGTGCGATGTGAGGATTATGGTTTGTCCATTTTTAGCTTACAGTTGCATTATTAGCATTAACCTCAAATAATCATTGTGAGTAAAAAAGTCCTACTGAATCATCCTGAAATGTCCTTACTACTGAAGCTAGACTGACTTTCATTTAGAGTATATGCACGTTTTTGATTATCAAATGTAATGCTTTTTAAGACCTTTTTAAGCCCTATGAGAATAAAAATTCACAAAAAAATATAAAAGTATCTTAAGTGTAGTGGTTTGGGTGAATGCACCGAATGCATTCCTTGTGTTGGGCCCCGTACACACTAAAGTGGACGTGTTAATGTTTGCAAGGGGTACTGCATGGGAACAGTGTTGCCTGACTGGAGGCATAGTATTTATGTTTTCCCCCTTTCATATGCACATCGAGGGCTTTACAGCCCATTCCCAACTGTATACTACATATATATATATTTTTTTAATATAGTTTTCATCATGCTTCGTGTTCCAATGTTGCTTCTAACAGCCAATCCCATATTTTTGGTCTTCAAGTCACGTATTACCAAACTTGCACTTACCCATCTTGGTTGGTGCCTGTCCCTCTGAAACCCTTGATGTATGTGCTATAGTCACATGCAGAGTGCTAGAGTATGGCTCTGGGAACATGCTACTTTTTATCATCTTTTTAGACTGGGACGTGCACTGGTGAAGTGATGTTATCACAGAAAATTATCCACATATTTCGTTCTTTCATTGTGCCTAGATGAAAAGTAATGTCACCTCTGTGAAATTTAATGTCACTCTTTAAAAAACAACAACATTTGTAACTTCTTAAAGAATTTTAAGATTGTTCCAACCAGGACACTTGCTACCTCAAGAAGATGAACAAAATTCTCTGTTGTCACAGAGTAGTAGTGAAAAATATGAGATTGTTTGCTACTAATATGTTGTGGAAGTGGGTGAAATGAGTTGAAAGGAGCAGAAAGAAAGACTATAATAATTTGTTGGGGCTGTTTTGGAAGTGTGTGATGGAATATGTGAGTATGATAATGCTAATGGTGTAGGTTTTTACTGCTGGTGGAATTAGTAAAATGAAGTTTCAGGTGGGGCAGACAGCCTACCACTGTAGTGGTTTGTGGCATGCTAACGCAGGCGACACCAATCAACATCCAGCAAGATATATTATTCCCATGAAGTGAGCCACCAGTCGTTCATCCCACACTCAAATGTCACTGTCTACTTTCAGACTTGAATACACGAAAAGCAGGAAACGGGGTAATGTGCGTCTGCCTACAGTTAACAATAAACAAACTAAAAATGAATGAAAAGGGTCTAAAAGTGAAGTGATGAAGCTGAACAGCAGATGAGTGAGACAGTAATCTAGCCTACAGTCATTAAGACTGGCACAATGTTAAGTTGAAGATGAATCAGACGTTCCGCCATTCAGTAAATTACGGACCTTGTTTAACTCAGGCGAATGCGCTGTAATAATAGCCTCGATCACAACCAGACTGGCTGTGGCCGCAACAATGACAGAAAGGTCCATGGAATCCTGGGGGGACTGAAGTTGTTGGCGGTGTGTAGCACAGTTGTGTTGTTGTCATAGAGACCTTGTGAAAGTCCATAACAGCAATTAATTGTCATTAGTAATGCACTACAGCACAGCTGTAGCTATATCAGAGGGCAGGACTTAGGCCATGTGCAAAGTTAGAAAGAGCAATGAAATTAGTTTAATATCTTTGTTGTATGTCGTAATGGCGTGAAACTTTGCACTGCAGTCCGCCATAGAACTGGAAAGTCACCCTCCAAATTTTGGATCATTTTGTGGAGTTGTGCAGGTGTTTGTTCCACAGACAAACAGGATACACTACAGACAGAGATTTGTTGAATTATAGATAGATATAGATCGCGTTCATTGTTGTTGAAAAAAAACAAAACTCAACCTGTCTTGTCCAGTGCTGGAAAATATTAACAATGAAATGAAGTGCAAACTAATACAACTAAGTTTGTAGTGGAGTGCACAGCCTTTACTGCTCTTCAAGACTTAGCAATGAATATCATGTTTTGTTATTCTTATTACTCATCTCTTCTCAAATTATGTGTCTAAACCTAAACTGTATTAGAAATTGAGTTGAGTATTGTGGCGACATTCAGCTTTATGCTGTGACCATCTAACTGCTACATGGTTTCTTTGGGTTTTCTGCAGCATTAGTTTATACTAATTGGCACCAATTAGATTTGATTGGGGCCATATCAGTTACATTGTAACTTTCCCATGTTTTCTTGTAAAATGACCTCCTTGTGGCTCTCCAATAAGTACTTTGTGTATGCTTGAGTCAGTGTGGTTAAAAAAGTGCCTTCTGCAGCTGCTGCTACTTGTGGAAATGCTAAGGCAAGGCAAGGCAAATTTATTTGTATAGCACATTTCATGTACAGGACAACTCAAGGTGCTTTACACAAAAACAGAAACAGAAGAAAATGAAAATGATAAAGATGCATTAAAATACAATTAAAATCAAGACATAAAAACATTTTAAAGCAAATAATAATCTAAGTAAAAGCTCCAGTGAACAATAATGTTTTCAGGCCTGATTTCAATGAACTGACAGTTTGAGCTAAAACACTATAAGCAAAATTAGTGATGTTTGTAAATACTTTTAGACATGTAGTTAAAGTATGACTGGAAATAAGTCAATCGATCACACACATGATCCTTCGCTGATCTCCTTTTCTAGTTTCGTGTGCTCATTGTGTTCCTTAGAAAGCTCTGTCTCAGTTTAGTGAACCATGATCATCTAAATACAAGTGCTGAACCACAGTCTTATTAAAAAAAGCATTCTCTACATTCTCAATGCATATTGAACATCAGTAGTCTATGGCCCGAGCCCAGTTTACCACTTAGCCCTGTCCTGTGCCCCTACCTCTGGAAATAGAATTGCTAGTGGTAGGGGTTGAAACATTCACCTATGAAATTAGACAACCCTTCCAGACCTGTTGCATCAGTAGCAACAGTAGCAGTAGCAGTTATTGATGTCATTATAAACAGATGCAACAACTTTGTTTATAAAATAATTCCCCATGCCATCAGCAGTTGTACCCTTCTCTGTTGCAAAGGGGTTGAGTCATCTTTTTGTAACTATCAACTGCAAACTGCAGAAACATGGTCTATCACACATTGAAACAGCATAACAAGCAAATGATTAAGTAGTTTATTAGATATGTACATTTGTGTGTTTCTTATGTCAAATTGCTGCACTTTTTGGATGTTCACCTCAATCTTGCTGATGATTCAAACACAATATTGGGTGTGGTCTCAGTTTTTTGAGGGTCAAACAGCCCTCCACCTTAGCCTTTCCCCTCCATACAATTGAGAATCAGGACACCCCACCACTTCAGCTGAACGTATAAAATGGAGGTGTGTGTGTGTGTGGGGGGGGGGGGGCACCATGAGGTGAATTGGGATTGTGCCAAAGAGTGAATTTGATTAAACTTTTTTGGTGTCAAGTATAGACATAGTGGAGGAATATTAAAAGGGAAGCCATAATAGCTATTATTATCCACTGTGATCCTATAAAGAGAATAACTCATAAGCAAACATTCATATTTCAAACATTATTGCTGTTCATAGTTGTTATTATAATAGATCACATCAGTTAGCCTTTCTTCCTTATCAAATTAAAGATGTCATTTAAAAAATGCCCCAAAGTCTAAGAATAACTAAAGGACTGTAGTGTGTAGAGGAAATGTACCAGTAAATCCAACAGTATTTGGCACTGTTTGAGCCAAGACTAGATCTCACACAAGTGGCTTATTCTGCAAAATGGGTGGACTGACAGAAGCAGCAGCAGCTTTATATGCAAGTATTTGCTCATTTGCTTTGCTTTTGCAAAGAATCTTTTCAACATCAGTTCCATCATGTTATCCTGGCTGTCACACCCTCACATGGTCTATATGTCAAAGGAGGGCTGCTGAGTAAGCAAGCTGCTGACAACAAACACAGAAGCTGTCTTTTTAAGTCCTGGATCAGGGCTTGTAATGCACTCTAAAGCCCCCATACTCATTTACATATTTGAGTGAAATAGTTTAGAGTTTATCACATTTATTGTGCAGGTTAACATCAAACTTTATGTGTTTAAAAAAAAAGAAGAATAAAAACTATATAACGCAAGATAGTGCTGCTTTGGGATGACTAATCAAATGTAGCCTATCATGAATCTAACAGTGGACAGGGATAAAACACTAAGAAGATTAAAATATACTAATTTTACTGCAAATTACACATAATGTATATTATATATATATATATTTTTTTTAAAAAGCCTAAAGTTTGTATGTTGATCTGTCATTTGTTAAAAACAATCAAAATGCTTAGTCATTCTGGATTATAAAATCTGATTTGATTAGGTCACACCCCACTAGTGTACAGTAGCCACTTGGGACCCACTAAATAAAAGCACTTTACAATTAAAAAAAAAAAAAACCACTGAGGAGATTAAAAGAGACATCACTGACGAGCTCAACACACCCCAAACTGAACATTAAAAACGCACAGTGCATACTCACAAAATCTATGTGCATATATCTACTTCAGATTAAAGAGTGTCTACTTGCCTTCTGTGTGACTCGTACCGTGGTGTGGCTCGTGGGAGCAGAGCGGTGGTCGATGCGCAGCAGCCGAGTGGACTCCGTGGGTCTGTGGGCTCTGTGCTTGCTTGTGTCACATGGCTGCCTGAATCACATCCTGATCACACCCTGACCAGGCTGCAAATACACATCATCATTCATTTAGGATGTAACTAATGCATTAAACTGACCCAAATAAAACATGTAAGACACTCAGTACCGGAAGAAAGTTGTAAACACCCAGATTCTAATTATTGTCATGTAATGTTTGCAGAAATAAATATTTTTGTGTGTTTCAAAAGATACTGCATCAGACAAACATATGCATATTATTGTGTTTTCCTTTATTGTTTATAAGAAAAAAAAAACATTTAAATTACTGAAAGTGTCCTGGATGTTTTTCTGCTGAAGAAAAAAAAAAATCAGTTTTGACTTTGACAGAACAGAGCATGTGGGTTTGAAGAAGGAAACAATACTTAGCAGATTTCAGTAATTTAGGAATGATTTTAAATGCAATACATCACAAATGCATGGGGTGTTCAAAACTTTTTTTCTATCACTCTTAGCTACTCATTTGTTCATTTAAAATACAATAAATATACTGTGTTTGATTGATTTTAATATGAAATGTACACTTCTGTTCCAAAATCAAATTATCCTTTGGGGACATTAAAGATTTTCAGTTCAATTATATATTGTATTGTGTTAAAACAGACCCACAAAGCCACCTGGAGCACAGATGTTTTAACATTTGCAAATATCTCAGAAATAGATAAATATAGAAAATCTGTCCTGATCCTGAATAATCTTTACAGAAAGGATGAAGACCTACCATCTGAACAAGTATCACATCAAGATATAAGATACTGGATCATTTGTCTGTTAGAATAATTCTAGAGGAGTCTTGCTCCTGGTTGTTCAGTTCAGTTTAGTTTTATTTCAAATACACAATCATCAAAACATCATTGAAAATGGTCAACAATTATTTTTTTTGCTTTGTACTCGAAAAGGAGTGGGAAGAAGTGAAAGTTATATACTCCCACACAATTTTACAAAACTAAAATCCAAATAGGTACTGCATTAACACACTTTATATCATTATCACAAAACATCCATAACTATTTACACATTATTTAGAATTCACCTCATACAATCTGATATGATCAACAGTCGTAGTAAAGCATTAACTTGTAGTGAAAGTACATTCACTTGCACTACAAATCAATTACATAAAAAAAATTATTCATAGATATGATCCATAGATAAATACATCACTGACAATAAGACAAGTGAATATTTAGTTATAAGGTAGAAGAACAGGTGAAAAAGTCTTATATTGCAATAAGACTATCATGGTTAGGATATCTCTAAGACTTTTTCACCTGTTCTTCTACCTTATAACTAAATATGAATTTGTCTTATTGTCAGTGATAGCACATGGAGCTGTGGTCAATCATTAGACATCAAGTAAACTATCAAAATTGTGTCTTTATTATGTGATAATGGAGTGATATACATAAAAGTTTGTTTCACTTGTATTTTGTTACCTCATCTTTGCTTCCAGCAGGTTGAAATTCAAATTATTTATATTTTGAAAGTTCAGACTGTAGTGGGACATGTGCAGGAAGATTTGAGGAAAATAAAGGAAAAGCAGTGAATGGGTAAGATCATTAGGCTGCATGGTGCAAAAAATAATCTGTAATGTTAATGTGATATAACAGTGTGATGTTGCAAAATGTATTTGGTAAGGATACTACCAGCCTCACTTTGGATTCTCAGTCATATAGATGGTTTACTTCCTGTTCCCTGGTGAATGTCAATGAGACAGAACCTGCCTCCTTTGACTGAGATCTTTTGTTACATCAACCTCCTCGTTCTAGTATCATTTCTCATAACCGCACAAATTAAACTTTGATAGTAATTTGCATGTACTCAGAGCTAAATCATCACTCACAGTATCATGTGCACGCCTAAAACAAAAGCATAATCTAATCTGCTTTGTTGAAGTCAAAATGCAAGGGTAAAAATGTCTGAAATAATGATACTTTCATGACAGAAATATGCAAAACCATCTCTTCAAACAATTTCACAAGCTAAGAGTTGTTTTCCAAGGTTACTATTACAGAGCCATTACATGTATGTACTCATTTACTGCCACAATTCATTCACTTCTTCAGTAAAACAGATAAAAATTAATACACATCTTCCAAATGAACATTTTATTGAATACAAAACAAACTGCTATTGCACATTATGGGCCAGATGCTGGAGAATATTTTTTTTTTTTTACAATTTACATTATTCACACACTATAAAAATGGGCTCATATACAGTATCTCAGTATTTACAGACTTACCATTCTTTCAGAGAACATTACACATCCTGAAAATCTATTATGATTTTAATAATATGATGTGATTTAATATGATTTAAAAAATATCAGTATTACACTAGAAATTACATTTAAATTCACCAATTTTGTGTCAGTTTTAGAACAGTTCCTGGCATTTATGATTTTTCAGTAGTTTTTCATTTTAAACTAACGATAACATAAGCAAGTAAACCCCTCCCAACTCTATTTGGTCATGAATAATACATGTTATTACTAGTTTCTAAATGAAGTCTGACAATATTTCCACACACTGAGTCCCCTATATTTCCACCCCTCTGTCTAACCACATTAAAAGTAAAATACATGGAAAATTCAAAGTAACAACAACATACCGGCATGGCTTCCCAATTGTAAAAAGAAATACTAGAGTAGAGTAGAAGTCATTTTCAACTGTGTTCATCTATTAAAGATCACATTTTTCTACACTATATGTAACTAATATGAATTTCTGTAATTGAGTCTTCTTCTCTCCATAGGTAAGAATGAACACAGTGACTAATCAAATGTTACCATTCAGCTGATATCTGTTTTTTAAAGACCTTACAAATTTAAAAAAAAAAAAAAAACTCACTTGAAATAGCAGAGAAAAAATATTTTAAATGACAAAAGACTGATTTGAAAAATTAAATACAGTCTACATGGTGTTTTAAGCAGATTCCTATTCAGTCTCCATTTAACCATTTGATACTGATGAAACACGACCACTGGGAGGTGCCAAAATCAGATACTTTTAACTCCGCACACATGTTCTATAAACTGAAAATTTAACCAAGGGGGAAAAAGTTATTTACTTCAAAAATAAAATAAAGTAAAATTCTGTGAGAGTGAACATAATCTGCCCAAAAGGAAGTGAATGAGTTAGTCAGAACTATTTTTATTTTATTTGTTTTACCCAAATGTGCAGTGTAATGTCTTCATTTATTTTCTGACTTATTGGTGGTGATGTGTTTTTGAAAATCAGGTGTGGTTATTTATATTTTATGCTGAATGTCTTCATTGTATCCACAGGATTTTGTTTGTCAATCAATATCTATCTGTATCAAGATAGATTTTTACTTATAATTAGGCATCAAGAGACAACAGAATTCAGGATCCAGGATGTTGTTTGCTCCAGCTCTGAGTGGTCACTGTGTTGTTCATTGTCCATTTAGTCCACTTTCTTTGGCTTTCGATTCTTCCACATGATAACTGCAGTGAAGGCTCCTGTGTATGACAAGTATGGTAAGAATTTTGAAGATGCATTCCTACTTTATTAAATTTGACACATTACAGATGAAGTATGTTTGACTGGGAAGTCTTTGTTGAAAGCTAATTGTGTCTTTCACTCTGTGACTGACCTATACAAAGGAGCAGCACGACAGCTGCAATACCCGGCAGAATGACTGAATACTCCCGAGGAAGAAAAAACTTATGTAGAACATGATCACTGTCCGCAAAAGGCTGCAAAACAAAAACAAAAAAATTACTGTATCATATTTGGTTTACACAAGGCAAACCTTCAGTTAATTTTCTAAATATTTTTTACTATAAAAGGGACCAATAAGGAGCAGTACAACAGCATCATGCTTTTGGTTATTCATATTTACCAGGACAATGACCCAGACAGAGTAGTACATGAACAGCACAAGGCTGAAGACTACAAGACTCATGCCAACAGCTTGATCCACCCCTGTCGCCTGAAACCAAATAAAGGAGCGTGAGGAAAACAAAATGTAGTCTGTTACACATATGATCTAAAAACATGAAATTACAATTTTGTGCTAGAACTATCTATGAATGTGGGATGAAAAGGGAAGCTATTTACAAGATTCTGCTTCACTTCTTTATCTGTAACTTTTTTTTTTTTTTTTTTTTTTTTTTTTTTTACAAAGAACAGGCTTTAGTTCTGTTGTTTTACACAACAAATGAAAAAATTCTAATATCTAATAATGACAAATCATTGTGTGTCAGACTCCATTCACATACAGCTCTGGAAATAATATGAAACCACTGCGATTTACTCTGAAATCAGTGTATCTGCATGTATGACAGCCTTTCCATTCCTGCTTCTGTTTAATTCCAAAACAAGGACACCTTATTCTACAGAATAAACACTTACTTGTCTTACTTAAGAAGGAAAAGTATAAACACCACTACTGTGGCCATCACTATCTTCTTACAATAGGTAAAAACAGTGGTATTAGTATCACAAAAGTAATTAGAATTAGGGCTGCACGATATTGCAATTTTTTTTACCCTGTGATATACTATATTGTGATCTAAAAAATACTCAGGAGTATACAACAACTATGTGGTGCTGATGCAAATTGTCAAACAGATTAGTGGTTGACACAAAACATAAGTTTCATTCTCATCTTTCTTGTAGCCTAAATCATTTCATATAACTGATGTTGCTTTTCTTTCTGGCACTAAGCCTCTAAGGTTTTGGGTGATTTTCTCTTGTTGATTGATATTTTTTCTTGTTATCAGTAACTCCTTTCAAACTGGATCACAATCATTGTGATGTGTGCAGTGTGTGTCAGGTTCTATTGAAGTTAGATGAGAAAATGTTAAGCTCATCCGTCTCCTACATTGCAGGACCTGCAATGTGACTATTGCACATACGTACATTGCGATGTTGATGCTCAAACAATATATTGTGCAGCTCTAATTGGAATCCAAAAATAACTAAAACTATTGGACTTCTGCTCTAATGATGGCCCCACACTAAGAGGATTGGTTCTTGTATTATCTTGACAATGCTCCTGGCCTCAGCTAGGTCCAGAAAGGTTTTGGATGATGGACCATCAGATGAAGACCCCAACCCAATCTCCAGACCTGAGCCCACTTTGAAAACGTCTGGAATATAATCAATAGAAAGATGGATGGTCACATCACCCATCAAACATTATTGAGTGTTTTTAATTTCTCTGCCAGGGGCTGCATATTTAACAGCAATGGTGGAGAGGAAAGACATGTGAAAGCTGTCATTGAGAATCAGCTTTATTCCACCAAATATTGATTTAGACATGAATCTAAACTTGTTTTCTTTGTATTATCTGAGTTAGAAAACACTGTATCCGTTTATATATATCCATATATATAAAAAAATGTTCCTCTCGCCCCACGTGGGCGGTGTCTCCTTCAGGCTCGGGTCCTCTACCAGAGGCCTGGGAGCCTGAGGGTTCTGCGCAGGATCTTAGCTGTTCCTAGCAATGCGCTCTTTTGTACAGAGATCTCTGATGTTGTTCCTGGTATCTGCTGGAGCCATTCTCCCAGCTTGGGGGTCACTGCCCCTAGTGCTCCGATCACTACTGGTATCACTGTTGCCTTCACACTCCACATTTTCTCTAACTCCTCTTTCAGCCCTTGGTATTTCTCAAGCTTCTCATGTTCTTTCTTTCTGATGTTGCTATCACTGGGGACTGCTACATCTATCACCACCACTGTCTTCTCATGTTTATCCACCACCACGATGTCAGGCTGATTGGCCATCACCATCTTGTCAGTCTGGATCTGGAAGTCCCACAGGATCTTGGCCTGTTTGTTCTCTGTCACCTTTGGGGGGTTCTCCCATCTTGACCCTGGGACCTCCAGTCCATACTCTTTACAGATGTTCCTGTACAGTATGCCCGCTACCTGGTTATGCCTCTCCATGTATGCCTTGCCTGCCAGCATCTTACACCCTGCTGTGATGTGCTGGACTGTTTCAGGGGCTTCTCTACACAGCCTACACCTGGGGTCCTGTCTGATGTGGTAGACCCCGGCCTCTATTACTCTGGTGTTCAGGGCTTGTTCTTGTGCAGCCATGAGTAGTGCCTCTGTGCTGTCCTTTAGTCCAGCCTTTTCCAGCTACTGGTATGTCTTTTCCATATCAGCCACTTCCTCAATTTGTCGATGGTACACGCCATGCAAGGGTTTGTCCCTCCATGATAGGGATATATGGATATATATATATATATATATATATATATATATATATATATATATATATATATATATATATATATATATATATATATATATATATGTGTGTGTGTGTGTGTGTGTGTCACAATTTCTGACTGAACATCATGCCCTCCTACTTACTGAGCCTAAATGAATAAACAACAGTTTTGACTGTTTTTGACGTGGCAGACTGATGCAGGAACATTTGACCAACAGTAAACTAAAGATATAACTAAATAAAGTTTAATCATAAAGGTGCTCAGGTTCATTAATGATTTTGACAAAAACTGACACATGTTAAGGCTGAATAGATTTTAGTAAAGGCCATGGGAAAGTTATCCACTGGTATCACTTTAACTTGTTCATAACTCAAATCAGAAATTTGAAATATAAAACATTTAAGACTAAAATACTGTAATACTATATAATCTGTTTTCTTCTGTTTGCATATTCACGTGTACCGTCGACTACAAAATACAATAAACCTCTTTAAACTGGGAGTTTAAGAGAGGTTATCTGGTCAAATGTTTCCCCGTATCTACTTCCTGAAGTACAGTTTAACGTATCTATCTATTGTTTTGTCGTGTTTTAATATAATCAGCTTATGTTTCTTACCATTGTCGTACAGATGATGTTTGCTGACGTTTCCTGTACTTCTTCTTCTCCAAGTATCAAACTGGGCTCAGCTCATGAATGCAGGGTCTGTGTTGCCCCCTACAGGTCACAACAGGAACACCAGGCAACTTTTCACTTTCCTAAAGGATTTATTACCATTCCATCCTTTTTTTGGCAGTTTTTCAGTGATAATCAAGTATTTTCCCCTATTTAGTTCACTGAAATGTTCATATAAGCGAAGATTAAAGTTAAAAATTACTTAAAATAATACGAAATAAGAAATCACTTAAAATAATAAGTGTATGTTTTGTCTGAGAGGTTGTCTGTGACATTTTTTGTACTTGCAATAACTTATGTTGGATGTTTTTATTGTGAATTAATTGGATATTGTACTGTTATGAACATTAATTATGATACCTTTTCATATATGCATAAGCACTTGATAAACAGATTTAAAAATCCTATCAAATCTACCAAACCTATGAAACACCTGTAACCTATAAAAATGACCTATACAAATCATCCATTTTCATATAATTGGGACATGTATTGATATTAACTTTACACTTTAACCTTCCATCATATTTACACTGGGACACATCACACCTACAGCTTTCAGATGTGCTAATTCTCATCGATTATAAACATTATCATGATAAAACTATTTGCCAGTTCTTGTCAGTAATTACGCTGATAAATATGGAGTCAGAATTTTATCTCAGTTTACTGGCTACCAATAGATACATCTAAAAATGTGTAACGATGAACAAGAACAAACTCTGATACATTTTGTGATATAAACAAATGAAAGCCCAAACAATGCTTATTGCAATGGCAATTATATGTATTGCAAATTTCTGATAACATTTGTCACTTTGATTTTCGTCATCATTCAACAGTATGTGGTGAACATCAGAGACACAAATAAAACCACACCAGAGACGCAATGAAAATAAGCTTTCCATTTTATTTGTTATATGTTTTTGTAATTCATAATTTAAGGCTCTTCAGCACTGCCTTTAACATATGTGCAGTTACTTAATTGGATTGGACACATCATGTTAACTCTTAATGTTATTTTCACATACTGTACTTTTTGATCTTGCGACACTAAGCAGAACATTTGTTTTCTTTGGAGCAACACATTTTCAGAAAACACCTTGAATACAGAATAACTTCTACCATTTCAAACATTCCAATAAAATATTAATTTAAATATCGTTATTAATTAACCATATATATTTGTAACTTTAAGTAGGTTTAATTACAGGACCACAGTGGAAACATAGTCAGAGGTTTTTCCCCAAAAAAGCTTATACATCTCTTATTTTTTTCACATGTAGAGGTTCAATTTATGTCATATGATATATATATATATATATATATATATATATATATATATATATATATATATATATATATATAATATTCAAATGAAATTAGCAACACTGCTACAAATGCAGTATCATCATAATCTAAAGAAGCAAAAATCCCTTTAAATTCAACCATACCCTTTCACCTCATGCAAAAAAAACAATTAGTTGTATACAGGTAGTTAATAAGTTTACAAGTTACACATAGTCAAGTACAACGGTAGTGAACAAAAAAGACAATGAATCACAGTAGCAGACGATTCACCAACACAACACTTTCCTTTAGTGTATGACTTCTCCAGACAATGATAATATTAAGTTTTACATACATCCTTGTACATTAACTGTAGACCAGCCTGCTGGTCTGAAAAGTTTTGGGAAAGATGACTAGTCAAAGTAAATAGAAACTGTTCAAATGCAATAGTTTCAAAGCTACACATTGAACGGAGTTAAACCTTTGGTCCATCCACTCACAGTGGTGTACAAAGCATGTCCCCATGTTTGTATCTGTTAAGTATCTCTGTAGATGTAATACCATACTGAAGTCAAGTGACTTTAAGTATTTCTAGCACATGAAAAATGATTCCAAACACCTGTGATTCTTTACAAGTCTAATGCAACTGACAATAAAAGTTGATGCAAAGATAACAAAAAATGCAAACATCACTATTAACCCTCAAAGACCTTAACAACTGCCAGCAACCATAAGTATCTACTGATGTCAAATGTTTAATGATTTTTGATCCATTGATCCTATCAATTTAGTAATTCAGGTAAAATGCAATTTATTAGCAGTTTAGTGGCATCAGATATGAACAAATTGGGTGTTCAGAAGCTTCACAGTGAACATGGAACCACTGCCATATGATTCACTTTAAAAACAGGTGTTGTTTGGTAAATGGCAGCGGCTGTTGATGCTTGTTTTTGAGCTCAATTAATAATATTTTGTAGAAAAAAACTAACTTGATTTCTCGGGTATTCTCTGTTGTAATATAATAATCTTAGACTAAACATGGAGCTTTTATAAGAATAAACAGTCACTAAATTTAATGTAGGAAAATGTTTCATTTTCATTGAAAAATGCAGAGGACAAGATAATGAGTGAATGATAAATCACATATGCAATGTTAAACATAGAGACAAAATTCATTTGTAAGTCACCACAAAAATAGTTTTTGGTCTTTAAGTGTTAAGAATGTACCCTCTCATTACAACTGTATGAGTTTTACCCCGTGTTTTCCCTGTATTACTGCTGTGTAATCTGAAAAACAAACACTTCTAGTTTGTGATATTTCTATTAAGACATGCATGGCCTGCACGCATCTTCAGAAAGAAAGCACAGAATCACAAAACACACAGTACGAACACAGAGAATTAACATAACCATTACAGCAGACAAACAGACACACTGTATAAGCGAGTGGCACAGGGGTGAGGATGTGCTGTATATTGTCAGTACAACGGGCGCTTTGTGCTCTTGCAGCTGTGACTGACCTCACAGCGGCCAATACACCAACATCAGAGCTGTCACTGGCAGCTCCAAACACAAACTATGCAACTACCAGAGACATAACAGGAATCTGTTCCTCACACAACAGTTTCATGGATATTGCGGCTCACCTCAGGGCATAAAAACCGCTCAAAATGTCAAAGTGCAAATGAGTGCTGATCAAAATTGATATTTTGCCAACCAGAGGTGAAAAAGGAGCCCGATTCTGATACTTCACTAGGAAATACTAAATAAGGACTGTAGCAAAAGTAAAATGCAGTTCAGTTCTGTTACATATATTCTTTTTATATTCTATTTTGTGTGTAAAAAAAAATCTCCCCCCAAAAAAGTCTGCCTGATAAAACAGCCAAAATACAAATTAAAATAAAAAATATTCAGTCTATTATTACATATAACTGAGAAAATGTTTATGTGAGTGTCATCAATGGTCTGTGATGAAAATACCACCTTTTAAATTAGAGATGAATTATTGTTTGCAGCTCTATTTAAAACTGTCAGATGCACATTGTTTTCCTCTGATGTATTTAATCACTTTACTATGTAATATTTCATGAGGCTACAGGATAAGTTTACCTCATGTTGAAATGTTTTGCTCTTTCTTGCAAGTGTCTCCATAAAACCCACTGTTTGCTCTTTGCTAAGTACAAAAATGTAAATCTTACCAGGTGTAATTTTCTCATTTCTTGTCAACCTATCTCATCACACTTTAAATAAGGCATAACTACCTAAGCAGTAACATTTCAGTGAAATATGAGAACTTGAGAAAATCTTATTTCAAATAACCTTACCATGTTTATTTTCACTTGTTCTAATTGGCAAGTGTCTTGCTTGAATTAAGAAAAAAAACAGGAATTAAGCTAAAGAAAGAAAGAAAGAAAGAAAGAAAGAAAGAAAGAAAGAAAGAAAGAAAGAAAGAAGGAAAGAAAGAAAGAAACAAAGAAAGAAAGAAAGAAAGAAAGAAAGAAAGAAAGAAAGAAGGAAAGAAAGAAAGAAAGAAAGAAAGAAAGAAAGAAAGAAAGAAAGAAAGAAAGAAAGAAAGAAAGAAAGAAAGAAAGAAAGAAAGAAAGAAAGAAAGAAAGAAAGAAAGAAAGAAAGAAAGAATCTCCCAATGGCAGAAATGAAAATTGTCTTGGTAAGATTTATTGAAATAAGATTTTTAATAATAATGGATTGGATTTATATAGCACTTTTTTGGCCATTCAAAGCACTTTACCTTAGTGACCCATTATTCATTCGCTCTCACATTCTCCCTCTGGTGGTGGTAAACTACATATGTATCCGCACTCGCCCTGGTGCAGACTGACACAGGCGTGGCTGACCACCATCGAACATTCATACACCAGTGTGAGTGACACTGGAGGCAAGGAGGGTAAAGTGTATTGCCCAAGGACACAACAGACTGACTAGGACAAAGTGGGATTTCAACTGCCAACCCTTCAGTTATTTTACGACCCACTCTACCAACCGAGCCGCCCAATTTTGTTGTAACTCATGTGTAATGACAATAAAAGTATATTCTATTCTATTCTATCTAAAATCTAAGATTTAAAAGATTTAAGATCTATTGTCTAAGAATAAGTTCTTCTATCACTGAAAAGTTACACTTTAGGTGATTATGTCTCATTTTCAGTGGGATGAGATATTTTGACTAGAAATGAGAAAAATACACTTGATAATATTTATATTTTTGGAGTGCTCTCCACCAAACAACACTGACACATTAAGCTAAATATCCAGTGAATAACTAGGGGGAATTGGAGTGTTAGTATTCAACTCAAATTTTATCGTGTGGATTCAAACACATGCAAAATATACACATCAATGATCTGGTGTAGTTTTGAGTCAGCTAACTGAGGTGTTAGGAAAATCCTAATACAAGTATGGCATACGTTGTGTCCCTTGTAGCCAAAAAAAGAAAGAAAAAGTAATGCAGCTCTGAATAATGGTGGGAAATATAAAGTTTTCTTCTTCTGTGTCTTATCTTGACAAAATCAAGTAAAGTGATTCCAGCACAAGCATTGAGCGGAACATGGGAACACCAATGTTCTCCAATTCTAGCTTTGTGTCCGACAGGAATCCACCATCATTTTTATTTCAGGTATTGAACGTCAACTGAATTCTGATCACTTAATTGAACTAAATTGCTGGAGGATGTGCCAATAATAAATATATTTTCATTTGTGCCTAACTGAAAATCCTGATATGCTGGAGAAATTCTGATATCAGATCACAAGCCCTGATTTTGGTCAAATTTATAATTGTTCTCCCAGTCTTCACCATTGTTGACCAGTGTAATTTGTTGAGTACTTCTTTGTAACAATTTAACACCTCTCCTGTTCATAGATCCCTACGTTCTTTGTTTGGTTTGCATGTGTGTAAGAAAGCTTTATCGTGACACATTTCTTAGTATGTGACCAAGATTTTTTTTTTTTTTTAAGTTTCCAAGTGAATGTAATGTGATGTAAGTATTTCCACACAATATGTTATATTCCTATTAGTTTATAAGAATATTAAAACTATGTGTGGTTATGTACTTAGCTACAGTGGACAGTTTCATATGGCCAGCCATATGAAAACATGCTTTGCTGCTGTGTTATTGGAGTAACATTTGATTCATAAATCACATTTTATCCTTTACCAAGACCCCAGGCCTTGGTATGAAACATAGAAAAGTATAAAGACATTTAGACAAGCAGACATATCATGTAGTCATTTCAGACATCCATCACATCTCCACTTTCTTTTAGTGGTTTCTATTATATTCTTCCTCCCACGCTAGATGTGTGCAAAATAGTAGAACTGGTAGATTCATACAGTGATCAAATAGAATAAAATTAATGAAAAAAAAAAAAAAAAGCTTCTGTTCCAGTTCCAGGCTGATTGATTCGGTTTTCACAGAGGCAGTACGAGCCTCTAAAGACACCATGTCCAGTGGGCCCTCTTCAACAAGTTCAGTCAAAAATACCCTTCTCTACACATTACGTCTTACCAGTGGACAATCATACATTAACCCTTTGATGCATACTGGTCACTACAGTGGATAGTTCTTCTACAGCTGTTCTCTTGTATATTCATGGGTTCTGTTGTTTTAGTTCCATATCAGTCAGTTCATATCATTACTGTAACTGGGCTGTTCTTAATACCTGATCTGCACAAACATATTTATGTGTAAATCAATTGCTTGTTGTTATTATTCTGAAAAAAAAAATTGCATTAAAATATATTATTTCATAGTTTTCTGATATTGTGTTTTAAATGCATGTTTCTTTGGTTCAAAGCTTAAACACATGTTGTCCAGCTGAGTGGACATTTTTGTAACTCTATAAAAAAAATAGGTTCATTAAAATGATTTTAATGTCATTGCTTTTTTTAGGCCTAAAGAGGAATAAAAAATCTTGACTAAGGTTCTCATAATTCATGCATTAAAGGATTAAAGTAAAACACTGGCTATGATAAATCAACACAGGTATTGACTCTATCGTACCATCATCTGAATGAATACCAGTTCTTATAATAAACTCTGAAATTATAAAACTCACAAGTAGACAAGAACCTCCGAAAACACATTTTAGTCAGTGATGCACTACAATTCCCACAATGCAGTGGCTTTTTGGGTGTCATTCAAGTATTGAATATGCTGGTTTTTCAGACTGGTCCCTTGTTTAGTACATAATAAAACTGCATTCATGTTGGATTTAGAGAATATTTCACTGTCTTTTGGGAGGTTAAGGAGTCACTGACCTGCATGACCTGCCTCTCGTCCTCAAAAGTATTAAACTGTACAGAAAATGTTGGATTTCATGAAAATTCATAATGGATGGACACGAGTGATTTGTTTGAGACACCCAATGTATAGAAAAACCTCTAGAGTTATGGATTACTGCAAATTCTCAAGTAGGAGCTGTAGTTGTATTTGATATACTGTTCCCTACAGAGTATTTACAATCAGAGTCAGGGACTGAAAAGTAATTAGTGTGAATGGATACCATAAAATTACTTATTTATGCCTTAAATTGAACCACCCCTGCACAGAAAGCAACAGAATATTAACAATTCAGTGAAGTGACAGGGGAAAATGGCTGAATAGCACAATAATATTGGAGCCACTATATGTGAAATATTCTGAAACCGGAGGCCTGCCTCCTAATGAATCCTAATTAGTCCTTTGGTCCATTCCTCATGTAAAAAAGGTCAGTCCACTATTTGAGAAAATACAGTAATCATGTTAGACAATGTACTAACCACCAAATGTACACCTACACATGGGACCTATTTTATAGGTTATATCTATATCATAGTAGTCTTATATCCAGTCATGTGTCCTGATGACAAACATGCACATACTGGTGCAGTCGCAGACAATCAGAAGTCATCGGAGCATTTAAACCAGAGTGAAGTCTGTGTCTCAGTGTGTCTCGATCACCACAGCTCAAATATACCTGGTGTCACTCTGGGGGGAAAAAAAAAAACAAAGAAATGCTCTTATTGTTTTACATAAATAACAGTGTTGGTTAAAATAAATAAAAGTGAGAAGGATCATGAACGCTGTACCTGTTGGTGAGATGTGTCCCACTCAGGGCAGTCGTACCATCTTTACTTACAAACAATCTCAAATTGCTGTCTGAAATGGAAACAATAATCAAAAAGGGGGGGTTATCACTTTATACTTTCTGCTTAAATGTTTTGTTGTAGTTATACTTCCAAAACTGTCTCATTGTGTTACCTTCATTGTTGCTGCTGTCGGAAAAGTTCTGGCTCTGGACAATCTTCTCCACGATTTGGCCAGCGTCAATGCGGGTGTCATCCACACAGCTGTGCTGCCTCTCCACTGTGTCCTTCTTCCTCCTGTCATTGGACAACATTAAATACAAGCTAAATTAATATCTACCTCATTTAGCTTGGAATAGTGTTGTACATAAAGATGTGGTAGTCATCATCAAAGTAACCCACATGAAAACACTACATTCAGCTCTCAACCAAGCTTTATACAGAACTGACCTCATCATGTTACATGTGAATGTAACATGATGAGGCCACATTCACCCCAAAGACATGTGTATGCCACCCCCCGCCTTTTTGAGTTATATTGCTAACTAACAAACACACACACACACAAGCCCACAAACAAACACAAAAACGGCGCTGAAAACATAACTCCCATCAGTTTCTTGGCGGAGTAATAAATCTAACTTGAATATACTTATAATAGAACAATAGAAATCAAATAAACACTGTTGCAGCTCATTGTTATATTTTAACAGATTTTAATCCTCCAGTTTTATTTATGCTGTTATTTTATGTTATTACATGAATATATATGTGTACAGAGGTTTGTGTATCTTTGTTATATTATATATTATTATATATCTATATTTAGGCATGACAGTGCACATTAATGAACATTTTTATGCATTCCATTTCAGCATAAACATGTAAATATGCCGGAGTTGGCATCAGCGCTCATTCTCATCCACAGTCTCCACAAATGAGAAAATATAATAAAAATAAGATGCTTAGGCCTTAAATGTGTGCTAAATAACTTCCTAAAAATGATAAAAACTTACCTAATACTCCTTTTTAAGCACTGTCCTGAGTAGAAATTTTATGATTTGAGCACAGCATTTATAGTAACATTTTTCTATAGATTACACATATATAAAACAAGTTTCTCTGCAAAGGCCAAATGACTACAGATTTATAAGTATGTTTTAAATTGGAGTAGAAATGTCACATTTTATTTTAACAAAGTAAAAAGAAGCCCTCTACAGTTCTATGTCTCAGCTCATCCCCTCTCCAACTGAGGCTCTTTCACATGACCAAACACACTCCTCTCACAAAGGAATTCATTCTTGGAGAATTTAAAGCATGTAAGTTTTACACATGCCTGGGATTCAACCCCATATCAGCGTAACGGAGTCCATTCATGCGTCAGTGTGACATCAACATATGAAAAACCTCGACTTTCACTTGAACAAGCCAACCCTGCAGGTGTGCTTATCTACCTGGATGATCTGTTGGTCATGAGGGCAGCTACAGATGGTGGAGGAGGTCTATCTGGTTTAGTGGGAGTCGGTTGTCTGTGCATCTCAGTGGGGGTGGATGGAGGTGGCTGAGCAGCGTGGGCCAACCCGCAGGAGACATTGCTGCTGGAGGAGGTGTTACGATGGTGACTCAGGTCAGTCAGGCTGGAGGAGCGAGAGTGACCTGTGCTGTAGCCTGAGAAATGGCACATAGGAATGAAAAAATTATTAGATTTTTAAACTGCAAGGACAAATCAAACTATCTTTTTCTATGTCATGCAATTAACAACTCATCAGTGTGTGACCTGATATCTTGCTGTGTTGGCTGGCATAACTCGAACTGCGGACATGACCGATGTGAAAGACCTCATCTGGGCTGGACACACTCTCTCCCTCTTCAGGCAGCCCTGCATTCAAACACACAATGACGCCTGAATGCATGATATGCTCCAAATGGAGACTTTACTGGTGCAATTGTTATTTAACAGTTTACCATCAGTGATAAGGATAGTAAAAGAACATGTACTGATGTATTTTTGTCTTCCTTATAAATAGTTTTGTTTGTTTTTTTGCATCCATACATTGGGACGTGCTTTAAAAATCATGCAAATGATCTTCCATTAGGTATAAATACTACCTTGCAGATCAATATAGCAAAAAGTGTATATCCTTAGAAAATAGAAAACCTTCATAGCTTGAGATACATATCTCATATACATATGATGTCTCTCCCAGAAAAAAAACTGATGAATGAACTACTATAACACCTACATTTTTACTGATTCTTCTGATGTCAAGACACAAAATCTAAAATTAAAAGACAAGCAAAGCAAAAAAACCAATCTTCTGCTATTTGAATTATTCAGACATATCAGAACGAATCACATCATGAAGAACAGTAAAAACATAAATACTCTTAACAAGAAAAAATAAATTCAGCAACTGGGAAAAAAAATAAAGCAGGCCCTACCTATGGTACAGAAAGTCTAAATACAAGGTGGAGAAATATTAGAGAAAATTATATTGTTTCCGAGATTCAAAGCATCTTTATGATCCCTGAGGAGAAATGTAATTGAAAGCCAGTAATAAATAAACAAACAAACAAACAACAGCAAACAATATCAGTTGTACAACTACAATTACTGACAATTCCATATTACACTGTGTCATTTACAAGGCTGATATCTGTCAGAATAAATAACTTTGTTCTGCATCGTGGTAGACTGTATCTGTGTCCAAATGCCAACAACAAAAATTCACATCACAGGGGATGGTTTAGATCAGCCAGGTTAATTAGGCCTTCAAGGACCTGCTCCTCTACAGACTGTTCAGTTTGTTTGTTTTCTATACACCTTTACAATGCCCTGCAAGCAATTTATCTGTTCTGTAAAAAGTGACTGGTGTCAACAAATGAAAAGGAAGGGTAGGAAAAGATTCAATGAAATAAGAATAAGCCATTTTCATACCTAGAAAAGCACTCAGAGGGCGAATGTTAAGGCAAATCAGCCTCCTCCTCCACTGAAACTTTTATCACTTGTTCTTTGTGACAGTAACATTTCCTGAAAATTCCTGTCAAAATCATCCATAAGTTTTTCAGTAATGTTGCTAACTAACAAACACATAAATACCGGCGAAAACATAATTCCACCAATTCCTTGGCAGAGTAAAAATGGCTTCAAGACTAAAACTAGTGAGTTTCTGGTATTAAAAAAAAAAGCATGCTTGTAATGTGCTACTTTTAACACTGATGAATACGTATGAAAGCAGTTCAATGTTGTACCATCATTGTGGGTCAGTTTTATATCATTTGTAAAATACTGAGTAAATTAGTAGAATTCCCTTCTCAAATGTGGTGAAGTGGTAATAATAGAAACATGAAATAACATGAAATGGAAATCATTTGGAAAAGCAGATGTATGTGAAATGTGTCCTCATCCATTCTACCTCCAGCATTATGAAAATTTCATCTCATTTTCTGAACCTGCTTCATCCTCACTAGGGTCACTGGGTTCACTGGAGGGTCTAATCCAGCTACAACGAGCAGAGGCAGGGTAAATGCCGTACGAATTACCAGTTCATCACAGGGCTGAACAAATATAGACAATCACTGTCACATCACACCTATGGTCAATATAGTGTAACCAATTAATGTCTTTGGATGGTGGAAGTCAAAGTACCCAGAGAAAACACACACAGACACGAGGAGAACATACAAACTCCACACAGAAAGGTCCTCACTGATTGGTGTTGGAATTGAACCCAAGACCTTCTTGCCGTGAGTCACAAGTACTAACCACTACATCACCATGTCACCAAATTTATAAAATTATGTCAATTTTACTTTAGTTTAATTTAATTTAGTATATCTTGTTTATTTTTTAATGTATTTTACTGCCAAAAGGATATGTTCACCAATCCAATGAGGATCTCAAATCTAACCTGACTTCTCATAAACCTCAATAATGATACATCAGAATTAGTTTTGATTATTATTTTTACACTTTTAAAGATGTGAAAGAATCGAATAATGTATCCTGAAAAAATATTACACCATCACTGAGAACATTTTTAGGTGTAGCCTGTCACTGTAATAAACCATATTTTCCTGCAGTTCCTCCACCCATGTACCTGAGCTACGAAGTGATAACTGTCTGGGTTTTAAGTGTCGATTCCCCTCCACGATGCCCCCTAGTGGCTGAGCTGTGGCATCAGTGCTCTCCCCCTTACAGTCCAGCTGCAGGGTGGGGTCCTCGTCACTAATGGAGACAGATTTGGCGGTGCTAGGAGGCCTGATGGTGAAACCACAGAGCATTATGAGTATTATCATTACAAACAACTCATTCAGATGTTTAGATCAGACAAAGAAGTAAAGATAAGCTCACGTTTTAAAACATGGGTCTCCAGACAGAAGCGTCATTCCAATCATTACCTGTAAACAACAGTTTTTACTAAACCTCGTCATCCATTGGTTCATTGTGTGTGTGTGTGTGTGTGTGTGTACTGTGTATATATAGACATATGTCAGTGTGTGTGTCCTGCCTTGAGGATAGAGTTGTCCTGCCGAGTGTTTTTGGTGTCATAGCCCTCGAGGATGCAGCAACGAACTGCGGAGCCTGAGCCAGCAAACTCTGCAATGTTGAGATCAGCAAAGCCAAGCTGCAGACAGACAATTAACAAGTCACCACCAAGTCTAGTGTGGTTCACTTCTTTATATTTTATTTTCTTCAGACACTTGAATCAGCAGGAAGAGTTCAACTTCCTATGAGATGCAGATCGGACCTTATTTGTTCTGTCTACATACTGTATTTTAGCTCAGTTAGTAGCAACTCACTCAACTGCATTGTGAGGAAGTAAATTCAGGGAAATGGGAGTGAGTGACTTTATGTAGAAGTCAATAACCTCTTTATTCATGATTTTCTGCCCAGTCAGCAGTGCTTACTACTTGACGGTCTAGAGTCTCTTCATTTGTTTTGGGTTTAATATCCAGTTTTGGCTGTTCATGATCAATTAACACAAACATTACATAACATAATGTAACAAAAGGCAGCAGCATTGTTTCTTTAAGTACACAGCAAGATGTTGAAGAAAAGAGGAGAAAAGCCAAAGCCCAAGCATAACACAACTCTGCCTCCATCATCAATAGACACTGAATCTATCAGTGTGCTTTGTTTCTTCAAGTCTGTGATGGTAGCTGAGAAGCATCTGATTCTGCTGATATCTACAAGAGGATGTGCAAAGGATGTTATTCTACAGTAGGATATCACTTGTTGTATATTGCTGAGTGTAATAAAAATGCCCCAGAGGTGACGTGTTAGACTTCAGACACCTCAATAATGATACTGTTTCAATTCCTAACCGTGTCATTTCTCATGTGTGTAATCCTATAAAGTCAAATGTATTAGTCATGCCTTCAGGATTGTATTCTTCTTTAAAGACACTTTATTGTATATTTTAGTACAATAAACAGACAGTACTGGATAGAGGTAGATTGTAAAGAGATGATTAAAATAAAATGAACTCTATAATCAAGGTGTGACTTCATAATATGCCAATAATTCAACATAGCAAAACTCAGCTAAAACAGCAGATATGTAACGTACAGGACAGGTGCTTAAAGTTCAACACGCACCTACACATACACACACACACACACACACACACACACACACACCAGTCATTACCCTATGACTGAGTCCTGTCACATGCCTCTGTAACAAACCCCTGTGATGTTGACAAGGCTGGTACAATCTCGGACACTATAAAATGTCTTTTATAAACACTTTCAACTTTACAAGGAAGAATTTACAGTTCAGAAAGATAAGGGAGGTTGTGCTGAACAGAGTTAAATCAGCTGCATTCTGTAAAAAATAGTAGATGTAGATAGCTCTATGATATGGCTCATTTATTTTAATAAATTAATCACAAAATAAATATACCTTTGAGAAAGCTTTTCCTCCTTTAAGCTCCTGGAAAGACAAGATACAATAAATTAAAGACTGTTCATATTCTATATCATAGGGTCACATCTATCAACCTGTAAAAATAATATAGACTTAGTATGTAATCTCCACTACTATGTAACAGGAACCTAGATGAGAAGCATTGTGGGACTTGTAGTTTACCTTGCGTACAGAGACCCTACAGATGCAGGGGTCCAAAACCCCTGTGATTGGATTGGCACTCATCTTACACACAAAGGAGAACTTCTTACACCATCGAACACAGTTCTGCTGCACCTCCTCCCTGTACACAAACATTAATACAAACAGACATCAGGTTATAACAGTTGATCTATGTATGTTTGTGTCCAACAGGCATTTCAGATGTCCATCGTAAGTGTAAATCACCCTTCAACTCTATTTTACAACTAATGAATGTGTTTTAAAGGCACCTGTCCCCACACAGTATCCACATCTACATTTATATCCTTAGGGTAACATTTACTGTTAAATGTATAACCACATAAACTTGTCACATCAGGTCACTATTTCTCCACTAATAATGGCATATGGCCATAAAATAACAGTGTTGTATCAGAACAATACAAACAGGTCTACAGCAATTTATGATGTATAAGTTCAGTCAAAGTGAAGTGGACAGTGGGAGATGAAACACTTGGTGAATGACTATTACCTTGGAAGCAGATAAAAAAAATAAAAAATACACACACAGCAAACATATAAAATATTCTCAAACAACAACATGATTAATAATAGTTAAATCAATAGTAGAAATCTAGTCCACAAGGCTGTGCAGCTGACAGTCCAGATGATCTCATGCAGGGATGTGACACGTCATATTGAAAAGTCTACTGAGGGGTTTTCCATTTGCACAGATTGAAAACAGATTTGGTGTTTATCGACATTGGTGTAAAGCATTTCTTTTTCAGATAGTCACACAGTGCAAATAACAAATACAACAGCAAATAGTTTGTTTGGCTATGATGAAAAATATGACAAACAAGTCATGCCCGCCACAACAATCCTCACCCCCCATGCACACATTTTACCTGATTTGCCCTATCTCTTATCATTGTGAAAACACATTTTTGGTGAATGTGACCTTGACGTTTGACCTACATTCACCAAAATTGTATGCTATCTTTTCTGGACAACCTTGCTCCTTTCCTGAAAATTTCATGGAAATTGGTACAGTAGTTTTTGCGTAAAGCTACTTAAAAACAAAGACACACACGCAAACTGAACCAAAAACAATACCCCTCTCCCCTTCGGGGGTTGAGGTAATAATGATATAAGGATCAGTATTTGACATTGTTATTCAGGAACATAAAACACAATAAAGACACCACCTTCTCCTGAGCTCATGGGTTGTTAAAACACAGCTTTTGTTTGAGCTTTTCTGTATAATTCAAAGGAATTTCTTACAATCAGTCACCCATTTCACAAACATCTTGGTCAAATTCTAGTTTGGGTCTGATATAACATGGAACATCTGTTTCATTCTCCTTGTTGAACACTTTAGGTTATTATTGTTTTTATTGTATTTGACCTGTTGAATAGTTTTCAATGACACAGCATCAGAAAAAGCAAAGACATCATAATACTTGTGAATACAAATAAGACATTATGAAAATGTGTACACTATTTGACAAAGACCTGTGAAAACTGTACTTTCTTGAATTGATTGAGGAAATTGAGGAAATCACAAGGAAGCAGAAATAAATACAGAAACTTAGTGTGAACTTTTCTCATAATCTCTATATTAAGTAAGAATGAGTTTGTGGAAACAGTTATAGATTCTGTACATAATTAACCTTATGGTATGTGTAGTATGACATGATTTATGCACAATCAGGATTTGTGTGGCTGGGGGTGCATGTACAAGAACCTGAGACTGGGTGTAGCTGGATATTTAATGACTCACAAAGAGAATCTGCTCTTCAAATGTTAACTTTAAGAATTAAATGATGAAAAACAGTGAAATAAATAATGACATCAACAGCCTTCTCTGAGACTCTAACAAGCGGTGTTTAAAGGAAGAGAATCATACATGTACAATTATGGTACAAGTATGGTGCAAACGTTTACCCTATTTTTCCTCTCTCTCTCATTGTACAATTATGACTTTCATAGCTTACCCAGATCATAAACAACAGGGCAGAGGTAATGGTGCAAAAAACACTAGATACAGCTGGCAGCATCATACTGTACAGACTCAAAATAAAACTTCCACACACTGACTCGGGAGGCCAAACCTGTCAGGTATTAGCCAAAATAAATAAAAAAAAAATAGAATCAACAGATGTTTTTTCATTACTATAACAACAACTAATATACAATATAATTTGCAGACCCATCTTGCTGCAGAATAATTGACCCTGTTACATCTAGCCTAACTAATAATTAAAGAACAAGGGGACACTAACAGGAAACAACTATGAAACTGATGTTCAAATTGTCAAAGGAACTGACTAACACAACCCATTATTTTTTTTGACTTGTCCAAACCTGTTTCTGATATTATCTGTACCGTGTCTGAGGAACATAGGATGAGAAGCATTCACATGGTATGAACTGCTGTTACACGGTATACAAATGAAAACAAAACCATTTGCTCTGCTCATAAAAAAAAAAGTCCCTCCTGTTTATTTGGCAGAATGTCAAAAATGTAGGAAGAGTAATATAAACCATATGAAAATCCCCCATAGATAGTAAATATAATTTAAAAAGGTGTTAATGCTCACTGTGTATTTCTTTGTATGGATGCTGTTCAAGCATAAACACTAAACTATGACCAGTGTAGACCTGAAATACTTATTATGTCATCATCATGTATAATATTTTTCCTCTTTAGACTTTGAAAATGTCCAACAGAGGAAGAAATGTTTTATTGTTACAACAAAAAATGTAATAAACCCAAGTGTCATATGATCATTTATATTTAAAATTTTGCAACAATAGTATTTATTTATTCGATACAACCTCCTAATCATAAATGAAACTAGAAAGGCAATCTGAAAGCGCAGGCCTCTGTCAAGGTGTGTGTGTGGGGGGTCACCACCAAAATCTAATTTTTTGTTAATTTCCCCATTACCACCCTATCCCTGAAAATGTCATCAAAATCCCTCCATAAGTTTTCCAATAATCTTATACACAATCTAACAAACAAACCAACGACAGCAAAAACATAACCTCTTTGGCGGAAGCAATTATAACTTAAAAGGAGCTGAAAGTCTCAATGGAACTGATAAGAAGGTGCAAATTTGGTGCTAAAAGTCACTACAGACAACACCAGCATACAAAGCAATTTAAAAATCTACATTAGAGTAGCTTTAGGTGGAACTTTCTGATCAGCCAATATCATGACTGCAGTTATCTTAGCATCAAACTAGTAAACTACATTAGCTATCACACACTCAAGGCAATGAATAGCTGCAAACATTTATAAAATTAAAGATACTATGTGTATTATTTCCATTTTCAAATACCTAAAATTATTATGAGAGCATTTAGAACAAATACCTCTAAAGTTATGTAAAAGAGACCCATGTATTGGATTGTACATATATACAAACAGTTGATTTTTACTGACAGGCCAGGGGGATTTATGTGACTCCCACTCCCTCCCTACCACACAGAAAACTCCTTTAACTTCAAGACTATATTCTAAAATTTGAGTGCATGGTTTTAAAGACCAAACCACTTGACCAAACCCTAAAACAGGAACCTACTTTGTAAAGTTAATTGTTTCAGCCAAAGTGAGGTTTTGTTGATCTTGTGTAAAGACGTGTCAGCAATCACGAGATTAGCTGCATGCTTTTCATCACTGATTTAAAACCTGTTACATTTAACACTTTTCATGATGTTTCCTGTGTATTCTGTGTTATGAGACACAGTGTTGTCTAGTAATTACGATGCTTATTAAAGTCAAAGAGAACGTCATAACCGGTAAATCACCCTTTATATTTCTCATTTTCATTCACCTAAACTGATAGCTTAGGAGGTTTTTAAGATCTTAAGTCTTATCTTGAGGCATTCTTTTTGAACATTAACTCTAACATTAACATTGGCTCTGAGGCCAGGGGAATTTTCCCACTGCGCTTATCTGAAGGGTGACCTGAAGTTTAAAGCTTTCACAACAGCAAGACTAGAGGCTGTTGGCATCCAAAGACAGACTGAAAATGGCCAGACAGGTTCTGCCACTTCTTTTCTTACAGCTCAACCTACCCACCTTCAACAAACACACCATTGTACAGCAGGTAGATACAGGCAACACTATCTCTCCACTGTTCGGTCACAACACACAGTGGCTCACAGTGAAGCTAAAGTCTAATAAATGCTTTTTCATTTCAGTAGATACAAGAAAATGGTTCGTCATGAACTTCATCTCAATGAAAAAAAACATATTCTAAGAGTGCAAGTGTTTTTCTTACAGTGAAATAATTTTGTAGAACTACAAGAACATGACAAGACATTCAGAGGACACCATAAAGAAAGGACATCCAAGAGTCCATTTAGCATTACAATATTCAAATGAAATGCTATAAATAAAAAATACAGTGCTAGTGGACATGCCGATAAGGACAGGTGACTCATACATGTCATCTGACATGCATAATACAAGACTATTCCCATGTCTGAGGAAATGACGACAGCAAGGTCACACCAACATCTAATTTTGTGATGTGCATTATGGGAAATGTAGATGTATTCGAGGATGTCTCAGTCACTCACTCTGCAATTTTGCATGGGATCTATTTTGGTCTCTAAATGATTTGTGACAGGAGTTAATACACCTCACTGTCTACTGTATTTTCATACTTGTTATTCATTCATTCTTGTTCAGTAAGAGCTTAAAGGTTCAGCTCAGTGTAGTATTTAGTGATACCTAGTGTTCCACCTCATCCTCAGTCTACTCGATGATGGCCACTAAAACTGATAGGCCAATATCTCTGCCAGCTAACATATTGGGCTGACATTTAACTTTTTTTGCTTGTATCGGTATCCTGTTGTGTTGGCCAATATCCTCGTTTTTCCCCTGCCATGATTTATTGACAGGCAAAGTTCAGGGTACCTCTGTGTTCTTGGACATAATGATGTCCACACTGAATTTTTAATGTATTTTTTTTTACTATATATATATATATATATATATATATATATATATTGGTAAGAGTATTGTATTAGCCTGTCACAGTTTTTGTTTTCTAATTGTAAGTAAAGGACATTTTCTGACATTTATTATTATTTTACAGAAGAAAAAAAATCTGTATCAGCTCCAAATATCAGTTTTGAAATATCGATCATCAGCTGAGACTGATGTAAAATAAATAAATAAATAAATCAGCCCTGAAAAATCCATATCAGTTGATCACTATTAAAAACATCTGATTCTGTCCATTTTAGGTTAATTAGTAAAGTGGATATTAACTCTTCTTCATACTCAGACAAAGGTCACGCTGATGGGGTTTAACACTGGATGCCACCTGCCAGAGGAAGTCCATTCTGAAGTCTCTGGTGAGCATTTCTACCATCCACCTGCATAGCACACTGGCTTCTTCAAACATTTTTTAGCTAAAAACTCCCACATGTAGAAGTCTGTTTTCCTATTGGTTTGTCCTCATTTTTTTTCTGGTAGAAGAATCTAAGGAATGAGACTCAGTTGCAAATGAGCCTGACACACGCAAGCAGACACATGAACACAGCGAATATTTCCAACACCAGTCATTACTCGGTGAATGCGGAAACATGACAGCCTGTTTGTTTTTTTCTTGCTTTATGCACTTGTGGGTGTTTTTCATTTAACGTGGAAATGAGTGACGTTCTTATGTAACAATGAGTTTGGTTTGCAGGTGTGTGCCTAAGGTGGTGGTACCTTAAAGGTGGAATTTAGACTTAAAAGGAGTTAAAACATCCCTTGCACAACTTTAAGGCTGGTGATATGCTGGGGAGCACAAAAATATGCCTGTCTGTATGTGGGTGAAAGTGAATGGTGTAGCAATGTGGAAAATGTCCACAGACTCAGATGTAATCCAAGATGTTCATTTTGTACTGATGTTATCATCATCATACATAACTTGCCAGAAGCTGTTGACTCCCTATCTATTACACAGCCCAACATAAAGATATGGAATGAAGATGTTCCAAAAAAAAACTTGAATTAAGCAAAAGAAAGGAAGAAACAAACAAACAAACAAACCAACAAACAAACAGGTTCAGTAGAAGTTACAGAATCAACAAGCTTCTGTCCACATTGCAGATGAGCACAGATACATTTCTCATCCTTTCACCTGTAGTGAGTTACTCAGGCAATATGTCACACCTGCACTGCTTAGTCCAACTGTATTTTGGGTTGCTCTACCCATAATATCTACTTCCCTATATTTAGACAGGTTAAATGAAAACTTTCATGCAGTACATTACAAACTAGAAAAGCACTGAGTGTAGACCTTCGCCAAGGTAGACACCACCACCAAAATCTAATCATTTCTACCATTGCCAACCTACCCTGAAAATGTAATCAAAAAGCTTCCATATGTTTTTGAATTCTCTAGCTAACTGACTGACAAACAAACTCTGGCAAAAACATAACCTCTTTGGTGGAGGTAATAAATGCAGGATCTGGTTACTTTTATAAAAAAAAAAAAAAAGAAGAAAAAGAAAAATTCCAACAGATGTGTTAATCTGTGGACATGCAGAGGAGACACCATACAGAGTCTATTGGTGAACACAATTTCATTTCATTTTTATTTAATTTGAGCAAGTAATTAAGCAACACAAATAGCTTGCATTCAGCAATATCTGAAACACAAAGAATCCCAACAGAATATATGCAAGACCAACAAATTAAATTCACTTGTCCATGCTCAAAAAGGAGTGGGAAGAAGAAAAAAAACTCATTTAATCCCACCCGTGTTCTCACTAGCAACCTAAAACAATGAAATGTCAATACTTTCCCCTATTTATAAACCTCAAAACAGAACAATGCACAAATGGACCCACAGGGACCAAATAAACTCATTCAATAGTATCCACATTGTACAACCAGATGTATTTCAACAGAAGGAAAAAAAATGAATAATAAAAAAAAAAAAACACACACAAACATGTACATACCTACACACGTTCATGTACACACATACATATATACACATACACACATACATACAGTACATATATACATAAATGTGCACGATCCATTTATGGTGGTGTTACCATGGGCGAACTTTACTTACTATTGTTGGAGTGTAATTATCATTATGTAATTTGACAGTTTACTACAATAACACAAATATAAAGAACAGCACATACCATCATTAATAAGAATAACAGCAGAAGGGTAAAGGACAACAAACACCAGCAACATGAATAACAACACTCATACATCAACATTATAAGACAGAACATTCATTATTAAGACTCTTTATCTTTATATTGAGACTAGACCATGTGTTTATATAATAGTTTAAATCAAACACCCAAAAACATTTATGTGTAGTTTGAAATTTAGGTAACATGAAAACTCTATGTCCTCTCAATTTATAGGTGCTCTCTCAAATTGTGAAAGGTTTTTGAAAATTATTTATTTAATGTTTTAAAGAAAATGAATATATTTTATAAGATCGTGTAATTTGAATTGCTTTGATTGAATGAATAGATTATGAGCGTGTTTTAGAAATCCCACCTTGTGAATAATTCGTACGGCTCATGTTTGTAATGTGACTAATGGATTAATTGTACATTGATGACTGTTTACCCATATTTCAACACAATACTGTATGTGAAGTATGGGAGGATCAAGGAGCAGTATAAGGTATGGAGTACATTTTCATCCAGGTATGGTTTGACTCTGTTCAGAATTGAAAGACTTTTTCAAATGTTTGTTTTTGTGTCTGACGTGGGCTTTCCATGATAATTTACTGTCTATAATAACTCCTAAAATTGACTCCGTCAATCATTATCTGCAGTTCTGTATTGGTGTTAAAATTTCCAAACATCATTGCCTTTGTTTTAATTAAATGTAATGATAATTTATTGGTGTCTATCCATAATTTTATTTTGCACAACTAGTTTTCTACAGCTACTAATACATATAAAGCACAATAGTAAACAGTGTATTACTGTATTTTTGTGCTATGTTAAATGTTTTACATGTGTTTGCATTTGTTGGTGCTGGTCAGGTGTATTCATAAAGAGCAAATCACCATAATTCAACAATGAAGCCAACACGTATTATAAGCCACTTACAAAGTAAATCAAGGTTTAGGACAGAACAGCCATCCAACATTTTTACCTTGTGATATCTGAGCACAGAACACCTCTGGATCTGTTCATCTTCTTACCTCAATCAGACATATGACTACGTAAACATGGGATTATTTCACATGGCTTCCAGTAATGTGCAATTTAATTAACATGAACAAACTACACTTGACAAGATCCACACTAGGAAATTCAAAGCTACATTCAGCACAGCGACATGGAAAACATTTTAGAGAACCATGTCAAAGTTTGACAGATGTTACACTGACTATGTGCAACATCAGATCCTAAAAATGCATTTACACCACTGAAGGAAAATGTGACAAATTAAGATAAAGGAGCAGTGGAACAATCAGACAGGTTGAAAAAAGCTCCAAATTAGTCCCACTTATTTGAAAGTGGACAACAAAGTTTAACAGAAAACACATTACCTAAATTACACCTGCCAACCCCACTCATGTGGCGATGTTTTTTATAAGTTGAAACATTTTAAGAGTGTCACCTTAACAGCATACGATTACAAAGTTGACACAACCTGATTTGCCCTACTTACGATAAGTGACGTGGAGTGTCACCAACTCAGACAAGATCTGCTGCTTTGAAAACAAAAAGAGGAACTGGAAAAGCAATACAAATATAAAGGTGTGTGAGTCCTTCTTACATACAGTAGCCTTTTTCTGTGGATTACCTGTTTACAGCACATTTTGATTTGTATAAAATACACAACAATTAACATATGTAAGTATGATTAAAATTATAAAAGGTTGCTGTGTTCTTTTTTAGCATATTTAACATAAGCTGACATTTATCAGTATGTATCTACCTACCTATTTATGTGTGTGTGTTTTGTCTACAACTCTGTAATATCTTAAATAAAGTTATCAGATTGATATTACTGCATATTAGTGTTTTCTGAAGATGCAAAAGCCCCTGAAATAATATGAAAACAGAAAAGGCTCTATTAGTAGCCATAGCAGACAGGCGACTCATAGTAGACAGACTGGTTAGAAACCATCACATCAGATTAGTTACACTTCCCTTTTTACAGTTACTATGAACAGCCTCTTGACTGACTTTATGTTTCCTCCCACTTCAAAAGCAACACATTAGCATTTTCCTATATGCAAAACTACAGGAGAACTGCATGTGCATCTGAACCAGGTGCACATGTTAAAGCATCCTCTGAGGTCAGTGTAACAGATCTGCAGTGTTTACACTGAAACCATAGACACAGACTTTCAATGTGCTGCAACAGGAGATATTTTACCTAAGGTGACATTAAGGTACAAATATTTCAGAAGATAATTTACCACGTTGCATAGTCCTTGTTTTAATGACAATGTCCATTCTTAGGCTTATATGTCTCACAGTTATGTGGATATAGCGTACTTATTTTTATTAATGATGATCGGTGACCAGCTTTTGGGGTTTGGTCACAAGACTCTCCAGCCTATTATAAAGGTGTGACTCATAGTCATATAAAACCTATTTCCTATGAGATGATTCCATTTATGGTACTCAAGACCTTCCACAGTATGTGTCCTGACAATAAGTGGCTACCTGTTTTGCTGTAGTGAACCAAAGTTCAACTTTTCAGTAATCACACGTTTATATCTAGTATTCAGATTGCAGACAGAGCCTTTAGTTTGTATCTGAGTGCCCAAGTCCCTGCTCCTCTGGCTGACTATGACTACTAAAATACTCACAGCCTCACAAACATAAGCCTTCCTATCATTAGTTTCAGTGCTGAAGACATACTTCTGGCCAAATCATGATATCTGGTTAACTCTACATTCTTAACACTGCTGCTTCATTTTACGCAGATATCACAATTTGTCAAAAACCTTGACTTAGGCAATTATACTATGATGCTAAGAATATGTCAATTTGTTTTCACAACAAATATTTTCTAAAACGTGACAAAATTTTTCAAAAACATGCATGCACACCTTTCGAATCACTACGAAACTATCCCGAGCTAGTAGTTAACTTTTGCTTAAGCTAGTGAGTTTAGCATTTTGGTATTTTTTTCAAAATTACTTCAGGCTTATACAATTTAGGCAAAAGTTATCATCATATTTTTCATCATTCATCTTTCAATCTGCGTGTCACTACTTGTGGTCTAAGACATTTTAAACATCAAATCTTCAAACATGTAAGAGCAGGACATAAATCAACAAGCAAATACAAGATAAAGTTGGACAATTTATACCAGAAAAGTATGTGCTTCACTAAACGTGGGTCAAATCAGTGAACCTGAGAGTTCCCCCAAGGGCAAAGGTTTAGGAAGCTCTGAAACACAAGCTCTTTGTATTAACCCTGTATGAAAGTAACAACCTCACTGAGGGATTGTACTGATGCATGGACGATGGGTGTTGAAGTGCTTTCTCTGGTTCTTCTAACATAGTGGACAATGCCTGTGATCTGAGTAATTTTTTTCAAGTATCACTGCTCTCATATGATCTCTATATCTGTGCAACTGGCATCCACACACAACACATTACATGTTTTCTGAGCTACATGTATGTTGAATTTTAATTAGTTTTCAGATGTTATTACTTAGATCAGCACACTGCCTTTAGCTCTATGATAAATATAGTATTTGGATTCATAAGAAGTCCTCTCAATAAGCATTAATAAACAAATACTTTAAAAGGTCCCAGCATTCAGTCTAATATCGCTCCAACAAAGCTCAATGGGAAACAACCTTTAGCAAAGTAGATTGATGAACCAAATATCTGCTTTGACAATATATCTGACATATTGATTAAGAAAAAAGACAATGTCTCAGATATACAGAGCAACATCTGGAGAAGCCACAGAGTCCTTTTGGAAGCAGCTACCATGGACAGATAAGATTAGACAGGTCTACAAATGTATATAGTAACACTACATATACACAAGGAAGAGAGAACTCATTTGCCTGTCCATTGTGATCTATTTTGACTGTGACCCATAGCTTTTGGAGATTAATTTGAAGTCCTTACTCTTATTGGTTCAGGTTTCTTTGTTGACTGATGTTCTTTATGCAGGAGGTTCCTGTTTCCACGTTAAAGGCTAAAGGTGAAGACCTCTGATCTCCTGCATTACAACTACCTGCCTGAAGGCAGACAGTCTTTTTTCATCATCCTTTATTTTTTATTACATCCTTTTTCCAACTGCTTTATGTGTTTATCTAACCCAAAGCAGGGTCAACATTTAGCCATCTAATATGACTTATCTTTCCTGTATTTCTTCCTGTGCTCTGTTATTATATATAAATATTACTTGTACTTTTTCATCTTGTGTCTCACGAGCTACAGAGGACATAGACTTTGTAATTCTGTCAACCGTATTTCCAAGTCAACTATTTAGATCATGCTGTGCATATAGAGGGACCAAAATGTGTACATTTGGGGAAAATGTGGATTAACTTTTTTTACAGTGTAAAATATTACATACAGATATCACACATTTCTTTTTCCAGATTGTTTTCATGAACTACAGTGAACAGTTCAATATGTGTTTAGACCATCCTCTGATCACATTCTGAGGAAGAAAGTGAATAACTGTCCTCCAAATATTTTTACTGACATTTCTCAAGTTAGCATTGTTTAAGTCTTTGTAGATTGACATCTTATGTCGAGAGAAACTGAAAACCAGCAGAAACCTGCAGAAGTCTGTGGTGTGATTCTTTGAACCTGCAGACCTGTTCTGACACTTCCACTTCTTACTCATTGTGAACCACCACTGTGATTAATGAATCTAACTGAAGTCATGCCAGCAAGGTAGAAACAAAGTGTGGATATGTTTGGAATAATTGGCTACATTTTGATTTGTTATGGAGCTACTGCTTATTTTTAATTAAAAACTTGCTTTACCAAAATTAGAATTTCTTTCTTTGGATTATTTCTTTAACACTGTTATCCACATATTGATGGATAACAGTGCATATATAAAGATTTTAAAAGTACAACTTGTTTTTAGTTAGTACTCATTGCAGTTAAGTCATTTCTAAATCTAGCAATGGTCAATTTACTGGAAAAAGAAAGGCACAGTCTATGTAGATATGGATATGAGGGGAAAAAAAGGTTTTAAAGCCTCAAACAGAACATGGACCTGCATTCCTGTCACATACATAACATGGATAACACGTATAAACCCTCTAAATCACGGTCTATGAGGGTTTTTTTTGTTTGGTTGTTGTTGTTGTTTTTTGGGGGGGGTATATAATTAAGACATAAAAACGCATTATACTTTAATATACTTTAATAAGATGAACTGGAAACAAATGACAGAAGTGCAGTTTGGCTTATGTTTTCATGATATATGTTAATGTTTTATTACACATTTACATAAGCTTGACACAATAAAAATAAACACTAGACATAATTTGAAATGTATTGTAATGTGCAGACTATTTTGTGGTAGAAGTCTCCTTCTTTATTCAGGACCCAAATTCAGCAAAGTTCATTATTTTTATCTGGAAACTGTGGATTAGTGTAGCCAGCCTTGTTTTAGCGCCAGCCTTGTTTTAGCACAGGCAAATTACATGTCACATGCCGCAAACTTTGCTGTTTGATGGAGAGCATGTACACTGACATTTATCAGATGTTTTTTAACTAAATTTAAGGTTTTAAGACTGTAAAATCTAAATATTGAGCTAAAAAGGTACAATGCATAGACAATTCAAACCGCAACTCAAACTTTCTTTTGTTTTTTCCTTAATATCAAAACTTAAAATAATAATGGATTTGCTTTCCATGTAAGTATTTTAAAGAACATCATATATTTTTTAAGCCAACTGTCAGTACGTCTAAAGGGAATTGACGACAACTGATCAATCACAGCCTGGGTTAGAGAATGATGATTGCTTGTGTCATGACTCCCTGATCAACCCTGTGTAAGTGCTCTTCAGCAAACCATGTAGCCTCAACATACGCCCACAGAGTAGCTCAAAAACAGTATGTAGAAGGTTATGTTAGTACTGGGCAGATCCTAGTGTAAATGAGCTACAGGGTGGAGCTGGGAAACAGCATACAGACAGCTTTCCCTGAAGACCTGAGGGTGAATTAAGACACAGTGTACTAAAGGCCAAAATGCAAGACACACAGATTCATACCAGTTTTACAGCTGTCACCATACTCTGTCAGTGGAATACTGAAGACCCAACAAATGTGAACCATCCACTCACTTGCAGTTATATATAACCAAATACATACCTTTGTATAAAACAGTGTGACAATAATACCTAAATAGCAGTAGTCATATTGAATAGTTAGGATGAAATGCCAGCTTGTGAGTGTTAGGAAGAGTGAGTTAATACCTGGATGACAATATGGCAAAGTCCCCGCCATCAATCAGCCGGATTTTACAGAAAAGCATCCCGTTGACAAAAGGCACCGCTGTGAGCTCCTCCAATGTGAAATTCACTTGAAACTTGAACTTTTTCTTTTTCATTAAAAAAGACATGGTCCCAAGCTGCTGGAGGGTGCTCATCTTCTAACCACTGAGAGCAACACAATAAAATAAAAAAAAATAAAAATAAAATAAATAGATTATATTTGGCTTGGGGTGTTAAAAGTCCTTTTCATCTTGGTTAATCATTTCTGGAGAATGGTTTAGACCTGGAATGATAAAAGAAAAAGCAGGTTATTAAAGCATATAGACTCATTTGGAAATACAGTACATGGAAGCACTTTAGAAGAAGTGACAGCTGTGCTCAGAATGTTGATCAAACTACAGGAAAAGTGG